>JAODKF010000103.1:6316945-6329302 GCA_026779585.1 Mormyrus proboscirostris
AACAGCAGGAACTTTCTGCAGAACCATTTAACGTAACAATACCCATCTTCCATTTTAGAGAAGAGGCTAGTGAAGAAGAAGCTGGCCAGTCTAATCTCCAAAAACCTGCCCCCGCCTCGTACCCGCCCGGCTGCCCCGCCCATTGACCAACCCAGTGATCTACCCACCGACGTGCCCACTAATCTACCCAGTGAGCTGCCCCTCAAGACTGAGCCAGTTGAAGAGGAAAGTGAGTAACACTTTCCCTGCTTGTTCTTCAAGATCTGATTCATCCTCGAAGCAGCAGAAATCCGGCGTCTCTTCAGGCTTTTCTGCTGCTTGGCGGTTGAGGAATGGTTTCACTTTTCAGGTCTCAGACACGCTGCTGATTTCTGGTCAGAATATAAGCTTCAATAAGACATTTTAGCAGCAGGTTGTGAGATTTCTGTGCAACTTGCAATTACTGTTGCCCTCAAGGAATAGAGTTTCCTGACATGGCGAGTGTGAATTGTGGTCTTCCAGAATGTTGGATGCTATGTATTCTCTCCTGTTGTTGACCTGCCTGTTTGGCTGCTTCCCAACAGTCATTGCGGTAAAGGTGAAGGAGGAGGAGCTAGAGGCTGAAATCCCCCTCCAGGAGCCCGGGGTCCCAGAAATGACGCCGGAGGAGGCGAACCAGGAGCCCGCAGAGTGAGCCACTATGACCGGCTTGGAGATCATGCAGATTAAAAGGCTCATTCTGAGCCGCCTCGCCCATAAAGAGTGGTGGCTCTCTGAGACGTTCTGGATCTCCGTGGTGACCAGGACCCACAATCCAGTGCTGGAAGCCAGTAGTGTGCTAACGGCAGGGCGATCAGGATCCTGCATTCTCCTTCCCCCGGTGCAGGATCGGCACTGGGGCCTGTGTGTTTCCCTAGTGTTTCGGTGAAGCAGCACAGGGCTGAACACGCAGAATGCACAGTCACTGAGCCTCAGTGATCAGCAGAAGGCTCAGTATACAGAAAGTGTGCTGAAACTGGGCCTCCTCAGAGCCCACTGGTGCCCTGCAGGTCAAGCACATCACTATGTAACACCATCCTTTATCTCCAAGACAGATGCGTGACCTTCACGTAAACCGTACTACTGACATTCAGAATCACTGCTTTGTCTTAATATGGCTGTTTATATATTAGTTTTATACTTCTTACCGTGTCTGTATACAATGTAATGCTGCAATTGCTATTTTTTTGACTGATGTCAGCGGTGACATGTGTGATGTATCAGTCTTAATATTGTCTTGGTTCATTTGTCCTTTGATTCGAATCTGAAATTAAAGCAGAATCCTGAATGGAAAATGAGTTTGATGAGGTAAAGCTACAGAACCTGGGCCTTCGTGATTAACCGTTTTGAAATGTTTGTACTTTTATGCCACCTAGAGGAAAACTGTGGAATTGAATTTGCGTTGCACATTACCCCCCAGGATTGGGGACTCAGATTCTGCTGCCACTGTGTGGGTGTGGAGTTCAGCTCTTCTCTCTACATCACATGGGTTTCCTTCTTCCTGCAGTCCAAAGACATGCAGTTAAGCCTAAACGGCTCACAGAACGCGATTGTGTAAGCGCCCTGAAGCGCAGTGGCGTACAGCCGCCAGCGTCCCGCTGCAACAGGAGTGTATTTTCCCACGTGGTGACATTACTGCTCATCACAACTGTGGGTGCTGGTTAAAAGATTTATTCACAAATATTAATCAAGAATTAATCAGCCTCTGTATTATATACATATGCACACTGGTAATATAAACACATTTCAAAGTGTGTACAAAAATGAGTTTGCGGGATTAAAATGTTAGAAAAGTTAATAAATTGCTAATTTTATTTTAACCAGTAGTTTTATAGGTAAGATGGTGTTAAATATTGTATAATAGTATTATAAAATTGGTGCCATTATCAGCTCTCATAATTTAGGAAGAATTGGCTCCAATTTAATGTTAATTTCCCCCGGGTGACCCTTTACTGGTTAAATGCTCTGTAGGCGGTTGGGTCTGTGGATTTGTGTGGATTTGGGTTTCTTGGCTTTGGGGGACTTCATGTGTGCAGATTTGGTATTCTTGGATTTTGGAGTTTTGATGCGCCTGTTTTTTGTGGATTTGGCAATTTGCGTGGCTGTGGGAGTTGGGGTAGCGGGTGGTTTCTCCCCAGGACAGCTCTTGAAGACCTGGACATCCTTGACCTTCTCGCCCCGAAGTTCCGGTGGGTGACCGCAGGTGGCTCTTACCTTCAGGTTCACACTCTCGATCCACCTGGGGCAGAGAGAAACGGGTCAAGCTTATAACACCGGACAACAATATAAATGTAGAGATGGTTGGTGGAGGGAGATCATTGCAAATGTCCTTCTAATGATTGAAAGCGTTGTAGAGTTTAAGTTACACATCTCTATATCTGGCCTTCTTGTGTTGGCTGAGAGAGAGAGAGTCCCCTCACTTGCGCAGGGGCAGCAGTGTGCAGTCACACACCAGGGGGTTCCCGCTCAGGTTGATGACCTCCAGGCCTGTGAGGGGACTCAGGCTGGGCATTGCCTCTAGCTGGTTCCCCTCCAGCAGCAGACTGCGCAGCCCCGAACCCAGGCCGGCCAGAGAATCCTTTGACATCTGTATGGCAAAATCAACCGATACAACGTCACGTTTCCTGAAATCGGGCTGACAAAAACGATATGCGCCTCACCTTCTCCAAGCCCATGCCATCAAGATAAAGATGCTTCAGACTGCCTGCCAATGAGAGGAAGGCTCTGGGTGCCACCCAGCGAACGGGATTCCCGGAGAGGCGGAGCTCGGCCAGGTTAGCCGCCTTAGCAAGTGCATCGCTTGGTACCTCTTTGAGCTGGTTGGAGCTCAGATGGAGGGTGTTGAGGGTGGGGGCGGAGTCAAAAGCACCAGGTGCAACAGTGTTGATATTATTTCCCGTCAGGTACAGCCCACTGAGCCTCTTGGTGTCCGCAAGGATTCCCTGCTCCAGGTTAGTTATGGTGTTGTTCTCCAAGTGGAGCATGAGGAGGTTGGGAAGAAGTCGAAAAGCCCCACTGGGGAACCTGGAAAACTTATTCTGCTCAAGGTGCAAGTAGGTCAGCTCAGGGATGCCCTTGAAGGCTTCGGCGCTCAAGACGGACAGATCATTCTCTGACAGGTAGAGGTAAACCAGGCTCCTCATCCCGCCAAAGGCACCTTGCTCCAGCTCATGGATCTTGCAGCGCTGCAGGTGCAGAGAGACCACCTGGGCCAGACCTGTGAAGCTCTGGCTGGGGATGTAATGGAAGTGGTTTCCCCGGAGGTCCAGCAGACTGGTGTCTGGAGGGAAACCGCTGGGAACCTTAGTGTGGCCACGGTTCTCACAGGTGGAGTGGTTGGTCTCCCCCTGGTCAGAAGGGGAAGGGAAAACAAAAGTGTGTGACTGCTGTGCAAAATCCAGTAACCTCCATTTGCCAGTCCGCTCCCTTCCACTCTTTCAACACGACCCCCTTAAAGGTCTTTGTTAGCTTTGTAGCTTCTGAATTCATCAGGGTCTATAATGCAATTAAACCCAGACACCGAGGCATACAAGTCAGGCCCAGTGGTTTGCTCTTTTTTTAAAAAAAATAAAATAAAACAATGTTATAATTTCGGTCATTTTTAATGAAGCTGTATTGGATTGTTGTTAATCATAGGTGATTTTTCTTAATGAAGCTCCTAAAGTTATCCGGGCCCAGGTACCCCCCCCCCAATTTTGCAGTTTATCACCATGATGAATCTCTCAGATGAACAGGCTAGTTAAGCATTTTTCAAAAATAAACAAATAAATAGTGCTTCTATTTGATTCTTGGTCTTGAAGTTTTGCAATATGCTGTTGGGGGAAGTGATACATGTATGAAATAACATATATAGTGGGGAAAAGAGCAAACTACACTTCAGTGGTCAAAGCCATTAATGAGAACCAACCAGAGTTCGCATCAGAACAAAACGATCCAAACGAAACTCCCCCTATCTTTTGGGATTAAGTCTTATCTTCTAGTCGGCCACCTTCCAACCTGCAAAGTGCGAGCTGTCAGCGTGTCACCCCTTACCTCGCAGACGCAGTTGGCGGGACACTGGACTTTGTAGCGGGGCTCGGGTGTGGTGAGGAGGGCGGTGTTGCTCATCTCCTCCATCTCTGCTTTCAGCATGGCCGCCTGGCTCTGGCATCGTAGGTCGGGGGGGTGTATGGCTCCCAGATTCTCTCCAGAGAGGTGAGGGGGCCCGGCGCAGGCCCCCAGCAGCCGGATGCGGCCCCGAATGGTCCACTCCACCAGCGGCCGCAGGTAGCAGCTGCAGTAGACCGGGTTGCCGGTTAGGTTGAGTCGCGATAAGGACTCGGGGCCGACGAGTGGGTGCAGGATGCGCAGCTGGTTGTGGCTGACGTCCAGATGTGCCAGCCGGGGTGCCGAGGCCAGCGCCATCTGCGAGAAGTCCTGCAGAGACATGTGGTCCAGCGAGAGGTGTGCAAGCTTGGGCATGACCACAGTTTCCTCACCCAGGTAGGTCATGGGGTTGTGACTGAGCTCCAGACGGGTCAGCTCAGGCAGTCTGCAAGGAGATCAGTCACACGGAGGATCCACAAAGATCCGTAAGAACACAGCAAGATCAGTCTTCTGCACTTGACTTCAACCACCTACATGGAAAATTCTTCCAACACTATAACTCAGCCTTGAGCTGGTCCTGAATTTCATTAGCATTTTTGTTAGTGCAGGACTGTAGCTCGGGGTTTGAATCCCAAACCTGTTCTGTGGGCCTGCATGCTCTCCCATGAGCCATGTAGGGTGACCCCAGGCACTCTGAGTTTCACCTACTGACCAAAAGTCAGCTACTAGGAATCTGGCAACTCTTATGTAACCCTATGTTGCCCCGGTGTGTGAATGTGTGCCAATGGTCTGATATCCTAACTAGGGTGTTCTGCAGTCCCAGCCTCCCTGCAACTATCTACTGGATAAGTGGTTGTAAGATGGACAGATATGTCCATTCTGAACATGAGAATACATATCAGATACGTCATGGCTAGACCTTCAGATTCCACAGGAACACAGTGTACTGAAGCACAGCATTCACAATAACTGCATACCCAAGCTGGCAGAGGGCAGCCCTTAGCAGGGGGCGCTGTACCTGGTCATGGTCGAGGTTGGGAAGAACTGCAGCTCGTTGTGGTCCAGGCTGAGGCGGAGAAGAGGGAAGAGGCCGGCGAAGGCCTCCACAGCCAGGTTATTCAGCGAGTTGTGGCTGAGACGCAGCCACTTGATGGCCTGCAGGCCCTGGAAGGCCATGTTGGGCAGGTAGACCAGCCGGTTGTGGGCGAGGGACAGCAGACTGACGGAGCTCAGCTGGGAAAAAGCCCCTGGCTGAATCTCCTCCACCAGGTTATGGTCTAGGAGGAGCTGCTTCAACGACGATAGCCCATCAAATGACTCCTGTCCACCAGAACAAAGAAACCTTCCCGTCAGTCTCAGTGTTGACTGCAGAGGGAATCTAGATATTCACAGTAGAATTCAATATATCGTACCTTACAAACACTACACACATAGCGCACAGAAGCGGGGGATGGAACTAACGGATAAAAATGAAGTTACATACCTAATCATTTCCACAAAGAGCAAGCTGAGGGAGGCATAAAAAAGAATTTCCCCAATAAAGGAATTTCCCCACGGGGATCAATAAAGTTGTGATTATTATTATTATTGATAATAGATTTTAATCTGTGTTGAGTCTCCCCAGAAAAGCAGAGCGCAGCTGCCGTACCTGGTATAGAATGGCTATTTTGTTACTGGCGAGGTTGAGGTGGACCAGTCGCCCCAGGCCCCGGAAAGCCCCCCCGCGCACCCTCTGAATGCCACACCGCTGCAGGGACAGGTGAGTCAGGTAGGGCGTGTGCAGAAACGCCCCCGTCGGCAGCTCCTGGATGGCGTTCCCCTTCAGGTCCAGCTTCAGAGTGATCTGAGGCGAGGAACGGCCACACGGAAGTGGGAGATAGTGAGAATAGGGGATGGACAGAAAAAATAATTGATGCAATGTTTTGGAGGGAGTAGGGAAAATAATTTATACTTAAAGGCGGACTTGCTGATTGTGGTTCCTAGGTTAGATCATGCTGCCACCCCTCACCTCGTTGATAGCGGGCGGAACCTGTGTCAGGTTTTTGTTGGCACAGGTCACGGTGAGCTGGATGCTGTCACACAAGCACACCTTGGGGCATCTGCTGAGGCGCACAGCGGTAACGCAAAGGAGCCGCAAGAGCGCCATTGCGGCCCAAGACAAAACGGTGCGCTCCATGGGACGCGCCTGCGCCATCTAGGAAGAAAGTAATTCATTACGTTAAGCGACATAAAAGGTGGTGACACCACGGGGTCATTTAGGTATGATTTCTGTATTTAACAATGTTTTTTTTTTCTTCTCAGCTGGATCCCACGCATTCACTCGCTAAATTTATGCGCTAAATGCTGCGCTTATCTTTAGAGTCGTCGCACGTTTGTTTTCAAACACGCACTGTATAAAAACATAAAGGGATAACGGCTGCTAATTTCCAATCTTTTGAAACTATTAATTATTTTGTCGACTTACCTTCGTGAGTTTGAAAGGAAAAAGCTGTTTTCTTCGTATTACAATTTACATGAACATTTGCCTATATACCTCTTCAGTAAGAGAGTGCAAGTTATAAAATACCAAAACTATTCCACAATAGGCTATACGTGTAATCTGCTCCGATCATTTCCTTTGTATACTTACTTAAAAATAGACAAACGCGAGGAAAGCCTGCACATTTAGATCAATTTAACTGCAGTCCAGCCTTAAGTAACGCCGTCTTTCGGAAAGTGACACGTCTTCGACACATTTCTGAACCTCTCACTTTGTCCAACAGAGTTTCAAGACGACTTTGTGGCAACTCAAAAATGGAGTTCCAGTTTACACTACTCATTTTGCATTTCTGAAACAAATATTAGCAACAAATAAATTATTGCTGGGATTGTTTGGTTTCGCGGGCGTAACATACTCTTCTGTGGCCCCTATTCTGCTTGGGGCTGAATTTAACCACCCTCGACCAATATAAACTGTTAGAACATTACTGGATGGAATAAGAGCGGCAGATAATATTAATTATAATAGAATTAGAATTAGATTAGAATTGGGTGATTAGTGGTCATTGTCAACACACCACAGCACATAGTGCGCAACAACGAAATGTGTCCTCTGCATTTAACCCATATGTGACTTTTGTGACATAGCAGGGGGCAGCTAATTCAGCGCCCGGGGAGCAGTGCTTGGGGACGGTACCTTGCTCAGGGTACCTTAGTTTAGATTGACACATTTCTTGTCTCGTACACAAAGTCGACGTTAAGTGAAACTATGGGTCGTGAATGTAAAACAGTTTTCTATATAGTTTTTGTTGCTTCTGATACTGGGGCTACTAAGTGAGCTGAATGTTATCTGATAGAAGATGTAACGCAGAAGAACGCTACGGTTGTCCTAGATGAGGTGAAATTTCATGATTAAAAGGGATTATCTCAAAATGGTAAAATCACAAGGTCACATAGCGCTGCAGTTGACGAAACTCGTCCCTAACGTTTGTTTGGCGTCACTGTTTCGTTTGGATGCAAAGTCTGCGTTCCAATTCGCTAATTAACGCGTCTGCACACATTTCGGCACGATTTCAAATCGATTTGCAATAGTTTGTGTATGGTTGTATGTATTATGATTTAGAACTTAGCTTTCCCCTTGTAATCCCTAGTCTATGTATGAACCCTAAGGTGAGAATACTATATTGTTTCTGATCTCAGAGGGGCCGAGGAGATAGGGACAAACTTTATCGTTACTCCTCTGTGAAGCTCAATCACGCCTCCGTATGGTAAAGGGACGCCCCTTTGGGAGGTAGATTGTCGTGAAACCGTACGGAAAAAAAAAACTCTCGTCCTCCAAATGATGGGCATACACACATTAGTGTGAGAGACAGCAAGTCAAACCGAAAATGAATGGAGAGAGGAACTAAATATGAGTGTGATCCTAGCAAAAGTTGGTCAATGGGCAACCTTATACCACTCTATAATGTGGCTAAACGCCCTTTGTAATTTTGGTATTAAAGCAAAATCTATATTTGACAGAACATACCTCCTTCAAACCAGCACAATTAGCAAGACAAAAGTTAAATGCCTGTTTTTAGAAAAGTATAATAGAAGATATATCACTGAAAATATACAGCAGACAGATATGAAAAACCTGAGCACTGAGCCTGATTACATTTCTCTTCCTACACGCACCCTGGGCAGTGCCGTAGCCTTAGAGAGCAGGGTAAACAAATGACGTGTTCCTGTATAGAACGACCAAGATCCTTACTCAAAAGACCAAAGACACCAGTACCGAAAGACACGCTACCTGTGACATGTATGCTTTTAAACAGTGCAGTGTAAACGACAGAAACAACATCCATTAGAAAAAGGCACTGATGCGTAGAAGCCTTCCAGCTGAACCGGGTTACCATTTACAACCATCTAGATCATAGTCCAGTGCTAGAGAACTGAATCTACCCATGTTGTCACTCATGGTCCCTTCTCCATACTTATTACTTTTGACTATATATATTTATGAAAAAGAAGAGTGTCCAAAAAAATTAAGCAGCACAGTAATTAAACCCTTCTGATGTCGATATGCAGCCTTCAGTTGTTCTGCTGGAGTTGAACACGGAGCGTTTGTGCGTCTCTCTCTCTGTGGGTGTGAGAGAGAGTCGGTGTGTCCTGAGTGGAGGATAGTACAGGCTGCTTCAGCGCCTTGGTCCAGTACGGCCCAGGATGCAGCACTTTGGAGGTCCTGGGCCGTAGGGTCGCTCTCAGCAGTCCAGTCTGATCCTTCTTTCCAAGGTGGTCTTGAGGTTGTTCCAAGCGCTGGCACAGGATTCAAAGGCTTGGCTTTGCCTAGAGCACAAGCAGGAACAGACAGACAGACAGACACACACACACACACACACACATATATATAACCATACCGCAGCTAACAAGGAACTCAGGTATGCACATATACAACCTGTTTTAAGCTATTTAACAAAACATGTGTTTTCATTCATTATATTAACATTTAAGCAATTCGCAGGCTATTATCCAAAACAGCACACGGCCTATTAAGATTTTTTCAAAAAAACTATTAATCCAACAATGCATACATTAGATTTTTTTAAAAAAATAAGTGTTATAAAACCTCTCTTTCGTATTTCTTTAGCTAGGGCACAAAGACCAAGGGAAGACCCGCACTTACCGGGACACAAGAGCGTCCAGCGTAGTGAGGTGTTCCCTGGGGAAGTAGACCTG
Organism: Mormyrus proboscirostris; assembly: GCA_026779585.1. NCBI lineage: Eukaryota > Metazoa > Chordata > Actinopteri > Osteoglossiformes > Mormyridae > Mormyrus > Mormyrus proboscirostris. The sequence goes on from JAODKF010000103.1 coordinate 6,326,246, forward strand.
CCGCACCGCATGCTCCAAGACCAGCAGGTGACCTGGCACCACTGGAAAGGTCCTCGCATTGTCCTCGCTCTGGAAAAAGGAGCGTGACAGTGAGAAAAGGGACAAGGAAGCATTAGTAAAGCCTGCATTCGCGTTATATGGGGGGGCGATATGTTACGGAAAAATCACAGTGACAGATGTGGGCTTACTGGTCAGTAAGGCTGACTTGTTTCTTTCACGTTTACCTTGAGCAGCGCCAACATCGTCATCAGACTGGAGATGAAGTCGTAGGTCTGGAAGGACGGACAGGAGAAGGCCTTCTTCAGCAATGCGTCTGTATGGGAGATGGAGGGAGACAGCTACTTTAAAATTATACCATCTAGTATTAAAGTAGTAAGACTGACACTACTTGTAATATGAAGACAGACAGGATAATTCAAAAGCACCCAGGTTACTGCTCTGCGGTCATCTGTACCATGTAGAACAGAAACAGCGTACATCAAATATGTTCCTCACCTGTGCTCTCCAGCACAGCTCTCCTGACCTCGAGATCTTCTCCATACACAGATGAGATCTTCAGGAACATCGCCGCTGTCTTGCCAGCGTCTGACACGTCGACCTGGTCAGGAGGGGAGGGCTGTCAAATCTTCAGTTTGTCTGGCCTGGGAAGGGCCAGATGTCCGGCTGCCTCCCTGCTCCACTTAAATGGTTCATGTAGGAGTCCCGCGTCACCCGTCCGTTTACCTGCTGCTCGATAAGCATGCTCCTCTTGGTTCCGAGGCTGAGTAGCTTGCTGGGGGAGGGGGCGCTGAGGAAGGAGTCAATGTCCACAGGTGTTGAGCACTCGTCAGGTGTGGACACCTAACATAATGAAGATGATGATGACGGAGGGCACCAGAAAACTCTACCATGACCCGCTCTACCATGACAAGGACACATGCAGCTCATAGAAACGCAATTTACTTCAGAAGGACATTTTCCTCAAAGAACCACATTAGACTGTTATAGTGTGTTTCAGCTGCTGAATCTTTGATTAAAAAAAAACCAAAACAAAACAAAAAAAAAACCAACAACAACAACAAACAAAAAAAAAAACAAAAACAAATTCAGCCTGATTCTGGATCTGGTTTGAAGCTCCTTTCTGGTTTGACTCTCCCTCCACATCTCCTTACCCCATTTTCTGTTACTGCATCTAGTTCTTCGACCTCCTCATCTTGAAGCTCAGAATCTTCATCATCCTCCTCTTCTTCACTTTCAGCATCCTCTTCATCATCCTCCAGCTCTCCCTCATCATCACTGTGGAAGAAGGACACATGAAATATATCACAACGACTAGGATCCTCCCAGAGATAAACCCCCCCCAGGAGGTGGTGCAATCAGGTTATTCGCTCACACACAACCAACAGGTCGCACTGAAGGTCAGGGCCACCCCCATACCTGAGTGAGCACAAGGTGTTACCCATGTTCATGGCATCCATGGTGTCCTTCAGAGCCTCACAGCCCTCCTCACCCAGACAATTACCTGAGCACAAGAAAGACAGAAGCACATGCCCATAACTGAGATGACATCGCATCATTAGAAGACTTTGGGTGGTCAGTTGGTGTGTGTCTCTATATGAATACCATTGAGGTCCAGTTTCTCCAGCTGGCTTTTGTCCTTAGCAGCACGAGCCACCAGCAGAGCTGCTTCCTCCGTTATCTCACCAAATGAGAGATTGAGCTCCTGCAGTTGGAGACAAAGTCAATGATGTGATAAAGCAGCAGGTTCTCTCTGACACGGCTTGAGTGCCCAGGAATGGATGAGTCACGCAAACATCCGTGGCTGACGGTACCTTAAGGATGGGCAACCCTTCTCTCAGGGCCTCGGCCATGGCTATAGCACCTTGGGAGCGCACCAAGCAGTCGCCGAAATTGATCACCTGGACATTGCGCAGGTGCTTCAGGGCCTGGTGGGGACAGGATTTGGGGCATATGTAAGTTTAAGCCCCTACCAGTTACATCACCCAGACCCAGAGATGTTCTGTTGTGGGAAGAACATTAGTGTAAATAGGCTGTACAACTGTGGGTCCGTTTTGCATTCCGCCGTCTCGCTACCTTCGCCATGGCGACGGCACCTTTCTTGGTGAAGGTGTTGTCGTTGAAGTTTAGCACACGCAGCTGGGGGTTGAACCACATGGCCCCAGCCAGAGCCCTCACCCCCGGATGGTTGATGCCGTTCTGGGGCATGTGCACCTCCTCCAGGCTACCCAGCACCTGCCGGACAGAAAAGAGGAGCTTCTAATTGATGATAAACAGCTTAGGAAAAGCCAGGTCTCACACCAGTGGACCAGCCTGCCCAGTGTTGTCATGGTAACGCTCCATCCGTCCAGCCTCTTGTTCTGTGCAGGACATTTGTCAGCTATATATATCATAACAGATGAACATCTTATACAGAATTTAAATAACTTCCTCTAAATTATACTTCTTCTACAAGGAGCTGGACCTTCTCTACTGATACTCGCGGATCAGTAACCTAGCAGCAAGCACCTGTTGTCATAGCAACTGGAGGATGAGTATGTCCGAGCCAGGGTACCTGGAAAGCTTGTGCGAGTGCTGTGGCCCCTTCATTTTCCAGCCGGTTTCGCCCAGCAACAAACACCTTGAGCCGGAGGGGCGTGCCCAGCATCGCAGACTGTGTGTGGCACTCCATCAATGCTGCAGCGAGGATCTGCACACACATCCGGGTTCACTTTTCTACAGCTTGGGTTTTATGTGACTTCTAAAGAAAACCAGCAACAAATAAATGTCTTTTACAGACGCTGCACCTTGCCACCCCCGACACCCATGCCGCAGTTGTTCAACCGCAGTTCCCGGAGGCTGTGGCAGGAGGCGCTCTTGAGCAGTGCCTCGATCCCCCTCACACCATCGGGCCCAAAGGCGTTGTCACTCAGGTCTAGCTCAGCCAGCCGTGCCCCTGCTCTTATCAGTCCATTGCCCAGGGAGGTCTGGAAATGAGCGGGGGGGGTCCTACCATTGTTTGGACCATCCTCACCTGGAAAAGGACTTTTGGTCACCACTTTGGACTGCTATTCATTTCAG
>JAODKF010000103.1:6329312-6346398 GCA_026779585.1 Mormyrus proboscirostris
TGTCAGGCCTACTGAGCGGGGGGTGGGGGGGGGAACAGGACTCTAACCTTAACGACGTACTCTAAATGAACAATGTAAATCCTGATACCCAAGTCAGACATGGAGACAAGCTATGTAGTTTAATGCGTTTCAGGCTAAATGTTATTCTACTAGTCCACTTATAATGTCAAATAATGCTGATAACAAAATATTGTTCATTCTCACCTTCATCTCCTTTAAAAAATGCAAGAAAAACACAGACTGTCCAGTAGAGTGAAGCAGAGGACACTTACCAAAGCTGGAGGGATCTCAGATCGCAGACGGCCGGTGAACATGTCACTCCAGTAGCAGAACTGCGAAGAATAAAATGACAGCACGATATCACATTGCAATTATATCGCGCATGTGCAGTAATCGCCAGGACTGTAGGTGATGTGTGTAGAAAATCGTCCGGACACTGGGTTTTCAGTACTATACCGACGTTTAGTAACACCCATAATTCCACAGGCAGCTTAGTAGTACTCATAAAATATCAATGAACATCCAAACATCCAAAAGTTAGTAATCTGTATAAATTGAGTTTATTCTTTTGCTTAATAAATCCATCACAGTCCCACAGCAACACTGATGTCTTATTTTGTTTTTCCATAACATCTCCTCTTTTAAAAGATGTCGTGGCTGGTGAGCTGTGCCTTTCTTCGTCGTCACCTCAGTGCTCATCGCTTCCATGACTTACCAAAACAGTATGTGGGATGCTCTGCTAACGTAATTTAATAATCATAAGGATATGCTGAATTTATGCAGATTACTAGCTTTTGGGTGTCACAATACACATCTCAGATATTTTAAAATTGCTACCTGCCTATTTCAGTTAATATTCCAGACAGTCAATGTTTCATTTGATGAAGAACTTTAATATTACACACACAGATTTTAAAATAATGTACGGGGTAATATTACAATAATGGAGAGTATTACATAGCAGAAAATCATAACGATATAAAAACCAAAGGAATACCAAAAAGATCAGCTTCTCCACTATCATAGAGGCAAAGGAACATGCTGCACCCCTCTGCTCAAACAAAACTAAGCAGGAAATCACCAAGAGCTACTGGAATTTCCTCCACAAGAAGCAAAGAGTGCTCAGCATTTGTCATATTTCTCTCCAAATTTGCTCCATTAGTCCCTACGCAGCACAAATAGATCATATGATGCTTTTAAGAATGTGTGAACAAGGGATCAGTTGCAGTTTTGATGTCGCCATGTGCTGTTAGCAAAGCTCAAGGCTTATTTATTTTTACCCCAGGGACAAATGAGAAACAAATGCATTTTTGTCGCTGAAAACAAGCTGAATAACACAGTCCTACGTAAGAATTTCCATAATGCGCTGATTCCAGGAAAAAACACAAAGCCAGCAGGACTGCAACACAGGACCTCTGGCCTGATGGGTTCTTACCTGCAGCTGGCTCTTGCTCTCCAGTGCCCTGGCGATGGCCTTTGCGGCCTCCACGCCCACGGTGTTCCCCTCCATCCGCAAGGCCTGCAGCTCCGGGAAAGCCTCGATTTCTCGCACCAGCTCCTCCACTATGCGAGAACCAGAACCAGAAAATCAGCTCTGACACCTGCCTGTGCACCAGCACGCCCCTCACCAGAGCCAAGGAAGTGAGGAGCGGATCCACACCACAGCTCTGCAGGACGTTAAAGATGACGATTCTGGACCAGTAGGCAGCTCTTCCGCAGCTTGTGTTAACACTGAACCTGTTACTACAAATGCCTTATTCTCACCAGACTGGGCGCTGTCCAGCTTCAGTCCTCGGCCCTTGAAACTCAGCTCTCCATCCCCCACCTGGGTCTTGGCCAGAGAGTCGGCCAGCTGAGCGATGTCGATCGAAGCCATCCGGTTACCTGTGTTACAGACAGCACACCACATGGCAAGTGTGATGGGAGACGACACCGTCCGTGCACACATTTACACATAAACCTACATGCATTTCATAAGATTCAATTAATAGCAACAGAATTAGTAGCAGTAATATTTTCACAGCAAGCAAATGCCCTCCCATTCAGAACTTCCATGTACCGTATGCTGTCTGGGATGGATAGGTTGGAAGATTATCGATCGTTACATTTTTCACGTCACACATTGTGAACCCTACTCACAGTCAAAAAACGCAATAAATTTAAAAGCTGTAGATTACAAAGCCCTATACATATATTCCTCAAAGCTGCCGCAGTACCTGCTACGCGATAGTGAAACCAGGCACCAGATCACTGCGACATCAAATTAGGGAAAAGTTTGCCAACTCTCTTCAGAAAAAACGACTGTTGTATACGTGAGAAAGTAACGACTAGTGAACGAACGACTATGTAGAGATTAAGCAATAGCATCCGATAACTAACTAGGAAGGCAAAGTTCCGGTACACACCGCCAATTCATCCAGCCGCGGGCGCATTTTTACCGCCAGTTGAATGCTTAAAAGAAAAGACCGAGTTCAACAACTAATCAGCGTTTAAATTTCGAAAAGTAATAAACGTAAATAACACCACCCGAATAAAAAAGTGCCTTTAAAAAAGTTAACGAACATCAGCAACGCGGCCTTACCGCGCGCTCATCGTCCCACGAGCTGCGCGGTTGGTGCCGGTGCTGTGGACCGGTATCCGAACTCCGATTTATTCATCTACACAATCACCTGGCTGCCAGCGGACCAAGATCTGACTAGCATACCGAAAATGGGGCAAATAAATGTAAACTACCTTAAGATGCTGTGTAAAGACTCGGCTTTTCCTTGTCCGTCACACCACCTCCCGCTCTGCTGTCACTATGTGACGTCTGAGCTGTTTGAAGTCCGTAGCAACAAAGCAGAAGTGCTCACGGGAAGTGTAGTCACAACCTATTTGATAACATGCACCCACAGTCTGGGTTGTCACAATTCTTTCCCGTCTCAGTTCACCTGTGAATTTGATGCATATTTAAATTACAAATAAATAATGCTTAAATATATGTATTTAAAAATTATATATATAAAATACATATACTGTACTTATACTGTACAATTATGTTGATCGAGTACAGGAAGATGCATCCCTCAGCCTGGAAGGACGCAACGTACTAAGCTATTGGTTCTTCAGGGTACAATTGGTGTTTATTACGTGGTTGAGTCAAACCATTTTGACTGTCCAGGTATTGATGTTGCTGGAAATTAAAATCTGAAGCTGCAAAGGAAGAAAAGCTATTCGGACGTGTAGTATATAACGTATGAATTAAGGAATGCTAGGACTGTCAAAGCTGGAAATGGATTGTTTACTTATTGATATCTTAAGCATTATATTCCATACTGTAGAATGTTCTTAATGAAATGTTTGTGCCAAAGCATCCCCTTGCCCTTTTGAAGAATCTTTATGCCAAAAAGAAGCTACTGTCAGGACAGAATATGGATAAAATGTGGGACTCCACATCAATACTGGCCTCCCTGTGGATCCCTCTAAGCAAGCGTCACCGCTTGCATCTCCGATCCGAGGCAAAATAAAATTGGCTAGCAAGTCAGAGCCCCCTGGGAAGTTATCTAAACGAGTTAGACAAGGATGCGCACTATAACCACGCCCAAACAGCGTGTATGATGTAAAATGAGTGAAACTGGACTGGATGAAGTTGTCTGTAAACTAAATATAAGAAACATCAACAGCTTTGATATTCTAATGACATCACACTTTGTGAAAAATGAAGACGATCACAAGACACTCATGAGGTAAGTTAACAAGCAGAATAAAACAAAGGCTATGTCCACGAGAACTGCAGCAAACTTTGGCGCTGATTACTAAGACACTGAGGTTATAGAGCTTTTGCCTCCTTGGAACAATCAGCAGCAACAAAGCATCAGGAAATACATTCCAGACTGGAACTGGCAGAGCTGCAATGAAGGGTCTACAAAAAATTCAATCTTCAAAAGTAATGTTATATTAATAATAAGTACAAAGATCAGAATTGGATATGCTATTTTCCGTGGCTCTTTGTAATCGTGAAAACTGGACTATGAAGAAACTGGACTGGAATAATTTTGATGCTGTCCAACTTTTTCGCTGGCAAAGCATTGTATTCTTGATCAAATCAAGCCTGAACCCTCACTTGAAGTGCAAATGACCAGATCAAAGCCGTGTTATTCTGGGCATATTGAGTAAAAACAGTTAATTGGAAAAGGCTGCAATGCTCAGAAAGGCGGAAGAGGAAGCGGACAGTGGGTACCATGGTGGATGGATTCAAGGCATCCTGGAGAAATTCAATCTATACAGTCACCACGACCCGGACTCTGATTACAGATCTGATGTCGTTTTAACAACAACAACAACATCAACCACAATAATAATAATAATAATAATAATATCTGTACTGTATCGTCTCCGGATTTCTTTTTATACAGCTTTTACCTACAAGTTCCTCACGTGACTCATTTTGTTTTATTCTGATGCGAGACTCCCTTGATTATTACATCCGTGGTTTACGTTACATGTTAAATACTACCAAATACAGCGCCGCAACTGTTGCAGCGCTCTATCTGCAACATCCCCAAATCGTCCGGCTTTTGGACCCGGGTGCCGGAGGGAGTCGGAATAAACTTGAGCGCAACTGAGCTAAAAGGAATGGAAAGTAAAAACTCTCACATGTTCCGTGTGGAGAGTGGCCCCGGGGGCCTCGTGGGATGAGGTTGCCGTGGCTCAGGCATCAAAGCAAGCCGTAGAACAGATACACTGCGCCGTGATGTTTCATCACTAGGAACTCCAAAAGCCGAGAGATCGTTATCGTATGCGCCGACTGGAGGTGAGCGCCCAGGTACCTGGCTAGCTAACCCTTCGTACAGCGCTAAGGGCGGAAAGCCAGCAGCGGCCAGTCGCCCTTTAAGTCACCGGTTTGGGAACCGACGAGTTGCAAGGCGGAGGTGTCACCGGAGGCTGCGACTGAATGGTACATGTATCGAGCCGTGTCACTAGTCTGGCTTTACATCCGCTTGATGTCGATGTAAAATGCTAACTAGCTAAGTAACGTAGAGTTAGGCAAAAATGCCCCGCGGATCTCGGGGAATGCGGCCGGTGGCGTATTTATCGTGCCGGCATCAGTCCAAAGACCGCCCGATTCACTCATTTGAGTGGTTTTAATAGTCGCCCTGGATGTCTGTCAGACATCGGCGTGTTTATACTCACAAAGTTGGCATTTTGCATGGCAGCTAGGTAGCTAACTGCGGCTAGCTATGCGATGAAGTATCACCCCGGCGCTTGTTAGGATTCTGCGTGTACATGTCGATCAGGTGTAAGTGTGAGCCGCCGCCGCCTGGCCGTTTCCTGCGGTGCACGTCTGAAGATACGACCGGCGAATCGCCGGCTTGGCGCCTGTTACCGGAGCCGCCCTCGTCGGTGTGCTTTTTATGCGACCTCGGGGATGGGCGGAGTGCTTATGGTTCTAGGCCCCCTCAGGACCGTTTCTAAGTTTTTCACTTTGAAATGTTTAATGTAGCAGTTAAGGTGGATATTTTCTCGTTGTAAAATTAATTGCATATAAACTATGACGACTAAAATCAGGATTTGAAACCCGACAAGGCTTGTTCGCTGGCTAGCGGTACTTCGAAAGCAATATAAAAACTAGGAAACCGTGTAATTTTCCATATTAGTAGGTATCGGGATATCATTTTAGTTTTACTGCTTATAACTAAATTAATGCAGATATTGGTATTTAAGAAATGCACTGCACCATGTAACCCGACCGTTCAGACCCGGTCCTGTGGTTATGATACACACGTAGGGTCTGGAGTATGCAGAAGAACATTAGCTAGGACGTAATAATAGTCATGTGCTTTCTTATCTACCTGTTTTATCAATTCAGTTGTGTAAAAAGCGGTATATTTAGAGAAACTATTTTCAGATACAAAACAACAATGTTCGCGTTTTAACTCTTGCGGACCGCTCATTTTTTGCGACGAGCACTGCTGTTATTAATTTTGATGAAATATTATTAGAAATTAAAGCTCAAATATTTGCTAAAATGTTGTTCTTCGAATTGATTCGTGACTTCGGGCATCTTAAGTGGCCCGTATTGAGCACTGGCACCTGCTGATACGTTTGCAGTGGCATCACACGGTCTATGCCAATGACTGTAATATTAGTTTTATGTCATTTTCTTAAGAAATGCTTTAACATGTCAAGTGTACATTGTTGATCAGTGCATCTGTTCTGCGGTTACATTTTAAAAGAAGTACAGGGTAGTTTGCATCCACATGCAAATGTTGATCCGAACTACCCTCTTGAAGTTCTTCGTCTGAGTGTTGCTCATAAGCTGAGCAGGAGGGAGAGGACTTAGACTTGGCAGTTGAAGTTTGCAGGTTCTTAGCATGGAGGGGACTCGCTCTTGTACTCATGAATGGGGGGTTTTAGCCTAAAATGCTCCTGCAGAAATCTAAGCGGGTAGAGACCAAAACTGTAATCTGTGTAAGCAGTGGAAACTGCTCTTGATGTATAAGCATTTGTCTCTCTCTAGTCTTGATGTCTAGCAGTCGAGATTGTTTTGCAGCCATACTGTGGTACAGCTGCCTTTACCCAACAGCATTTCTCTCACTCTTCTTTCAGCCATGGATTTGGAGCGACAGAAGCGAAGGGAGGAAATCCAGAAAGCGCTGGGATTCATTCAGTGAGCCAACGCTTGCAGTCTTCCTCAGCTTTGAGATTCCATTGTGATGATATGCTTTTGCTGAAACGAGTTTCAGGCTGTTTCGCTGTACCTTTAGCCAAATACCGTTAGTGAATTTTATTTTTTTTTTTTTTACAACATGGAATCACTCTCTCTGCCCTTTTGGAGTCTGTTTATTGCTAGGTGCAGATTCAAGGTTTAATCAAATGGTTTTACCTTCTCTTACCCTAAGTGACATCGTGCCGCTTTCCCAGTAGCCTTCGATGTCAAGCTGCTCTTCTCACCATGAATTCTCCTTCTTGTCACCTTTCATGTGTCTATTTTCCCAGGTCATCCTTGCCGTACCCCGAACCCGAAGGTTATGAGGTACGTTTCCTAAGAGCTGTTTTCTCTCTCTATCTCCTGCGATAATGCCCTTGGCAAACAGTGCTTTAGTACTCATTGTTAAATAATTCAGGTATTTAAGCAAGATACAATCTAATGATTTTATACCACTTACAGTTCAGGTCGTAAAAACTTTGGATTGTCACACTGATGTTTTTTTTTTTTTGTCGTCATTTCATTTTCCAACTTTTTAATGTTTTTTTTTTTTCTCATCTTTATCTCTTTCTGCTGCCTTTCCTCCACTATCTACCCTCTTATCTCTTTCTCTTCTGTCTCTCCTTCATTTTTTTTTCTCTGACGTCTCACTCCCGTTCCTTGTTCTCCCTCCCCATCTCACCCTCCCTCTCCTCTCACAGGCGTTTCTGACCCAGCTGGTGTGTAACCTCCTGGATGAGGGCAACACGGTTTTCCGTGAGGGGGACTGGAGGCAGGCGACGGTGCAGTACAGCGAAGGCGTGAACGTGGCACGCTACGCTCAGGCGGAGGCACTGCTGATCCCCGCGGCTTTGCTGGAGAGCCTCTATGTCAACAGGGCCGCGGCATATTACAGTCTGGTGGGTTCCCGGTCTGATGATCGGTCATTGAAACGCAGCGTGTGTTTGTGCTGTATCTTAGCTTATCTTAGCATCTTAGCTGACGCACAGTGCTACTTAGCATTCGGCGTAAGATGATTTGTTTTTGTGGCCGTGAATGTAATTATGATTTAGTTACTACAAAACTAAAGTGCTTTTTCACGTGCTTTTCATGTGATTTTTCATTTGTTCTTATGTTATTTATTGATCTTCTATGTACTAAATCAGTATTTCCCAGTCTAGTCCTTGGGGACCAGCAGATGGTCCATATTTCTGCTCCCTCTCAACTCCCAGTAGTGGACTGTTTGACAGGGAGCTGGAAGGGAGCAAAATTGTCTGCGAGTCCCCAAGGTGCAGATATCTGTTCTGAAATCTCTGATGCTCTCAGCTTCAGTACAGTTCTGTTGTAACTTCTGAAGCTCATTATAATCACTGTATTTTTTTTTTTTGTCAACTCTGTGCTGCTTGCACTGTCCCCTGTGGCGCCTGCACCGGTGGCCTGTAGGGGGAATACGAGCATGCCATGCATGACTGCAACAGCGCGCTGGCCGTGTCTGAGGGTAGCCGTAAGGCACTCTACCGGAAGGCTCTGTGTCTGCGGGAGCTGGGCCGCCTACGGGAAGCCTACGAATCCAGCATGGGGTGCCTGCTGACCGCCCCTCATGTAAGTGGAAGCCGGGGGCATGATGGGATTTTGGGAGGGGGAGGGGTGGAAGCCAGAAGCATGATGGGATTTTGATGGGGGGAAAACCTGGAACGGCACACTAGGTTGTGTATTCATGTCCATGCATTATTTAGTGGAATTGTCTGTCTTGGAGAGAAAGATGGAACACGTGAAAGCTGCCACCTTTCCTCACAGGGATAGAGTACTGCGACCCTGTTTGGTTCTAAATGTTTAATTCTGGTTCTTCGATAGAAACAGTTCCAAGCCAAATGGCAGTTGGTGGTCCCTCGATGTCAGTAGAACAAGGGCAATGAGGTAACAGCTGTCACTGGTAAAAATCAGACTTCATTTTATCATGAAATGGCACCAGGAACCCAAAGAGTTTCTAGGGGGTAGAATTTGTAGTAGCTGTCCAGTTAGGGAGGCTTCCACTCAGTGGAACCAGTGAGGCGCAGTGATACGCAAGGCTACACTGACCTCCGCCCCCTTAGGGACCTGAGACCTGCAGCTTATCAGGCGGCAGCGTCCTTACAGAGAGGCAGTGCTGTAACAGGAGCAGCCAGGGGTGCCGGTGCTTACGTCACAGGAATGCCGAGCCGTCAGCCGTACCTGAGGGGATGGAGCGTGACCGTTCATCTGCCCGGCAGAGGATGGTTTCGGGCACGCCGGCCGGCCGGCCGGGCGTCCTGTCGGGTGAAGGCAGGACTGCGTGGATGACGGGAATAGAGTTAAGCCCTCGCTGATGGTCTCACCAGGTCTGCCTTTGCCCTGCCTTTTCCCAGGACCGGCAGGTCAACGATTTGGCCCAGGATTTGGCCAGCAAGTTGGGTCTGAAGGTGCGGAAGGCCTACATCAGCCCACAGGTGGGGCCCTTGTCACCTGCTAGTGTGTTTGGTTTTTAAAATTTGCCTAGCGCAATGAGTAGAAGCTGGATGGATGGATGGATGGATGGATGATGGGTGGATGGATGAGGACGCTGTGTAATCCTGCACCTTTGCCGGTTCCTGCTCGTCTCCGCAGGCAGAGTCTTCTGTAGCGGGGGTGGACACCAACGGGAACCTGGATGCTACCGCGGTGGAGGCGAGTGCTCGAGGCCTGACGGCTTAATGTACCATTTTAATGTGTGTAATGTACACCGACGTTCTAGAACACCATAACCACCCCCACGTGAAGCAACTATTGACGAATGTCTTTTAAAAATGGTACGTCTCAAGATCTGGGATATATTAATACTGTAAGATGACATTCGGTCCTGGCACAGTAGGTACTGGGCACGGTTTGCGGTGAACATCCCACCAGCTTTGCCGTTTCAGAGATGCTCTGACCCAGTCGTTTGTGCATAATGATCTTTGGCAAAGTCACTCAGATCTTAATCCTTGCTAATTCCTACTGTATTCAACATGTAAATTTATTCCCTTTTATGATGGTGATCGTGTTCTGGTTCTTCGGCGTATGTTATGCATTAGTGTGTATGTTTCCACCTATGAATCAAGTCAAGAAGTTTATTGTCATAAACACAGTAAAAAACATGTACATCTTACAACCATGTAATGAAATTCTTTGCTTGCTCACCTTTCGAAAAAGGATACAAAAATAGAATAAATTAAAAAATCACAAAAATAGAAGAATCGCTTGATGAAGTGCACAGTGCTAAATAAGAGTTGGATATGAATATATGAATATGGATATGAATATTTGTGTATATATACCAAGGACAACTATTTCAATGAAGGGAGATTAGTTTTGTATTGAAAAAATTCCTTATATGTTGGAGTTCAGACTGAGGAATGACTCTCTGTCCCTCTTTATTGTAGATTTCAGCTAATGGTCTGGAGTCTTTAAATGGGATCGCTTCAGGTATGAGATCTGTCTGAAAACTGGTTCCTGTACAATCTGATGAGTGACAAAGTAGCCCTTTTTTCATCTCCCTCTTCTTCTTTAGAGGACAGTGCCCAGTGCATCCCTGCCCCCCTGGCCACTCCCATCCCAGTGAGCGACGAGCCTTCGTCGCTTCCGGTAGCCCCCGTGCCCCCCGAGGACCCGCCCGAGAGCCCGGGGCAGGTGTCCTTCTCGGTGCCTGTGTCGGAGCACCTGGGCGAATGCGAGGTGATTGGTGACGAGCTGGACGGCCTGCTGGACTGCATCCCTAAGGGGGCGGAGGTCGGTGTAAAGTCACTGTAAGAGTCCTTACAGGCTGAGGGGGACACAGTCTGCATGTATTCCCCTGTTAGATCAGTCATTGTAGTAAATATCAGGCCAGCTTGCACAGCTTAATGGCATCAGATTAAAGCGTCTTTTGAAGTTTTTGCAGCGTTCCCCTGGTAACAGAGCCGACTTTACCAAACCGTGTGCAGTATGTTATAGGAAGTCATGTATTTTTAATTGTATTTTTATCAATATCAGCACCACTTATACTTGTCTTGGACCTTGCATTTCTCCCTCACACGTGCTCGCTGTTCTCTACGATTTGTGACTTTCGACACTGGCTGACTGGTATTTTTCCGTATGGTGGCATCTGGTTTGTTGCGTCTACAGAGTTTTCTGGAATGGTGCTGGCATGTGTCCTTGGCTATAGCGGCCGTGCAGACCGTATCCTTGCCGAGGGCCCCAGACGGCATTGAAACACTGAGACAGACCCTTGTAGTTCTCCCAGATCCCAGCATGCACTTCTTCATATTGTCACATGTTTCATTCCTCTGCTGTTTTATCTATTATGAAGTAAATCACTACGGAACTCAGTCATTTCCAGCAAAATCCAGTCTTGTTTACATCCCCTCCCTCCAGTAACAGCCCCCTCCCCTCCCTTCCAGAGCTCCGTCCAGGGTGCCATTCCCACCAACCTCCCCAACACGGTGGTGGGTCTCCGCCCCACCTACCCTGCCAGCCTGCCGGCCCCCTCTCCTCAGCTGCCCCCCGCCTTTTTCACCTCGGCCGTGAACACGCTGAACGCGCTGGACTCCTTCTCCAGCCTGGGCTCGGGCGACACCCCCGTGCAGGTGCTCGATACCCTGGATTCCTTCACCCCAGGCCTGAACGCCTCAGGGACGGGGGCCACAGAGGCGGGGGGGCTGGACTCCCTGTCAGAGTTCACTCTGCCTGGTGGGTGAGGCCACATGCTCATTTATTTCTGGAGGAAAAACATGATTCCGTTTTTGTCCTTGTTAAGGGTCATCCTGATATCCTGATGCCTTTTGTGTCTCCAGGAGGCAGAATCTCTCACGGTTTCATCCCAGGACTCAGCAGCAGCAGCTCCACTCACTCTGTAAGCGCTCTGCTGCCAGCATGACCCCCAGAAATGCACACTTTACTGTCAGGACCACACCCTTATGAGACTTTCGTTTTTCGGTCCGGGAGAATGAGCTTCTTGGCTGGGGTGTGTCCTGACATTCCCAGCCCTGCTTGTTTTTCTGCAGTCGGCTGCCTTCACATGTAATTTGGCAATAAGACAGCGACACATCTTAAATACCAAAGGTCGTTGTCCTACAAAACTTCCTGCACTCGAAATTTCTTTGATTGGTGTTTGGGGCCCTGCTATCTTGCGATCAGTGTGTCAGATGACAGGTCTTTATCTTCCTCACCTCCCCCCACCCCACTCCTAGAATGGCCCAGTAACCACGAACCTCTCTCTGCTGTCCCGTAACCCCTTGGCTGCCACCCATGAGTTCAGGCAGGCCTGTCACGCCTGCTACAGCCGCATAGGTACGTTAGAGCTCCACAGCGCCCTCTAACCTGTTGGAGTGGAACTGTGTTCTAGCGACCGCAGGTAGCTACCATGTCTTAGCGGTAAATGTTAGCAATGATGACTCCGCCTCCCCCCCCCCCCCCAACAGAAACCACACAGTGTAAAATGTATCAGTGTCACTGTTAATCTGAGAATCTTTTTCTGTTTGTTTGTTTTTCCCCTGACCATCTTTAGCTGCTTACCTTTTTTCGCTCTTTTTCGTGTTGCTGTCCTCATATACGTCATTCAGTATTTCACTGCAACTTTCACTGCAACGCACCTGTTTTAAAGTGAAACAGATGTGTGCCCTGTGATAGTTTCAGTAAGAATGCAATACAGGTTGAGAGATTTAGCTTTATTACATTCAGGTAAGGGTTTGCCTGTTCATTCACTTTCCTACTCCCTGGTTCGATTGCTGACTCCTGTGCTGGTCCCGCTGCAGGTCCGCGGGTCATGGACTATCAGTACCAGCCAGAAGTGGCTCACCGCTGCAAGCGGGACATTCTGTTATGCCGCATTAAGGCGCCGGATGACCCCACGTGGAAGAGGATCAGGCCACGTCCCACCAGGAACAACTTCCTGGGAGCTTTCGTGCTCTGCAAAGGTACCGCCCACCTTTACGGTAAACGCCGGATCAGCGGCCCCAGAGAGCCCCAGGTTATAGGCGGCCTCAGAGACGCGCCGTTTACGTTTCATCGCCCTTTTATCCAAAGCAGCCATCTTCACCAGTCTATATTGGCCATTTTTACTGGCACTGTTCATGTTAAGACCTAAGCTCAAGGCCACTACTGGGAATTCTCTAAGGCTTAACCCACAAATTTTCAGGCTAAGTCAATATTGCCTCTGCTGTGACTCCTATTGTTTGTTTTAAAGGTTAACATTTCCATAAGTGACACTGCTCTTTGATGACTTTAATCCCCCTGGAA
The DNA here is from genome assembly GCA_026779585.1 of Mormyrus proboscirostris. NCBI lineage: Eukaryota > Metazoa > Chordata > Actinopteri > Osteoglossiformes > Mormyridae > Mormyrus > Mormyrus proboscirostris. The sequence goes on from JAODKF010000103.1 coordinate 6,342,229, forward strand.
CCGGTCGTTTCGGGTAAAACACAAAGTATCGAGGTACCAGCTGGTGCCCCCCCCCCCATCTCACTCTCATATACAGATCCTTTGTAAATAACCTTTTGAATAAAGTTTCGCAAACTGTTAGTTATTTCATACGATTGCTGAACGGCATGATAGCAGCGGTCTTTGCTCTGTCTGTGCTCCCTGTATGACTCCTCTCCATTCATCAGAGGTGCAGGAGCACCAGGAGTGCAAGTATGGGGAGAACTGCACCTTCGCCTACTGCCAGGAGGAGATCGACGTGTGGACGCAGGAGCGGAAGGGCGCTCTGAGCCGGGAGCTGCTCTTCGACCCGCTGGGCAGCACCGAGAGGCGGGCGCTGAGCGTCACGCGGCTGCTGCAACTGCACATGGGCATGTTTATGTTCCTCTGTGAGGTACAGGCGCACTCACGAAGTTTATCGTCTGAGTTTTGCAGTGTGCATGTGGAGAATGTTCTAGAGACTCAAGATATCCCTAGTGGAGGACAAAGGTTTTCACCTGCTCATTCACCACTTATTACCAGCCCATGGGCGAGATTCTGCCCGCGAAATGGTTTTATACGGCCTGTGATATTTTTTTAAAATTTGGCCCACAGATCAATCTTTTGTTTTCCACAGCGAATAAAAAAGCAATGTAAATGTTATTCTTCTAATCAGTGCTGCCGAGCTCGATGAGTTTCCCTTCTAGCGAACTGCAAGTGAAACTTCGACATCGGTGCATCACTAGAATCAGAATCTTTGTTGCCACATGACCAAGGCCAGTGAGAACTGATGTAGACACAGCCTGCTACAGTTGGAGACAATGTGACACTAGACAGTTAGCAGTTGGCACAGATGGAGAATAAATGCAAGATAGAAGATGCATACAGGTCAGCTGTTGCCTGAAAACATCGCACTCCTCTGTGCTGTAAAAAGAAAATGTTTGTCTTGCCCACGCAGGCAGTAAAAGGTCCGGCAAAATTAGATGGATCAAATGTACTTTGTTTTCAAAGTGTCGTGGTCTGATAATTGTAAAAATCATCTAACTGAATGATCCATCTTGACCAAAAGCTCCCACAACCGTAAGTGCCGTTTAAGCTGAATGTTTCCTGTTTGCCGTCCCTGCAGGAGTGTTTTGACAGTAAGCCCCGAATCATTAGCAAGCGCAGCAAGGAGAACCTGGCCGTCTGCTCCAACCTCACCGCCCGGCATCCCTTTGATGACAACAAGTGAGGCTCCTCCCCTTCGGTCGGCCACGCCCCTCAACAGCCATCAGTCAGCAAACTCTATGAAAGTAACCCTGTTATTGCAAATAGAGCCATAGTCTTTTTATAAAACACTGTTGGGACCAGATCATTTACACCACATATCACATAAGATGGCAGACTCACACACATGGTTTTAATTACGGGTGAGGAATCCATGAGTTCCATGTGATGTCAAAGCTCTTTCTCACTTAAGCTCATTTTTAAGCATTGTTGCTCTTTTAATTCCATTAGACAAATGTATCTTCCTGTCAGTATTTTGGTTTTACTAAGATTAAAGCAAAGTTCTAGATTTTATAGCTTGTAGTAGTCTATGTTTTGCTGTTTGTGTTTTTACGTTCTCACATTATTTGTTGCTCAATAATTATATAATAGGGTTTGCTTTAGCTGCTCGCCTGGCATGAAAACTCAGTCGTGAATCAGCCTGGTACACTTTTACCGTAATAGTGGTGACATTTTTCATTTAGCTGATGCTATTATGCAGAATGGTCTATGATTTAGATACATATCAGGGTTTTGAATGAGCTACACGGGACGGCTAGTGACCTGGAGCAGTCCGCGTTAGCTTGCCGTTAACCGGGTGTCGCCGTCTGGTCTGTAACGGTGCCCCGTCTCGCGCAGGTGCCTGGTGCACGTGGTGCGTTCGGCTCACGTGCGCTACTGCAAGGTGCGCCCACTGCACCCGCTGTGCCAGTTCGACGTGTGCCGCCACGAGGTGCGCTACGGCTGCCAGCGCGAGGACAGCTGCTCCTTCGCCCACTCCGTCATCGAGCTGAAGTGCTGGGTGCTTCAGCAGGACACTGGTGAGAGCGCGGGGTCGTGGGCGTGCGCAGAGGTCACACGCAACGCTGACCTCACTGAATCGCTTCTCCCGCTCTCTTGTAGTTCAGCTCCAATGCTGATCTGGCTCATTCATGTTTCATTCATCTTTTTAATCCACTGTTATTTGAGCACTAATCTAGTGCTTTATTGCTGTTTTATAGCCTAGATTCCTCAGTTGGATGCAACTATCCTGTCAACCGTATAGAACCCCTGTGACGATAAAGTGTGACTTTTGCATATCGTGGCGATTCTTCTCTGATGCTACATTGCACAGTGTTTTGAGTAACGTCATCATGATGGGCTGTAGGTGCTGTGGTGACACACACTGACATGACATTAAACCACCGTCCCTTAGACTACCCACCTTACTTGAAAGTGATCTCTTTCAGTTTCTATTGTGCTAGCGCGCACGTTGATGTGCACGTGCACGTATCGCTTGACTGTGTTGGCTGTGGGGGCCAGCAGAGGCTCGCTATCTCATGCGCGAGGGAGCCCCTCGGCCTTTGATGACACGCTCCGCCTCCCTGTCTGTGCAGGAATCACCCACGAAGAGATGGTGCAGGAATCCAAGAGGCACTGGCACAGGCTGGAGCGGAACGCACAGCGCCAGAAGGTCAGCGGGGGGCGCCCTCGGCAAAGAGCAAACGGCTTCGTTGGCATGTTGGGTGTGAAGCTGTCAAATGCGTGATTGCTCACGACCTGTCTGATACATAGCAGGCGTAGGGTCTGCTGAAACTGTCTTTGAAGTGGCGAAATGGCGCTAATTTGCTTTCGGAGGTCCTGAAAGAGCAAATCGCCATTTTTCTCTGCACTAGTTCCCCGTTTCGCCCTGATCTCACTGCTTTTTCAGCACCACTGCACCGATTGTATGTTTGACTTTAGATGTGAATCTGCTTGGCAGATGTTCTCATGCGGTCCACAGCTGGACGCTGTTCTGAAACCATCTGCTTGAAGTTCAAGGAGTTCAATCACTCGGATGTCGGGGGTTGTTCTTTAACCGAACTGTGACCTTTTCTGTCTCTGTTGGGGTACCAGCCTGTGCACAACTCGCACCCCAGCAGCGGAGGAGGTAGAGGCGACGGTATCAGTGGAGGAGGAGGAGGAGTTGGAGTTGGTGGGGGGAAAAGTCGAGGGCTAAACCTGAAGATGAAGTTTGTTTGCGGGCAGTGCTGGAGAGACGGCCAGGTCAACGAACCCGACAAGGCGCTGAAGTACTGTACAGCCAAGGCGCGGCACAGGTGAGCAGAGTGTCCAGGAGGGGGCGCTGTGGTCGGGTCGTGGCATTCTTTTTCAGAGCTCCGCTTTCCTCCGTCCCTCATCTTCTCCTCCGTGTGCCCAGTTGGACAAAGGAGCGCCGGGTTCTGCTGGTCAAGTCATTCGACAAGAAGAAGTGGGTGGTGGTTCGACCGCTGCCGTTTTCACGCACCTACCCTCAGCAGTACGACGTGAGTGTGCCTCGTGTCGCCGGGGGGGGGGGGGGCTGCAGGGACCCTCATCAGAACATGATGCCGCTGTTTAATGAGTTATTGTTCAGCCCGGGATTTATTGGCGGTTACATTTAGGTGCTGGAAGGCGCAAGATTTAATGAGAAGCTTTTTGAGGCGTTTGTTTTTTCTTTCTCATAATCTGCGAGGGGAATGGAAATGAATTCCCTTGCCTCCCCGGTTTCTACTGGGGGTGCAGGAGTAAGACCAAGAAGCCGTAAACCAAATAACAAACTGCAGTCAGGGCACGGAGGCCTCTCTGCTGTTCAGCCCAATGCAGAGTGATCTGACCCGGCGCGTGTGATGGCCTCTGCCTCGGGCCTCTGCCTCGGGCCTCTGCCTCGGGCCTCTGCCGCCTCTCTTGTTAACCCTTCCTTGCCCCGAGCCCCTAGGCTACAGGCCTGACTGCACTGTGATGGCCATGCTGACAAATCAGCCTGTGGGGGAGCGGCTTAGCTGCGGCTGCGCGCGTTTGTCTGCGCGCGGTTGTCTGCCGTGGCGAGTGTGAGCACGTGTGGGTCATTCTGGTGTGTGGGGGGGGGGGGGGGGGGGGGGGGGGGGGGGGGGGGGGGGGGGGGGGGGGGGGGGGGGGGGGGGGGGGGGG
>JAODKF010000103.1:6361964-6374081 GCA_026779585.1 Mormyrus proboscirostris
AGAGGGGGATGCGTTACGTAAACGGCGCCCTATTAACTCGCAGAAGAGGCCGGCGGGAGCAACACGCGGCGGCGCTGCCCCTTACCGACGTGCGACAGCAGCTGTGAAGATCGTCACGCCTGCCGGCACCAATCACAACCTGCTGCTCGCTCGGTGGATTTTTAGGAAGGATTTGTGTTATAAGCCACTTTTGCGCTCTCCCTTCTCCGCTGCACACATCCTGTCTGGGGAGGGGAATGTTATGTCTCCTACGCAATAATAAACGATTTCCTGAGACTCAGCCGGGTAATGCGACGGGTTTCTTCCCTTCCGGTAATCCCACCGTATTCGCATGCAAGAAACGTCAAGCAGCGCTGCTGGATACAAGTCTAGAGAGAGCGAAGCTCACACAGATAAGTATCCAAAGAGAAAAACAGAGGGGCCTCCGTGTCGCTCGCCGGCTCAATGGGCGGCCCGGCAGACCACGACGGCCGGTGTTATTGTTCTTAGGATGTGCGTGAGGACCATGTGTTATGTAACCCATGTACATTGGGCTGGAATTGTGTAATCGGGGGCGGGGGAAGCGGGAGGGAGAGAAATGAGGCCAAGGAGTGAAGTGGAAGGCAGTGCAGGGATACGGAGGGGAAGAGGGCAGTAGCTTTATCTGAGAGGGAGAAATATTCATAATGCATCATAAAGCATTACAAGCATGGCTATAGGCATGGCTGAAGTACCGCCCCCAGGCACTGCTCCCCGGGCGCTGGATTAGCTGCCCCCTGCTATGTCACGAAAGTCACATATGGGTTAAATGCAGAGGACACATTTCGTTGTTGCGCACTGTGTGCTGTGTTGACAATGACCACTGATCACCAAATTCTAAATTATAAAAAAATAAATATTTATCAAAAGGCATAACACAGCCATTTTTATTATGTGTTATGAATGCTTTATGAAGCTCATCTATAATGCACTGTAGATACCTTTATGATGCATTATAATGGTCAGTATAAACATGCTTCGTGCTGAATTTTAAATGTATCTGATTTTTTTTTTAATGATTACAATGCATTATGGGTGTGTTTACAAATTACTATAAACATGGCCTTATGTAAAATGTTACCAAACTAACTTTCCAAAGGCCAAGATATTCTTTTGTAGCCTTATTTACAGCGGATGGCGCCGCCACATTTCTCCACACTAATCAATGGAGCTGGGGATAACGGAATTAACCTGGGCCAATATTACATTTACAACTGCGCTTCGCAGACAATGGGCTCTCATTTACAGAATCGCACACTGCAATTCGGCACCGTTCACAGGGACTCCCCGGCAGATCGTGCCCGTCGCGTTTGTGAATGAACGAATGGGCCCCAAATGCAGCTTTGCATGAAACGGTACATGCTATGGACTGTTAAGTTTGGAAAGAGTGACTCGCTGCATCGCCGCCATTCTGCAGTCCGGAAACGAGACCAAACGCTGATGCCAAGGGTAACCAGCTGAAAGGGGATGGCAGGAAGCAGCAGATACAGTTTTCAGGGAGTTGGCTTTGCCGGTTGATAGATTAGCCTCGTGTTGGTTACGGCTTAGTATGCGAACAGACGAAAACAAGCGAAAAAGACCTTCTGGAACTAGACATGGATCTCCGCTCTTTTCACCACAGAGGTGTAGATACTGCTCCTTCCTGTGGTCCTAATTTTCACCAGTACGCTCTGGGTTCTTACACAGGAAGTGGATTGCCACCGCATGAAGGAAAGTAGGTATCATAGAAGCTAAAAACATGTATCCATTGTCCAGTAAAATCCCAGGAGATCTGCTGTGGGGCACCACATTCAACATGAACTCCAGGAAAATATCCAGTAACACTGAGAAGGGAGTAAAATTGGAAACCATTCACATGAAGGCCTCGAAAAAGTCAATGTTAAATGCTAGGAAACTACCTAAAATAATGCAAATCATTGAGACCACACAAGAGGGTGACTCATGCTTTGGTCACTTTTATTACAAATCTAAAAAAAAGGTTAGGTAAAATAAAATACAGGCATTAGCCTGCTGAGTGGAAAACACAAAACAGGTCTCCCAGAACAGGCAGGTACAGAATCGACAATGTAAAGACCAAGTACCAATCATACCCGCAGACAGTACTGTATTGGTTCGCAGACAGAAATAAATGATCGGTACATTTTCCAACTCTGTGCTGCTTTGGATTCTAGAGCAGCCAAACCGATGAGATAAAACTGGCTCACAGATTTTGGCGCCCATCCATCAGGAACAAGTGACACAAAATAATCGCAAAGGAAAATATCGTCCAAAAAGAAAAGTGCAAATGTTTCATCTTCTCCTGTCTTCCATTAGTCTAGTCTGACATCAGAGTCTAGGGTAGTGTGAGGAGTGCGGCAGCATCCCAGAATACTACTCAAAAACAGACTATAAAAGCACACTTGGAAAAAAAAACTATTCAGAGAGCAGCAGTGATGTTTGAAGCTCACGACATGAAGGGGTTCGCCAGTTCCGAATCAGGCATTCTGTTAGCGATTGCGAATCCACACCCAGAAGAAATGTAAACCAAAGAAGCCATTAGACTCTGGTTAACTGAAGCCCCTCCAGAGCATGTTTACTTGCATTACATGTTAACCGATCTAGGCTGTAGGAACTGGACATGTCACAACAATGGGGCGTGTTGAAGTCTGAGAGGCTATGCTGGCTGGTGGCGCCTGAATCTGAATGGCTTTCAGTGAAATATTAACTTATCCAATAAAGTAAAACTGTAGACTCTGGAGAGGACTTTACAGTGTCAGTCAAGTATTTAAAAAGAGTGATGGATGCCTTCTAGAATGATTTGGGAGTGACATTCAATGCTCTGTGCCAATTACCTCCTTTGGTCTTCTGACAGATACTCCTAAAACAGCAGAACTAAAAGGAAATGTGTTTTGTGAAAAGATATATATCGACCTTTATGATTGTGTGGTAGCCAAGTCAACAGTCTTGTGACTGAAAGAGACGTTCTGCTCCCATATTCACACTTTTCCTAAACCCACATTTGAATTTCCCTCCATTTTACACCACCATAAAACCATTCCCCTGGATAACCTACATTCACCATTAAATACCAGTGTATTTTCATAGTCCATCAAGCATATGTATCTCTATAAAGCCTGAAGATTAAAGAATCCCAACCACGAAACAGCCAACATAACATATACTTTATATGATTGTAGACCATGTGTGAATTTTTAATGCTGATATCCTGCCACCCCTTATCACACTAAACCTTAAGGTGAACGCACCCAAATTGAGATTACACTCAATAATAAACCATGTGAGAATCAGCCATCCAGAAAATAAATTTACATTCATCATCAGTCACCTCTTATTCGAAATGTTAAAATCCGTGCAACAATTACAACTCAGTGGTGACAGACGTCACAGAGTAATCACTCCATCCATCATACTTGTGGCGGTAATCTTCTCGTAATGTGTTCCCTAGAGACAGCATAGAGAAAAAAAACGGGCTGCATCTGTGATCGACGTCCAGAAGCAGTGGCGGTAAGGGGGCCACGTTCTTTACTGTCCTGACCACGGCTGACCATCAACCACCTACTTCATGACCCGTTTCACTCTTGGATGGTCAGACACGTTATCGATGCTTCACTGCTTCCCACTGCATGGATCACTCACCCACAGTGCTCCGCACCCCAACCCCACCTCCATTCCAGGCAGTAACCTGGAAGGATGGAAGGGTACAAACAGCCAATGGGAAACATCTGAAGTCCATATTCATATATATGGGCAAATGAAAGCAGTTTTACAGTTTGAGTACACAATCAGAAAAGCATAGGCGCCGTGCAACACGGTCACGACCATATCGCCGAGCACAACAGCCAACGCGTGGAAGCTGAATTCATTCAGATCAATTTTTAAATTTAGTGACTGGACACCCTGTTCACAAAGACACTCCTAATCCACCCCCCCGAGCCTTCTTACCCTCCCACAGCAGTGTTTCTCCTTCACTGCGAAAGTCACACTGGGCCATTTATCACCATCCCCAGTGCTTATCTGTTCTCCTCCCTCTTCCACTATCACCTTCACACACTGCAGATGGGGATGCAGCTGTGTGTGTGTGTGTGTGTGTGCGTGGTTTGCCTTCCCAAGACAGCAAAGCCAGATAGCATCCCGGTTTCTCCTTCTCAAAATCTCTTCCCTCATTTGACGTCCTCACACCAGTCTCTCACGTACTACCGCCATTGAGATGCCTGAGGTACAAGTAAGAAAATCTGAAAGAGGAAGACAAATTCTCAGATTGCTAGATTCCCAGAAAAGTCTTCTTCCAGCATCGGGACAGGTAATCCTATCTGGGAGTCACATGACACGATGTGTCACCGTGCTCACGGACTGTCCTAGTTAAACGCGATGCGAAAGTCATGTTACAGCAGCCAAAAACACCTCAGTGTAGAGTGACTTTGCATGGAAAAAGTCTGTGACATTATCAATGTTTCAAGCCCACCTAGAGCGTTTAAAATGTCTACCTTTCAAATTGCATTAAAAACTAACCAGGCTTGAAACACCAAAAACTCACGACTAGCAGTCAAATGAAGATCATTTTGAAATTGCATTCCAAACCAACATGGAGTTGGCTGATCTCTAGCATTACTTGGAACCGCAACCAGCAGTAGTCATATCATAATAAGTGTTAAAAAGTACCACTACATTGGTTTTCCACAGTGCTCATGGCACAGATCTCAACAGCTTCATTAAAATCCATTGACATAACTAAAAACCACCGAATGACCACTAGCGTGAAAATAGGCATGATTGTGAAAAGTTTAATCCCGGAAGACTGTTGTGTCTCACAGGCACTAGGGAAACTGTTAACGAGAATAATATACAAGCCAAAAGCACAACTAGAACACCCCAGAAACGCATCAAAAGCCATTAACTGGCCAGTACTATAGGCTGGGAGCTGTGGTTGGTATATTGCAGGTTGTAGCCTGAAATTCCATCCATGAATGTTGGCTTCTCCAGGTAGGAAATTCCACCTCTACCACTGACAACTCCCATTGAATGACCTGGCTGGGAGCTCGAGAACAGGCAGAAGGTTGGGTGAACATGAAGAGGGTTAGGATGTGGAAGAGTGGTGTGGACAGGCAGAGGTGGGACATCAGAGTCAAAGTTAAATCCCACCGGGGAGACTGGGTAGATGAACTCTTTGGCATTAGGAGACAGCTGGCTGGACGTAGGACTCCCAAAAGAGTGTAGAGAGAAGGACCTATGCTTGATAAGGTCGGCATGGGGTACAGTAACAGGGGAACGCGAGGGCATGGCTGGCTGAGGTGAGATTCCAGATCCAACCGCTGAAGCGGTGCTTCCACACTTAATTTTGGTGGAGCCGAATTTGGTTGCAGCAAAACTGGCAGTCGTAAAAGTGACAGGATGGGGGGTCGGACGGCTGTCGGAAGCAACTGGAAGCTGCGGCTGAGATTGACCATAATTCAGACGTGAATTTGGAGGAGAGGGGGTTGAGCTGTTTGATGAGTTAATGGCTCTGTTGGCAGCTGGGCTTGAGCCAAAGTATCCGAAAAAGTTATGGTGGGATGAGGAGTGTGTAGGGGAGCTGGGGAGAGACCGTACGCCCGTTGGAGACACCTTGCCTACTAGGGGTATAAATATCTGTGCTTTAGGATCGAAGCCTAATTGCTTATTTTCTAGCTGCATCTTGTCATTGCAGTCACCAAATACACACTCATCTTCGACACTCCCAATGTCAGCGACTTGGACAGATGGGTCTTTTGAGTACAAGACTTGCACTTCTCCACTTTCCCCAACTTGATAGGATACCTCGTAGGGGTCAATCCACACGCTCAGCTCAGGGGGGACGTTGGCTCGTACCTCTGCCATGTCAAGCCCACTCCGCCTTGCCGCCAGCTCTACCACGGTGTCCCTGGCAATACCGAGGTGCAGGCACCGGAAGGCACACCCCCGCAGAGGGGTCTCAGGGTACCAGTGGCCTTCAAAACGCGCCATCAGGAGCCGCTCAAGCTCCTCCCCAAACATGTCGGCACGGCGACGCGGCAGCTTGTCATATAGGTACGAAACGATGAAGTTCAAGGCAATCTTCACCTCGAGATGCATGACGTCAAGGGCCACAAAAAGTGATACGGTGGCTCGATTATGATTATTCAGTTTGTAATGTGATCGTGGATAGTTAAATGGTACGTAGAAGTCCACTCCAGGATGGATCAACCTTGGGTGCTGCTCTTCATAATGTAAGTGCGTCCAGATGCAGATTTAAGACAATTCACTTAGGCCCGGTCTAGGAAACCTGCCAGATGGCTTCAATCATGCTTCTGGAGTGTCTGCACCCCACGTTCCCGAAACTCCCAGTGCTGGTCCTTCAAACAACCTGCTACTGGGCTGCTAATCCAGTTCACAACAAAGGAGATGACTTGGTGATCTGCGTGGGGTTGAACTCATTCGTTCAGCTGGGTGGCAGCTACTGTCCCAAGATCAGTAATCAACAGCTTTTCTGCCATCTCAATACACAGTCACCACAATCTGGAGAAGACAGAAATTCAAAGTAAATGACACGACATGAGGTGACCCCGTGGGAATGCAGAGGATATGAAATGCTTTTACAAAACAAAGACAGAACAAAGATATGGTAAATCTGTAATGTAATCCTGCAGTTATACCAGGGCTGTTGTTATTATTTACTGTAGCAACAGTAACTATGGTAACACTAAGCATAAAAATACACAATTGCCAAATCTATCTATCTTGAATATTATTAAATTAATTGGCACTTGGGGTTTGACAAATCATTCTCTAGTTAAAATACATGGTTTGTATGTATTTTTATACGTACTGTATTTCACCGCTACAAAAAACACAGTAAGACTAGTTTCCTCTCCATCTATTCACTACAACCGAGGCAGTTTCCGCTATATTTCCAGCAGTGTAATGTAATACTGAACTGGACAAACTAATTAGGGCTATTACAGCAGTGCTTAGTTTAAGATGAACGGTCGTTAATGGAAAATCCTGCTCCATACGGAAACATACATTCAGGTTTTTGTGTAGTGTACAAGGTCATGAAACGTAGTCCTGACCAACAAGATCCCGTCCGCTGAAACGGTTCAAATTCAGGGTTTTATACTCCACAAAGTAGTCTCAACAACTACCAAAATATATAAGCTAATGTGCAATCAATAAAGCGTGATAAGGGGATAAGTGAGGGGAAACGGCAGAAATGTGACAGGAGTTACAATATAGTAGAAACAACGCTATTCAGCTGACAGAAAATGCAAGGTCCATGACAGTACAGGACAATTGACAGATTCAATAACATCACCGTTTTTATAGCCATTAAAGTTTGAATATCACTCTGCTTGAATATCGTGAGTTTGGAGTCATCTTTAAAACTGACCCATTTTGTGATATCCAATCTCACTACAAAAAAAGCACGATGAATAGGAACATCCGTCATTGGATGCCCTATAAAACTATTGAGGAAATGTACACTACAATGAGACACAAACGACAGAAACAATCTTTGTATGATTTTTCAGATCGCCAACACTTTCCAGCACATTAACTCCAGAAACTGCGGTAGGATTACAGGCTTGTACCCTAATGAATGAATCTTGGGTACAGCCCTTTTCTGTGTGCCCCGCGCGCGGTACATGTTGTTCCAGCGTTATTATGCAAGACTGTAGGGGAACCCAGTAAGCTACGGCACGCAACGATTTAGATCATTTCAGGGCGTGATCGGAATGTGATTTATAAAAATATCTGTTATTTCACCAAAGTTACACGCGTAATGTATAATGACAACTCAGAAAACACACCTTACCAGAGAATGAAAAAAGCACATATGTCCGAGGATGGTTATCTGCACAAGATCAAATTTTGTAGCCGTTTTTCCGCTTTAACATAACGCATTAAAATCACTGAATATAACACTTCTTCAGTGATACATGATCCCTCACCGGCGCTCCGTACTTACTGCACGTCAAGCTTTCCCCCATAGGTGCCGCAAGCTGCCAAAGTCTGACATGCGAGTCTAGTGCCACAACCGCCTCGACTTATAGCTGCTCAGTCTAACGTTTTAATTTGTAGTTGGATTTTTCCACAGTTAAATTGACCTCCGATTACAGCAGTGGCGATCTGGCAACGAAGTGACCAGGCAAAAGTTTACACCGCTGCGGTCGAGCGCATTTATACCCAAGTCGGTCGTCTGACTTCTCGGCTTACGTGACGCTGCTGACGTTGGGACTACTTTCCCGTGGCTCCCCAATTTTATTGATTCTTTGAAGCTATCTTTTATTAATGATGTATGTGCTATTTTAATGACTCGTTTGGAGCATTTTGTTTGGTGACGATGCTTAAAGTTATTAAAAAAGATATGCGTAACTATATAACCTGTATCGTATGGATTTGAAGGTTTTTGAAAAGTAAAGCATTTCTTCTAATACTATATAATCTAAAATAGGTGGCACAGGAGGTAGTACTCGTGCCTCAAGTGTTAGGGGTTCGAATCCCACTTCCGCCCTTTGAATGGGTTTTGCCTGCTCTCCCAGAGTCGAATGGATTCCTCCTCAGTACTCAGGTACTCCTGCAAGCCAAGCACATGCAGTTCTGCTACCTGGTGTGTCTAAATTGCCCATAGAGCATCTGCCCTGAGGTTCCATCCAGGATGTACCCCAGGACTATTCAAATCACGGTCCTCAAGGACCGAGCACTGCTGTTTTTTCCAGCTTTCCTTTACAGTACCCGAGAGCCAGTTGTGAAGCTTTTGGCCAATTAGAGCCAGAAATTATTACGCTAACTACATGGGATACTTGAAAACAAGGCCTGGATTTGGAATCGAGGGCCAGATTTGAATAGGGGAGGATGTACCCCTATGCAGCTTGGGCCTGGAACCAGATACCCTTGTGATCCTCACCAGGATAAGCTATTGCAAGATGGATGCATAATCTGATATGGCTTGACATTTACTATAGATGAATTTTCTTAAAAATCGGCAGCTATGTAAAGATTCCAGGCATTTCCTTAAAAACATCCCACTGGTTCATCTAGAGAATCAAAACCCTCATGCGAAAACAATACTACTATGTCATTAATAACATGACTGAGTACTGCAGGAGGAAAATATATTTCTCTGTTTCTATTTCAATCAATTTACCTACAGGGGCACACTGCAGGTATAAATCAGTGATATTTATAAGAACATATTACAATAATGAAATATAAAAATAGCTGCAGCATTGAAACATACATAAAATCAGTGCAATTGTGCATCTGAGAGAAACCAAACCAAAAAAACCTCAGATTACATCAGGGCAGCTGGTCTTTTCATAATGATGGAAGCGCATTGTGTTTTGCCAGAAGTATAAGCAATGAGACGGTCACACAGCCTCATTTGGCTAAAGGACGAAATATCTAATTGGGTGCCATCATAGTTTTGAAAAGAGAGACCACTCATCACAAATAATGTAGTTTACATTTTCAGAAATCAATTAAAAAGTAATAAAATTGTATTTTTAATCCACCTCAGTAAATGGATTCATGCTATTTAGGTCTATGGTTTTGTTCAGCACCATTACTTTGTCAGAAGAAAACAAAACTGACAATGATACAAAGAACCGAAAACACTTTATTATGCTCAAAAACCTTTGTGTAAAACAGACCAGAAAAATGGCTTGGAACAGCTCTGCAGAGGACAGCACCGCTGACGTCCACGCTCCCACCCGGGTTCGTGGCTTCACCTCTTCTTGAAGCCGTATTTTTTCCGCTCGTAAAAGAGGTCGGTCTTGGAGCTCCCGAGGTTCACGATCTTGGGGCAGCCATCTCTCTACGCAGCGGGACAGGGAAGGGATCGAACACATCAGAATGTTTTTCTTTGAAAGTACACACTGAGGTGCCGACTCCAAATGGGGCAAAGAGCTTTTTCCACATTAGCAACATAAAATATTAAGATGACCAACATTAAGAGCATTAAAATATAAATATGCATGACCGTATGAGTGAGCAAAAGATCTTTACACATACATAGGAAACATAGCCAGGCAAAGATAAAGGCTTCATACCAGTAACAAAATCATAAAAACCCAAATAGCACATCAGATTTATAAAGTCTTAGGTACATGTTCATTCCATGTCTTTTTAGACACAATTACATTTTTTCCAAGCAGTTTTAATCCCTGATAACTCACAGAAAATCCACTAATTAGTTAGAAAGCTGTGGCACTCACATCTTTTTCCTGGATGGTGCACTCCTTGCAGTAATATGCATCAGACACTCCCGGCCCCCCGCAGATGACACAGCGTCCCTGATAGGATCCGTAGTTGCATTCGTCACAGATACGCACCAGCGTGCAGGGCCTTACATAGGAATCGCAGATGACACACTTCCCATCACCTGGGGGGAGGTCAGTGATTACTATATATAAATCTGATTTATAGGTTCATAAGCACCAGTGTTGTGGTGCATCGCCACTGAGGTAACGTGTTACACAAATTTAAACTATATGTTTAGAAACAATAGGTTAAATTAGAAATGCCAATAAGACGAAGCACTAAAGTAACATCTAGGTTTTAGTGCAGAGAAGTTAAAAAAACTTACATTTCTCACATAATCTTCCAATAGCTGAAAGACAAACATTAACATATTAGAAAAAGTTTCACGTGTCTTTATTATTTTATTTTACCGTATTATATTTACCAAACCCGACTCATTTTACCAAATGAGGAGGGACAGTCCTGGCCATAGAGTTTACGGTAGCAGTTTCGTCAAACATATCATCAACCTACTAAAGCGGCAGACATTAAGGCACTAAAATACTCAGCTTCTACTTATTTTATAACATATATTCTTAATCAGCCTTACTTTAACAGCGCCTTATGTTAAGATAACAATAATTTTAACGTCCAATGATAATGGAAATAACCGATCTACTCCAAACGCCAGCAGCGGCAATAGACACATGCCGGCTCGCTGGTACACAATGCGAACATCTTTATACACCCTTAACCTGAATTGAAATTTCCTCATTCGTGACAGAACTAATCGGTGAAAATTAAAAGTGAACTCTTACCAACGCCAGCTTGTTTTCTGCAGAAAATCAAATCTGGATGATGCTTTGCCATGTTGAACGGGTTGTAAAAGTACTGGCGCAAATTTACCCTATGAACTCCGACCTGGGTGTGACCTTTCAACTTTTTAACACAAAAAAACAAAATTAATATGCTACACTGAATTATACATAATATAAATATGAAGACTCTGATTGAAATTATACATCAAATATATTTTACAATGGCAAAAATTTAATTGTAAATGTTTTAGTAATCTTGTAAGATAACTGCGCATACGTCAAACAAGACGTATGATAAACGAGGAAATGCATACTGCCATCTATCGGAGTGGAGTAACGAGGAACTAGTAATGCTGCTGCGTCTTGTTATCCATACCTGCGGTACGATGTCTAATCAAATGTAGAATTTAACATACACCTTAACACCAATACCTGCTGCAATACAGAAACGTATTTATTTCTGTAGTAAAATATCCATTTTAAAATATATCACGGACACTACAAGCTCCGTTCAGTTCAAGTGAAGGTTAAGTGAAATGGTGCATTTGCTGCTGTTGAATAGTGCTGAACATAATTAGACAATTCATTTGCTGTACATTTAATATTCTGTGATTGTGGCGAAAGTGTTTATGTAGTTTCTTCGCAATGTACAAGAAGATATTGCACCGCGCTGTTGTAACAGTTTAAAATTATGCAGCTATCCTTCAGTTCTCGTCAGACCATTTAAAGGGCTGTGTGCATCTTTATGTACGATTTCTAGCAACGTGATCAGTTATTGACATTTAAGAGTATGACAATGCGCTTACACGTCGAGATTACCTTTCTTTTTAATAAGCATGCACGTAATTCAGGTGGGGTGAAAAGATGGGGAAAAGATGCATAGGTAGAGTGTAGCTTCTCTAGATATCATGCAGCTCAGAATCAGATACCATCCATCCATCCATTATCTCCCGCTTATCCGAGGTCGGGAAGCGGGGGCAGCAGTCTCAGGAGGGAAACCCAGACTTCCCTCTCCCCGGCCACTTCATCCAGCTCCTCTGGGGGAATC
>JAODKF010000103.1:6391991-6407598 GCA_026779585.1 Mormyrus proboscirostris
CGTCCATCATAGCATAAAGCACAATGGCCGAAGGTATGTTCCATTAACAGTTCCGGGGGGGCGGGGGGGAGATTGTCATGCTATTGACCCTTGAGAAACGTGAAATGTCAGCTGTTTTATATAAGACTATACGCAGCAGCCATAATAATAACATTCGAAAAACACTCTTCATAAAACAAACAATCGATATTACTCACATAATCGAAACACTATAGTCAAAGTAATGTGTACCGAAATTAAAGCGGTCTGAAACGAGTAATAATAAAACTCAACTACCATAAACACATTTGACAGTGGTGACAAGCAACCAAAATCATGTCCAATAACAGAATCAGAAATGAAATACCTTTTAAACAGCATTTTTCTTCTTCCATGCAAGATTAAATTATGGATGTTTGCAATGTAGTACGTAGACCTACATGGAACAAGTAACAAGTCAAACATGCACACACTTGAAGAGTAATAAAATATGCATTATTAATTTATAACGATATAATTTTTGTAACATTTATGTCATTTGTGATATTGGTTGGCGACTATTTTTCAAGCCATTCTGTAGCTTGTACTCGCGAATGGGGAATTCTCCTCTCTTCTTGTTGTTGAGTGCATTTTTGTGAGCTGTTTTAAGCGAACTTGCTAGTGACACCACATCACGGCTTGTATTTGCGACCATGACTTGCATACGTGCCCATAATGTTAATGCGAGCTACAGAACGGTGTAAACGGAGGAGCAAATGCCATGACATCTAACTCGGATACATGCCGATAATTAATCCAGATCAGCAGCAATTCGTTCATCCGAAAAAAAGATAACACAAAACGAGAAAAGAATGTTTTGTCAGTTTTAAGTGATTTCTGCACGAGAGTCGTCCTATTGTGTCAACAAAATGACACCCCCGCCCCATACCCGCTCCCCATCCTCTCCCCATCTTCCCCCGTCTTCCCACTGACGCCCTCTCTCACTCTGGGTGTGTGTGGTCCCGACTCGCTTCAAACCCACATGAAGAAGGTACATTGTCTCGTTTTTCCCCTGTTAAATCTCAGCGTTTGTTTGATTAGTGCATGATTAAACTAGCGGCTGATATCCCGGTATATTCGTTGTTTATTATTATTATTTTTTTACTACGGTAAGAACTAGATTAAAAGCAGAAGGCATTGTTATACGTGTTCGGGGTGTTTTGTTGTATTTTGTCTAACTGCTTGCCATTTCTACCCTATTCAAAAGCTCTAGGTTGAGCCTGTAAGTCTCATTATGAAAAGGAAATCTAACTTATTTGAACGAAGTCACGACAAAAAAACAGACTTTAGCTAATATAGGGCTGCTTGATAAACACAATTACGAATGTTGTTTTAGTTATTCCGGCTTGTGTGGATCAGGACGTTTATATGTGTTCCGGAACTGGAAAGGTTTGCTTTTCATTATTTTTTCAATATATTGTCAAAAAACAATCAGGCAGATTGCGGATCGAAGGGGCATTTTAACTCTGTAAACCGAGCTAAATGTTGAAGATGATTGTTGTGGATTTCTTAAGTAGCCTACATGCAAGCGTCCGTGTAGACGCAGACAAAACGGGGCTCTCAAATACCCCAGTTCTGTGCACTCAAGAAATACGTGTTTCCCATATAAATGATGGCTTTGAAACAGACGCAGAAAGCCAGTGTTTGGGGCGAAATGGGGCAGGGGGGTGTTTTTGTCTTATGAAGATTCCCTTTTATCACCCCGTGTATGTTAAGGTCTGTCTCTCTCGACCAGACGTCCCTTTGTAATGGATACTAGTGCATTTGATTTCCCTTAAGCGCATTACTTTGATTTTCCTGTATTTTTGTCTATATTTCCAGATCAATTCGGATGCGGTCTTTCGGATTTAATTTCACAGAATGAAACATTACTTGCAGTTCAACTTCATATCGCATTGTTACCCATGCACCTTACGATCGAAGTATTTGCTCTAAGAGTGACATGATTGAGTTTAAAACTGATAATATTTGCACACAGGTCGAGTGTATGTATATATATATATATATCTCCCTGTATGGTTAGTTGTTTATTCCGGCATGCTTTGGAGTTGGGACGCCATACAAGGCGTTGACACCAGCTTTCTTTTAATCTTGTTTATTATGAATCATCCTTAGAAGTGTGCCATCTGCAGAGTTCTCCGTGTACTGACTCTTTTATTCACCTGTGCCATCCTGACACGCTGCTGTGACCTCGTTCGTCAACAGAGGGCAGCACAGTCGTCTATATTTAGGCGGCGGCCCTTGTCAAATTCGACCTGACATAAGAAAAACTTGTAACCATACAGTATGGACACACAAGTTTACAAGGGGACACAGATCTGTGCGACCAAAGTCTTTAGTACTTGGAGCAACTTTTTTCAGCAGTGGCATACGAAGGCTTTTTTTTATTATTATTATTAGCGGAGGAACTTAACTGAGTTTAAAAACACAGCTTGCCCAGCGGTGTAACTCAAAACCCATCATGTCTAATTCCTTTTCACTCAGATGTGCCTGTTTTTTTTTTTTTTTTTGTCAACTGGAGGTTATGAAGATGGGCAGTGATCTGAAACGAAGCCATTTTTTTTATGTTTGAGAAATGTGAATTTACTCGTACAAATTTTCCTTTTGATGTTTATTTTGTGACTTGCTCGCACTACTAATGACATTTTCACTTTTAAGTTTAAGGAATTTGCACACGGACTCTAGGAGAAAGACTACCAAAGCAATCGGGCTCAGCTGGTACCCGCAGTTGAACTTGTCTCTGGTGTAATTGGATATTTTCTCATTAGTGTTTCTGCGTTGGATAAAGGAGAACCGGTGCGTCTGGCGTGCCCGAGTCCGTTCATAATGCACTACGCAATCAGGATGACTGCAGTTCTCTTTCCTCTATTATTCTGATGTTCTCAATCTTTGTGTTCCAGAAAGATCTCCTGGCCTAAGGGAACTGCTGGGAACAATAATTCACTTCAGGAAGAGGGGGCCAGCATCAGAGAGATCCCTCCGGACATGCAGAGGGACTGAGGCGGTGGTACTTTGCAGTTTCCCTCCGAAAGTCGATACCCCTCTATAAGCTGCAACTGC
The DNA here is from genome assembly GCA_026779585.1 of Mormyrus proboscirostris. Taxonomy (NCBI): domain Eukaryota; kingdom Metazoa; phylum Chordata; class Actinopteri; order Osteoglossiformes; family Mormyridae; genus Mormyrus; species Mormyrus proboscirostris. Next base: position 6,395,070 of record JAODKF010000103.1, read on the forward strand.
GATGGCGGACCCCAGGCCAGAGACCTCCTCCCCTGCGGAGGCGCCGCTGCGCTCCCCAGCCACTCCATTCTCCCTTTCCTTCCCCATTTTGAGGGAGGGAAGTCGTTTGTGGGAGCGCAAGCCGCCTCAGCCCGGGGAGCTTCCCAGCCCCCTGCCCACCAAGCGCACCCGCACCTACTCAGCGTGAGTCCCTGTTTCTGAGCTCGCGGAGGTGGAGCCTGGGCCTGTGGAGCATTGCGATTGGCTAATAGGTACTATTATGACGTACTCTACCTCTGTCTCTCCACAGCACGGTACGAGCCACGTCGGGGCCCACGTTCAAGGGCATGTGTAAGAACTTCTCCAGGTCACAGGGTCATGGATTCATACGTCCCTCTAATGGTGGTGAGGACATCTTTGTTCACATCTCCGAGTGAGTAGCTGGAGTCGTCCGTCTTATTTTTAGCTCCCAGAAACCTGTGAAACGGGATACATCTGCCATTCGTCTAGCGGTTCTGGAATGTGCGTAAAATCTGGTTCTGCTGCAGATGTGAGAATTTTTTTAAAAATCAGAAGAGGTTATTTGAGATTATCTTGAGTTCCCCTGCTTAAAAAAATACTTATGACTTTATAGATCATTAAGATTTACAGCATATTGCATAGCAGCTCTGTGCCTCTTACTATCTGCACTCGTGCTGAATTGACTAGTCCTAGATTAAAGTGTCCAGTGCTGAATAACCGAAGGGTTAAAATAAAACTGTAATCCAGAAGGTCCATCCTAAACACCTCTGGGTGGTGACTGTTGATTTGAGCCAGGGATGCTCATCCCTGCGTCTTTCCAGGTCGATCGCAAGGGGATTTATGGGTAATGCCTTATTTCATCGCTGGCTGACCAGAATGAGATCAGCAAAATATCCCATGTGTGCGATCCACAACATGCGAGTTATACAGATGGGCCCTCCTCCCCACCGATTGGTGGAAAAATGTACAGTCATGATTCGGTAGATTGTAGTATTTTCTTTGTAAAAGTAACTCACTCTAAATAAAAAAAAAAAAAAAAAAAAAAAAAAAGGTTGGGCAGCTGTGGTTTAGGTTTAACATCCTCTAGCCCCCTGCTGAATACGGATTGTGTTGTTGGTAAAATGTTTCCATCCGTTGGCTTTTAGATTGGCAGCTGGAGTGTAGTTTTTTAACTGGGCATTATCAGAAGGTTCAGTATAAGGCCCGATTCCGTCTGTCACGTGCCTTTCTTCTGACATAGTGCTCTGGAGGCCAGGTTACATGGCCATTTGGGAGCCAATCAGCTGAGTAATTGAGAGGATCTCATTTGCTGATGGGGAAAGGGTAGTATTACCAGTACAGTAACACGCTGTTTCCGCTTGTATATTTTTGCACTATGTTAGCCTACACTGATTTGTGGTCCAGCTCAGCCGGTGCCATAGTACTACTATCTGCATGCAACTCTTTTCTTTCTGTCCATCATTTAGTATCGAGGGGGAATATGTGCCCATGGAGGGCGACGAGGTCACCTACAAGGTGTGCCCCATCCCGCCAAAGAATCTGAAGATCCAAGCCGTGGAGGTGGTCATCACTCACCTGGCCCCGGGGACGAAGCACGAGACCTGGTCAGGCCAGATAATCAGCTCCTAGGCTTCAGATTCGGCCTTCAGCTGTCGCCTGGTGGTGCGGCTTTTGGGGGTGGGCGGGGTTGGGGGATTATGGGTAAGTGCTGGGCGGAAGCTTGGTGAGGAAGACGGCACACTGCTGAGAGATTGACGCGGAGGTTTCAAATTGCACAGACACTGGATGTGAAGGAGGAAGGCGTTTGAGCTGTTTTTAGGCAAGTTGGAGGAGTCTAGGGATGTGTGTGGGAAGCAGGTGGAGAAGGTGAAAGACCGTAGGCTGGGCAAACGAATTAGTCGACGCTTATCTTTATTTGTATCTATTATTTATCTATTTATTCTGATGACTATTCTGATGGTGTCTTTTGGATCCATGTTTGTTTGGGGTGCCTATATGGGTTTGTTTAGGAGTGATAGGCTTCGTCCTAATCTCTTCAGCACTATAACAGCGGGATTTTGTCTCCTTGAGTGGTTGAGCACAGCTTGTTACAGGATGCAGTCGGCGATTCCGGCAGTCACTACTCGCGTGGTGAACGGTCGACAAGATGAATCTCCAGAACTGTACTGTTGTCCTACTGAGAATTTGGTCAAGGTGTCTTTTAATATACATCAGCGAAATGCAAAATACGTTGGATTAACATAACTGACACTGGCGAAATGTCTGTCGTGCCTGAAATGAATGTAGCTGATGGAGGAGGTCGGGGTGTGGAGGTGTAGATGTTCTCTGATGTTCCCCTGTCCTCCCGCAGCTGCTGTATGTTTACTTCCTGGCCTGGGAATTAAGGTGACAAGGCTGAGCGCAGCCACAGAGGCACACGGTGACACTGCCAGCGTGATTACAGGCTTCTGCAGGACGCGTAGACATGCATTCAGTGCTCACTTCGTCAGAACTTTCCGTGCATTAATGTTACTTGCTGTAATTATTAACAGGGTACAAATCTGTTTCCTTTTTTTTTTAGTATGGAAATGTTTAAATGGTTTAACCCTTAATGTGTTCAGAATCGCAGTGCCCTTGAGTAATTTATACAGGCAATACATCACAATGGCCTATTTATTTTTTAGTTTTGTGAATAACTAAAATGTTGTTTTCCCAGCATCATTTGAAATTGAAATTCTGGGCATTTAATTTCGGCTAGTCCGCTGCAATTGGTGTTAGCTCGGTCGATCGTTAATAAATTCATTAATAAAAGTATTTTCTTTTTTAAACATATGGCAAGAGTGGTCATTCTGAAAGTTTCTCCTCGCTCTCCTGTGACTTTGTGGGTGAAAGTCGTCCCTCTGGGAGCCTTTCCGGGCCGGGGGGGGGGCCTGCAGCTCACCCATGTTTGAGAGCTGCAACTAAGGCTCATTTCTCTACTTACCCTCATACATTATTAAGCCCAGAGTGATCAATGAAACAGGTCTGCTGGCGTCTGGATCTTCTGGAATAAAGTCATGCTTAGTTCTCCAAGTCCTATGCAAAACATGACTGCAATAACAAAGGAGGGAAGGTTTATTTATTTAATAAAATTTATTACAGAATGTCATTTTACTTGCTTTGTAATTTCCATGCTCTTCAAAGGACTGCCTGTTTTTTCCATGCTGACACATTGTACTGTACAGTTAATGTACACCTTTGTCCATATGTGGTGTACGCTGAGTAGAGTACGCTGAGTAGAGTACGCTGAGTAGAGTACGCTGAGTAGAGTACACTGTATTCAGGTTACCCTCCCCAGAGAAGAGCAGCAGGTTCTTGCTGGGATTTGCTATGGCACCTTGTGATGACTTTGCTCTCAGAACGGGGGCAAGCATATGTCAATGTCAGTGTGAGAGTGCTGATAAAATGAAGGCCCCCTCTATACTACAGTGTTCTTTGGGGGGGGGGGACAAAGACACCAATCAGGGGGCTGTCAGGGTCATGGATCTTAGAGACTCAGGCAGACCGTGTGACCCAGTGTAGCCTTCTGGTAACTTGAGTGTTTTATTATTGACAACAAAAAACATCATATTGAAGGATCTTTACACAGACTGATCGATTCAGCATATTATGTAATACTCTATCAATTCAGTTACAATAATAAAATCACCCCCCCCCCCCGACCACAGCGCCACCTGCTGCCTCTAAAAGGAACGATACCAATTAATCATCAATGTAATGACTGTCCTTTAATACCGTGATATATAGAAGCAGGTAGTGAATGGCACTGTTTTGATAACCAAAGCATATAAATTTTATGAGTAAAAACCTACAGCAGGTGTTTGCGGTACAGCGATCGCCAGCCACACCATTGCTGCCGCTCGTGCAAAGCTTCCAGGACTCGCGGATAAGCGACACTCTCAGAGACTGTATTTATACTACGCCCCCGGCAGGACTTTTGGCTCACAGCCTGCCACTGGCACCTGAGTTTGCTAATTACAGAGAAAATGTGTGGAGTGTTTAACAATAAAATATCACCACATCCCTATGTTAAAAGGCATAAGAAAAACAGCAGGATGTTCCCTTCATTGACATACATTTTAAAAACATGTTTTTGTTTTAATTCTTACTACAACACTGTTTTGTTTAGACTTTTAGCGAAGTTATTTTTTAAATCCAGTTGCTTTGAATTACTGGCAGCGATGGCACAACACTGCTGATAATCACAGTCAAAATACAATCAGAAGTAGTAAATCATTAGTCTTGTTTTTGTGTCCAGTTGTCTGCCACAGCCCTACTACAATGTAGTGCTCTCTGTGCAATACCACTCCTTGACAGCAGGGGGCGGAAGAAGGCTGGGAGAGCCGACATCCCCCCCCCACCCAAGGCAGATGTCAGGAATCCATAGGAGTGTTGAAAAACAGGTCCTTGCAGAGCCTGACCGTGTCATTGGGAGAGAAAACCGTGTAGCCAATAGTCCGTGGGTCATTGAAGATTTCATAGTCATTACCCCCCTTGAACAAGAAGACATGGATTGAGCCAGATCACGCATGACACACAGGTGACATTTTGTACTATCTGAGAACAGTTCCCCCACCTCGGCCTTAAGACACATTTCTTTAGTTCTTATGTTTCTTATGTTTGTCCTACACGGTCAAGCTTCATCAGGAGCAGAATTTCCTTTCCATTTCCCCCACAAACCTGGACACATCCCAAAATCCCCTCCTCCTCTTCTGACCAGCTGTGACAGCCACCTACTTTCGCAGCATTGCCCTGAAAACGCCTGAGGACTGAAATAAAAGCAGACATTCTTACCGGCGAGGTCTCGTTCCCGAAAAAGTAGATGGCATCCAGGCCTTCCCCCTCCAGCACGTCCAGACAGAGACGCTTGTCCCACCCCTCAGGGAACACGTCGAAACTGATGAGGCCCCCTTTGTCAAAAAAAGGGCATGTCAAAGGGTGGGGTGGAGGAGGGGGGCAAATTAACTCAAAGTTAATTTATGGTGAAATAAACAGGTTTTCTGTCCTAGATCAGGAGATTGGAATAAAGCTTTATACCCAGAAGGAAAAACTTCATTATGTCCCAGTTCATCACCATCAGGTTCCCGCCAGTGGCCTGCAGACCAGTCATTATTCCCACTATGGACAAAGAAGCCCTTTCTGCTAAACGATTTATCACGCGGTAATTCTGTGCACAGAAACTCCCCTTTTTCGGTGTTCTTGGGGCAAACTATGAGGACTGCTCCTCAACCCTGCAGCAATAACAGCTAAAAATCATAGCAATTACGCAAACGCGCATTTTAAAGCGAACCCTGTGTGGCCGTGAGCTACGGGCAAACAGCAGCTTTCCGTCTTGTTCTCTTTCTATTTTCCTTTTCTTTGTTGAGTCAAAAACACGGAGGAGCAGCCAAGCCGGGCGACAGTTGTCATAAACGTCCCCTTCCTTTGTCCCTGGCTCGGCCCCCACCCCCGCCGCACTCAGGCAGTTGGGGGCCAGCCTACCTATAGACCACATTCAGTTCAGCGCTGACTGAGGCGGTCATGTGACCTGCTGCTTGGGAGTACGGACAGGAGAACACGGAGCGCACGCCCTGCACGCACACACAGGCGGCTGGCCCGAATCAAGCGCCCTCATTTCCATTCTAATCACTCTCTCTCTCTCTCTCTCTCTCTCTCACTTTCTCTCCCGCCGCATTCGCCGCGGACGCCTCGGCAGTCACAGAATTGGAGGTTCCATGCTGGAGCTCTGCCAAGTTCCCGTTTCCCCGGCGATCACTGAGCTCCAGCTAGAAAATGGCACCTCAAGCGAGGTGTTCCCACAGAGCCCCCTGGGGAGGGGGGAAAGGGGGCCGGCAGCTAGGTGGGTCTAGTCCCCTTAACAACCCATTTCTGACCAACAAATACAGAGCTTCACTGGTACCAGGTAAGAGGCAGGTTATTCACATACAACTTAGGACAGAAACCCAAGCTGGACCAGATCCTCCTGCCGGGGGGGCCCTTCGGTTACATTTGGGCCACGGGGAGGCAGTGAGTGCGGACAAACAGTGAGTCCTGTCTGTTTACGCAGCGGCTGGCTGTCAGCTTTATCTAGCTGGCAGAGATCCAAATGCGACGAGACGCTCGGTCGGAACGCTGAGATGGCGTTTGGCCGCTGTAATGATTAATCCGGACCACAACAACAACAACCTCCAGACGGGAACGGAAGCCAGGTCCTATAGTTCCGCAGCCAGGAGACCGACAGTGCTGAGGACTTTGCAGGGAACAATCAATGGCTCGGTCTAACGGAGCAGAAAAATCAGCCTGAAGTTGTGAAGACTAAAGAAAAAAGAAAGTGGAGTATAGAAGGGGGGGGGAAGCTGACTCTTGGCAGCTGGTCGTGAGAGGAAGGAGGTCAGAGGTGCCATTTTTCACGGCGGTCTGTGCATGCCCCCCCCAGGTGGGTCTTACCCTCAGACTTCGCTCCCTCTTCCCACCGGGTCTCTCAGGCGAGTGCTAATAGCTGTTCGGTCCCTGTGGCTCATCGATGGCCATTAGCCGGCGCTAAGTGCTCATTAGCCGGCTGACAAATCACAGCCCACACAAACAGATGCTGCCTCGGATTAAGCGGTGGACGGTGTGGACGTGGACGGCGTGAACGCTCCCGGGACGAGCCATGTGTGACCTTAAAGCCTAGATGGCTGTTAATTAAACAGAACCTTTAATTACACCAGTATACTCCTCCTACTCACCGCTATTAGTTTTCCATATTACTCGTCTGTATGGCAGTATATTTTTTATTGGATTCACGCATTATTCCCCTCAGGCTACGCGGAAAACCAGCCACTTGCGTCGCAGCACAACCCCTCGTGTGATCAAAACAGTAGATTTGACAAATAACAATCTACGCTTGTCCAAAAAGGCGGAAACTTGGAGGCTGATATCCGGGTTTGGTTTAAATACGTTTCACCGTGCCGAGCTGTAAATTCAGAAACTGCAAGGGGACGGGCGGACTAGCGCATGAGCGTGTCACTGCACGGATCTACATTTACTTATTTAGCAGATTTTCTCATCTTAAGCGACGCACCATTGACAAAGCAAGGTCAGCCAGCATCTCTGAGGCAACTGGCGTGAAGGCCGTCGCTCAGTGACCCAAAAGTGAAAGCATTCTGCCAACCACGGGATTTGAACCAACAACCTTCTGAACACAGATACAATGAACTTTCTGCTATATAACTTCAGCCAAATGATCATATCTACCAGATCTATCATACAATGATGAAAGGCCCCCATGCTTTCTGTCCCCGATTTGCAAGCTATGGTGTACTTCAACCCCACTGTAAAATTACCCCAAGGGCAAATATTTGAGCTTTCAACGCTGTCTGTGACAGTATTGACTTCACCCAGTGGTGTGATGAGGTGACGGGTTTGGGGGGGTGAGAGTCAAACTGCTCCGTCTCCATCCAGACTCACTCACCCCGCGTGAAGCGCAGCCCCTTGCCGGCAAACTCCTGCTGAAGGGCCTCCACAAACCTTTCCCGGATCCTTTCTCTCTGGGTGGGGAAGAGGAAGGGGAGAAGAGAAGTCGGTGTGCTTGACCACCGGCATTTGCCCGGATGGAGAAACGTATTTTTTACCTTGTCTATTTCGGAGAACTCGATTCGCTCCTCGAGTGTGCAGCTGCGGCCGATCGGGGAGATATTGATCATGCCGTTACGGAATTCGATGAATGTTCCCCTGAGGGAAAAAAAAAACAACAACAAAAAGAGAATTTAACGTTTCAGACAGACACGGAACACTCCAAGTGACAGACATTTCACTGTGGGTTAAAAAAAAAATTGTTCATTTTACAAACGCAATATGGGACATATATATCAGAGTAAAATGCTGGAGTCACAAACAGCTGCTGCAGCCTATAGGTCAGGGCTCCTCAGATCTATCCCTCGATTCTGAATCCGGGCCGTGTTTTCAGTTCTCCCAAGCAGACAGTTTAATAATTACTGATTCTGATTGGCCGGAGGTTTCACACCTGGCTCACAGGTAAAGGAAGGCTGGAAAATCAGCAGGACTCGGACCTGGAAGACTGATTTGAATAGCCCTGCTATCGGCTAATAAGACTACCTTTTCTTGGGTAACCTGATAAGCCCCATGTAGCGCAAGCAGAAGTTGATGAGGTCCTGCAGCAGCTCCTCGCCCAGGTGGTTCTGGATGGCCTGAAAAGAGAGCCAGCTGTGCGTCACAGAGGATCTAAAAGCACAGCAGTGACCGCTGGCATCTTTCCTAGCCTGACATGCTGCCCCACCCCAACCCCAAGACCCATAGAGGCATGACTCTGGCTTCCAAGCCTTAGCAGAAGTTTAAGTAAAACCCCAGGATCTCTTCTGCGACAAACCAGCAGAGCTGCACTCAACATTGGAAGACTTGACCCATAAGACCAGACATCTCCCAGATCCACACAAACCTAACCCCCCCCTCACCTGTTTGGAGATGAGCTTCCCATCCCTGTACTGCACCGTGCCGTTCTCCGCAAACACGTAGTCAAACTTGTGAATCACTGCACAAGAGAAGAAGAAGAAACTAATGGCCTGGAGAACAGGAGATGTTTACATTTTTCTATTCAGGGAATATTTTATTCGAAGCCACATTTTTTTATTTTTTGAGAAAGCTCCATTTTCCCTCTCTGATTGAACGTCTGTGACATACATTCTTCTCTGTATCACACAAAGCATTAGACACGCATGCATGTGTTGCAGGTCCACCTCAGATGTTACTGTCTATTTCAGCACTGTCACAATCTGGCAAATTAATCAGGCCCAGGAAGCGATAAGATAATTGACAGAAACTTCAGTAAACATCCAACGACGAGGCTTCCATTTTCACCTAGACCGATTGCGTAAGATCTATATGTACTTTGGCGTTGCTGAAGAACAAACGGTATTAAGTCAACATGAATGGATTACTGTCGATTATCAGAGATTTAAGATTACAGGCTACAGGGGTCTATCTGGAGCAGTCTGGTTAAACCTCTGCACGGTATCTGTTGATTAATGTTCAGGCTTCTGTCAGTTCCAGGGTGGGTGTGGTCTAATCATGGTAGGTGTGGCCTAATCAGGGTGGTTGCAGACACCACCAGTCTTGGGGGTTTGAATCTCACCCCTGCTTTGTGTGTGGGCAGTTTGCAGGTTCCCCACATGTTGCACGGCTTTCCTCCTGCAGTCGTGTTAACTTGTCTGTAGTGTACTGTAGTGTGTTCCGCGGTGAACTAGAGTCTGTCCACGGTGTATCTCATTTCCGTATTAGTGGCCGGAAGACAAATGGATTAATCACAAGCTTACTAAATATCCCTGCGTCTCTATCCTTCATTCTTTAAGATACAGCTGATCATATCGTCACTGACCGCATCTTGCAAAACAAAGGCTGACGTTCTTATGCATTTTAGTCTCTTGCCGTCTAATAAGAACCTTCTCGTTTGTAAATTTCTTATGTTCTTATGTAAGAAGATAGGAGCTGCTTGTGCAACCAGTGTTCATTGTTGATTCCTTGTTTTGGTATAAATGATGCGGCAGGTTGGAGTGAGAGAATCCATAATGTTGGGTACAGATCCCAGGGGATTACAGAGAACAAGCGGTTAAAGGAGTTTCATTTCTGAGGGAGACATGCCAACAGGCAGATCCAAAAAACCCTAGAAATGCCTTACTACACACATGTATTACCTCAATAAAGCAATCAAGAGCTTAATCTGAATGAAAACAAACACGCCTTGCTGGCCTGGAGGGCTGGGGAGTGTCCCTGCTGGATTTCAGTGCAAGTGAAATATCTATGATAAACAAAATACCCCAGATAAGGGAACCCCCAGATCAGAACAATCAGCATAATGCAACACAATGGCGGGAATGTAAACAAAGAAGCATAAAGTTACTCTAGATAACTAGTAAAAACCATTAGAATGAAGCCAAATCCAATTTGCTGTGACTTGATCAGGTCCCTAAAAGTGTGTGCGCAGCATGAATCCACTTAACGAATGACCGGTGTCATGACAGTACTCAGGGATGACAGTTTCGTTGTGCTGGCCATAGATCTATATCAGACAGATCAGCAAAAAGCCTTGCCACCACAACAAGGTATCACAGGATGCTCTCTGCTTACATAGAAATCATTTTCCAGGCTGGCCTAAAATGCCTGCCTGCCTCACGTATCCCGTAGTCCCGTGGAACATGTTGAGCAACAGGCAGTTGAGAAACACGCAGGAGTAGTAAAATCTTGAGCAACAGCCTGAAGCAAATGAAGCGACCATCGAGGAGAAGCGGGGGGGATGGGAGAGAGTGGGTTGAGGTGGGCGGGCCTGCACCTCACCTTCGTCGCCGTCCCCCAGCTGCTCTGCGATCTTGGAGTAGTCAGAACCCCCCACCACGCCGATCTTGACCTTCCTCCGCAGTGACTGGAAAAACTGGTCGAGCTCCGGATCTATTTTCTTTAAGGGAAAACAGAGAGACGATCTTACTGTCATGTGCGTAAAATTACCTAAGATATTTGCTTGTATTCTTTAAAAGAAATAATTAAAAGATTAACGACAAACAAAGCATTCGTTGGAAAAAAAAAAAAAAAACACAAACTCCATTATAGGAGCCCAACTGTTACTGCAGACTGGCGATAAATGAATCATGGACTTACTGGCCTTAATGTGAGAAGGATCTGGCGGATTTCCAACTAGGATACAGATCTGCTGTCTGTCTACAACATCCAGACTCCAATACAAGCAGCACTAACTGGCCCAGTCCAGGATTATTACCTAACAGGTTTAATACACACTGGGACAGCGCCTTTCTTCAGCAGCTTAAAAAATGACATGTGTTACAAATATCGCTAAAGAAAAATATTAACCATTACTTTAACTAAAAACTACATTTAACATAAGACAATAAATAAATTTCATTCAGTGATCGTCTCATTTCTGCCGATCACATTAGAACAACCGATGTGTAGTTTATTACAGGTTTCCGCCTCCTTTCCTTTTACTTCCAACGATGATTTAAGAAGACCGACTGACTTCCGATACTCGTGGATGCGGATAACTGCACGTAACCAGCCGACCATCGTGCACATAGAAACTTGATTTTTAATCGCAATGGCCAGCGAAATTCTTCCTTACGGTCATTACCATTCCAAACCCACACGTCGCATTGCTTATTTTTTTTTAACATGAATTGTTTTAGACAGAGGCTGAACGGTACGTGGAAGGTTAACATAAAAGCTACGTGTATCAAACACAGTAAGCTCAGTAACCGTATAGCTGACAGGGCATATACATCTCAGTTACCGCATGCAACGCAACAAAGTATAGTGCAACCTTCGCATACCGCAGGAGATACATCAGCGACACAAGAATCACAAGCGCGATGTTGTCCCCGCACACTGACCACGCAGGGCATAAAAGAGGACAAGATTTACTCACTTCTCTAGCTAGTGTTAGCGTGCCGTCCACGTCAAACAGACACAGCACGTTTCTGTTCGCAGGAAGACGATTCTCCTCCATAACAGATATATTATGATCACAAAGTGATCACGGTTGAAAATAATACATATACGGGTAGATTTAAAAGAAACAAATGTTCCAAAACTTTGTCAATAGGTCTTTTAAATGCATCAAAATTGTTTTACGGTTACAAATACTGATATGATTAAAAGCGAGCATCCGATACTAAGCCGATACGGTCAATACTGCACAGTGTCCCATTCCATTTAAAAATTAAGGATCACGTTCCGCAGACGAACATTGGGTTCCCTGCGCACGTCGCCGTGTTACCGTGTCCTCCAAAGATAACCGGCCAATCAGATCCTGCCCTGCGAGTCATATGTGCAGGGGGCGGTAACCTACACTACGCGCTGCCGGAGCCTTGGTATTTGTCGTTTCATCAAAGACGTAGCAGGGTATGTTTGTCTAGAAATATTACATTCTGTGGTAATTTCTTGATTTCGGATTGCATTCACGGCCAAGAAGGCCTACAGAGATTTGCCCACTATGAGGCAGAGTACAACAATGATCTTCTATTTAACAGAATTTAAAACAGGAAGTTTATTTTGGGTATATAATTTAGAATCCAATAACTTAATCGGGTTTGATTTTGTGTTAAACAAAACGAGGCTTACGGACATTCATGGTTTGAAAGGCCAACAACAGGATATTTTTCTGCTGCCTTCGCTGATATAATTTCTTGGTCAGTTCCTTATATGCAACTTTCATGCTTCATTGTTCAAGAAAAATGTAAAAAGTTGCAGTACTTTTTTATAGTTGCTTACACACACACACACACACACACACACACACACACACACACACATAATGTGCGTGTGTGTGTGTGTGTGTGTGTGTTTGTACTGCATTAGTTAGAGGATAGGGGTGGGAAAATGTTGATTTTATGCTTAAGAAGATCAGAAGATCGCCGGTTCGAGACATGATAGAGTTGATACCTAACTGTTGGGCCCTTGGGCAAATCCCCCAACCCCCCAGCCTCAGGTGGTCTGCACACTGGCTGACCCTGTACTATGACGGCCCCCC
>JAODKF010000103.1:6415294-6436229 GCA_026779585.1 Mormyrus proboscirostris
CGTACAAAGAGTCACAGTCACAGAGGACTCAACTGGTTGGTTGAAACAAAATCCTGGTCTGGATTAGTACTTTCTGGACATGAAATCTCCACCTCTGTATCAGACCCTCTTTTTTCCCCTCACCATCACTCATTCTCCTATTTTTTTTGCATCCCTGTGTCCTGACCTATTATCATAGCTTGGTGTTTCCCAACCCGGTCCTCTGGGATCCCCAGACGGCCCACATTTTTGCTTTCTCCCAGCGCCCAGCTAGGGTGACCATCTAATCCATCTCAGGAGGGACACTATGAGCTACGATGAGTTCGTAAACTACCATTTCAACCATTTCACTTGAGCGCCGAGATCTTGCTCTGTGCTGCTTGGTCTGTCTCCAATAGTCATGCGTGCACCACTAATGTTAATGCCAAGCAGCTGGACGAGTCTTTCAGTCAAGGCAACAAACCAGGATAATTCCAAGACGAAGCGAACAATTTAGCCAAACGCAGGAGCCTTTCAGCTTTAAAGCTCTTGACGTGGATTAAGTGCTCACCCCACTTCCAGCACACGAAAACCCAACAACCAAGAAATCAGGAACCTCCAAATATCTGGTATATGTGTGTTGGGAGCAGGGAGGGAGCAAAAATGTGGGCCGTCTGGGGTCCCCGAGGACTGGCTTAAGAAACAGTGTTTTTATTCTTATCTGTTTTCTTCACTTTTCAATACATTTTCCATAAGTTGCCCTTCAAAAGTTCTCGCCGTAGGTGGCCTCCTATATGACTGAGCGGCCCTGATTGGACCTATATTTGTTTTATGGCCTGACGATCGTTAAAAGCTTTTTTTTCCCAGTTTCTTTATGGTTGACAGGAGCTGCAGTTTCACAACGAATGTACAGTCTGTCCATAAGGGAATTACAAGACTGCTATGATTTTCATGCGCTGCCATAATTGTAAAGTGTGAGTTAATATTACATCCTGTTAACAGTGAAGTCTGCCTGCTTGCTGCTTGCTGAGAAAAGAACCAAGCATCAGTCTATGGACTGCTGGTGTCTGTTACGGTCAGGACTTGGAATAGTAGAACTGGAATATCTGACATGCAGATCTTGCCACATTAAGTGGCAAAGCAGAACCCAGGAACCAGCTTTATTAAGATGGACAGTTATTGCAGAGGCATAAATCAGGACACAAGATGGGGGTGTCATATTTGTATGCTGTGACAACAGAAGTGTAGAGGTCTTGCTAAGCATGATCTTTCATGTCATCCTAAATACACACTGGGCGAGGAGTTATTTACATATATTGGATGTTTAGTATAGAAAGACATGAATCTTCAGTCACTAGCTAGACACTGTGTGCTGCTTACAAATGCAGTTTATTTGTGTTTTCGCCTCCAAATAACAAACACATGCACCTCACAAATTCAGACACATCAGCAACAAAACCGGATTTGTTTGATTCAGTGATGACAAAGGCAGAGTTTGTCTGTTCTTTAGGTTGTCCCTTTGTGGGATTCCTTCAAACAAACGTTTAGGTATAGAAGTGAAAGACTTGACTCATTTAGTTTTGTTGATATCCAGACAAATACACTACATCCTGTACTCGTTTAGAAACATCTGTCCCATTTGGTGGAGACGGACTCCTGAACGATGATTGTTGCACTGTACTGTGTTATACCTACAGTCTGTCTGTTTGCTCTGTGGTGATTGTATTTATATTGTATTGTCTGTTTTTCTGTTTCCTTTGTGTATATGTAGAACGCAAACTGTGGTACAGTTGTTTTATATACAGTTTGTATTTATTTAATGTCCTGCACTGCTGATAGGAAACTCGTGACCCTAAATTTCACTTACTACTTCACTTGTTTTGTTGGTGTGACAATAAAAGTGATTTGATTTGCCATTTCCACAGCTGGTCGTCTTAAATCTAAATAGCAAATGAGGCACAGAAACAAAGGGCCACTTCTTGGTTTAAAGCAGCCAAACAGCTTTGGTTTGAGCTGGAAGGATGTGTAGCTGGTTACAATGACGATGGCAATAGTTTCATTGTAAGATGGTTGTACAGTGATACTTGCAGGGTGAACGGCTGCCTTGTGTCCGTGTCTTAGCCTGGAGATCGGGCTGACGCTCAACATCCCACTCATCTCAGCTGGGAGCTTCGGACTGTCATGTGACTACAAGGAGAACCTGACCCGCCTCCTGCCCCCTGCGCGGAAGGTCTCCTCCTTCTTCACTCGCTTCTGGCAGTCCACTCACCATGACCTCAAGCCTAAATGGGAGACAGCCTATGTCTACAAGAAGCCTGAACTGACGGAGGACTGCTTTTGGTGAGACTGTGTGGTAACATGGTCGGCGAGAACCGAAGCACGGTGGGGGGGTGGGATTAATGATCCTGGCTCAGTCTTGAATGGGTATGAAACAGAATGCCAGAGGTGGAAAGTTCAGGTCCATAAAGTAGGAATACGGACCAAGGTTTTGATTCAACCAACCAGTTCAGCATAAAGAGACACATTAGAGCAGGGGTCTCAAATTCCAGTCCTGGGGGGCCGGAGCCCTGTGTAGCTTAGTTCTCTCCCTGTTCTATCACAAGTGATTCAGCTCAAGAGCTGTGTGGTAATTAGCACAAGGAGTTGAACCAGGTGTGTTAAATGAGGGGAAACCCAAAAATGTGTAGGGCTCCGGCCCCCCAGGACTGTAGATGGAGACCACTGCATTCAACTGGTTGGTTGAAACAAAATCTTGGTCTGGATTTGTACTTTCTGGACCTGAACTTTCCACTTCTACAGAATGCAGTGTGCATCTCTAGCAGCTACTGGTGTTTTACCATGTCAACCTCCTTCTGCTGTCCCCACCCCATCCCGTCCCAGGTACATCAACGCTCTGGAGGCCGGCTCCGCTAGCTTTGCCTCCACGATCCAGCGGGAGGTGCTTCGCCAGCCAGCAGAAGTTCATAATCTGCTAAACTCCCCAACGAGGAAGAGCAATTGTAGGCTTCCCTTCAAATGACCGAATCACGCTAATTCATGCGTACGGCTCTTGCATAGGGTTCCGATGCTTGAAACCCGAAAGGACACATGATTCTCATTAGGGGAGATGTTAGGTCTGTCATTCGCTATAGATCTAACGATCGCGCCAATATGCTAATGATCCACTGCTTTACAGTTGATTGAAAATGTCTTGGACATTTACAGCTGAGCGTCACCAAGGGGAACCTATGTGAATTAAGCCCTGGAACAGAGAGTTCTGGCCTGAGGCTGGAATCAGTGGAGAACTGACTTTTTCAGTCTGATGTTAAGTGACAGTCCGCAAGCACTGAAACAGTCATGGCACTGGGAGGCATGGAGGACGGCCTGCCACGCTTTTTGGATTTATTATGCGTTGAAGTCATGGTTAGAATTTACCAAAGTTTGGTTTTCATCCAGCATGGCAAACTTTAGACGTTACACCTCAGCTGCGCACGTCAGAGTTGTAAACATTCTTGTTTCTGCTCTATATAGGGTTTGTACATTTCAGACAGTTAATAGGCATTCAGATGGAAAGGAGTCCTTTCTCAAACTTAAGGTGTGCCAAGGTTTCTTCCTTCTAGGGAGTTTTTCCTTGCTACTGTCACCTCTGGCTTACTCAATGGGGAGTTTGGGCGGGGACAATATAAAGCGCTCTGAGACAAAGTAATGTGAAAATGTGCTATGCAAATAAAATTGAAAAAAAATTGAATATCACATTCAGTAGTGAACATTGCGATTCATTGCTGTGTTTCACTCCTGGTGTGCAGTGTTCATTATCTGCGGGACTCCAGAAGACGTGATAAACCTGAAGAACGGGACCGAGGTGAATCCTGAGATCGTCTTCATCCTCATCGACCTTTACAGGTCAGTCTGGGCCTGTTTCAAGTTAGCAGATGCTCTCTGTGCTGCGGCTGATTTCAGCTTTTATGCTGCAGGTTGAGACCAAGCAGCGGCCTGCTGTCCTGAATACACTGGTGTCGTTATTCTAGTGTCGTTATGTAATAATACTGACAATGATGCTAATGCTGTAACAAAAACAAAAATAATAATAACAATAATCTCTTCTTAACAGTCCTTCGTATTACACTAACACCACATCGACCCCCGACATGCGAAATGTCCTGGTCCTCACCATGCCCAACAACAGGAATTACACACTGGATCCTACCTACAATGACAACGAAAATGAATCAGTGAGATGCTCCGATTTGTTTCGTTTAAATGCAGATGTACTCTGTGCGTGGTAGAATACAGATACCTTCATAATGCATTATAATGGTCAGTATAACAAACAAGGTTGCTCTTTACTGCATTATGAATGAATCTGTAATGCATTATGATGAGTAAAGTGTTACAAAGTAATGAAACTCTACCTGGGGAAGCTTAAGTTAATGCTTAATTGCACGTGGGTTTCCTGGCAGTGTCTCTCTGCAACCTCACACTGGATAAGAGGGTCTTTGCGAGATGGATGGAAATATATCTGGATGTAATGTAGTCCTTGTACTTAATCTCCCTCCCTCTCGCTCTCACCAGTGGTATATCTTTAATGACTATCTGGCAGCATACCATGACGCTGTACTGCTGTTTGGTCAAATTATGAGAAGGCACTGGGGCAGCACGCCGCCGACCACGGGGGGCAACGTTGTGGCGATAGAAAACTTCAGGAACACCTCGTTCAGTGGTAGGACTCAGCTACGGAGTCTCGTACCGCTGGCCTGCCCTGTGATACACGATAGCTGTCAATGTCCTACTTATTGAAAATTGAAATTTAGTTAATAACCAATCTGTTGGATTGCGAGTGTGTGCCTTATTAATATTTCTGGTCCACATTAACCAATTTTTGCATTGTGTATTATGGGATATCACTCACCACGTGCAAATTTTGAGATTTACGACTCTGCAGACGAATCTGACACCCCACTCTACATAAACGCAGTGAAATGTGCGCGTGAACAACACATGCAGTCCGATTTGTATCTGCTCACAGGGGCTGGTGGACATTACGTTTTGGACGGAAACGGAGACAGGGATGTGAACTTCTCAGTGTTATACACCAACAAAGACAACAAGGTGGGGCCAAGCAACGTTATGACGTCATCAGATGATCCTTGTCAGCACCGTGTAACTTATGGCTGCACTCTTGCTTATCTGTTATCGGCCCTTTGCATTAGTGTGAGTCTGTTTGTCTGGGTTTCTGATGAGTTGGAAACCCGCAGCAGCATTACCTTTATTGCCCAATTATTATGGAGCCATGTGTTTGCTGTGTCACCTGGGAACTTAATGTCGCTTCTAAGCATTGTGGGTAATTAGACCACAAGGCACTGCAAGTTGAAGCCCGCAACAGGGGTTCTGGTTGTGTGCATTGTAGTACAGAAATCATCAGGCTTGAAGCTGCAAGATGTCTGACACTGGATTCCTTTTCCGCTCCAGTACCAAGCTCTGTTCGTGTTCAACACGCAAACCAACAGCAGCTCTGTAGTGGATCCCAACCCTACACTGGTCTGGGGCAGTGAGCTGCCTGATGACACTCCGGTGCACAGTCAGATGGGTAAGCCGGCAGGAGGGGGTGGGTAAATTCACTTTTTACAAACCTTCTGCACTATGGTTTGAATTTGTAGTGGAAAGGGGATTAGCTCAAACGGCAGCTAAGAAGATTCAGAATTGCCGTACTATCGTTGTTAACGTGTGGATAATGGGGTGATTTGGGAATGTTGGGAGGAGATGAGCTGTGGACTTCATGCAGACCTCATTCACGTTTTATCCAGATGTCATTGTCATCATCCTGGGTGTCACTGTGGCAGTGGTGGCTACCATCGCTCTCATCTTCTATAGGTGAGGACCTTCCCCTTTACTCCCAAGACCCAGCTTTTGTTTGTCTTCTTTCCACTGTCCTCCTCTCTGTTTTGTTGATAAATCGCTACAGGTTTTATTGACTTACGTTTTGCTGACAGACAGAACAGAAAGGGGCGTCAGGTGCGAGAAAAATGGTCCCACATCCACCCAGATCTGATTCATCCTTTGGACTTCAATGAGAGAAGCCTCGTCTCTCTGAAGGTGAGCTGATCTCCAGCCTGTGTCTACTGCCTGTGCTGGGTTGGGAGCTTCTCTCAGAGAA
Organism: Mormyrus proboscirostris; assembly: GCA_026779585.1. NCBI lineage: Eukaryota > Metazoa > Chordata > Actinopteri > Osteoglossiformes > Mormyridae > Mormyrus > Mormyrus proboscirostris. The sequence continues at coordinate 6,421,386 of JAODKF010000103.1, forward strand.
AGCGGTTTTCATCTAGACACTTCGGAGTTCATTTTTATTGTTTTTACATATTTAGCAAACTCTTTTATCCTAAGTGACATACAAGTGAGGAAGGTTTGGGGTCAGACACTAGAATCAGCCACCAACCCTGGAGCGATTTGGGTTAAGGGCCTCGCTCAAGGGCCCAACTGTAATATGATTACTCTACTGGCCATGGGATTTGAGCCCACAACCTTCCCGGCGCCAGCACGGTTCCCAAACTTCTGAGATAATCACCACCCAAGTTCCTCCTCCTTCTTTTACATAACGGGGTTGCTTTGGGTTGAAACAGCAAAGAGAAACAGCTCTGGCCAAGGAACCGCCCATCCAGACTGGCCAGTCCCTGCCATCCACCTCCACGCTGCTCGTGGTGCTGTCTGTAGAGTCCTACCTCACTCTCACTGTCCCCCTGCCCTTCCTCAGATCGACGAGGACCACAGGAAAGAAGGAAACGACTTCATCCGCCGTTGCCGTTATGACAAAAAGGTGAATTTAATGTCTGTGTCAGCTTGTTTTATATGCCCCATATTCGCCTCCATGTCTGTGCAGGATCCTTGGCGTGCCTATAGACATGTCGATGGCTGACGTGGCTCCTGGTTCAGACGGCCGATGCATTTGAACAGTGCTGTATATTTTTTAGATTGTGATTCTCAAGGAGCTGAAGAACACGGATGGCAACTTCAACAAGATGCAGAGGATTGACCTCAACTCAGTAAATCTCACCCTCCCTTTACTACCTTTTCTATCGCAGTCCTCCCCACCTCCCAGTATCATAAAATACAGCATCGCCTCCAGTTTGAAGTCACAGATCCACTGAGTCCACAATACCCCTGTTGTTTGTCTTTCAAATTCTGTGTGTCTTTATTACTCTACCAGCTCCTGCAGATTGATTACTACAATCTGACCAAGTTTTACGGCACGGTGAAATTTGAGCAGGGTGTGTTTGGAGTATTTGAGTACGGTGAGAGGGGGTCCCTCAGGGTAAGTTCTTGTCTTGCTTCAGTAGACTTGCTCTCCTCTTGATCAGCTGATGATAAACATTTAACCTTTTTCAAGAAATTAAGATTCTCAGAAAACATGCACACACCTCTTACACTAATTCTGGCTATCCGTTCTGCTTTTTGCAGTATGTGCTGAACGATAAGATCTCCTACCCAGAAGAGACTTTCATGGACTGGGAATTCAAGATATCCGTCATGTATGACATTGCTAAGGTCAGACAGAATATTCCCAGGTTTATTGGTTGAGCGTGTGACTGTAGTGAGGAAGAGAGGAGAACAAGTCAGTTACTCAAGCAGAGGTGGGAACAAGTTAGTGACTTTCAAATAACAGGTGACCCTCAAGGTCCAAGTCAAGTCAAACAAGCAAAACAAGCAAGTCTCATGTCATGGTAACACCAACCCTAATATCATGTCAAGTCCTGAGTCAATAACCCAAAGGTGAAGTTAAGTCTCAAGTCCCAAGCTACAAGTCCTGAACAAGTCTGCGTATAATCCTTTTTTTCTAATTTAATGCCACTATAAAGCTTATACATTACATAATTTTGTTGTGGCATTATGTACTGTATAACATATATATGTATATGTACTATATATCTTAAAATTATATGGTGAGACTTGAGAATTACCTGTTAATGAAAGTCAATGACTTGTTCCCACCTCTGTACTCAAGTGTGTCAGTGTGTCAAATTTTTGTATGGAGGAAACTTTCCATGTTACGAGTGGCAGCCAATCACTAAGGCCGTTCTTCAGTATTCCCTCGGGCTGGTACACCGTAAGGTTGGTCAGATGGTCATGTTTGAGTGCTGTCCCCCTCAGTAGGATGTGGGAGTGACAAGCCCATGGAACGTTAAAGAAACAATATTTTTCCTATCATGGGCTGCAGACTAGAAGGATTTGCTTTTTTAAGAGGCCCAAGAAAAACCCTAAAGCTCTTGACTTCTCAGAGCATCACATGATGCTCAGTCTGTCTCACACAGAAATGAGTGAAACATATAATGTAGTGAATTTGCTGCTTTTCCAAGGGTAGCTTGTGATCTTTGTGCTGCGGCATGAGACTGAAATTTTCTGATATTTTCTACTGGAAGGATTCTAGAAGAGCCTATGAGGTAGAAGATGAAGCCTCTGGGTTGGAACTTTGCAAACACGGGGCAGGGAACGGTTGTTGTACCTTTGAACAGGGTATAAATCAGCGGGTGTCCTTGTTGAACCAGCTCACTGAATTGGCGACGGGAAGCGTTATGCCGTGTAGAATGTGAACCCGGGTAGCGAAGCACAAGATGATGTCGCTGGCTGTCACATGGAGTCTCACGGCTCGGTCCCATCCAGGGAATGTCCTACCTTCACGCCAGCAACGTCAGCGTCCACGGCCGCCTCAAGTCCACCAACTGCGTGATGGACAGCCGCATGGTGGTCAAGATCACCGACTTTGGCTGTAACACCATCCTCAGTCCAGGCAGAGGTAGGACCCACTGTCAGCCTGTGACACTGTACATAGCACTGCAGATTTACGCCACGTCTCCCGGTATGATCGGGCAGTCAGCTGCTGTAAAATTATATTTACATTTACGTATTTAGCAGAAGCTTTTGTCCAAAGTGCAGCTAGGCTGAGCTTCCAGCGAATGCCCAGGTACAAGTGCATGTAGTAATGGAGCAGGAACTGCACAGGAACCTCTAGCAAAGCAAGAACCCAATTCACTGAGACTTTTCAAGTGCGATATAAGAACATTCATGGAACTTAAGGAACGTTTGGCTGTTTCACAGATTGTCTTTCTTTTATGGGACATGTCGATATTCAATCATGTAGTGACCTCCCCCTCTGGATAACTGACTGATAGAGCGACATGAAGTGTAAGATGTGCGTTTGTAGTCAGAGGCGCCTAGAAATTCTGTGCCCCCGTGAAATGCTGGACCCCCTGAATCTGCCAGGCTATCCATACCCCTCTGGCACCCCTATGTGCAGTGAGTCTTGGTAAAAATATCTTGCCTTAATTGCTCCTCGGGGACAAATAAAGTTTTTTGAATTGAATTGAAAATATGGACAGTCTGCAGAATGGAGTGAGCTGAGTGTTAATTATAAAGTGGAGTGAAACTGATTTGAGTACAGACATGTTTTGAGGTTCACTCTACTTCTGCACATGTGACACGTAAGGCCTCATGGTGCTGTCAGTCACTGCCCCTTTAAACCCAGTGTGTGACCCAATGGGAAATGTAGTGTATCCCCTCGTACACCAGGTGGCGGTATGTGATAATCCTACCACTTAGTTGTGTTCTGTGGTGAGAGCTTTGGCTCCTCACTGTGCCTCAGTCTCTTCCTTTGCTTTTCCAATCTCTGCTATCTCTGTCTGCCACCTCTGCCCCCCACCCAGACCTGTGGACTGCCCCAGAGCACCTGAGAAAGGAGGGCATCTCGCAGAAGGGAGACGTGTACAGTTTCGCCATCATCGCCCAGGAGATCGTGCTAAGGGAGTGTCCCTTTTACACGGAGGCCTGCTCTGACCCCGCAGGTGGTCTAAAGGATTTATTTAATATTTTGAATTTTATTTAAAATTTACTGTTTTTGTTCTCTATTAATTTAGCTATCATATATAATATAGCTTTAAATTAATAAAAATCTCATTGATATGTAAGCAGAAAAGTACAGAACAAAAATATCCATTCTTTTCTAAGAATGGGTCGACCACTATCAGTCCCCAATATGCAAATAGCATGACAAATTGACTTTCAGGGGAAACTCAGGCCAATACAGGGACATCACAACTCCCCCTACAGGCCAATACAGGGACACCAAAACTCCCCCTACAGGCCGATACAGGGACACCATAACTCCCCACACAGGCCAATACAGGGACACCACAACTCCCCCTACTGGCCAATACAGGGACACCAAAACTCCCCCTACAGGCCAATACAGGGACACCACAACTCCCCCTACAGGCCAATAAAGGGACACCACAACTCCCCACACATAGCTGCCGGCTTTTACTAAATAAGACTGAAAAATGCAATGTTTTATACATTTTCTAAATTCAGCACAGCTAAAATGCGACAATTTTACCATCTGCCGGGCCAGTTAGTGTAGTGCATTAGTATTAATTAGTGCATTAATATTCGTTTCACTTATTTAAAAAAAAGGAATATTGAAACTGTAACTGTAAAGTTTACATTGGCAGCCTGCCAGTAATAGGCCAGTATGGTGAAAAGACGGGGGGTTACAAAGGAAGCTTCATTTCCTCCTCTCTTTGAAATGACTTTAAACTGCCAGTTAACATGGATTGTTTGGTTGATTGTTGACTGACCTGTGTTGTGATTGTATCTGTCTACCCGAGGCCTGTGCTGCTCTCAGTGCATCACTCCTACTCCTGCCTTTTTTCAGAGAAGCTCTACAGAGTTCAGCTTTCTAACTTCATGTCAGTCTTCAGACCTGAGCTGAACTTCGAGACGCCCTTGGAGCGGGAGTTGGAGGTGAGACTGTCCTACCGCTTCACCCTTTGTCTTTGCTTGGGGTTATAAGGCGATGATACGCGTCCCTGTTTTGGCCGTTTGACAATATTTCTTAAACCCCTTTCTCCATGTGTCTGTTTGCATGCATGCCAGGCCCCTGAGTGGGTGACACTGGGCTATTTCACTGCACCTTTCAGCCTTTATATATTGTCTGCCAGCTGACTCCGCATCGCATGGTGTGTGCAGAGGTGGCTAATTCAGGTCCAGAGAGTAAAATTCCAGACCATGATTTTGTTTCAGCCAAACCAGCTGAGTGCTTTGTGACTCTTTACACTTAGCTGGTTGAAACAAAATCTTGGTCTGGACTTACTCTCTGGACCTGAACTACCCAGCTGTAGGTGTGTGATGGCAAACTCCTCCCCCTGTGTGTCTCCCCGTTCCTCATGTTCTGCTGCCCCCGTGAACAGGTGTACACGCTTATCAAAAGTTGCTGGGATGAGGACCCTGAGAGAAGACCTGACTTCAAAAGGATAGAAGCAGCTCTGGGCAAGATATTCAGGTAGCGGGGCGTCGCTTTGCTCTCCCAGAGTTAACGTGACGTGTGTTACAGTCTGCCATGTTACAGTCTGCCAGTCGATGTTTGTATTCCCTTCAGGGGAAATTAATATGTCCACTCGCACTGAGTGAGTGTCTCTCTGCTTGGAAGCAGCGTTGGCATTGTTATGATCTCGGTAGCAGGTCAGTTCAATGGCAGCGTGTGACTCAGTGGGTTAAGTCTCTGGGTCTGATTGGAAGATCTCTGGCTGGATCCTGGCTTTGGCAGAATAGCCACATCTGTGGGCCCTTGAGCGAGACCTCTAACCCTCTTGGGGATCAATCAATCAATCAAGTGCCCCCCCCCCTCCCAGCATTATAGCAAGGTCACATACTAACAGCAAGTTGCCAATTCTCTCCAGCAACCTGCACAACCAGGCCAACGAGAGCTACATGGACAACCTGATCCGGCGTCTGCAGATGTACTCACGCAACCTGGAGCACCTGGTGGAGGAGCGGACAGCGCTCTACAAGGCTGAGAGGGACCGGGCCGACCGCCTCAACTTCATGCTGCTGCCTGGGTCTGTGTGTGTGTGTGTGTGTGTGTGTGTGTGTGTGTGTGCGTGCGTGCGTGCATGTGCACACCAGTCTTACTGAATCCCACACACAACAAACCCCACATGTAGACCTCATGATGATGCTACCAATTATGCCTTAAAAACATTTGTATTGCTAATTTTCAACAGGTTTTGAGTTACTTTTGATGTCATGTTACTTTGGGGTTGGTGACTGTTGAGTATTTTTAAGATGTCCCTGGAACTATAGGAATATAAACCTGTCTCTGTGTGGGTCTGAAATATTTAAAGATGAAAAATTCAAACTGTACTGAATTTCTTTAGAATTGGGATCATTGTTCGCATTTCTCTGGTCAGTGTCTGTATGGTATTTTCTAAGTTCGTCTGGACATAGCCTGCATGAGACCTGCCCGAAGATTTTCCCACAATTTTAGCTCCTATTTATGCCCTGTGAAATCTGTTTTCATCGGTTTTGATTGACGTCAAGTCGATGTAATTTGGTCATTAACCTCCCTGATGTGACGGACGAGTGCTGGAGGCCTGAGCGTCTGCTTTAGGCGGAGTGACTCCAGCAACTGGGACAGCACATCATTTTCCGATAAAAATAACTGAATGCCTTCCTGTCGCCTACCCCCCTCCCACAGCCCCGTGGTGCGCTCCTTGAAGGAGACGGGCTGTGTGGAACCGGAACTCTTCAAGGAGGTGACCATCTACTTCAGCGACATCGTGGGTTTCACCACGCTCTGCCAGTACAGCACGCCCATGGAGGTGGTGGACATGCTCAATGACGTCTACAAGAACTTCGACAGCATCCTCGACAACCACGACGTCTACAAGGTGCCACGCCCCTCCCAGATTCAGGGCCTCAAGCTCAGTAGGAATTAAATAAGCCAACCTCTCCTTATCCCTGGTTTAATTATGCGTATCTCAGCCAAATTCAAATACTAGCATGAAATTTCAGAGCCACTAGAAATATCTTATGGCTAAACTAAATATTATAAATAACATTAAAATCTGCTTCAATGGTCCCTTAAGTACATTCAGTGACCCCCTTCCTTTGCTGGGATTTTAAAAAATAAGAACAGGCGAAAAAATACTAAAACTGCAGCTCACTGTGCAGCTCAGGAACTGGTGACAGACAGGCATTGAGGATTTCAGGCTGAAGGTTGCTGTCTTGCTGTCGTAATGATGCTCGGCAGGGGTCATTGGGAGGGCATGCTGTTACTGTCTGACAGCAGTAACTGGCTGGACCAAAAAAATATTTATACATCATGCCAATGTGGCAGATGTTTCAGGTACATCGTAGTTCACCAGTTGAAGCTCACTTCAAGGGCGTAGATGTGGGTGTGGACAGTAGGGACGTGTCCGTAGCAGTATTGCGGGAGTACCGTGTGTTTAGGGGCTTTAGGTTGACTTGGCCCCTACCAACACTGAAAGCAAACCAGCAAATGGGGCATCAGGTTGCGTACAGCGTGGCGGGTGACAGGTGCAGGAAAGCAGAGATGCTGATTGGTTGAAGTAGTGGGTTGTCTTCTCAGGTGGAGACGATTGGGGACGCCTACATGGTGGCATCAGGGCTACCGCAGCGGAACGGGAACAGGCACGCTGTAGACATCTGCCGCATGGCCCTGGACATCCTGGCCTTCATGGGCACGTTCCAGCTGCGCCACCTTCCAGGGCTTCCTGTGTGGATCCGCATCGGGGTGCACTCAGGTACTGATCCCGCCCCCTCTCATCCTATAGGCTTGGCAAACTCCACCAATCCACCAGTGCCCCAGCCACAATCAATAATGTAGAAGCCAGAGTGCCCTCTTTATGTCCCTCTTTGATGTGCTAGACTTTGATGGCCTTTTCCTTTTGGAGCCTAGAAACTCATTCTGAGTGTGTGTGTGTGTAGGCCCTTGCGCAGCTGGAGTGGTGGGGATCAAGATGCCCAGGTACTGCCTTTTCGGCGACACTGTCAACACGGCGTCTCGCATGGAGTCCACAGGCCTGCGTGAGCATCGCTGCTATCATATTCCCCCCACCCCCCACCACTCCCCCGTGCCTCGGGGTCAGGCAGAGAGCCCCCACTAACTCTGCCTCGTTGATTCGGCCCCCAGCCCTGCGCATCCACGTCAGCCTGCCCACTATCGAGATACTGAGGAGGACGGACTGCAAGTTCGAGTACGAGACGAGAGGGGAGACGTACCTGAAGGGCAAAGGGATGGAGATGACGTACTGGCTGACGGGCGTCACCGGAGAGACGTACAACCTGCCCTCACCTCCGACAGCGTGAGTGCGGGCTGCCCTCACCCCTAGCTCTCATTCATCGTGTCAGTCATGTTACCGCTGGTCACATGACAGCCGTTCCCACCCTTTCCCCCGTCCCTCAGTGAGAACTTCCAGCGGCTGCAGCAGGACCTGGCCGAGATGATCATCTCTTGCCTGGAGAAGCGTTCTCTGGAGGGGGGCGGCTTGGAGAAGAGGAAGACGCTGTCTACCAGGCAGAGGAAGCGGGTGAGCGACGAGAGCCATGGAGACGGACAGCCAGAGTACCTGCACCTGGCCACACCTGCATCTGCGGAGCAGTAGCCCCGGGGTCAGCCGGGTGATGACAGACTCTCCAGAAGCCCCCATCGAGCATGTAAACCTCTGTCCTGGTGGTGCTGGTTTCCAGCGTTCGGCTGCCTCCACACCTGTCAGCACACAGCTGTATAGATCTCAGCTTTCAACGCGTATTTCAGAGGCAACTGCACTTTCCAGACACTGAAAATCCCTGTAGATAAATTAGCGAGAAGCTACCAGCAGATATATTTAGATTTTCAGGTCATATTTGCACTTTGTGGAAAATTTCAATTGTATAGAAACACACAGACGATTTCATCCTTCCTTTCTCTTCATCCAAGTAAGGATGGATTTGTTGTTTATATTTTAAAGATGTTAACTTATTTTCTCCTGTGGGTCTCACTGTCAGGCGATCATTTTACCGCACACTACCGTCACCCCAAAGTAATCGAGAAGATCCCCCCCACCCTCAGAGACACCTTGCTTTTAAAAATAGGAGATTACATAATGGAATGTGTGGGAATGGGTGATGACAACAGCAAACAATACAAGCTGCACCAAAGCACCATGAAATACGGAGCGTTCTTTATATTTTATTTTGTGTGCATTTATTTTCATGAGGACTTTTTTACAGCTGATGTCATGATTCTGCTGGTCTGCTATTACCACACACAACTTGTCTCATCCTTTTAAATAAAAAGTATTATATGACAATCGGTTTTTAATGTCCCGGGAGTTCTGTTCAATTTAGGAAGCTGAGTAAGATGGCAGAATATCAGCGTTCGCTTTCTCCGCACGTCGAAATCTGCGGATTGAAGCAAAGGGGATGAGGGTTGCTTTTTGTGACAGACCAAAACGACGAACGCAAATGACAACATGAACATAAATTTACATTTTTATTTCAAACTATACACTGAGGGGGGGGGAGAACAAAACAAATTCACCTAGACAGACTTACTACATAGATCACATTACAGTAGAACGTCCATAACAACAGAATCTTACAAAATATTTTTGGACAGATTTTTTTTCCTGTATTCTTCCCTCCATTTTCAGTACATACCCAGAAGGGCTGAAACAGTTACAAATGAAAGAGCAAAATAAATACCCCAAGCTCATATGACACAATACAGATCAAATAAATAGTTATTACAGAGTAATAAATTGTAGCAGTAGCAACCATCATACTTGTATATTACTTATCTGACCTCAGCTGGGTTTACTCTGTGCGGGTCACGTGATTCGCTCCTTTGAGGTGCCCACGCTCCCAGCACAGCGTGTACACAACATGCAGACGCTACCACATGAAATCACCTGACCCTGCCAGTTACCATGACAACACCTTCATATCCGCGTCTCGGCCACGGCGGTGGCTGACCAGCACCGCACGGTTGAAGATCTACCCCTGAGGACACCGCCCGCAGGCCCCCGGATCCGGCATCCATGGAGTCGAGCCCCGGGGTTGTCTGCGATGTTCGAAATTACATTCCACTGGAGCTCACAGGGGTGACGGGTTCCATGAGACCATCACTCAAAACAAAGCGAAAACGACAGCTTCCGGACCGTGAACCATAAACAAACACCAACTCTGACTACTCCTTGACCCGGGTGTGAGGAACACATGTCAGACTGCTAATCACCAACAAAAAAAAAAAAACAGTTTGTCTTCTTTCAGGCTGGACAATAGGGCTCAGATCACTTCCATGTGTATTCAATAATACAACATGTACACAGAGACATGCAAACCCTCTGCGTGTCAAATCACAAACACATCTCTTGCCGCTGCTGCCGTTTCCATCAACAGTTCAAAAAGTTGTTCATTTTTTTTTTTTTTTTTTGCTTCTTTTCAAGGCACCTAATAATCCATATTGCTAGTTAACAACAAACTTGGCTGATTGTTTTAGCGCCTTTCTTTGATGCGTCGTGGCTGCAGAGCTCAAAAACACCGTGAGTACCGACGGCTATGCCCCAAATGCCAAAAAGACGCATGTACAGCAACCGTCTTTCCACCCAGACGTCTAAAAGGAGATTGTCTTAGTTTACGTGTCAGTGGACTTGAAGGACAAAGTGATTGCACAAGTGGGACAACCACCTTTTTCACGTGTTAATTTCTTCACTTTTTCCCCTTATTTCTTGTTCCAGTCGTTTGATCGCTGCGCTACTGCAGTAGTGATCAAACCAACAAATCACATGGACCAATCAATTTAAGGCCTGCGGCCAGCAACTTTCACAGCATCTTCATAACTCCCTGTATCAGGAACAACAAATCTAGCCTGGATCGATGCAGTTTAGCTTCTTCTTGGCAGGAAAGTGGGAAAACAGCATTAGGTACAACCTACTCTTTGCTGGCCTGGTGGATCTGTCCAGATTATAGCTTCCACAGTATCAAACCTGGGATGACTGCAGCAGCAGACAGAGCTCCTGCAGTGGTGAACACCACCTGGATACCTTGGACACTCTGGACCTCTAAGCTCTTTGGATCGTCGACTGGAAAGAACATTTATTCGTATAATTCTACCTCTGGAAGATTCTCTTTCCATCCAGGAATCTGGGCTCCAAAATTCAATAAACAGTCATTCTATAAACAAGTCTGAAGGTTCCACATTGAACATTCTACATTCTCCACCACTCAGTGCTCTCAGTGTCACACGCTGTAATAACAACTCACTGTATGGAAGAGCCAGATGTGCATCCTTAATACTTATCCCTTACTGGAATTAAAGACCACTGCAGTACTGTACATATATATTTTACGTTCAGCACAATTTACACATTAAAGGTGACACGACTGGGGTAAACACAGTTCAAATTACGACACCCATTTTTTTTTTTTTTTTTTTAAAAAAAAAAGCACACACGCGCACACACAGACACACACACTCACACACACACCTTTCACATTCTGATGGGGGCAGTGTGGGGTTTGGGTTTCTGGAAAAAATATTGGCTATTTTTTTTAAAGAAAAGCTGAGAAGGGCACAAATCAACAACAACAAGAACAACAACCCCAAAACAAAACACTCTGTAATGGAATGTCTAACAAAGGACAGACACAAACAAACTGTCTCCTCACTCTATATTCGGGATCCGTGGATCTGGAAAAGCTGAAAAGCAAGTAGAAAGAGGGTCAGGGTTAAGGGGGGGTGAGGGTTAGGGGGGGTTCCAACAGAACTCCACTGATTAAATGAATTCCATTTATCTAATTACTACCTGAAAACTCTGAGCTATAACTAAACACAAATTATTCTAATTTGCCACCTGTATGAATTTTTAAGGGTGCAATGACTGCAAAGACATGGTGAGTTCAAGCTGATGGATAAATGGGAAAAGAATTCGAGAAGCCTGCTAATTCACGAGACCGGGTGTGTTTAGGAACTGCGTTGATGTCAAAGATCCGGCCTTTATTGGCTAATCTCATCTCCCTGATCTCTGTATGAGCAGCAAACTCCACTAAGCTTGCTCGTCTACCCGATTCACCAAATGTCACTTGATATTGAAAATGCCAAACACATTTGCAAAGACATGGAGCTTTTTAAGACTGCAATCAGTATTTCTGCACTAGATCGGCAACAAATGGGAACGCTCATTCAGGAAGCGCTCCGACGAATCGCATCCTCGCGCGCAGATGTAATACCACGGACCAATCAGAGCTCCCGCCAACGAGGCGGCTCGACATTCCGCTTCGGCTGCCATCTAAGAATAGCGCCTTAGCGATCAGCAGAACAATAACTGCTATTCATACCAGTTCCCTATCACTGCTGGGAACGCTACCTTCCTGCTCCGAGTATAATATTATTTCTATTCCATCCTTAATCTATGGAGTTTGTGGCCAGCGTATGGGTGTCTGCGTCTCATCATTTTGCTAGGAAGCAGAATGGAGCGCCCCAGCAATCCTGGCGGCCTGCCTCGACACCTTCCTGTGTCTGCCCACAGCGAACACTCCAGAAGCGTTCCTCACCCATTCGTCTCAAACCGCGCCAAAGACCGTTAGTCTCTAATCCACTCGCCGGGGGCAGCATTCTGTGCTCCCTCTGCCTCATCCCTCGCTCCATCCTCCTCCTCCTGCACTTCCAATGTCTTGTACAGTCGAAGGGAGGAAAGCAAAACAAACGACAAAAAAAAAAAAAAAGCCAAGACATCGAATGAGAATTGAGGCAAATGAGTGACAGTGATTGCAGCATTTTTTTTTTATGAAATGTCACACAAATGCAGCAGCCTGGAATGACAGGGTGGGTAGTCTTTGCCACACACAAGCAACAGACTGCACTGCTAGCTGTCTGCCTATATGACACTATATTTACATGCAATTCATGTATCAGAAGTACTGATTATATAACAGGGTACCGCAACTAGGGGGCGCCAACATACGTCCTTTACTCAACTATTGAAAGACTCCAAGTCATATAAGAGCTGGAGTTTTTCTACTGGGACAGAAGCTGTGACCTTGGGTGTCCTGACCTGGCTGCTACATTCTATTCCCAGCATGCTCTGGTGCAGCTCCAGTAATGCAGTGCAGTGCGAGTGTGAGGGGCGGAGCCTATTCCCGTGCGCCGCCTGACCTTGGTCTTGTGGCTCTGCTCGGTACCCAGACCGCCCCCAGGCGTGTGCAACTCCTTGGACACCACGCACAGGAACTCAGCCTGGTCCTCCGTGCCGTAGCTGTACGACGAGCCGCTGTTCACCATCTACCCGGGGCGGAGGGCGGACTGGGGGGGGGGGGCGCCTCAGATCCAGCCAGGAGGGACGGGATGCTCTTCCGGCGAAACGGGGCACCGGATACCGACCTGCTCAAATTTCCAGCCGTCCGACATGGTTGACACCATCTGGGTGAGCTCCTCCTCCTGGCACTGCAGCACCCGATACACGTGCTTGGGAGGCACCTGCTGGAGGGGGGGGGAGTCAACAGGGAAAAGAAAAGGAGACAGTAAGCGAGGCAGGGGAGACAGGGCAAGAGAGGGGTTTCTGGAGAGTAGAGATAGAGGGGAAGATGGCAGACAAGGGAAGGATGGAGCAGTATAGAAGGAAAGAAGATCAACAACTGAGACACAGGAAAACCACACAGGGCAGAATAAGAGACGAACAAGGAAAAGTGGATGAAAAGTACAGTGGAGGTGCTTGACACAAGTACAAAATGGAGTGCGACTCAGCGGGTTAGGACCCTATGCCTGTGATCAGGTCAGCAGTTCAAATCCCAGGCTCAGCAGTGTAGATTATCTTTGGACCCCCACGCAAGGCCCTTAACCCACCACTAATCGCTCCAGACGCTGGATGTCTCTGCGTTCCCCTCAAACATGTACATCGCTATGGATCGGAGCGCTTGCTAAATTTTCGCTCTTTGAAGACTGCGCATGCAGGAGGGCCGCATGACCCAGGAGTGCATCACCTGCGCCGCCTTGCAGTCGCGCTCCAAGATCCTCTCCTTGATCAGCTTGATCAGCGGCGTGATGTTATAGAACTCCGCCTCCTCCAGGACACCTGGCCTCACGGCAAAAACGAAACAAACATGGCCGTTAATGAAGTGGACCCAGAGCAGGAAAAGGGGAATCGTTAATGATGCGGCGGCAGGCTTCTGTCCAGCCAGAAAGGTGCAAGGCATGCTAAAGGCTAGCTGCCTGGACGCTAGCTTGTCCCAGACCTTCCTCGGCCAGCTCCTTGTTGTAGACCAGCTTGCCATGTCGCAGGTAGTTGAGAATGGGGCCGAAGTAGGTCGGGTCTCGGTCTATCACATAAGCGCCGGTCTCATCCTGTCAGAGCGAGAAAAGGGCGTGACTCACCGGCAGCGACATTAGCGTTAGCGCTCGGCATTAGCGGACAGGCCCGCCAAGCACATACAGGCACTCAGGCTAGCGATGGTGAAATCATTTCCAAAGAAATTGTGAGGAAAGGAAGGGCAGAAGAAGGAGCGTGTGGGGGCGCAGGCATGTAGGACTTAGTCAGAGAGAAGATGGGGGCGGAGTCAGAGAGAAGATGGGGGCGGAGTCAGAGAGAAGATGGGGGCGGAAAGTGGGAGCAAGCAGAAAACAAAAAGGAGGAGGAGAAAAATTCGAGCGGACCCTGTGGTACCCAGACCCACAGCACTCCCATAGGGAACTTTGCTATGGAGACACTGAACTGACAACACAGTGTTTTATACGACATGTCCAAGACAGGATAGCGAGGAGCAGTGACAAAGACAAGCACATCTTCTGATATTTAGAATATACTGTACATTGGCCAGTCACCCTCAGCAGGACCCGCAGGTAGAAGATAAAGGGTGTTGATGAGACTGAACCATGTGAGCAGATACTGTATCACAGAAGAGGAAATCAGACTGAAGGGAATAAGCGCAGTTTCACAGACGTACGGTGATCGGGAAGAGCGGCTGAAGGAGGCAGCGCAGTGTGGGGGGTGTGGGGATCAGGAACGCTGCCCAAATGAGGGGGAACCCAAACAGGGGACAAAGATCCCAATCAAAACAGATGGAATGGGAGTCAACAGGGAATGCAGGAGGCAGCACCCATCCCCCCCCCTGGCGGGACCCCGCTAGACAACAGATGCAACAACACAGACGAGTACGAGCTCCACCCTGCGGGACCCATGTGCTCCCAGAACTCTGCTGTAGCCCAGCAGTGTGGCCTCATGAGTGAGGCTGCAGGTAAGCAACACAAACAAACACACACACACACACACACACACACAATGGAACCAATCGCCGCCCATATGCTACCAATATCAAACACACGTACAGG
>JAODKF010000103.1:6455470-6483047 GCA_026779585.1 Mormyrus proboscirostris
CTGGCCACGTCCCTACCCCCCACCAGCGCCATAAAAGGGGGGGGGGGCCGTGGCCAGGTGACAACGGCTCATTTATATACATGAAAGTTGCTACATATTCAATGAGGACCAGAAAAAGTGACACGAGTTAGCTTTTTCATATTTATCCAACTGAATGTTGCAACTACACCATTTAGTCTAAATCTGATATATTTACAAAGTACAATAAGATTAAGATGAGTTTTATGCCAAAACAAATATATAATGATATATATATATATATATATATAATATATGATTTGCCATGAATTAAATTTTATATTGAATAAAATGTGTGACCATGCCCCAGTCAGTGAAAGTGTGTCCCCACCCCTAGACTCCAGAGGGTTAAGAGTGACCTCTAATGACAGATTTCTTGTGTATTTCTTGGTAGGATGTTTCAGTGCCTCTCTCTGCTGCCCTAAATATCCCCCCCGCCTACCCCTTTACTGTTTCAGAAAAAGAAGCGGAGACTACAAAGGCTAAACGCTAGCTGCCCCACCCGAGGGCTGTGAGGGCGTGACTTCTCAGGGGGCCAGGGTGGTTGTGACAGGGAGATGGCAAGAAGTGTCCTCAAGCCCTCGCCAGCCCCCTCCTCCTCTGTGGATGAGTGTAGAGCACATTTCACATCTGGGGAACGAGGAAGGCAATTGTCATCAAAGCTTACCATTGTCTACACCTCCACATCATGTAAAACATTTTTAACTCCCCCCCCACTGATTCTCCTTACTGTGTTAATGCTGCTGGGATACTTTGCTGGCTCCTCCCACTCTCCTCCAAAAGGGGGAGGGGGGCTAGATCCTCGTTCGTCACATCAAAAGGGGTGGAGTCTAGACACAGAGGTGCTGCCAGACACACTGACATTTCATCAGTCCATTTTCCCCCATTGTACTACCTACAGAAATTTCATTTTACAGGAATGCAAAACTTGAGGTAACTGGAATATCGTAGTCTGATAGTCCAGTTTCCACATTTACTGCATTAACTTTTAACTGTTAACAGGTCCAGTCTTGTGTCTCATTTCCATCAACATGCAGGTTTAGCTTGGAAGGTTCTTGTTTCATGGAAACTTCTCTCAAATGAGCAACTTAAATGCAAGAGCTCTCCGGGACCAAATGTTTACAGATTCCTGTGTGTGTTTGGTATTTGTCAGACTTCAGATTCTTTTGTTGTATAGAAATAAAAGGTTGAATTGACAGCCTTCTGTGTATTATTTGTCAAATATAGGGCTCCAGTGAGACACAATTCTGGAAAGTGTGGGGCACCAGCTGAGTATAATATTCATTTTAGGGAAGAATCGTATGACTGAGAATAATAGGCCTCTCTTCTCCACTTTGGATTCATGCATGTGTAGATCTTGTGCTAATACCTTGAAAATTTTGTGGGATTATAGCAAATGTCCATCAGTGAGATGGATTGGCCCCACAGTGGACCTGCTTTTGGAAGGTCCTGCAGAACCAGGCCGGAAATGGGGTCTTCTGGAGGAATGTCATCTGTATGCGTGCCTGGGGTCCACACTGACTCAGCGGTCCTCGGTAATAATCTTGTCCATGTGTAGTTCTTTCTGCTGTGATTAGGAAGTTTAGTTTTACGCTTATTGCTATGCTGTGAGACCTTCTTCTGGCTCCTCAAGCAGAAGTTCCTGCAGCTCAGACTCTATATGAGTTACAGCCATGTCTATATAATTAACATGGGAAGCATGGATGCGGGATGCAATGAAACAACGAGTGATGAGCCGGTTTGTTTATTTCGCCTGTGCCTCAGTGCACGGTTATTTCGGCTTAGCACTCCCTCTTGAACTGGGGTCTACAATGTTTTATTCCCTTGGGACCAAATTCCATCAGTAAAACAAAGAGGGCTCCACCCCACCCTGCTCCGATAAATGCACGGCGACAATATTCCAACAGTCCCTGACAGCCAAGCCTGAGCCCAAATCCTGATGTCCGCTATAGATTTAATCTCCCCTTTCCTATCTTCCATCTTATGTTGTTTAGCTATGTTTTGTATTGTGTGCATTGAACCACAGCAGTTACGGCTTCTTTAGCCAAGAATCAGGCTGTAAGATTCAAAAGGACTTGTAACCTACATATGGAATGTATGGTGAATAGAGTGGTATTTAATTGTTTAATTAGCTAGTTGGGGGGTCAGGGATTCCTCATGCCCCCCCCCCCTCTCCTACCTAGTTAAGCTGTCATAGTTAATTACACCTTCTGGATACTCAATATAATTTCACCTATTAGTTACAGATTTATTAATGCACTGTCCAGTTCTCCGTCCTGGAGCTCCAGTTCTCTGTCAGTTCCCTGCCTACCCAGCCAGCCTGACACATCTGCTGTCCTCCTCTGCTTTCTGCTGGATCCCCCCCCCCCTTATCCCGCTTCCTCACCCGCCTTTCTTGGCCTCAGCTGACCTTCTGCATTTCTACCTGGAGGATGCAGTTTTACTTCATTACCTGGGACTTTGCTATTTCGGACTTCCTTTGCCACCCCCTGGAGGATGGGCTCCCCCCACCCTGAGTCTGGTTCTTCTCAAGATTTCTTCCTTCTAGTTTACAGTTTTTCATTGCCACTGTTGCCTCTGACTTGCTCACTGGTCGAACTCAGCGGTGAAGCGCTTTAGGACAATGTAATGTTGTGAATGTTGCACATAAGTAAATTATGCTGAACTGAAGTCTCCTGCCTTGAGCCCTGCGCTTTCTGAGACGAGCTCTAGGCTCCATGACTGCCCAGTCCTGGGTAAGAGGTTGGATGGATGGGTAATCAGCTGAATTAAAGCCCTTCACTATATATCTGCTGCGCTCTCATGAATCAACCGACTAAGACATTAATGTGACTATATCAAGATGTTTGAAAATTACATTAGATTTGTTTTTTAGATAAAAAGTATGATTGAAAGGCAGGACGGCCTTGCAGCACGCCGTTTAAAATTCACGTCTCCCACCAAATGGTGGCAGTATATGCACAGTAAACTCTCACTTCCGCTTGATTTTATATATATATATATATATTTAATCACAACTTCATTGAGCCCCGTGGAGAAATTCTTTTTTACGCCTACGTTTGTACCTGCGACCTTGTGATTACAGGCACACAGGCTTAGCCCACTGAGCCACATGCTGCCCCCCTTTTACAGCTAGGATACAAATATACGCGTAAAAGTTATCGTTTAAAATCTACTTTTATATGTCATACCACTGCACCTATGGTCCTTTTCCTATATATAAAACTCCAATTTACGTCTCGTCTGAACCAGTGAGCGGTTTCCGTCTTGCCGCTTTTTAAACGACTTTCGGCATTGCAGTGGTTTGCTATTATTTGCAAAAAAAAAATAAATAAAATAATTTAAAAAAAATCATTTATGACCTAGTCCTCTTACGGCAGAAGTGTTCCGTCCGCAACACCAAGTGTGTCTGACCGCTTCTGCTTTTCATCTCTGAATCTAGCCAGTGGGTTGTAGGGGGCAGTCAACACTATGACTAGTCTACTGAAGCATCTGCACTACACTTCGCTATGAAGCAAAGCACATCGTTTTCTGCAGCCTGACATTCTAATCGTCCATAGCCATAAGTAATCTTCAGTGACACCGCGATGTTCCGCTTATGCGCGTTATCATTCGCCGAAAATAGATATTTTAATCTAAAATAGATTTTGCGAGGTCATCTGAGGTGGTAGAGCAGTCACATAAAGAAATGGTCATGTTGCGAAATGGCATCGAGTTGGGGCGCCTGCAGAACATAACCTGGTTGCGGAGACTGACGTAACGTCGCAGCCCGCAAAGCGGCCCGATCGCTGCTAAGTGCGAATTCCGGGGTCCAACTATGCGCCTCATTAGAACCAATGTGTCTTAGCAGCATCTGTACATGCCAACAGGTGGGAGCATAGCACGACTACTCTGACCCAACGCTGTTCGGTAATTTTCTCTGCTATAAACATTGTAAGTGCCCCTTTTAATGAAGGTACACTGACCTGGCTGTAATTTCCATCCGGAGTTTTGCATTCTATTCATTTAATTCGCGACGCAGTGTTGTCCTCGCCAGTGATGGCATCTCTTCAGTGTTACTGTCAGTGTTACTATAATGTTACTACGCTGCAGCACGTTAGCTTTACCCGGCTTCTTGTCAATGTAGCTTACAGCTTGTTCGTTTGTCACCGTTTTACAAGTGCTTTTCCCTTTTTTACTGAAACTGCTTCGAAATATCTTTTTGAAAGTCAACGCACTTCTTTTTCTAATGTCGCAAAAAAACAACTTCCTTTTTTTTGCAGACCCTGTAGGGATTTTGCATATGTGTTTGTGTCCACATCAAGATTCCCCTTCAAGCAAGAAGTAAAAGCTGCAAGCTGCCCATCGCATACAAGGCTACGTCTAAGGGGAAATAAGAAAGCAAAGACAAACTTGCTGATTCAATGAGCTTGACGGCTAAACCCGCACCGGACTGTTAGCGGTACTGAAGAAGAGAGAGGTGGGGGATCGGATCACGGAATGTAACAAATGAACCCGACGTAACCATGCTGAATCGATTGAAACAGTTGGGATATGGATACAAGTAAGTAGTCTTCTTTTCTGATTCCTCAAAATAAACATAATCAGACTTTTGTAAACGGCGCAAAACAACCAGTAAACTCCAAACAACAGAACTTTTTAAAATTTAAAATCTCTAAAGTGTGCCCTTTCAGCAGAAATATGAGAACCTCGATGGTTTATAATACCAAGAAACGAGGCAGCAAACCTATTGAATTCTCCGGCAAAAGATGCAGAAAATCGTCAGACTTTATCTTTTGTCCGGGTCCATTCTGGTGCTAGTGTACTATAAAATCTGTAATATATATCATTTTTCTGTGAGAGAGTGTTTTAATCTAAGTGAATTTACGCCTCAATGTTATGTTGTGAACTTAATTGATGTGTAAAAACGAAGACTTTATGAGTTTAGGGGCTCGAATTTATGGTTGTTGCCTCTCCCCAGAAAGGGTTTGAATCAGCTCGTCCGAACTGCCATTCGTATGCCTACCTTAAAATGTAAAAATCCCCTGCATTGCATAAGTGACATTGCTATACTATCGATTATACTGACATGTTTGCGTGCGGAATAAAAGGTTGTCTTATCTGTGTAACAATGGGGGGGCGGGGGATATTGTGCTTAAACACCCACAGATCTCGAGCTGAGTAAGTTGCGCACACAGTATATATTGCTGCGAAAACGAAAACAGTCTTTAAGTAGAATTATCTTTAGTATTTAAATACTTTGTGTGGTTGTTAATGCCCAGCTTCTCTCCTTATACCATCGAACTAGTAACGATTAAATGACGATTTGCTCGGTGCCCGTAGCCTCGTGAATTTCGCGTTACCAAGATACAAGTGAAAAAACGCCGCCGTCCAATGTGACCGCATGTCGCGCTGCCTTGAGGTCTCACGCCGGAGCCCGAAGCGCAGCAAAAGCAAGAGCGTGCAATATGTTACCAAAATAGGGTGGGTAAGTGGAAGTTGCACGTCTGAGGTTTTTTTTTCCGACAACAGAAAAGGTTGCCATTCTTTTACATCACAATGAAAGTTCGTGTAGATACAATTTTGTTCTGATCAAGTACTTCTATCATTGCCTTTACCACACAGACAGCCAATTACATTTCCATTTTTTAATAGAAATGAACATTAAATAAGTCATATATTTGCTACTGCTACAAGACTGCTATTAGGGTGCTTGCAATGAAAAAGAGTGCATTGAAATTTGTGGCATCGAAAATACTATGGCAGCCATTGGTAATTATTAGGACAATGTCCATGTGTTTAAATTAAGATAAAAAGCTAGCTATTATCTGTCCATCCATCCATCCAACTGCTTATTCTTTACAAGATTACTGAGATTCAAACATGTCCCAGCTGTTTCAGGATACGGGGCTGTTTAGCAATGCAATACCTCAGGGTGAAATTTTAGCTGAGGTCCAGTGGACAGGACTGTTTGGGTCAATGTCAGAATTCAACCGAAATCTTTTAACCTTTAGGTCGCAAGATGCTACTCATCTTCTTGATGGGGATCTCGTGTTGGTAAGTTCAGATGTCGGTGTTGTTTTTCTGTCAGAGAACAATGGAGGATCGGTGCTTGATTTTCAAAGCTTTGCGATTCCCCGCAAAGAAGTATTTTGTAATGAAAAGGAGGCAACGTATTTTTGCCGGTGCCTGCGCACCTGGTATATCAGATCTCGGCCCTCCGTAACAAAGGGCGTTTTGACGATTTTATCTCTGCATCCCAAATTCCAAACCGTATTGGCTGCAGGTGGAGCAGAGGGTGGAGCCAGCTCGGAGAGCCGCACAGGTCATTCAGAAAAAGCTGGCAGCCTGTCTGCAGAGTCAGCAGGGCTTGGACAGTGAGAGGCGCACGGTAACCGACACTACTGTCCTATGTCTTTAATGGCCTATAATATTATACCTCCGTTATCTGGGTAACTTCCTTATTCTTCAGAAACAGCACATCAACAATAACACCACGCATTACCAATGGTGCTGGCAGCATTCATTTATTACAAAATCCACATTAGATTTATGCCAAATGTGTGCGAGACACGTGCATTGTAATTTGCCATTACTTTGCATTTACTTAGCAAATACTTTTTTCTAAGGTGACGTACAATTAGGAAAAGTTACAGGTCTTGCTCAAGGGCCTAATGATGAAATCAGTCTGCCGCCCACAGGAACCTAACCCCCACCTTCTCCTGCCCACAGAAAAAACTGCCCCTTATGATGCTTTCAGTCAGCATGGCAGACAGTTTCAAAGACTTTGACGCAGACTCTTCCATTAGGTGAGAATGACAGTTACCGTCCCAGCATGCTCCGAGAGACGGTCTGCAGCCTGGCGGCGGAACCGATCCATACAGGGGACCCCCGATGATGCGTGTCTGCCTGTGTTTGTGCTCTGTGTTGTCAGGAAGGTGCTGGAGATGTGTTGCTTCATGCAGAGTTTCCTAGCGAAGACACTGGCAGACTTTGAGATGCAGCTGGAGAAGGAAGTTTTGGAGCCACTCAATAAGCTCAGTGAGGTCAGAGTTTCTTTGAAAAAACAAGCATCCCGTTGCTTAGCAATGGCCAGTGTCTAAGGTCTTAGTACTTGCTGTAACAATGTATGCTCTTTTTCTGATTGTTACATTATAACTGCAGTGAACCTCCAGTCTCAAGAATGATTTCTAATTAAATAATCATGAAAGGGACTTCATACAGCCAGTTCTGCTACAATGCGTAGCACGGCAAGTCCAATACAATGCAGAACCGTGTTTGTACTTTGCGTGATTTTCAGTCGGAGAGGAATGTAACACGTAAACTACAACGCAATTTGGCCTTAGTGAGAAATACTACATGCAGGCAAAAACAGCTATCTAAGTGAACGAAAGTGATGTCCGATTCATTAATGAATCCTTCTTTTAAATCCGTGGAAATGGTTTTTAAATGTAAAAGAATCAAACTTTTTGTATATTCATGAATTGCACAGGTCAAAGTCTTATATTCTAAACATATTTAACAAATAAACACAAAACACACACACTACTTTATTATTATTATTATTATTGCAACGTTTATTGTTGTCCACTGTTGTCACTGTTTTAATTTTTATTTAATTGTCATTGTGTGTAACTAACGAAGTCTGAGAGTCGCTTTCCTCTCACCTATAGTACTGTGTTTTGCCTATAGGACATGTTTGTGATATAATTTATTAATGCCTTATTTAAAATGCATATAATTACATTATTGCACTTGTATCACTTTTTATTATTTTCATCCTGTTTAGTGAAAGTTACTAATGGTGCATTTCCACTGCTACCAGGAACCAAGCGATACCCCACCCCTACTGCGAACTGACAGTTTTTCTTTGCCACGGAACTTGTAACTGGGAATTTGTGAATTTCCTATAAAAGAAAGGCTGAATGGAATGGACTTGAAATGCAAATTTTTGCAAGATAAGACTAATTCCACTACCCTTCAATGCTAACACGGTGACTCTCACAGACGTGCTAGCGGAACTTAGCACATAATAAATCATGATGTACCTCAAGTGAACAGTAAACCAATGTCTCAAACCCGGCCACACCAATACCAAGCTGACCATTCTGTAGTGGAATACCAAAGGGAGCAGGAACCGTGCCGTAACAGGTCTCTCTTAACATTATGGCCCGGGTGCAGCTTGGTTCCTGTATGCCAGTGGAAATGCATCATAAGTTCTGGAGTTACATTCCCCTAACCCTGTTTTCCCATTAGATATGTGTATGTTAGTATGCAATTTTAGTGAACACGAGGTTTTTCTGGAACACATTAATCACGTTGTAGCAGGACTGACTATATCACAAATTATGGATGCAGTTGGATCATTTCCATGCTTGATCTTGACCTGTGAGGCCTCAGTTGCTGTTGCTGCTGGTTTTGATCGCAGGACGATCTGCCAGAAATCCTGAGGAATAAGAAACAGTTTGCCAAGCTGATGATGGACTGGCATAATGCCCGCAACAGGTCAGTCTCTACTAGGATCTATAAAGTCGACCTTTGCAAGAATGCTGACCCCTTTCTGAGAATCTGTGGCTCTTCCAGAATCTGACCTCTGTTCTCCTTCTCTGGTGATCTTTTCTGTGTCACAGCTCTTGGCTAACCCCCTCACGCTTTGTCCCCGCTGTTCCTGTTCATACAGAGCTCAGGCCAGCACGGGGCCGCAGACCAAGCAGGATGGACTGCGCGAGGAGGTGGAGGAGGCCTGGAGGAGACTGGAAAGCATCAAGGTTGCATGAAGCTTTTACACAGATATGAAGTCGGGATGGTGCACTCTAGCTGGTGCTGTGGCAAGTGTGACGTAGTGAGCGAGATAGGAGGCACAACACACGTGAATCGGTGTCTCCATTCACTGTTGACCCACAAAAAGGTCAGAGAACGGTGATTGCAACACAAGAGTCTAGCTAAGGATAACATAGCAGTATAAATCTGAAGGCCGTGAAATGTCATCATTGACCTGTACTCCAGCAAACACTTCTGTGCTAATGTGAAGTCGGTACCTCTTTTGTGCAGAACCAGTACTCTGCAGATCTGTATCACTTCGCTTCGAAAGAAGATGACTACGCCAACTACTTCATTCGTGTGAGTCACTGTTTGGTGCCCTTTTGTCAGGTAAGCGGTGTCACTGGGGGACTGATCATTAAGGTAGAGTCTGTTATTAGCTTTTAGAACTTCAGGTCGGATACCACAAGACTTCCCTAGAGTTTCTGCAGAAGAATTTATCCGAGCTGAAAAACAACTACAAGAATTCGGGTGAGGAGAGAGTGAGAGAGGGAGTGAAGAGTGTTTGTATCTGTATGTGTAAAGGCTTCAGAACAGTAAGGCTTTTTCTGATCCCAGACACTCACATGGACAGTCCTTCGGGAAAGGTGTACGGGGTTCCTCTGATATCTCACCTGCTGGAAAGTGGGAGGGAGATCGCCATGCCCATCGAGGAGTGCGTCCACATGCTACTGAACAATGCCTTAAGGGAGGAGGTGAGCTCTCCATATGGGAGATGGGAATCTCAGTCTCACGCCACAATTCTGCAACCCCCTAAATGCCTGAGCATGTTTAGTACATTAGTTAATGTAGTAAAGATGGGATTGACGTCTTTGCTGAGCAGGGATGAGGTCTCAGTACCGGTCTGTTTCTGTGGACTCGCAAAGGTCCACTTGACCGGTATGTTGCACCTGGTGGCACTGGTGGGAAATCAGTCTCCAAGGACTTTTGAAAAGTTGGGCCAAAAAGGGATGTATTAGAGAGAGCAGATGATCGATTTCACAGGGGCTGGGCTGTCGGCCTTGAGGTTAAGGGAGGTGTGGGTGAGGACATGTCTCAAGGCACGTCTTCCTTTTGTTTGTACCTTGTAGGGTTGACGGCTTGGGGGAGGTGGGGGCGGACGGAGAAACTCACATTGACAGAAAAGTGACAATTGGCAGGCAGGGGTGGCTTAATGGTTTGGGATGTGCAATTGTAATTGAAAGATTGAAGGTTCAGAACCCCAACCAGCAAGACACCACCGAGGTACCCTGAGCAAGGTTCTGCCCCCAAGCACTGCTCCCCGGGCGCTGAATTAGCTGCCCCCTGCTATGCAAATAGTTACTTCAGCATTAGTTCAAATACAAGAACTCGTGGCCATAGGTGGAAATTAGTGGGAGAACATTTCAAACTAGATTTAAGGAAGCACTTCTTTACACAGCGTGTAGTCAGAGTATGGAATAGTCTTCCTGATAACGTAGTGCAAGCTGAATCCTTTAAATTCTGGTGGTTCCTTTAAATCAGAGCTAGATAAGATTTTAACAACTCTGAGCTATTAGTGAAGTTCACCCCAAGCGAGCTCGATGGGCCAAATGGCCTCCTCTCGTTTGTATAGTTCTTATGTTCTTATGTTACACTGTCACATATGGATTAAATGCAGAGGACAGATTTAACTGTTGTGCACTGTGTGCCGTGGTGTGTCAACAATGACCATTAAACACTACATTCTAAGTGACACTGCAGTTGGTCATCGTGAATGTCCGTTCTGTCACTCTTCCCTTCCTTTTCCATCCACAGGGTCTGTTCAGGCTAGCAGCCGCTGCTACAGTGGTGAAGCAACTGAAGAAGAGTCTAGACTGTGGAGATGTTGACCACAGCAAGTTTGCCGCTGACCCACACGCAGTGGCAGGTCAGAGATCAGGCTGGCTATTTGAACACAGCAAGTTTCAACGAAACTAGCTATATCTGCACCTGTACCCAGCACTTCCTAAAATAAGCTCTGAACTTACCCTGACCCTATACTAAATAAATGGTGGGAAGATGGATGGATGTACTCAGCGTTAATGATTTTGAAATTATTGACTCTTTCTGGGGATTTCCAATCAGGGTGACGACTGATGCACCTCTTCCCTGATGTGTATGATGTCAGCTACCAATGTTTTAGTTCTGTGGGCTGTGGTTTTTATACTTTGATACTTTGCAGTTCTGTTTTAAGCCAGCAACCCTGAGAACCCAGTTGGTATGAGACGTCATCGTAGGACAGTAAGGTGGGGGGAGGGGCGGAGCCCAGTGACAAGTCTAGAGACTCTTTACCCTGAATGGCTCTGTTTTCTGGGGTTCGCCAATTAAGAGGCCCCATGTCTTAGATGGATAGATAGATAGATAGATAGATAGATAGAAAGTATCAATCCTCAAGGGGACAAACTTGCTATATTGAGAATAACTACTATTTCAGATGATATGATTTGATAACGATGAACCAGTCACATGATCTCTAGTCCATGACCTGCATTCCACCCTCTGTCTGACAGGCGCGCTGAAATCATACCTCAGAGAGCTACCTGAGCCCCTCATGACCTATGAACTGTACGACGAGTGGTTCAAAGCTGCAGGGTAACTTCCCCGATGCGACTTCCTGTCCTTCAGGACCGCAAACCCATTCTCTCCTTCTGAATCCGTCCATTCGCTAATGTTTTTTTTCTCCTGCCGACTCCTTCCCTGCTCAGAGAAAAGGAGGTGCAGGAGAGGTTGGAGCAGCTGAAGTCGGTGCTGCAAAAATTGCCCCAAGAAAACTACAACAACCTCCGGTCAGTGCCTGCGGTGTTTCAAGAGAAACACCAGCTGACCTTGCGGGACACGGCGGTCCCCATGCCTCGGCATGCGGCTGCGATCGAGCTGACCCGCTCCTCATTCCCCCGCCGTTTCTCTCGCAGGTACCTGGTCCAGTTCCTGGCCCGGTTGTCGGAGCAGCAGGCCGTGAACCGCATGACCCCCAGCAACATAGCCATTGTGCTCGGACCCAATTTGCTTTGGCCGAGGACCGAGGGGTGGGTACAGAATCGCGGGGATGAAGCCTGCCCACAACCCTGCGTACAGAACGTAAATTCCCGACCCTCCTCCTCCTCCTCTTCCTCCCTGACAGCGGCGGGTCCCTGCTGGACATGGCGTCTGCTTCCTCGGTGCAGGTCGTCACTGTGGTCGAGCCCCTCATACAGTACACCCAGAGTCTCTTTCCGGAAGGTATGCGCAATTTGTGGGGCGTATGCATTGTCTGCTCACGCTTGCCTGCGTATGCGCATAGAAAGGCGAGCAGACCTGTCTGGCCTTAGTTTACATAGCGATCTCTTAAACAGGCAGCATGCGTGATTTATTTTGTGACATGACAGAATGTCTGACCTTCCGTCTCCTGATTTCGAGCAACAGCTGAAGACTTTGAGATTCCAGAGCTCCCAGCGATCCCAGATGCGACAGAGAATCAATCCCACCCGCCCCAGTCTGGGGCCGAGGACTCTGCCCACGCCGCCAGCCCGCTCTCGCCACCTGCCGACACAGACAGGTACTGAACTGCATTATGACAAATGGACTTTCCCCCAAATTTCCAAATGATGGATAAACTGAAGGAACTTCTCACACCAAACTATGCGCGCCTGTACGTTTAATGGCACCTCACATCAAGCTCTTTGTGCTTTCTGTTTTCCAGCCTCACGGGGGCTATCAAGTCAACCCTTTTCAAGACGGCGTCATGGGCCAACTGCACTGCCCCATGGGACGATCCGTCCCCAGAGCTGTTCAGACAGAGCCGCAGCCAGAATCCCACATCCAATCAGGATCAGCCCCAAAGCCCACCATCCAATCAGATCCCGAACGAGATGCAAACGTTCAATCAGGCCCTGTACAGGAAGCCCAGCCTGAAGGAGTCTGTCATGAAACAACCTACCCATTTGTCTAGGAAGCTCAGTGCTCCATGTAACGGTACGATCTGGATCCATTGCTGTACACTGCACTCTACACTCTACACTGCACTCTGGTCCATGTTAAACCAAAGCCTACAACTGCCAGAATCCACGTTACGTTCATACTGTAGTATGAAAGAAGAGGTTATATCCAGTCCATCCATCCATCTTGCATAACTGCTTTTCCAGTGTTGGTTTTTCTTGGGCCCATTCTGTCCCTGGAACCACAGGACAGTTGTATCCCAATATAATATCTATGTAAACATCTAATTTTTATCCACAGCCCAGTACGCTGTCAGCCGACATCTGCCCAACACAAGGCAGCAGTCGTCGGTCAAGTCCCAGATTCGGCTGAGCAAGAAGCCCAAGGGACCCCCGAGCTACCCCCCCCCCCAGCCCCCTCCGTCAGCCAGTAAGCAGCTGCCGACTGTGACTCAGCACATGTGAGCTGCCATGATACTTTACTGCTGAGGGGTCTGTGTTGGACCCGTCCAGATCGTGGTTGACACATGCACAGGCCGTACCGGGGACCCCCCCTGCACAGGCCGTATCGGGGACCCCCCTGCACGGTGGGCTTCCTTCCAGGGGGCCGGCCCTCGCCCAGCGGTAACCCGAACTCAGGGTATCCAAGTTCTATAACCAGCAGTCGCCACCTTGTATATATTTAGCTAACCGCTAACATCAAAATAAGCGTTTTTGTTGACATTCAGTTCTTCCATGTCCCCCCCCAACCAGCCCTTTTTTTACCGGACCGCGATGTTTGTTCTGGATTCTGCAGAGCGCTTAAATAAACATGAGAGAGAAAGAGAGAGAGCACATTTCCTGTGAGATACATGTCTACATGTATTAAATGCATCCATTTATTACACTGTTTTGTTAAGATTGTTATCATTATTATCATTGATATCATTGTTATCATTATTATCATTGATATCATTCTTATCATTATTATCATTGATATCATTGTTATCATTATTATCCTTTGAGGGACAGACATTTCTCTCGTTGGTATGTATATACAAAGAGCACATATCATTTGCATCGTATGACTAAATACAAAATAATAATATAAAATATACTGCCTTTGTTTCCTTTGATTACTAGCATACATGCAGACTAACTAAATTACCCAAGTCATGTGCAGAAGCTTTGGTTTGCTTGATTAAAAACATTAAC
Source organism: Mormyrus proboscirostris (assembly GCA_026779585.1). Lineage (NCBI taxonomy): Eukaryota > Metazoa > Chordata > Actinopteri > Osteoglossiformes > Mormyridae > Mormyrus > Mormyrus proboscirostris. Next base: position 6,469,375 of record JAODKF010000103.1, read on the forward strand.
ACATTCATATATTATTGCTCCATTACAAACAAGATGTTTTCAGAGAATACCTCGCAATACACCACAGATCCAATATTACGCAGGTTTTTTAACATGCTCTCTTGAAGACACTTAAACCCAGAGAATCTGAACACTCCCCTTTGGTTCAACTGTTGCCAGGTCATAGTTGTTACGGATGAAAATCACACGAATTTGCAAAAACAATCCCGGAGTCTTCGTTTCCTCTTTTGAGATGGCTGCAAGCTGCGTCTGCCACCAAGAAATCAGAGAGTCGGCCTGCACACGTACTCACTCATCCCGAAAGTAGCGTCGCCCTCATGTGGTACTCGAGGAGGGGCCCCTACGAAACAGCTTTGAAGAGCCACATCCGGCCTGTGAATGAGGAAGTAACCTTAGCACCGGCCACTACGTCGGTGTGCTAGAAGGCCCAGGAGCGGTGCACTTTCATTTTCTCCGACACGGGGAATGCCCCTGCCCTGCCGGTCACACGTGGTTGCGTCATTTTGGACAATCTCCATGATGACCTGCAACTATGGCATTGATGAAGGATCTCGGGAAATCAGAACCGTGTATTGCTTCAGAACCGCCCGGCCCATGTACTCAAGATGGAAATGGGCCTGTAGCAGTTAGGAGGAGAGTATTATCAAGGAGGGATGTTAGCCGCAGCCCACTAGAGGCCCTGAATGAAACACAGCAGAGTTTGTTTCATTTTCCCTTGCAGTGCCGACATGTTTACCAACAGCCACTTCTCCATTTAAACTTCCTTGACTTCATTTCCTTTCCCTTCCAGTGAACGCACGGTGGCCCTATTTTGAACGGCTCTATTTAAGAAACCCGACTGGGGGGGGGGGGGGGGGGGTTACTTAAAAGTTCATCCTTTCCACATTTCTTCCTATCTCGATTACTTTGTGCCCAGCACTGTATTGCAAAAATGCACATCCGTAAGATGAAGACGGTCGGACGGCGAGAGTGAGCGGAGACAGAAAGGCCGTCAAACACATCTCTGTAATCACTCTGTGCAAAAACGGGATGTGGGTGTATTTAACCGACAGCTAAGCGGCTGAAGTGAACGACATCTGTCCACCCGTTGGTGCTTCTCTATCTGCTACCTTCTGTTAATCTTAATATAAGAACATAAGAAATATCATGATGTGCAGGATACCCATCAGGTCCTCTTGGCTGTGTGGAAACTGTACTGCTAAGATGTTAGTTACTGTTGCTTTAAATTAATATAAATCTTGTTTCCTTGGATGCTCCCCAGTAAGATGTTCCAAACCTTTCCTACCCTTTGCACAAGGAAAGTATCTTGTGACTAAGGTCCATTAGGATGAGGATTTTTTGAGCAAGACGGATGAAATAAAACCTTGCAGTCCAAACTTTGTGAGTTCGATACAGGAAACACACACACATACATCAGAGTCACGTTCGGGTGCTTTCAAAAAACACTGCAGTCCGTGCTTTTTCAGACCTTGATTTCATCCTCTTCGGGGTCGGGACATGGGCTTCTCCTCTGGGTGGGCTGGCCAGAGCCCGTATAAGGACTGAAGTCCTGCCCATTGGAGGCGAAAGGCCTTTTTAAGACCCCGCCTCCACCGTAATGGCGTGACAACACATCAGCCGCCCTCAGAAAGCGTTCCGCTTCCATTCCCGGCTCCACTTTTCCGGGGGACTTCACTGCCGTGCCTGGAGATTCCGGTTTTGGCAAGTCCCCGTTTTCCCCCTCCTCCCATTCTTGGTCTGACCGCTCCCTGTCATTTAGCTCCACCCCCCGTGGGGAATCCGCAACGGCATTGGTGGATAAAGGGGTAGCGTCACAGCTATTGGCCGGCCCTTCTCCCTCCCACCAGAGGCCCGCCTCCCGGATGCCGTCAGGGCTGTCAATTATGCCAAACACTTCGCTCATCAGTGAGGGGCCAAGGTCCACGGTGAATGAGATCAGGGAGTCCGACCGTGCCAGAGAGTTGGCGGTGTAGTCGGGGGGCGACTTGTGCCACGGTTCTGGGGAGCAGTGAGGGGGGCTGCCCTGCAGCTGGCCGTCAGTGCGTGAGAGGCGGGGCAGCGTGGCGAAACCGGAATCCACACCTGCGGACAGACAGGGGCCAGTAAGCAGAGTCCGTCAATTAGTTAATTGCCCCAGAGGACTTGCAGATAATCCTCGCGCGTCTATGAAAAACAATTTGCGCAAGATCTCGGCCTCCCCTTGAAATTGATTTACTGGTGTATGCAAAGGAACTTACTAATAATTAACTCCTGTTAAATAGTAATCACAACTTTATTGATCATTGAAGTTGTTTTTTTACACCTCCTTCAACTTGTTGGGGTGCCTAGGGAGCTGGGGGTTAAGGGCCTTGAACCTGCGACCTTGTGATTTCAGACACACAGTCTTAGCCCACTGAGCCACATTCTGCCCCCTAAACAAATAAGTCAAAAACACACATAGAATTTCTCTTTGTCTTTATACAATTCACTAAATGTAATCATCAGCCATAGGAAGCCACAGAATGACAGTGAGGGTATTTACGTTTTCATAGTGAAAACTGCCCACAAAACTCCATGATACTTTAATGAGTGCTGGCGGCCAGATAGACTGGGCGATCCCCAGATGTTTCGCGGTGTCTGCCTGAGGTCATTCCCCAGTAGGATCCCCCCAGAACAGCTTGCCTTCAAAGCCAGCCAGGCTGAATCCATATAAAAAGCCCCAACCACCTGAGCTGATTCCCCTCAACAGGAAGGAGCAGAAGCTTTATAAATATATTCATTAACATGCATGATATATATGTGCATTTTAAAAGTATAGGTTTAAAGCATTAGGGGTGCTGTCAATCCGCTCAATGCAGGCCAGGCGGGTTCTAAATTACCTATAACGCAACTATTTCACCAGTAAGTTGCATTGCCTGCTTTTTTTTAGCTGTTAGAGACCTTTGAATCCATCACAAAGGCACCCCCCCCCCTTAGCCAGCAGGTGGCAGCGCTGATCCAGACGTCAGTCATCAGCCCTTAGGTGTGCGTCTCGCCACCCCCCACATACCTCTGCGCTATGACCTCACCGCCTCTGAATGCAGGATCAGGCTCCCTGGCATAATGAGTGACTTTGCTTGCGGTTTTAAAAATGGATGGCAGAGAGGAAGCATGTAGGGGGGGGGGGGTTTGGGGGGCAGACTGGTTTCCTCAAGCACAGTCGTAGCTCTGCCAGCACGCAGCATTTGGACATCTGGATCCACTTGGTTCTGACGGAACCAATATCCCGGTACCTAAGATATACTTTACAGCCTGCATTACTGGATAAAAAGTACACTGCTTCTAAATTTTCAAGTCTAAATTATACCCAGTACAATACTGCGAAAAGCTTTTAAAGCACCAGCACCAAAACGCAACACTAAAGCAAACGATGGTACAACTGGCAGTAAAGACCAAGTATATTTTGATATCGCGCACCTGCGGCCTTTTAAAGAAAATGATCCCAGTCATTACTGAGAAGCAAGGCCTTTGTAAACAAATGTCTACAGTCATGATGACAGTCGTTTTTAGCCTCGGAGTGACGGCACACGCCATATCTGAGTCACAGTTCATGATGTTTTTGGTAGACAGAGCGCCAGTCCCTGGGCTCAGCCTGGTGGTGTACAGAGGGCTAGATACCAAAACTGAAACTTTACCAATGCCCCCCCCCCCCCCCAAACCTGCGATCAGATCAGCCCCCTGGGGAGTCCCAAATTTCCATTAGCTCTGAGTGATGTCAATCATTGGCCATGCATCAGCATTTTCCCATATTCATGCATGTGACTCAACCATAAATTTAATTTAGTTGTAGTGGCAGCTTGAATTTTTTACAGCCGCTGTAAGCCCCCACTTCAGATCCATCCCTCATTCCCCTGTAAATTACAGAGAGCTGCTTCTTCAAACATGTGCAGGTGAGGTAACCCCATTTAGCAGTTTCCGGGCCGCCCAGAAACGTTCCCTGGATTTAGCGTGTCACGTGGTTACATTCCTGTGCTGTTGGCACAGCCGGCCTGTGATGACTTCAGTTGGCCTCTGGACTCAGACGCTGGGGGCTCGATAACATTCAGCAATTCCACTGTGTTCCCACGTATGGGTCATTGCCCTGGTGACCGGAATGAGTGCCAACATCGTCGAGTCGTTGACGTGTTCCACTTTTGGCTTCGTAGAAATATGTTATTTGTGACATCGCTCAATGTCGAAAGCTTATCAGCGCTGTTCACTGGCATTAGTTTTGGCACGGAAAAGCTGCTGTAGCATTTAAAATCTCATAGATCTATAAAGTAGCTGGAATGTTACACTAACTGCAAAAAAACATGAATGAATAATTTTGTCAGCAACAGAGCGTGGAGACAGGCGACGGCTGAAATGTAATGCTGACTGAGTTTCTCACCATAGGAGTACATAGAGCCCTCCGGACAGCTGGGCGAGTTGGGAAAGAGCTCCCTCTTCAGGCAGCCATTGGGAGTGTCGACATCCAGCCGGGGCAGGGAGATGGCGTTTTTGATGATGGGTGAGATGAGGGGAGGGGGCGGGGAGAGATCCGCCGCGTCGCCCACCGGCCGGTTGGGGGTCCGGAGGACATGCCGAAAGGTGCGGGAGAGAAGGCCGCTCGCCTTCTCAGGGGAGGAATCGGGCCCGGCCGCCCCGCCGTGGTTGCTGAGAAAGGAGGTGTCGCCGAAGACGTCGCCGCCGCGGCCCACGTGCATGGTGTGCCGGAAGTCGCCCAGCGGCGGACTGATCATATCGGCCGTCAGGTCGCCCTTGAAGCGCCGCCTGCCCTGTGAGTTGGACACCAAGCCCTTGATGCCCGACAGTTTGCCCAGATTCATGGCTGCAGCTCCACAAGACCTGCGTGCCCAAAACAAAAAAATCAATACCCCCCTTCAACTGCACCCCAATTCACAAAGATAAGATTATTCTAACATTTCATGTTTTTGCATTTCATTATATTCCCATTTACAAAAAGATAATTCAAAAATAAAACATCGTTACACCGCTTATACATGCTTTCAACAGGCCAAAATTACAATGTAAGTAAATAAAAGAACAGATAGATGTTTTTCTGTTGGTTCTGTTTCTTGGTCTTGGATGTTCTCCTTGACAACAAAAACACAGGGGGAGCTTTCAAAATGTGAACTATTTCGCCAAAAGAAAGAAACGAGTGGTCACGCCTTATAAAACTGTCACTTTTTTTCAAAAAAAGAAAAATATGGCAAAATAAGTGTTGACGATTAGATTCCGCCTAAATATGAAAGGCATGTTTTCTTGCTGTTCTCCAACTCCATTGCATTTCAGTCATGATGGCTAAACCCAAATTATGCATCCTGGTTCCTAGAAAACATTGTATGCGGTCAGAGAAGTTCAATCCCACACAGTTGTTTTGGGTTTCGCTTGTAAAATTTCGCTTCAGAAATAAATCACGGTCCAACTGCATAGGTCGTTATGGTCATACATCTTAAGCATTCATTCCTTATTTAAAGAAGCAAGATAAAAGAAAAAAAACATAGGGTATCATCCTGTGGTTACTTGAAAAAAAAATATTCTTGATTTTGTAAACATTGGTAGGTCAAACATTTTAAGTAACGTAAAGGTCACGAAAGCACTTTCTGTATCATGACTGCATGTCATTGTATTCTGTAGTTTCATTTCAAGGGGCAGTTGGTAAAAACGTCTGTGACTTTTTTAGGTGAACTTGTGAAGTTTATATACAAAAAGGTTCAAAAGAATATTCTCCTTTTTGAAGAATAAAAAACAAACTTGGCTGTGATAAATCTTCATATGATGCCATCCTGTGTCTTGTTTCAACATGTGTACTTAAAATATACACCTGTAAGATAAAAGATTGAAGTTCCGCTGCGCTATCCACACCCCTAGTCTGGAAGTGTTTTCTCTAGCCTGCTTATAAACATCCAAAGTATGCCCCAGCAGTCAAAACACAGTTTTATTTTTATCCGAAAGCTTAAATCAGAATGCACTTATCCAAAGGCACTTAAACTATTATGATAAAATCACTTTGCATGCCATTTTGTAGTCCGACAACTCACAGTTTAGGAAAAAATATTTTTTTTCTATGTTGACACAGTAATGCATGCCTTTAAAGTGTGAAATCCATTCGGTTGTTTGGCTTGCTTTAAATTTTTTTGAGTGTGGAAAACCTACCACACAATTTGCCAAATTAACATTTCCTTTGTCACATTCTGCCTACAAGATTTTTGATTTACCATTACCACTGTATACCCTAAAGCAATATTCGCCTGTTACCGTCAGTTGGCAAAGCCACTGCTCTTCATGCTTCGAGCTGTGATTTTGTCAGGCACATTTTCAGGGTACAGTTTTCAGCTGAAAAAGGGTGTGACCGTCACACAGCGCACATACCAAAAATCGATAACAGAAAGTGACCCTCGTGCAGTAACGGCCACATGGTGAACTTGATCCGGCTCAGCTGTCTAACAAGCTCCTTCTATGTAATCCCACCGTGGTTAGAGGGTGTTGGCAAGTGCCCACGGAGTACCAAATTGGAAGGAGCATGTGCGTTAAAAGAACCACATCTCCATGGCAACAGCATGCTGCATCCAGGGGACCTCATGCAGTGGACCTCGGGATGCATGATCATAACTCCTGCTACTCTCCAGACTTCTTGGGTGGTTTTGTTTGAATTCCTGCTCCACAGCTCTGCAGTTTTGCTGGTGCTCCGGGCATTAAAAAAGAAATCCCAGAAAAAAATTTGTTGTCACCTGCCTGTTTTTTAAGGTAACAGATTAACGGGTGGTTCCCAGCAAACACACAGTAATAAAAGACCTGCGTGTCTGAGTGCAGTTTTAGATCTGTCCTTAATCTAAGTCTCCCTGCTTCTCTCACTCCCCTGTCACCCTTTTGTCATCCCAACTAAAGCAGCAAACTGTCAGGGTGCAAGTGACAATGATGTACTGATGCTCGTGTCGTCACACCTTCAGATCTCACTCGAAAATCAGCGAATGGAGCGAAAATGATGCTTTCGTTCTTTCACGTGACGGCAAACACTATTTTAAGTAACACGTTTGTAATTTCCATGATTTAGGCCACATAAATGCACATCAAACGTGACTCCAAACCAGCCGTTTTTATACGCAAGTCCTGACATAATTTGGGGCTCGCTAGTGACCAGAAGCCAAGTTTGACTTGGCTTGTTGCAAATGATAATGATAGGCTGTTCTAGAGACAAAAATTCAGGCAAAGATAGATTGTTTCTCAAGATGTTGGAGTCCGCTCTGGGGTTGAGGAGATGCTGCCTTCTTGAGGTACCTAGGCATCTGGGTGTTACTGAGATGAAAATCACGGGTTATTGATGCTGTGAAAATGAAATAATAAAGAAATCCGAGAACTAAAAACCTTCACACTTCACATCTGCTGAATAATGTTTCACTTCAGTGACTGTAGGTGTGGTATAAACAGTACAGAAGATTAAACGTTACTCTGACCAGTTAGGACAGGACTAATATGTAGTGATTCATACTGGGCTGAATTTAATGGCCTTATTGATAGCACCGGATGAACAGTAATCAGAATCTGCAACTCAATGAAAACAAGTCATCTAAGAGCTGATTAGCTTTTACGAAGAAGGTGGACCATCTGGAGAACAGGACGCTGGATGCTTCTCTGAAACCACATTATGAAAGTATTCAAGTGTTTAGTCTAATTGTGTTTTTCCCATGGAACTTGATTAGATTACGTTCCACCTCGTTTGAGCACATGGTTACACAACTGACTGTCGTAGACATCAACGTGTAGCTTAGCAGAGACATCTGTCCATAGCTGTTTACATAACTGACAATTATCTTGCACAAGCCTGTTGGGATAAAGGTCGCACTCAAGAGGACCCTCTCGGGTTCTGAACCTTAAACCTTCTGGTCATAGTTCGCTTGCTTTTACCACTGCCCATACTGATTAAATGTTAATAATGCTGACTACACAGAGACAGACTATATCTCCCCAAATTTTGTTTACAGTTCTGAGTAATCCACTCTTTTTCATTTATCCCTCATTCCTGCTTTTCATAACTCCCTTCATATTTCAAGCTTCCTAATCACTAACTAACTTGACCACATGGACAAACATACTATGAGATAAGACCTCATAAGATCAGTTTTCCAGTTTTTTTTCCAGACAAGAACTTCACTTAGTAAACATTGCACCATTCAGTCATGAGACTACTTCCACTTATCAATACAGCGCATCTTCTCCCAGTCTGTCCTCCTGAGTCTTTTCTTCAGTCCCCAATCCCCTCCTTCGTTCACCCTCTCCTTCTCCGAAAGTATATATAGGCATACTTTTTTTGGATGCCAGCTTGCATGGATGGGGGGGTGGGGTTGGGGGGGCAGTCAATGACAGGACCTTTACATTTTGGGGGTGACTCTGAAGCTACTAAAACCTCTCTGCTAAACAAATAAAACACAGGAATTTGTGCTAAAATTTAGCCAATGCACGTTCCAAATGGTCTAATCCCACCCGAAACACTAAGGCAATACTTAAATGCTTGTCATTACAATTCCCCACATTATGGAGCCCTGATGTGCCCTAACCCCTCTGGTCTACACTGGGTGTCAGTCAAATCAACAGGATGTTTTGCGCGTTCTTAAAGCATGGGTGATTCCACAATGAAACCATCCTAAACAAGTCTCAAACAGTAGAATCCTTAAAAAGGCGTTTACTCGAACACGGAGGCGCCCCCCCCCCATAAATGTACACTAATTAGTTTAAATCGTGCATCAATTCGCGTTAAAATCAGACCCCATCTCTAAAGATGCTCTTGCTCAGACGTTATCACAAAACACAACGTCCAAACAATAAAATGTGATACTATGTAAGCTCCTCCGTAATAATAAATATATTTAAATAACATATACGGTTGCATTGTATCCATTAAAACTCATTTTAAACAAATTCTATAATTTGTATTTTGGTTACTTTTAGACTTCTGCTGCTATTTTTTTCAGCCAATACCTTGGCAGGTTTGAGGTGGAATCACCTGTCTGAATCGTCCTCTTTTTAAACAACTCCCAAACAACGAAGTGTTTACTTAGAGTTAAAAATAAATTCTCACTTTTAGAAAAAAAGCTCTGTGGCGGCGGGTATTATGGCAGCGAAGTTTTTAAAACAACGCTGAAATAACCGACTGAAAGCTCATACGAGCCTAAAATGGAGAGCCACAAAGGGGCTGCTTTGTGTCCGCAGACGCAATGTTTTATAGACTTCAAAAAAGTTTTTGCATTAAGTTATACAACTTATACATGGACCAGCTGCAGACTGCATTCCTGTGTTATTGCAATGGAGACGCAAAAGGGTGAAAATAAAATCTGATTTAAATTGTCAGTACATTGTACAAGGCACCTAATGAATCCGAGAGTCCATAAAGGCAGGAAGACGAAAGGAAATAAATAGAAGATTCTGGGCCAGATTACACTTTCTGCAATCTATTCACCGGCAAACTAACGCCGCAGATCACGCTTCTGACCACGCGTCTGGTTCCTGTTCCCACGCGCTGCCTTGTATTTATTAACATATAAACCGCAACACCACACAATCTATATAATGTCGACTGCCAAAATATTCAGATGATGTTTATAGGTTCAAAGAAACTGTTGTTGTATATTATTTTTGTTGCTAAACATTATGTCTGGGAAAAAAATTGCCGTATATAACCTACCCGACATTTGCTCCTACTTTTATGTAGCCCGTATTATCAACAGTTAAGTACATGACTGCAATCCACTTTCATCAAATTCCATGCAAAAAGCTTACCTTAAAACTGTTGGGAAACTCGTCCTAAGTGATAACGTAATGTAAAAGCTTGTATCCGCAAACACGTCCCTCGGCCAGCCTGCCGCATGTTACAGCTTACATGGAAGCCTTTTCCTCCGGCGCTGCTTCCCGGCTCCCTCCCACCCCCGGCTGAGGAGTGCGGACCGCTACCCCAACGAGCTGGGACAGGGGGTGAGGCGGGCGGGCGGTGCTGGGGGCACGACAAAGAACTGATCGTATCACCAAAAGTAAACTGACTATTTGTTTAACCGAGACGGTGTAGGGGAGGACCCAGAAACGCTGATGGGGTTGTTTGAAACGTACCCAGAGCTTTAAACTGACAGCCACGCACGGTGATTTTTATTTACATGGACACTCTCTAAACCGAAAACCGGTCCTACGTCAGTATGCAGTAGGATATTCTGCGGGTTTCTGCACTCCAGGCTTTCAAAGCACGGTATACAATTTAATTAGGGTTTGACCACTCTCCTTATGACGGTGCAGATATGGTTTATTAATTTTAAATGCATTACTTATAAATGTTTAGAGAAACGCCACAATGAAGCCTGAACTTGCAAAATGTGTCCATCTGTTTTCCAGTTCGATAACCCAGTCCGCAGAACCCAAAACTACTTCTGCAAAGGGCAGTGTGTGTCCTTGTGGGATAAATATGGTTATTCATTTACAAATGCCATAAACTATGCGGCTGGTCTTTTCCACGCGAGCCAGAGTAAGGGCAGGTGTGCTGTTAGGCCTACGGGTGAAAAAACACTCAGATTTATCCAGGCAGAGGACGATCAGACCTGACATTCATATGTGTAATTATTTTGACATTGGTAGCCTATATCCAACAGTGGTGAAGATGCGCAAGCAGATGCAATCTACGCATTCCCTTTTAAAATCGTATTTTACTTTATGTTAGAACGTTATTGTATTACTTCAATATATTCGGTATATTACCCACATATAAGAAAAGCCAAAAATCAGATGCTGCCCTGAAGGTTGGACCAATGCTAAAACTTGAAGCAGGTCTTATATAACTGTTGTTAATAGCAGTGCCTGCCGTTTGTATTATATCCGTCAAGTCAATCAAACTGTGATCTCCGACTCCGTTAAATGTCTAATGAAATGCAGCCAAAGTTGACCCTTACTGGATGGATCAGTCCCAGCTGAATGGGGTCTCTTTGGCGTTGGGTGAGCACACGGGTCAGTCCCCACAGCAAAAATCATCACAACAGGAAGGATGTGACCTCACCAGCAGGAATCCGGCACAAACGTGTCGGTGAAAAGCAGTCCTTTCAAAACGATCGCGGTCCTGCAGTTGTCGTTAAACAAAACGCTAAAATACGATCTTCTCTGTTTTAAGTACACTAATATTTATAACTCCGATGCTTTACAGCGAGACCTTCTTCAGCAGCTCTCAAAATAAAATGATGTGTGTGTACTGTGGAGATGACGTCCTGGGTGCGAGTTTGCGCTCTCCGACTGCCACTTCTGCGGAAACAGACTCCACGGCTGAGGTCCATGCCCGTTAATCTATCGACTAGGAGTCACTGTGACAGCCGGCGTTTCTACACATGAAGCGGGGGTGAAGTACTGTAGGGGACAGTTCTTCACAAAGAAATTTAACAGATGTTGTGGACAGGTGAAGCATACTTGTCAGCCTAAGTGCAATGAAAACAGAGAGGTAATTATAAAACCTTAATCCCATCATCAAAAAAAGGTATGGTCTCCTTAAACTTGATTGGAAGGGGGGTGGTTCTTAACGATAAAATTAGCTGATCATACAGCAGTAAACCAGGAGACTTGATACCTGTGGTGAGAAGATGTTCATATGTACAGTCAACAGTGCAGGAGAGGGTTCCAAATTGGGAGAATACAAGTTATTACTTTAAATACACACGTCTATTTATTGGGGGGGGGGGGGGGAGTAAATAAATCCAAATGAAATTTTGGGGGTACCTGCCCCCCAGGTTCCTACCCTCCTGCGTACAGTCTGTCTCTCTTTTCTCATTTTCTTTCTCTTCCTCCCTCTCTATGCCCTATGATCAGAAGAATGCCAGCTATTTGGTTTTTAAAGACACACTCAGCTTTTGGATGTTATTCAGGATCTGGTTACCCCCCCCGCAAGTATTCTTCTGTAGACACCAGAAGATCTGATGACTTACAGCTTTGGGATGTGGCCCCTGGGCCCCTCCCTCTAGTTGACTGATCCCCTGTCCTCTCAGGGAAGGTTGCTGTCTCCGTCTCAAAGAGGACGGCTTGACTGTCAAAAGATTGTAGATTTTTTTGCCTTAAATGTGGGTGTCTCTGTGTCACACGTACGCAAAGCACGACCCCGCAGACATCCAAGCGAAGGTCTTGATGCCTGGATTCGCCCTGATGCTGCTCTGTTTAGAAATACTTCTCAGGCACCGGCTCTCGCCGCGTGAGAGCGGAGCGAGTTGGAGGTCAGTGTCCCGGGAGCTGGCTCCCCTCCAAGGACATGGGTTGTCATTAAACTGCTTGAAAACAAACAGGGCTCCAGCGCCCAGGATCACTCTGCTCCAGCCTGAAACTCTTGGTGTAACTCAGCAGTGGATCAGAGGCGTACAAACACTCGAATGGAGGGTTACAAACCGTTGGATGCATTTGAGCATGTCAAAGCCATGGATGCATTTGGAAATGGAAAGAGATTAAGGAAGTGAAGAGGCCCAGAATTTTTTTATGCAGGCAGCCGGTATATTGGTTATTGCAGTTTTCATCATTCCCTAATTCATCTGTCCCATCATTCCAGTGTTGTTGACGGGACAATCGTCCATCCATCCATCCATCCATCCATCTTCCAACTGCTCATCTAGTACAGGGATGCAGAGTTGGGTGAATGAAGATAAATGATTGTAAATGTCTATTTGGATGTGGATGTGTGTAACTGGATGATTTGGAACATTTGGATTTGCACAGCAGAGTTATCGGAAAACTTTGAAGTTAATAATATCTGTTCTTCACAATGGAGACTTATCAGGTTCAGCGTGACTCAGTGGGCCCTCTGGCTCCACAGGGTAAATGATGGCATGTCTGGGCAGAGAGCAGAGGTGTCCTGAAGCTGGGTGAGGCTTTCAGACTAGCAGATATCAGACGTGGCTCAAACGGGGTAAACAGTTGTAACGGGAGAGTGGTCCAGCAGGCGTCATTCCTGTTTGCAGTTTCAATGGCTCTTATTTTGTTTTTCCGGAAGCGAGAATGCACCGTACACGCCTGGCTAGGGTCTAAACACACGCATGTTTAGACGAACCATTTCCACACACTACATTTAGCCCATTTATAAGTACGGCCAGTCACCCCAATGATGGACCGTGTGTGATAAGATCCAGTATCCATAATGAAATAAACAATGTCGAATGAGTGCATGACGGACGGATACGTCCTGAGGGACAAACAGCGCAAAGAGTCTCATCCATCTTGGTCATTACAGTCTGGGGTAAATAGTGTATGCAGGCTTCAAGAGCTTGCCAGTCGCTTACTTCCTAAAGCCCCAATGCATAATCAGTTATCCAGGAGTATTCCCAGTTATCTCTGGAACGCTGGGCTCCCGGACAAACACTCTTCATTCCTTCCTGTTCGCTGCCTTCATGCGTATCACATGTTAAATGATCCGTGTGATCCCTTAATTGTTCCGGATTAGCGGGGTCGCTGTTCACCTTACGGTAATCAGGTTTCTGTGGAGACAGACGTGAGACAGCTGAGCATCTGATTTGTTCTGATGAGTCAAATTGGGACGAAGGGAGCCAGGGAGTGGGATAGGGGGAGTGATGTAAGCAGTGGGAGTGAGGTAAGCAGCGGGAGTGAGGTAAGCAGGGGGAGTGAAGTAAGCAGGGGGAGTGAGGTAAGAAGCGAGAGTGAGGTAAGCAGGGGGAGTG
>JAODKF010000103.1:6483894-6503915 GCA_026779585.1 Mormyrus proboscirostris
GGTAAGAAGCGAGAGTGAGGTAAGCAGTGGGAGTGAGGTAAGCAGGGGAGTGAGGTAAGCAGGGGGAGTGAGGTAAGAAGCGGGAGTGAGATAAGCAGGGGGAGTGAGGTAAGAAGCGAGAGTGAGGTAAGCAGTGGGAGTGAGGTAAGCAGGGGGAGTGAGGTAGGCAAGGGGAGTGAGGTAAACAAGGAGAGTGAGGTTAGCAGAGGGAGTGAGCCAGAGAGAAATGAAGGACCATGCATGCAGGCAGGAGTGGGAGGAGGTGCAGAATGAGGGGAGCAAAAGGGGGGAGGAATGAAAATGGGGGGCTAGTAAAACAGGATGAGAGCTTCCCAGACTGAAGAAGGGATGCCTTTCCAGGAAATGACTTTTACACAGTTTGCAGAGGCAGCCAGAAAACATTAACCCCTGTGTGTGCCTCGACTCCCGTGTGTCACATGTACGGATTTCTCAGTGGGGCCACCAGGCATTTCAGAGGAAGACAAAGAGGCAGGAAAATGTGAATTTCCAGGGGTTCTGAAAAGTCCTGCCCTTGTTCTAGTCACACCAGGAACTACTGATCAGGGCTAATTTGCCGGTAAGGAATTCAGACAGGAAAAAGGTGACATCATGACATTATTTCTGTCTAAATGGGTAATGTCAATACTGTAGCACGACTTCATTTAGCTGTACATCATGGGACACTCATACTATTTATGCATCCATCCATCCATCCATCCATCCATCTTCCAACCTCTTGTCCTGAGAAGGGTTGCAGAGAAAAGTTTGGGTATGTGCACAGACTGTTGCTTTGTAATTCCTGTGCACGTGGAACACACAGGGGGCTGCTGTTCTATTCGGCGCCACACGGAGGCCGGCCCGCGCCACTGCAGGTCCCTCGGGAGGCCAGCAGAGGCAATTTCGCGCCTCCAGACCAGACGCTGTGAGACGGAAAATCATTTCTCTTCTGAGGGAGCCTGTTTCCTGCCTCAGACCTTTTATTCTGAACATGCAGACAGAATGTGTTCTGTGGCAGCTGCACAGAATTTGTGTGTGTGTGTGTGTGTGTGTGTGTGTGTGTGTGTGTGTGTGTGTTTGTCTGTGTGTCTGTTTCTGTATGTGTGAGGGTGTGTCTGTGTGTGTGAGGGTGTGTCTGTGTGTGTATCACTCCCATTTTACAGCTACTTCTTTTGGAGATGCCCTGTGAGATAAACCATTTAAATGCTTCTCTTTTTTTTTAATCATTAGTTGCATTAACATTGATGTTGTGTCTGCGTCTGCGGGTGGAAAGTCTGCAGAAAATGTGTTTGCTTAATAAGTATAATTGAAAAATTACTTGTGGCCAGGATCATCTCTAGATATGAACGAAACAGGGGGCTAAGCCTTCTCTAGGGGGGGGGTCTGTTTCAGTGAAAATGAATGAGAACACACCAGTTTAGCTAAACCCTCCTAAAACAGCCTTCGCGATGCGCCCCTGCCCGTCAGATGCCTGATTTCTTCACCCTGCTTCATCTAACCAGCTCGTTCCTGCTGCTGACGCATCTGGCCGTTTCTCAGTTAGCGTGCCCTTTGCCGCGCTACGCGCTAATTCGGCTAGCTCTCCATGCAGAAGGGAAAGCAAACGGTTAACATCCAGCCCCAATTTATTCTCCCGCTCATTTTTGCTTAAAAGCAAATATTTATGTGAACGTGTAGCCAGGGAGTGGGTCCAGGGCCGTGGCTAGGACTGCTATTTGAAGTCGATTAAGAGCTGGAAGAGAAAGCAGGCCCTGGTGTTATGAAAGCCAGATGTTGGCTGCCATGGATGGAGGGACGGAGAACAGCGGAGAACAGCGGAGAGCAGAGCCTGCGCGGCCGCCGCCCGGCCGGGAGTGGAGCCCCGCTACGAAGCCCAGGGGATAAAACAAATTAGGGCCTCGGAGTAGCGGACGGTCGACGCGAAAGTAGAAAGGAAGATGGCCCAAAACAAACACCAGCTCGGCGAGTTTGCCGCCGTCAGCTGGGCCCCGCGCACCCTGTCTACGTAACGGGGAAAGTGCGCGGCTCTAGCCACTGCAGCGGGAGGGGGCGTGTGCATCGAAAATTCAGAAAATGGGTCTCATGCGTGGGGACGCGTTTGAGTTTTTCGTCTCACGTATGCACGCAGTTTCACACGGCCGGACAATACTGGCTCGCACTGGTACCCACACGTTCAAATCATTCAGCGTCCAGGAATCTTGTGTGACCGTGACCCCTTTGGCGCGACGTTTATAAGCTTCCTGTTGGGAAGGGGGCCCCCGTCTGGGCACTTAGTTCCTCTTTGAGGGGAGTGGTGTTGAGGGGCAAGGGAAAGCCTAACCTACGGTATTTGTTTGGACTGGGTCCTCACTTCCGCCAATTCTGACCCATCAGGAAACTTGGCCCGGCCCAGAGACAATAGACTATTGTACTAGTGGGTTTGGTTTCTTCACTGGACTAAAACAGGAAAAGCGACTTCGGCTCACACACACTAAGACACGGCAGCACTCTGAGGTTTGTTAACCTGGATAAATATATCCTCGCGACTCTGGCTCGGATTCTTCAGTTGCTCGATTGGTGCTGTTTTGGTTACTCGTTTGATTAGCTTTCCGCTTACAGTCCTGCTCTTTTTTTCCTCCTTCTTTTTACACCTTTCATCTCTTTTCTTTGTTGCGCTCCACTGTATAGGAGACTTCATAGCAATGCATAGGCTGTTTTCAGGAATTAAACAATTCACTGCACCTATAGCAGGGAGGGACCTCATCCCTGGGAGGTCAAGGCCATGTCTGAATAAGGTCCCGTGAAAATGCGGTCGTCTTGCCATGTGGATACAATGGGGGCCAAAATGCTAGCAGAGGCCCAGTAATGCTCTGGGGGCGTGTGGGGGCGTGTGGGGGCGTGTGCTCGCAGCCTGCATGTGCTTCCTCCTCTGCATATACTGCTGTATCTCTCAGGCCCCAGGAGAACTGCTCAGTCGTGTGCGTACAGTCACACACTCACACACACACACACACACACACATACACACACGCACACACACACAGGTCCGTAGTCATATCTTTGTGGGGACCATCCATTCATTTCTACGGGCATAACCCGAGTCCCAACAATGACGACCTGAACCTCTACCCAGTCCAAACCAAACAACACAAAACAAAAGTCTTTTGCCATTTCAGTTTACAGATTTTTATAAACTTGAGTTTCCCCCTGTCAAAATAATAGGTTTTTGTCACAACGTGCGGACATTTGGTGCCCACAATGTAATATATATATGACTCACACACATGTATACAGACACACTGATATCATGAACACATGGATGAAGGATTTTTATTTGTCATTGTGCAAGTTACAAAACCACAATGACACATAGTAGCAGCTTCCATGACATAAATAATTTACATAAATTATACAGTCATCCATGAATATTTACATATGTGATGTAACAATCAAATGTAGCATGAAACTACACACATGGCGTGTATCGCATTCAGTTGTCAGTAAATAACTCAGCCTGTAACATTTTGGCATATATATGACAAATGTTACACTGTTGATGCAAAGTGCAGTAATAATAGCGCTAAATGAAATGGTCAGTCAGTCCAACAACACTCAGTGTTAAAGGGCTGGGGGTGAGATACTGAAAAGAAACTTGGAAAAAAGAAAGAAACAGAAGCCTTTAGCAGAGGATGGTTTCGATCCATCGACCTCTGGGTTATGGGCCCAGCACGCTTCCGCTGCGCCACTCTGCTATGCTGTAACCTATGACAGCTGGTCACTCTCCTTTCTCTTTGCATCACTCTGGAAAACCAACACATCTCAACCTTTGTAGTAATATATTGCTGTAGGATATTTAATATTAATATGCATCTTCTATAACTGATTATTCAGTAAAGGGTCACCTGAGAAAAACAGGGCAAGGAACACTGTGGATGGAATGCCAGTCTGTCGCAGAAATGAAATGAAATAAAAATGAACATGAAATGGAGCTTTATTTCTCATTTGCACAAGTATGAGTGCAGGTACATAGGACTGCGTGCGTTTGCAAATCCCATCTCAGCCCCTGGAGCAGTTTGGGAGGGTGTAAGGACCTTGTGCAAGGGCTCAGGGGAGATGTGGTTTTTCTGCTGAGTCTTGAACAGGTCACCTTCTGATTGCAGGCACAGAGGTTTAAACCACCAAGGTAAAGCCCCCACACACAGAACCAAGGCCAGGAATTGAGCCCACAACCCACAGTGATAAACACTGAGATTAACGAGCTGAGATGAATTGAGACACCAGGTAGTGGGGGGTTTAGGGTCCCATAGCTATAACCAAATGGTGACAGGTTCAAGGTCCATTAGATGCTCTACAGCACTCCCTGCTGGTAAGTGGCTGCAGCACCGTGAGTGGGGTACAGCTGATAGCACTGTGCTCAAAGTGCTTTGAAACCTCATGTTCCATAGAGCAGTGTTCCTCAAACTGGGCCTCGGGGACCCTCAGACAGTCCAGCAAAAATGTAGACTGTCTGACAGCGAGCTGGGAGAGAGCAAAAACATGGGGCGTCTGTGGGTCCCCAAGGACCGGATTGAGAAACACAGCCATAGAACAACAGGAAGCCTTTGGCTGATACGAAGCATATTAGGGCAAGTATATGTTATTGATGAAAACTGGGGGCTTTCCATTCGGGGGGCGGTTCTGATGAGCATTCCCCAAAATCCCAGTGTCCCCTTAAACCGTCCCTTCACATACACACATGCTGTCACAGAGAGGCCCAAGACGAAAAGGAAAAGAAATTAAGTCATCCGTTTATAGTCGTCTCAGACTCCAGAACTTGCCCGCACTGAAATATAAGATCTCCATGCTCTGGGACTGCGTGTGCGCCTGCGTTTGTATTTAGCTTTGCACGTGTGGTAAAGGGGGAGATCGTAATTGCAGACTGTGTCTATGTGGTACTGTCTCTGTGTGTGGAAATAGACGGGCAGATTGTGTAATTGTGTACTGTCCCTGTTTTTTTACAGGAGTCAAGCTGTTTTGAGGAAGATAGAGAGTGGAAGGGTGAAGTGTGGGTGTGGGGGGGGGGGGGTCGTTAGGAAGGAAACAGAGATGGAGAAAGAGGGGATCTCCCATCTAGTTTTGAGAACCCTCCCTTCCCAAAGCCTGGAATCTTTCGGACAGACAAGTGAGCAACCTTTTTTGGTCATGGTCATGCCATCGGAGGACCGAGGGACCCAGGGGCTGCCGGGAGCCCCAGCCTGGAACCTGAAACGCTGCTGCTGCCCATGGCTCAGTGCCCGGAGCTCAGAGCAGCATTTCTTGGTTTGGACTGAGCAGAGAAATGCAGCCCACGCCTCACCGAGCCGCAAGCCATGGGAACACTAGTCGCAGTATGAAAGGCCACCAACCACCACACTGTATGTGTGAACCCATTGGTGTGTGTGTGTGTGTGTCAATTACACAAAGCCTGCCTCATGTTATCCTACTGTAACCCTGCATTGTGGGGGGATGACTAAAAATAAAATACACAGAGTCATGTAAACAAGCCCCAGTCAAACACACGCACAGGGCCGGGAAAGCGACACGTGGACTGGGGGCGTGAGGAATGGAGAAACGCCGGCACTGGGACCACAGCTGGCAGCCGCACTCAACAACGCACATTTTCCACTCCCAGAATGAAATGCGGGTACTGTCAGTTTAGGTCTGCACAGTATATGGTGCACATTTCTGCCTTTTTGTGTGTGTGTGAGCACACGTGTGGTTATATATGGGCTGTTTAAAAGACTAAAGCCAGTTCGGGTCACATAAAAATCATAGTCTGACACTTTACTGTCCCAAAACAAGAACTGTCATCTGCCGTCTGCTCCAGCAGTGTTCATAATCACGTGAAGAAATGACACTGTGTAAAGTGAGTCCAATAGGTTTTTCTAGAATCCTAATTCATTCTGCTCATGAAATGGCTGGTTTAATTATATCCTTAAAAAGCGTTTTACTATTCTGGACCATTTTTTCTTTTTTTCCAGTAACAACCAGGATTGCACATAATACAAAACCACCCATGTCTAATAAACAAACATCCATTCCAGTAAATTAGTTGCATACTTGTGAAAAAATTGGAACCAGGTATTTCTCAAGGCAAAATGGCAGATTCTAAAAAAAACAAGTTCCTTGGCAAAACAAAGTAAAATCTTAATCTTAATTGGAAATGCGTGGTGTTGCCATGGTGGTAAAGAAACGGTATGGTCTTCATTCCCATAATGCAGCTGTTGCATCCCGATGGTCCCGGGGTCACATTGCAGCCTGTTTCATGTGGGTGAAATTCCAGGCCGCGACCAACCGATGATAATCTAGGCCGGGTGGCATGACCCAGACCTGGATGCTGTGACATGTTTACAGGCCCCGGAATCAACTGCAGCGCAGCTGTCCCCAAAACGTGTCCCCGGAGGAACGGCCACAGACGACCGGGGTCAAACTCGAAACACGAAATGTCACGTTACTGACAGCCACGACCAGTTGAATCCCCCTCCACCCAGTGTGATAACCTTGTGTATTACGCCCACCCCTCAAACGCAGAAGATAAAAAGCTGAATTCTCCGCTGGGACAATGGCCCTGTTGCCGTGCGGTGACAGGGCGGGAGCTGAGGCTCAGCTACTGAAAGAACGCCCCTGTTGTCTCTGCCAGGAGCGGGACAGCAGTGTTCTAGGCGCTCCTAGTCCCTCAAAGGGCTCCCTGTCACTGGCATGAGGATGGTGCACTGGGAGGGGCACTGAAAACGGAGCAAAAGACAGAAAAGAAAGCGGAGAAGCTTGGAGCTGATTCAAGTGAATGCATTCAAATTCATTTATCTGACATGTTTACCCAAAGTGAGGGGTTACAATTTTGGATAGTACACAGTACTCTACTTGTTTAGCTACATACATACACAAGCTAAATGCACACATTCCTAATGTGGGTACCATGGTGGATCAGTAGGGGGCACTGTTGCCTCACAACTCCAAGGTTAAAGGTTTTAATTCCACTTCTGCTTTGTGTGCGGAGCTTCATGTCATGTGGGTTTCCTCCACGCCGATAGGTTAACCGGTGTCACCCATTGCATGTGCCGGAAAACTACCCACTCAGAACCGACACATAGTCTGACCGTCGGCACGGCAGCTAAGCACCATATCTCTGTGGCTTGATTTTCCAGCAAAATGCTTCCATGCATGTAGTAATTCAGCAGGTAGCACTGCTGTCTCACCCCCCAGGGGCATGGACTTTGCATATTTTCCATCCACAGAACACCACAGACCCTGTGACACAGAAGTTAAAGGCTGTTAGAGATTTGCCTGCCTGCACTCAATCCTAACTTCCCAGCCAGAGGCCTTTCGGAGAGCAAACCTGAGGTTCAGCAGGTTAGCGTCCTCATTCCTTTGCACACAGCTGTGTACCTATTCGGTTCCACTCATGTTTAAGTGAGACCCTTGGCAAAAAGTTTCCTTAAAGTGCAGAGCATTTAGCACCAGAAACCACAGACGAAATAATAGTTAAGTTAAAATGTCTCAGAAGTCCCAAGGCTTGAGACAAAAAAAAAGACAAAAAACGAGATGAAACAAATACTATTTAGGGTTGAGTTCATAGTCAACTGCACTCTGTACAAACCATCAACAGGCGTGCATGAGTCCTTGCCACTAAATCCAGGCACGGAGTGGTAGCGGTACTATAATTCGGACTGGCGCTACATTACTCTTTTAAATGGCCACTGCCTACTCATTCCAGGAACAAAGAGAGGAAATTCAGCAGGAGGCGCCGTGATTAAGGAAACACACTCCTAATCAGCTCAGATCCACGTCGGGGCGCTGGTAATTTACTCAGCGGGCGGTAGGTAACCTGTATTTCCGTAATAAAACATCCATTGGTAAAAGTTGGTATAATTAGAAGTGCTTAGATGGAAATATCGACTAAGCAACGAAATAACACTTATTACGTTGCCGTCTTGTTTTTATTTATTTTATTTTCAAATTCTTCTATTTCGGCTGGTGTTACTAAAGTCACCTCCTCCGAGTCGCTTGTCTGTTGCCTGTGGTCGAGCCCTGACACTGGAGTCAGTAAAACAGCCAGAGAAGCTGCGGAGAGGGGGTGGGATGATTAACTGCGGTCGGTAATTAGAGTGCGGCGGACATGCTGTGCATAGCGTGCGCTTCCGCAGAATTATGGCTCTTACTGTGCTACGTGCAAAAATTTTCGCATCGGGAAGCCGCAGTTAATGAAATACGCAGGCATGACTACAACTGTCCACGCACCCGAGGGTCAAACCCGAACCCTGCGTCCAGCGAACACTCCCACCGTCTGTGCATTAACTGTACGGCCAAAAATTCCTATCAGCGCATTTGAGTATGATTTAAAAAAATGTAGACAAATCAGACACATATCACTTCGGCACTGGTACGTATACAGGTTTGTTCTGTAACCATTTCTTAATTTTTTCATCAATTTCTTACATCACTGGCTCCCTCCAGAGGCCACCGCAGGAACTCATTACATTACAGGTGATATTTTGGTGATCACTTTTACACGCACTTTCCAGGTGGGAAGCAAATGTTTTTCTAAGCGACTATTTTTACGGCCGAATGTGTGTAATTATAACAGTACCTGCCACATACAATGTACATCACTGCTTTGGTACCTTTCTGATACATCTTTAAAATCACCTCCTGTCGCAGTCCTTCTCAGCTGAGAGGTGCATTTCCTCTCAAAAATGAAGCAGTCAGGTGAAAAAACAAAAAATGGATGCCATACCAGCTTCCAACAATTACCTGCACATGAATCAGGGCCTGCAGGTCACTAGACCCTGGTTCCAGCCACCTCAGCGCATAGTTGGACTTCGTACATGAATAAAGGCACAAAAATTCGAATCTATGACACTCAGGTAGCTGATTTTACTTCCGTGGAAATACTATTTTTGGTCAAGTTCATTATTGTGAGGTTGCTCCTTCCTCCTTTACCTTCAGCTTTTCCAAACACAATGTTTATCTCCAACCCACAGGAACTTCTCTTAATACACCCCAAACAAGAACTTTCAACATGCTTAGACCGCAAAGATTAGCCCCAACTTCAAGGGAGAATCATGCTCCAGCCCACCATCATTCACATGCCTTAATAGCATGACTTGCACCTTTGCTTAAAGATTAATGCTGAAATGCCAGCAAACATGTTTGCACACTTAGATGTCTGAATACACCACGAGTCACATGACCGGGACAATCAAACGAATCTTCAGTGGACAAAGCAAAACTAAAACAGGGTGCTGATCTACCGACTCCTGCAACATAGTCAAATTTAACATCAAAATGCTAGTTTATTGTGACACTTTCTCAAGAAAAGATCAACAATGAGCTGAACTAATGGCAGCAACAGAATGATCAAATATAATGGAACGAAACAGGACTGAACAGCACTCTTCTCCTTTTCTTTAGAAGACCGTTGCTGGGCTAAGTCTTCTAATCTTCACAGAGGGAGTACAGAAGCGCTATCTGTTCCGCATACTCGAACCCTGGGCTGCAGAAAAACAAGAACAATTACATAAACGATATCAAACAACACATGGGAGAAGCTGGAGAACAGGTGAACCCTATTTTTGTACAAAGTAGTTATTTATAATGAAAATATTTAATATTACAGCCAAACATTTCAGCTGGTCCAGTCCCCATCTCCCATTCTTGTACGGTCCTCCTGCACCAATTAGACACTGTCCATGTTTATTGTTTACTGTTTACAGGGGATTATTGTGCTGGGAATTATTTATTTGGGTAGTGCTGCTGGACAAAAAAAAAATATATATATATCTTTCTTGGGATTCGCAATAAAGTTCTATGTTACACACCTTTACCGAGGACTTTGTCAGTTGTGTATCAGACCAACGCTGCCTGTCGCTCCCCCCTTCACTCCCATCTACATCTTACCGGCCAGGGGTTTCCAAGATGAGAGGGATGTTGTCAAGCAGCGGTTCGTTCACGATATCACGGAATGTGGGTAGCCCAATTTTGCCCCGCCCGATATCTTCATGACGGTCCAGATTACAGCCAAGACCACCTGTGGACAAGAATCGGACTGAAGAGCGAGGACCTCACTGGCCATTTCTCTTTGAGGTGTCGGATCTGTGGTCCCGATGACCCAGTGAACGATGGATTCAGCATAGTTACAATAGTGTCAGAATTAGTTAAAAATATTTACTGAAAATTTTCAAAATTTTGAAATGAAAGCACAGTTAAGATTTTTAAACCTTGATTTTGCTATCTGAAAGACAAATGTATGCCACAAAAGACTATTTCATTTGGCCAACAATAGTCTTACCTTTTGAGTCATTGAGATGAACGGCACGGAGATACTGGAGTCCCACTATCTTATCAAACTCCTCCAGCACCGACTTCACCGCCCCCTTTGCAGAGAGGTCATACCCTGGTGAGAAAGGCCTATACTCAAGGTCTTCTAAAAGATAAAATGCACTTCTACTACGCTTGCTAAAGATTACTGTTGATTCAAAGCAAGCTAGATTAACATAGTACTTTATAAGAAATGATAATCAAATGAAAAGAGGGAAGACACATCCCCAGTTAATCAGTACATCTGGTGCTACCCTTCTAAACCTGTTGCTTCTACAGTAGGACTGTCACTTAAAAAAAAAAAAAAAAAATCAAGTAAAAATGAATTTCAAATGTCAAGCAATATTGGAATATGTATTCAAATACCGGTGGGGGAGAAAAGAAAACGCAAAACAGAATCATTCTTTTCAGAATTTTATTGACTGCCTGTACGGAGTCTCTAGAGGTCAGGGTGGTAAAATATTTTTTGAATATTTTCTTTCACATCAATAGCCCTGCTGCCTTGTATACAGTCACTGGCAGTGAATGGACGCAGTGCAATTACTGATAAATACGTATAAAAACACATAAATTAAACTTGCATGGCTGTGCATTGTCCCCCATAGTTTAAAGCATAAAGCACACTTAAATGGATATGTCTTTATCGTTTAGGTTTATCCTTGTGCTCACATTGCAGCAAATAGCAAGTGGGCAAGTTTACTGCGATCGCAGTACAACAAACAAGAGAATTACAACAAACGGTCTAATGAGCTTATAGGCTACAGTGACATTTAAAAATTTTAATGGGTTAATTATGGTTTAAATGTGAATTTCTCACATCATGTTCAAACGAATGTTCGAATATCAGTTAAAAAGTGACAGCTCTATTCTAGAGGGTCTCTACTGGGGCACCTCACCTCACATGATAACTCATCCAGCATAGCATGACTAGCAGGATTAAATAGTTTTATGTCCGCAAACTGTGATACAGAGTTATGCTAATGGCTGTGAAAATTGAAAAAGCCCTCAGCATGCATTTCGAGAAACGGCGCTACGCACCAGCGGCGAAAGCGTGGCACGTGTCCAGGCAGACCCCAACGCGGCTCTTGTCCCGCACCTTGTCGATAATGCCCCGCAGCTCGCTGAACTGGCCACCCACTGTGCTCCCCTGTCCGCTCATGTTCTCCAGAACTGCCAAAAGAGAAGGTGACTTGCAGTGCGGCTAGAGAAGACTGAAAGAAGGCAGGTGAGGGAGATGGGGGAAGGTGGGGAAGCAGAGGATGAAAGACGGGTGGAAATATACACAGGCGAGAAAGAACACGGTGTCAGAGCAGCACGACCCAATCGATGTGCCCGTTTACCTGTGACCACACCAGAGGTTTGCTGGTGGGCGTGGTTGATGGCCTGGGCGATCTTCTCAATGCATTGCTCTGTAGTGATGGATCCTAGCGAGGCTCCGGGATGTAGGTTAAACAAACTCAGGCCCAGGGCACTGCAGCGGTTCAGCTCGTCCACCAGCATGGCCTGGCTCTTCTCAAATACATCTATAGCAGGGAAAACAAACACACTGCTGCTCTCTCTCAAAAAGAAGCAGTTGGTGCTACTGGACACAGTGTTGGGTACCTCAATGTCCATCATAACTGCACTGGTAACACTCTTCCAGTTGCGACCGCTCTCTGCTTCTAGGTTTTTTCCAAGTAATTAAAGTTAATCTATATTACAGACTCTTCCTAATGACATACACCCCCCCCCAAAAAAAAAAAAAAAAAAAAAAAAAAAAAGAAGATTGTAAATATGGATTGTTCAAGGTTTCGTTATGTCCCTTGCAATATGACTGGTTAATAAAAACTACTATTCTAACTTTTGTATCACAAAACAAAGTCAGAAATAGGTTCATAATTAGAGCCAGACGAAGTTTTTGACCTAAATTTAGGCCCAGATCAGCATTTCAAGAATTAAGGCTCATACTCAGGCCTGGGGCTATTTAAGTTATGGTCCTCAAGGTCTGAGCCCTGCTGATTTTCCAGCCTTCCTTTACCTGTAAGCCTGGTGTGGAGCCTCTGGCCAATCAGGATCTGTAATTATCAAACTAACTACCTAGGAGAACTAAAAACATGGCCTGGATTTCAAATGGAGGTCCAGAGGCACACAAACCTTGCTTCGGGGAACCACAGTTCATCAGGTAAGAGCCATGCGGAAGTATGTAGGCTGGTTCAAAGCTGTGCCGAGCGCAGGCCTCCTTGAACTTGGCTGCTGCTGTGCCATCAAGAGGAGGTCTCTGCCACGAGCGCTGGGAGCCGAGGAACAGGCCGAAACTGCGCCCCCCGATGGTGAGGCTATCCTGCACTGCATGCCATATCCCACCTGTGCACAAAGCACGGAGATTGTGCCATGCTATTCAGATAACATTAATTATGCAATATATTGATTTTTTTTACAAATTTGAAGCTTGGGACAGAAAACGATTGACATTGAAAACGTGCATAAAAGGGCAACGATTTTTAAATTCACCATTTAAACTGAAAAAATAAGCAATACAGCATTGGAAGTTACCTGATATCGACATGTGAGCACCAATAAACTTTTTTACTCCTCGTCTCTTGCTTTTTCTCTCCCTCAAATCATCCAACACCATTTCTTTGCAAGTTTCCTCCTCCTGTGCAGACTCTTCTTTAACTTGTTCAGCTTGTCCCCCCACCTTCCTCTTCCTCTCGCCCCTCTTCTTCGGACTCATGCCCTCCTGTGCAGACTCTTCTTTAACTTGTTCAGCTTGTCCCCCCGCCTTCCTCTTCCTCTCGCCCCTCTTCTTTGGACTCATGCCCTCTTGTGCAGACACTTCTTCTTTGACGTGAACATGGAAAATATGGAACGTATTCCTCTTTAATTTGTTTACTCTGTTCCAATGCCTTCCCTGTCCCCTCAAGTCTCTTTTTTGGATTTAAGTTTTAATCTTAATATATGAATCAAAGTGACACTCCATCCGTGTTATTAATAGACTAAATAACTTTAAATATATTTTAAATATTAACTACGGCTACTTAGTTAGCCAGCCGTTAACTTTCAGTTGTAGTATAACAGTTAACGGTTTCTTGTGGTAAGCGATTCGAGATCCTGTAGACGCGTAACATTTATTAACACGCGCACGCTAACGGTCCTTATTTAACTTGGAACCACAGATTTAAAAATCAATACACGTGAGATGGCGCGAATATAAATTCAATGAGAGCTACTGGAACACACAACAACGTCATCTGAGTTCGCCCAGACACTTCCCAGGATACTCACTCTCCCACGTTGTTATCCTAATTAACGGATGCTTGTCGGGATGTTTATAAACAAATTTACGACAGACGAAAACCGATAGGGCGCCCAGTCTTGCTCTCGCGAGAGGTTGTGAATTTAGCACAGCGCCACCTGCGGTGGAAATGACTGGTGACGTTTTCTGTACTGATTTTAATCGGGTGCACAGGACGCGCTTGGAGGAATACTTTACATGTTCTTAACACGTCATTTAATCGTAAATTACAAAAACCCATCAGTTCATAATCTCGAGCAAAACGCTTGATTTATTTTGATGCTTTATAAGACGTTAGTAAAGTAGATGTACGGCAATGTGCTGAAAGGGAAAGTGTTTTGTCATTATTATGGTATTTGGATCAATGACAAAGCGGCGATTTATAAGCACGTCGTATCCTCATCAATAGAGGAATGTCTGTGAAAGTGGACAGCACTTTCACACACCTCCAAGATTAAGAGTTCGAATCCCCCTGGGTGTTGTCCCTTCTTTCCATGTCGCGCGGGTTCTCACTGAGTACCCCAATTAGGCTAATTGGCATTTCTATTACACGCAAATTACATGTAACAATGTGCATTACGTTGGGTTAATCTCCATACCTGATACCTTAGGCTGCCATCCTGTCCAGTATAAGGGGTTTGCATGTGAAAAAAACAATCTAAATTAAACATGATATTGTAAAAACACGTTACCATTATTAGTTTTGGGGATTGTAAATACTGCATAAGCCAAAATTGATGCCGTACAGCATTTGCATTGCATTATTTATTTTGGCAACACTGATGTTGCTTGGGTAATAAAGTTTGCATTTTAGTTTATACTCGCCTTCTGTTGTGTTTTATATCAGTGATGTCAAAGTGAAATCCTCACACTTCTTAATGTTGTGAAGGTCAAAAAACTCTCCCTCCCCCCAGTCAGAGTTCTGCTAGGCAGACACACACACATGGATACACACACACACACACAAACCGAACAGCAAAATGGCCGACCGTCAACTGACTGACTTTATAGCTCGTTAGAAAACGAAGAGGTTCTGCATATTTGGTTTACAGTATCATTAAACATACATTCTATTCGGAGTTTTTAAAAGGGTATTTTTCGTCATTCTCTACTATTCGCCTTTTAGGAATATTACATTGTTTCTGTGTGCGTGTTTTTTTTTTTTTCTTTTAGCCTCGAATGCCTCAAAACGCCAGAATTTCGCACTCAAGCACTTTATTTCATGTGTAATTCCTGAGGTGAGTATCCCGTGCAGCCCGCCGCCGCCACGGCCGCGCGCTTCGCTCCGGGTCCCGCGGCGCCCGAGCAACCGCCCCGCGGTCTGGAAGCGGGTCCCCGCCGGCGCTCGGCCGCGGCGCGCTGCGAACTCAGGCGCTTCCAAGATGGCAAATCCGCGGACGCGGCAGCCCGCTGCTGTTGTGAACCGAGCCCGAAAGCCCGGCTGTTCCGAGGCGAAGCTTCAGCTTCCTCCAGCTAATTTACTGCCACCGCGTGCTCTCTTTTTATTGCTAATATTGTTATTTTTATTATTATCGTTTTGCGTTTTTTTATCGAAGTGGCGAAATGGCTTGCGAGCTTATATTAGCCCACATCGGGCAGCCTATTTCACCCGGGCTGTTCGGTTATGTACAGGGGCGCCCGCTGGCAATTCTAAATTAATGGTGCATCCTCCTCCTCCTCCTCCTCATAGCCAGGCGGCCGAGTCCGTGCCGGGGCCTCGCTTTGCGCCGCCGGCCGAGCGGTTCCGTGCGGATGTGCGAGAGGCGGAGGCTGCACGGCTTTGACAGCTAGGCTCGGCCGGGCTGGTCTGCAGTACGTGCGGGCGGGGACCTCAGCTTCGTCTGCGCATCTCCCCAACCTCAGGGACCCCTCTCTGCAGCCGCCCGAGCTCCCCTCGGTACCGGGAGTAAGGGGGCTGCCTTTAAAAACCATAAAATGTGCTAAATACTCTGGTTCGAACACGGCGGGATGAAGTCGGGAGCCCGTCACCGGGCGGCCAGCGCACTTCCATCCTCTGCCCGGCCAGGGATTACCGATGAGCGCTCTGCTGCGTCCTGTTAATAAGTCTGAGCCTCTTGCCCTCATCCTGGATTAACACTTTAGCATGTCCGGGAGTCGGAGTCTCACACGCCCGGAGCGGCGACTCCCTTCCAGCCGGCGAGTCGCTGGTTTCGTTTCTCGTCAATTTCGGACCATTTTGTTTTTGGCGTGTGATTCTGGAACTGTAAAAGAAACTAACAATCGCCCGGGCGAACTCAAAAAGCACTACCATCGGCACTGGAGTTAAATGTAATGAACTGTGAACGTGAAGCTGGTTCCCTCTTCTCACCTGCTGTCATGGGCTTTATTTTTCTGCGGTGTATTTGCATGACTTGCTGGCAGCGCAGTAACTGCACATTAATATTGATTTTCCTTTGAACATAAACATTAGCACGATAAATGTAGGTGCTGTGTGGAGAATGCACAGAGCATCGAGCATTTACAGTATTTTTAATAATCGTCCCAAAGGAGGTGTTCCGCATGTATATCACACTCAGCCGGCGCTTGAGTTCAGAAATGACACTTAGTGAAATATGGCGCGCTCCTCCTAGCCATTTATGTCGGTCCAGTTTTCCTGAGTTATCAGTGATTTTGTGTGTGTGTTTGTGGGTGCATGTTTTTTCCGGGAAATAGGAAATTTAACCTTTATAAACAGTTTTCAACTGATGTGTGTAGCTTCCAATGAGTATTAAATTATTTATATACCGCTAGCTGGCATGTTTGCTAATACTGTAATACTGTAAAGGAGCTTACAGCTACCCAAATGCACGTAGAGATGAGGGCTTATGCTCTTTGCTTGGGCCCTATGAGCCAGCTGGGTCTGTCCGGTGCTTGAGAGAGACCTGTCATTGTTTTTCTTGAAACTTCAGCTGTAAATAATTCATTTTCTAGATGAGAGATCCTCGTGGTCGCCAGCCCACTTGTGCATCCCTGGCGTCCGTGGAAATGCTGGGATGTCCCGGACTGTCTGACCCCCTTCTCTTCTCCTCCCACCCCTCTGCTTCTTCCCTCGTTTTGCCTCAGAGAAGAGAATTGGGAAAGGGAAGAGCAGTTCATGGAAGACAAGAAAAAGAAGAAAGAAGATAAAAGGAAACGGGACGCTTCCCAGAAGGTACCCGCACCGGACTGTTTTATAGCCAGATAAAAAGCATTTGCTTTTACTCAGTTTGACGTAAGAGACACATAGAGGAGAGCTATCACTTGCTGGCTGCGGTGAGAGAAGGTTCCCATTTAGTACCGTACCTGCTGGCTTGTTTAAAGCTTGTCACTCGTGGAGGAGGTGATCTGGTGCTTGAGGTGTTCTGTTGTGGTGAAATGTGCCTCTGATTGAAAGGTGACCTCATAGGCGTCGTGTGACTCAGGGGGACAGCCTAGCTTTTGCTGTTGCCGTCCAAGCTGGGGATTGATCCCACAACCCACTGGCAATAGGGGTACCCGAAAGGTTCCACCGTTCCCCCATTTAAGAAGAATTTATCGTTCCTAGTTGCTGACAGCTTGCATTACCCGAGGCCGGACCTTCGTACGTCTTACGCCATGGGTGGCTTCTCTGGTTTCATTCTAAAGCCACCCAGATCGAGGACAGGGGACACTCAGCTGTGGTCCTAGAGGCCAGCCGCGTTTGCCGGTGCCCTTATTCCAGCCGATAACGGCCATGTTACCCAGGGAGATGCGTAAACGAAGGTTTCAAAGCTCTCAGGTGGCTGGAAAATGTTTGTCTCTGTTGTTTTCCCAGGGCCGAGATTTGACACCACTCGCTCGTAGAATAACGCAGTGATAAGGACGATAAAACGCAGTCATATTTTATAATCATGTTCTTTTCCCCTTGATCACTGAGCACTTGAGTCTCACTGTATTCGAATGAAAGCCTGATTACGATGATTGACGACCCTGTATCTTGTTTCAGGTCGCAGAACAAAAAAACAAAGGTAAGCTCTCTTGCCATGCAGTTCCTGCCGCTTAATTTACCTCGTGTCCGTGTCCTTCCCCGCGGTGTCGTTTCCTGTGCATGCTTATATTTCGTCACCGTCTGGTAGGCTGTGATTGCCGCAATGTTGCCGTTCAGATGGCGTGTTGCAGGATATGAACTTAGTCGACCTTTACGTATCTGCTGGTCACATACCGAGTATGTTTATGTTAAGTTTTTCCTGCATCCCTAATAGGGATGCAAAAAAATATCAAGATATTCACTTTGATGATTCGATATCAGTTCTCAAAATCGTGAGATTGATCTTGTTAATTTATGTCTTTTGCCTTTGTGAAAATATTTTTGCTGAATTTTACTCAACCTTTTCTTAATTGCATTACATGGTAATGGATATTGTAATAAGTGCATTACACTATTTTGTTTGTTGGTTAGAATAAAAAAAATCATCGTATAACATTGACCTTTGTCGATATTTGACATTCATTAATCCGCAAGCTGAATTAATTCTCGAAGGATTGTTCTAAAAAGATGTTTTAGCAAAATTAAACTGAATCGAAATTGAATCACATGGAAATCAGGTGTAATTATACAGTAAGTGCTGATATCCAGCCCTAATCCTTAGTATGATTTAATTGCCCCTGTTTAATGCATCGCATTTTCCTTCCGTGTTTGCCGCTGGTCGGAGTCCCCCTCACGTGTCCCCTGCCGCCTCTCTCTTCCTGCAGTGCCAGACTCGACCAAGCCCACACTCACTCAGTCTTCGGCCGCCCCCAGCTCCACGTCCCCCAGCCCTGGCCCCGCTCCCGCTCCCTCGGCCTCCCCCTTGCCCGCCGGGGCCGCGGCCGGCGCCCCCTCCCAGGGTGGGAACAATGCCAAGCGGCCGGCGGCGTCCAACGGGCAGCCCCCCGCCGGCGGAACCCAGGCCCCTCAGCGCTACATGCCCCGTGAAGTGCCCCCCCGTTTCCGCTGCCAGCAGGACCACAAAGTGCTACTGAAGAGGGGCCAGCCGCCGCTGTCCTGCATGCTGCTGGGGGGGGGGGCCCCCGCTGCCTCGCCAGGGGACGGCACCAATGCGACGGTAGCTGCTGCCTCAGGTCAGTCATGAGAGAGGGAGACAGATTTTTTTCCCCGTACGTTTTCCAATATCTGTTAATCGATTTGGGAGGATGATGAAGGAATTGGTGCCCCATTTGTATCATCTATGTTGTGCCACTACTGCCCTTTGTCTGAATATCGACTGCTTGCTGCTGTCGGCTTCTTGTTTGCCCTCAGCAGTGGGTCAGAATTTGTTGCTGCCCTAAAAAGTGCCCGTTTCAAAATAACAAGACGTCAGAAATATCCTGGCTAAGACGTTTCTGGCCCGATCATAATTAACTGCGTCGTTTGTTCTTGTTTTAGATTGCGGTCCTGGATTGGCGGCCTCAGCTTCCTCACTACCCCACTCTTCCTCCTCTTCTTCCTCCTCGTCATCGCCATCAGTCGCTGCTTCTTCTACTATTTCTTCTTCAAATTATGCAAATTCCACGTGGGGGGCGAGCTCCGGCAGCCAGCCCCCCTCTCAGGGCTGGGAGAAGGTGATAGTGGACAGGTCCGACCTGGAGGAGTGGCCGAGTATTTTGGGGGCGAGCGCGGCCGGGGGGGAGACCAGCGGTGCCCCCTGGGGTGATAGACACATGCAGCAACATGCGGGGGGAGCGGGGAAGGGCGGACCTCCATCCCCCCCGTTGTCAGCCTCCTGCCCCGCGAGGGAATGTACACAACTAAGTGGCGCTGTATGGGGCGGCTCGTCCCAGGCCAGCGCCGGGGGGGGCGTGGGCTCCCGGTCCAAAGGCTCCGCCCTCCCTGGGACTGCTGACGGTTGTATGGCTACGGGCAGTGGGACCCCTGGTGCCAACTTCACCCCCAATGCCAACCCCTCGGCCTGGCCGGCCCTCGTGCAGGATGGGGCAGCCGGGGTTTGCTCCTCGGTGGTCGAGGGCGGGCCGCCTGCTCTACCAAACTTGTCATCGTCGTCTCTGTCTGCTGATCCTTCCTTGGGCCACCCGGCTCCCTCCCTGAATCCTGTCGGCCATCAGCATCAACCTCACCAAACGCAAGTCCGGGATGCCGAGCCCCTCTGCGGGGAGTGGGGGGGCATGGGACCAAAAAAAGCTGGACTGGATGAAGGCGAGTGCGGCCCGCTGGATGGGGGGGAGCTCGCTACCTCTTTGTCGTCCTCGTCCTCCGCGTGCAGAGCGCTCTCTTTCTCCTCCAATCCTAAGACGGGTGCCTCGAAGACTTGCCTCGAAGACTGGGAGGGTGGGCCGGGAGGGGGCGTGTTCTCTGGGGAAGGGGGCGGGTCTTTGACTTACGCCAGCCAGGAGGGCAAAGAGGGCATCGGAGCTTTGGTGGGTAAAGCCTGGGGAACAGGCAGCGGGGGCACCAGTAAGACTGCCGGGGTATCTCAGGGAGCGTGGGGTGGGGGGGCTGGGG
>JAODKF010000103.1:6504883-6515615 GCA_026779585.1 Mormyrus proboscirostris
AACGGGGCCAGTGGAAGCGGGGATGGCGACCTAGGGACTTGGGGGGGCTGGGAAGGTGGTGGTGGAGGCGGAGACGGGGACAGAAAAGCCCAGCAGGGCTGGGGAGGGAAAGGCCTCTCTCTGCCGGCACCAGGCGGCCAGGCAGGAGCCCCGAAGGGTGGGGCACAGCAGCAGCAATCACAGTCAACGCAGCAGGACGCGGCTGGCAGCTGGGGCAGGCCAGGAGGCCCTCCGTCCCAGAACCCGAACCAGAACCAAAGCTCAGGCTGGACCTCGGGCCCCGTGCCCCAGCTGCCCAGCAGTCGCCCCGAGGGCCCTGAACCCAGTGGCTGGGAGGAGCCGTCGCCTCAATCCATCAACCGCAAGATGGAGATCGACGACGGCACCTCTGTGTGGGGTGACCCCAGCCACTACAACTACAAGAGCGTCAACCTGTGGGACAAGAACGGCGCCCCCTCTGGCCAGGGGCAGCAGGCCTCCCACCA
The DNA here is from genome assembly GCA_026779585.1 of Mormyrus proboscirostris. Classification (NCBI taxonomy): domain Eukaryota; kingdom Metazoa; phylum Chordata; class Actinopteri; order Osteoglossiformes; family Mormyridae; genus Mormyrus; species Mormyrus proboscirostris. The sequence continues at coordinate 6,505,369 of JAODKF010000103.1, forward strand.
CAGCCAGCAGCAGCAACAGCAGCAGCAGCAGCAACAGCAGGGTCCCGGGAGACCCACGCAGCAGCCTGCAGCTCCAGGGAACAGGGAGTCCAGCTCTGGACCTGGGAAGAATTCTGGAATGGGTGAGGAATATGGGTCATGTGTGTCTTTGTGTGACTTAAATTAATGCCCCGGCACTGCGTAAATTACTAGCCACTGGGATTTGTAAAGCATGCTCTTTATATTGGCATACGAATATAGATTGTGTGTTTTTGTATATATTTCTTTTTGTAATGTTTGTTGTAATGTGTTATAACGTAAAAACCACACACAACACAGGACACCATTTACTCATGCCACACACACTTGTGGTATAGATTATTATATTGTACATGTAATAATCCACCTTTACCTGAGCAGATGCGTGACTATTAATAATCCCGACTGCCTATCTGCGCTGGATATCACCGGCACGCCACGCGCCTTGTAGGCGGAGCTGCATGTCCATTATGCCCGAACAGAACTACAGCTAAAAGTGGCCCTGGGGACCAAATTGTTTGTCCGGTATAAGTGAAATTCTGTTATATGCCAGTCCGCTATATCCGATGCTTTTTCTGCATGTTCTTAAAGGCGCAAGGCCGGGACCAGTGGACCTCATCCGTTATAGACGATATTCCGTTATAAGCGAGTCTGCTATAACGGGATTTCACTGTACTAATATATCGCCCCGGCCCCATAAATTAACGTGACAGATTGCAACACGTATTCATTTGCCCGAATCCTGCAACCACATGTTGCTGAATTGGGTCGCATGTAATAATGTGGGGAAAAGATCAGATGTTTACATGTGGTAGTGAAACGAAGCAGGAGCTCCCTTTTGGAATTTGCGGGCTTAGTGGGCTGCCAGAGATGCTCCTGCTCTCCCCCTTGGCCTCCACGAGGGATCTTGGGATGTGGTGAAATTGGAGCTGACAGTAGAAAAGGGCAATCGGATTATCCTCGCCGGCCGCACGGTAAAATAAAAGAGAGTCTCATCTCAGAGATTTAAGAACCACCTTCTGATGAAGTGTGGTTTTCCAAGACCAGAAAGAAGGCCCCCGAAGTGCTGCTTCGCCAGATAGCGTCTGACGTCAGCTGTGCTTTAAAAAAGCTCGGACTGCATTTTCTAACAGTCGTGTGTCGCGTGTCAGAAGATGAGCTGACCTGGGAACAGCGTCACTGCAGCCCCAAGTGTCTTTAAGATACAGCACTATCTATGTGCATTGCTCAAGATGAATGCAAGGGTCATTTGAATTTCATAATTGGCTATAAATTTAGAGGAATCGTTTATTGTAGCTTTTTAAAGGCTGCGGCGGAAATTCTCGTTAAATTGGTGCTTGTCGCCAATTGCAGCCTGGGGCAACAGCGGCACCCCGTCTAGCCCATGTGTGGACAACGGCACAGCAGCCTGGGGCAAGCCTACGGATGCCCCCACTGGCTGGGGAGACTTAGAAGATCCTGCCAAGCCTACCGGTTGGGGACACCGCTCCCCCAGCACCGGTAAGTCTGCTTCGCCCTCAGCGGTGTTATGTGAATCTCCCCCCCCCCCCTTGCCAGAGGCATGATAAGGAGTGACTTGCCCCTCCCCCTATACTCATATACCCCATACTTCCCAGGTCCCCCCGATTGCCACAGTGTCTGCTGATGCTCTCTTCCTGCTGCCCAGGTCCGAAGTCTATGCAAGACGGCTGGGGCGAGGCCGACGGCTCCGTCAGCGCTTCCCGCCACTCCAGCTGGGAGGAGGACGAGGAGAGCGGCGGCGGCGTGTGGAGCAGCACCGGCTCGCAGGGCAGCAGCTCCTCCTACAACTCCGGGGGCTGGAGTCAGGGCCACACAGCTGGGGGCAAGAAGGCCAACAGCAAGGTACCCGACAAGCGTGGTGGGGGAGGACTGCGGCTGCTGTGATCTAACATCTACAGAAACCGAGAAACACTGAATGCGTCTCCTGCCAGACACCTCCGTGCGTGCGTCAGTGTGGCCTTCTGTGGTTCCTTCTCAAGCTCAGTTCAGTCAAATTCCTCCAGAATGGGATTGGCCATTTCCTGGCCAAGTTGAGAACAAGATGAGCTTGTTTAGCTAAATGCTTTTCCTCTAATCTTCAGTCATTAGTCTCAGCCCGGGGTGCGCAGCGAGACACGGGCGAGAAGCAGGATGGTCTGCGGTCGTGTCATTGATGATTACAGTGGATCCCTAAGTTGGGACCCTAAGTGTAACGTGTGGGTATGTTTGCAAAATTATCATCTGCTAAGATGCAGACAGACCGGTGGCCTCCACGCCTCGAGCGTGACGTTGTGCTGCTGAAAAAAAATGCCGGAGGTGGGCAGTGTCGCCCACGGCGGTAGGATTCCGGGCCTTGTGTGTTCTTTGAGGCGTCCTTGTAGATGCCTGTTAGGCCAGCCGGGGTAGCGCCAGATACCCACGCTGCTCACATGACTCAGTGTGTGAAGCGTGAGGATATTTGCGCTTCCTAGTTCATGGCGGCGGCCCCGTCCGCCGCGTTTGCCGCATGTCTTTTCTTTTTGTTTGCTCGCTACGTGTGGTGTTTGTTCGTTACGTTTGATGTTTGTGCCACGTCTCGCTTTAAAGTCTGCTGAAGGTTTTTCAGGCCTGCCGCCATTAAAGAAAGAAGATGTGCAGTTTTTGTGCTGCACGCAGAAGGAAAGCCTTTGATCTTATCAGTCGTTCACACGCCACAAACGGCACCATCTGTGCTACGTCAATACGTGCATGGGGGCTGGGGGAGGGCTGGATGGTGCTCTGGCTGCCAATGTGCCATTCGTTCCGCTCTTGATTTGGGTTTTCGGTCGGCCACTCGCATCTCCCCAAGCTGCGCTCTGATTGGTTGTTGCAGTGTCATGGTCACCTGGACCCGCAGTGTAACCTGGGGTAGCGGGGCATCGTCTGATGTGCTCCCCTCACCCGGCCGGCTTAGCTAGGCCACTTTTATGGAAAATATTCCAAAAGTTCTCTTCTGGGTTGCTCCCCTTCTGCTTTCTGTATGGTTTTTCTGTGTCTGTTCTCTGTAATATATTTATATTATGTAATATGTTGTATTTTTTTTTGGTTTCACTTGTCATTTATCCTTGAGCATTAAACGGCATCTGGTTTGCCGCTTTCCCACAGCGACCCCTCAAACAGGAAAAGCAACACCAGGCTGCGGGCGTATTTGAAATATCAGTGCAGAGAGGGAGACACTGGGGGCGGGATCGGGGGGATGGAAGCAGGTAGGCGGTTTCACGCAGACGGCAGGTGTCGCCTTACAGATGCTGAGGGGGCGTGTCCCGTGACACTGGCACAGTTTGGCACCACTGGTGATGCGTCCTGGTCATGGTTGTATTTCACCACATTTGGAGAGCAGTTTGGCTTGTGGCCGGCCCCCACCCTCGGTGCGGGAGAGGGGAGTGGGCATGATGTAACAGAAGGAGCCTATAGCAATTGGCCGTGGCTCTTACTTTCCTCCCTGGCAGTGGCTTCTGTGGTCATGTGACCATGTGACCATGTGACCTGCAGCTGGGGGCGGTGGTTCAAGGTAAGGGCAGTGGGCGGAAACTCCCGTTGGGTGTGCAGGGGAAACTGAAAGTAGGCCGGCGTGGCTCGTCGGGGAGGGTGTGGCTCCTCACACTGTGACGAAGGGGCTTTTCTCAGGACCTGATGCGACACCTAATTGCATTTCTGCAACTTTGCATGCGCGAAAAAAGCACGTGCCTGCGCACTCAGGCATCTGTCTGCTCCGCAGGGCGCGCTGAAGGGCGGAGGTGGAGGGGGAGACTCTTGGATCGGCCCCATGAGCCGGCAGTTCTCCAACATGGGGCTCCTGGTAGGTGCCCCGAACACACGTGCCGCGTCGATCCAGAGAATGACGACGGTCCTGACGAAGGCTCTTTCCGCCACTAGGGTGAGGACCCCGGCGGAAGGCCGCTAGACCTAGCTCCGGGGCCTCCCCAGGACAAGAAATTGGATGGGGAGAAGCGGGGAATATCCCCAACCGACTACAACGGAGAGATGCGCAAAGGCGGGAGGGGCGGAGGTGGAACGGGGCCTGTCTTCCGGCCTGGATCGAAAGAAGTCTGCTCTGCTGAGCCTGGGCCGTATTATGACAAGGTAAAGAAAAGCAACAATCTGACTGCAGTTACACTGACGGGCTGTCTGTTAGCCATTTATTCCATCTTCCTCCACCCCCTTCTCCCATACCCTGCTTGTCCTTACTGGTCCCCGATTGGCCATACCAGTCAGAGCCCAGTGTGAAGACTTAAAAGCCCATTTCTGTTCCTGTTTTCCATTCATGCTGCCCCTAAGCAAAGGTTTTATTTCCTTCCTACTCTTCTTTATATAGTGCTGTGGCCTGTATAAAAGCCCCGCCCATTCTCTGTTCTCTCCCTACCAGGCGGGGGGACACGGTGTGTTTGGTAGCAGCGGTGGCATGGCTCCGTCTCGGGGGGTGCACCAGCCTGGTGTGCCGCCCATAAATCCATCCCCAGGCATACGAGCGCAAGTGCCTCATCAGTTCCTGTCGCCTCAGGTACGTCTGCGCTATCTCTTCTATTAGCCTGTGGTTTATGCAGTTTCTTGGCTGTATAAGTTGTTCAACCTGTTTCCTCCCTTGTTCTGGGGGTACTTGTGCAGATCCGTTACTCTTAAACAGTTCGATCAGCTATTCTTTTGATTAGGTTGCTCTCTACTGGAGCTAAGGGTCTGTCCACTTGTTGTTCTTGTGGTAGCATTTTCCCAGAGCTGTGATTCTCACTGTAAAGTGTCAGAAACTGATGGTCACACAGTCAGTGTGAAGCATCAGTTGGAAACTGGCTGATAAATGACTGTTCTTGCACTTTCCTTTTCCCTGTATAAATGTGTGTGCTGTGGCGCTATTGTAAATCTATCCGTCTTGGTCAGTCGGTGTCGGTCGGTTGGTTGGTCGGCCGGTCAGTCGGTGGGTCTGTCAGTGCACCGGTGACTTTAAGGTCACTATTTGAAATCACCTTCTGGACCCTGATATGCTGCTGCTCTGCTTCATCCTTAGCACAGGTTGCTTAAAAAAAATATGCTATTAGATAATCAGCCATAAATGTTAAAAAAACCTGCTGCTATGAGTTGGGGAAGCACCATGTCGGCATGCCGCTTTGACCTGATCGTTCCCAGTCACGGGTTGTTATCCATAAACATGCACCCGCATGCAGTGAGTCCGCAGCTGAGCCGAGCGAATCGCCCCCAGCGTGGGGCAGCGGTGCCCTGCCTGGGGGGAGCGCAGCCGCCACTCTCCTGCATGTCCTAAGCCGTAGTTCCCCGTGGGGGGGGCGCTGGAGCGTGCCGGCCGTGACACGTGTGTTCCTCCGCGTCGTAGGTGTCAGGCTCTGTGCTGAAGCAGATGCCCCCCCCCAGCAGCGGCGTCGGGGGAGTGGGAGCGGGGGTGTTCCCCGCCCAACTCTCTCCCCAGCACCTTGCCATGCTAAGCAGCATCTACCCCCCCCACATTCAGTTCCAGCTGGTGAGTGTCGGCGCCCCTCTGCTCCCGTTTGCGGCCCCCAGGGCTGCATCTCATCCTCTGCTCCCGTTTGCGGCCCCCAGGGCTGCATCTCATCCTCTGCTCCCGTTTGCGGCCCCCATGGCTGCATCTCATCCTCTGCTCCCGTTTGCGGCCCCCAGGGCTGCATCTCATCCTCTGCTCTCGGCTTAAGGCTGCACGCACTAACCGTATTATTAACCTGCCCGCGTTCAGCACATTCGACAGTCCCTGCAGCCATGTGATGCTGAATATCCATTATCCCCCTCCCAACCCCCGGACCCGTGTCTTCCTGTCTGTCAGGCCTGTCAGCTCCTATTGCAGCAGCAACAGCAGCAACAGCAGCAGCCACCGCAGCTCCTGCAGAACCAGAGGAGGTTCTCCCAGAATCTGCGGCAGCAGTCGGACCCACAGCAGGTACCAGGGCGAGGCGAGGAGGCGGATCTGGGACAGTCGTGCCAATTGGGTGCCGGGAGACGCTGAAGCTAATGCTTTTCATAGCTTAAATTAAAAGTTTAATTTAAAAACAAATAACCGCATTTATTTTTATTCAACACTAACCTAATTGTAAGTAGAAAAATTTGATCGTTATATATTATGGTGTATTTTACATTTGCAGTATGTCAACATTGTATACACTTTAAATGCATTTTTACATTTTTCATCAATGCTTGCATCAGGGATATGTATCATATTTCACGGCATCTTAATTTATGGCACTCTTTTGCTTTTGAGTACGTCGTATTTTACAAATTGGATCATCGTTACATGCCACTTTCATTGCTCATTTCAAATATGGTGTGCGCTATAGATTTTCTTAACATACCCTATTACCGGTAGTTTTGCTGTTTAAGAAGACCCTGCCCTCAGAGATCTCTCACCAAATCGAAACCTGCGGAAACTCGAGCATGTTATTTGCACGTCTAATTCGCCGCCTCTGGGTTTTGAGCGTTGCTACTCTCATGTTCCTGGCCAATGGAGAGCTAGAGGTGATTTTCGAGTGATTCCTGCTGCTATCGCTGTATCCAAACTCCTGAGTCATAGGAGAGTGAATCTGAGGCAACTTAAGTAAAAAAAAAAAACACAAGCTCTACTCAGGGCAGTTTGCCAGACACAGATCAATATATTTATGTGTTCTGTGTCAGCAAATAGTCTGACCGTGTTGTGATTTTTTTTTTAGGCCTTTTCTGCCATACCTACTGGTGGTGCTCAAACTGTACTCCGCTCTCCCTCCTCAGCTGGCCAGAATCATGGCCATCCTTCAGCAACAGAAGCAGCAGCAGCAGCAGGTCGGGGGTCCTGGCGGGGGCTCCAAACTGTCCCCGTCACATATGGGGGGTGGCGTGCCAAAGCAGACGATGGCTGACCCCTTGCCTCACCCTGGCCTCGGGGGATCTTTGGCTGAGCAGCTGCATCAGAAGGCACAAGGAGGATACCCTGGTAAGACTCAGACCCTAACCCTAACCCCTTCTCAGCCTGTGATTGTGCACTTCTGTTCAGTGATCACCCCACTTACAATGGCCAACTAGTCAGATTGCAGCACCTCCATCAACACTTGCCAGTCACTTCCTGTTACTCAGTAGGCAGCCTAGACGTGATTGAGTAATGTATCACTCGTGGAGGAGGGCGCCATCTCAGTGTCCTGGAAGCACACAGTGCGTTGTCCTGGAAGCACGCAGTAAAGAGCAAGCATCTTTGGACAGCAGAACCATGGCAATCCATTAGAAAGGAAGCCACTCAAAGAGCGTGCAAAACTGGCTCTCTGCTGACAGATGGGGGGGGCTTGTACCACTGGGAGCCCCCTACAGTCTCAGCTGTAGAATAACATGGTGTAACGTGATCTCTGCTCTCTGGTTCCCAAAAAGAGCAGGCGGCCGACCAGCCAGGTCTAGCAAAACGTCAGCCGGGCTTCTGGGATGTTTCCATGGGACTGCGCTGCTGAGAAGCAAACCCCTCTCCCGTTTTTTCATCTCCCCCCCCCCCAGGGTTCAGCTCTGGAGTGAACCTACCTGGTCTGGAGATGGGCTCGATGGTGGGGGGCCACACCGGAATGAAGGACGGCGTGGGGCAGCAGTCCCGGTTCAAATGGCTGATGGAGGGGCACTCCTCCAATCCACCCCCCCCCGACACGGCGCCGCACAAGAACGGTGAGCCTCAGTTTGCGAGTCTTGCAATCCACAAATTTCATTTGTGAGGTGAAGTAATTCAAGAGCGACTTCGTATTTTGACTATTGTACTTTGAACTGGTGGTTATAAAGAAGGATAAATTTGGCTCAAAAATACGGGACAGGCGAAAGTAAACCTTTCTGCTTCTCGGTCATTATTGGATTTTATCTGTATGAGGTTGGATTTGTAATTTTATTATGATTTTGAAGTAATTGTAAAAGAACCAGAATAAAATTAAGTAATTCATTCATTCAAATAATGGAGGAGTGTTTAATCGGCAATTAACACGGTGGGGGGGGGTGATAATACTGCCCATTAGTGGTTTGCCCATAGGAGCACACTGATACTAATCAAGTGTCATCCTCAGTCATTTTTCCTCTCAACACCCCCCCTGTGTTATTGGTCTCTTCCAGGTCCCATGTCCACGCCGATGAAGCTAAGGGGCGGCTCTCCCTACTCCCAGTACGAGTTGCTAGGCAACGACGGTCTTGGGGTGCCCCCGCAAGGCCCGTCTGATAACTGGCATCGAACCCCGGGGAAGATGGGCGTCAAGGCCGGCGCCTCCAGCTGGCCACCTGGTAAACTGCGCTTCTTGCGTTAAACCGCGAGCTTGCTGTCGGGAACCCAGCGGGAAACCCAGCCTCAGCTCAGTGCACAGCAAATCCCACTCTGTGCTGGTGGCTTATTTTTGCCACAAAGTCTTCAGCGTCAGTCCATGCTTAGTCTGAGTTGTACAGATTCTGACGCTCTTCTCAGTCTGTCTGAACAGAACAGAGTATGCACATTGCCCCAAAACATGAGAATCATCTGGCGGTATTGCTAGAGAAAATTTAATTCCAGCTTTTTATGCCAAAACTGTATCCAATGGAAATGTGAGAAGACGGAGTAACGTCTTTATTTACTGGATTTATTCATATTCCATTATATAAACTGTGTTTTAACAAACTTCGTTTTACTACGTTCGCACTAAAGTCAATATTCCTGAATATGCCCACCATTTCCATGACAGAGTTCCAGCCCGGAGTCCCCTGGAAGGGCATTCAGAGCGTTGACCCTGAATCTGACCCCAACATGACCCCAAGCAGTGTGCTGGGCTCCACAGGGACCTCGAGTCTCAATGACAATGAGCACCAGTTACTGAGAGACAATGCAGGTACTGAAATGGGCACCTGTCACCAAGAGACAGTGTGGGTACTGACACAAACATGACAGTGTGGGTACTGACACAAACATGACAGTGTGGGTACTGACACCTTTCACCAACAGATAGTTCGGGTATTTACACAAGGGCCTGTCACTAACAGACAGTGTAGGTACTGACATGAGTACTTGTCACCTCATTTCAGGCTAACCTCTGCCCCCCCAAATTTGTATTTCAGAATCCAACCCCTCCCTGAACACCTTGCTGCCTTCACATGGTGCCTGGCCCTACAGTGCCTCAGACAGCCCCCTCAACAATGCACATAATTCAGGTATGCTGGTGTGGGTGTTTTTGTCTTGATGAACAAAAATGAATGTTGTTTTCCGTGCTGGTAGGGAGGAGGACTCCTCTTCCTCTAATTGGGTTAAAATATTAATGAGATGCATTTTGTGGCACCCAAAGTCTGTACAAACTTGGCGTATCTTTGTTTATTAAATTCAGTTAGCAGAGCACACCATATAATACTGTTTTGGTATACTATACTATGGTATACTACTTTGGTATACTACTACTAGTACGATATGCACTGAAGTGGCGGTGAAGAAAGGAACAGCTCAGCAGCCGCGACATCCTTTAAATGAGGTAAAGACGTCGGTGAAGTGGCAGTACTTTTTGCAGTTTAAAGTCCAGCACATTTGTTAATGATCTGTGGAATTTATACTGATTACTCACTTGGGCGTCATAAAATGCCTTGTTAATATTTTAGGTGCACTACTAATCTGCTTTTGTAATAGTGGGCATGAAAAAAACTGTACTGAGAAGCTGGTGTCCAGCGAAATGTTTTGCCCGTCATCTGAAGCCCAGGTGATTTTTGTGCTTGCCTGATATAATGCCGATATACATCGCTCAGCAATACTTTGAGCCCTTTTTTTTAGCAGAGAGCTCCATCTAGTGGGGTCAGAAAATACAGCAAGTGGTTCATGAAGCTTCACTTGGCCATCACTACCTCTATTCATAATTGTGATGGAGGGCATTCACCTCCCCATGGGCTGCTAATTGGCCTTAGCTAATCCTGCTGCATCTTTCAAGTGTTCTCTGTTTGCAAATTGGATTTAATAAAACTTAATTTCATCATAGGGAAAATCCTCAAAGGATACATAATAAGTATGGAAAAAATAAAACTAAGGTTTTATGTTTTGCTTACTAAAATGAAACTGTTCTGCTGCTTTGGCTGGCAAAGTATGAGTGCGTACAAATACTCACATGCGTTAAAAAGGTGACAGTGAATAAAAACATTGAGGTTGGGATTAGTGATGAGGTGTCCTCAGCACAGCACATGAGAGCCTATAGTGTCTAGTTCTTGCAGGGAGGCTCTCGGCCACTGAAGAGCTTTTACTCTAAACAGCTTTCGAGTTGTCTCACTTC
>JAODKF010000103.1:6515715-6533895 GCA_026779585.1 Mormyrus proboscirostris
TTTATGTTTTGCTTACTAAAATGAAACTGTTCTGCTGCTTTGGCTGGCAAAGTATGAGTGCGTACAAATACTCACATTCGTTAAAAAGGTGACAGTGAATAAAAACATTGAGGTTGGGATTAGTGATGAGGTGTCCTCAGCACAGTGTCTAGTTCTTGCAGGGAGGCTCTCGGCCACTGAAGAGCTTTTACTCTAAACAGCTTTCGAGTTGTCTCACTTCTTGTTGCTGTTATATTTCATGCTTTTTGTTATGTTAGACGACATTTTCCTCCTGTTGTGCCACTTTGGACTTGGGGAAGCAGCTTATAAGCATCGCAGGCATGACATCATCTGTTTGTTTTTTCGTAAGATAAAGTGATAAACTAACATGAGGGCACTGGAATAATCTGTCACATGTCAGCATAAGCATAGTTACAGTGTCGGCTAATAATATCTTCCCCGTGGCTCCATGTGTCACTGAGTTCATTAATTCATTAATTAGTAGTTATCGCTCGGTCTTTGGAGAAATCAATATAGCAACACTGCTGTAGTTATTCAGCCTAGCTGAGTCTGCTTTCTTTTAATTTTAGGATGAATTATAATTAAGCAGCTGATAGTGATTTAATTCTCCAGACGATTATAAAACGGAGTTGTAAGCTCACTGAACAGTGTCGTCGCTTTCTGAGTAGCTGTCTAGTGGTGACACAGGGACGTTGATTTTAACTGCAAATGCCCCAAAAGATGGCTGTGGTTAATGTAAATGTTTCTCATCTTGGGTATTGCGCTCATTGTCCTGTGAGGTTTCCATGTTAGATGCTTTACTTGAAAGTGCTTTAATAGGTATCAGGGAATAATGGCGTATAGCCCGTTTAAACCGTAAGGGCCGGTGGACAGGCTTTCGTGGCAGCCTTTGTTTTCTCGGCGCAACGTTGGATATTTTCCGGTTAGTTTTGTACGGTCGGTAGAATGTGGTTTCAGATGTTAGAAAAGCTTGATGGCACATTTAAAGGTCACACCTAAGCACAAGGTTAAGTCTCACAGAAAGCTGAACTGGCTCACACAGCCCCGCTCTGAAAAATTAAATTTCTATCTGTTCAGTGTCAGTCCTCTCCTGTTTCTTCCATGTGTTGTTTTTCACGGATTGTAGGGAAGTGAAAGGGCTACGCGGACCTTGAAAAACAGGGGAGTTCAGCTACCGTTTTGACAGGCTTTGACTTTTTCTCCAGGGACGTCTAATTGACTTCCTCTTTCCTCAGCAAAGTACACTGAATACAAGCCCAGCTGGCCTCCTGACCCGATTGGACACAATAAGCTGTGGAAGGCCAAAGGCAACAGCTCTCAGATGCCCCGCCCTCCCCCTGGTCTGACCCATCAGAAGCAGCCCTCTGTGTCGCCGTGGGCCGGGGGCGCTCCCCGATTGGCCAGGGGTTGGGGAGGGTCTGGTGGCGGCCAGGACACACGATATGGGCCAGGTACCGTTACGAGCGTCTCCCTGATGATATGCTTGCAGTTGAGTTGTATTGGCTCATATCAGAGAAGCATTCAGTGGAGCCATAGAGCTGGTCCCGCTGAGATCTGAAGGGCTGACGTATGTGTGTTCTTTCTCTCCCTTAGGCTCCGCATGGAGCGATGCTGGGACGTCCAGAAGCAGCTGTTGGCTGTTGCTTAGCAACCTTACTCCACAGGTGAGGGGTTGCTAGCGAATGGGGTTGATGCCATTGCCTCTTTAATCAAGGGCATTCACTCGGCTCTCAGGTTTTTTGGTTTATTGTAGCGCCATTGAGAGTCGGCTGATTTAATCTTAAGTTCCAGTGCCGCCAAAAAACGAAATTAATGCTCAGTATCAAACTGTTTCACCAAAATTGTTCTCAGGATAGCAGCTGTTGGTTAATTGTAGGCCTTAAGTCAAGGGTTACATTTATTTTAGCCCTAAATGTATTTTAGTTTTGCCCAGGAATCTACAACTTTCAGGTATTCTTACCAACTCACAGGGTGAAGTGCTGCAAATTTTATGTTCAGCGAAGCCCATTATTTGTTTTTTAACAGTTAATTAGCAGCCTGCAGGGTAGCATCCACAAATAATTTGATGTTTTACTAGAAATGCAATTAGTGTGTCTATACAAGGACACAAAGTGGACATCATAGGTGATTTGTCTTTTCTTTAATTTCATATTTTTTTTGTGAATTGACCCTGTCTGATATCTGACCTTTTCCCATCAAATTCTTATCCATAGATTGACGGCTCCACTCTGCGCACCATTTGCATGCAGCACGGCCCCCTGCTGACCTTTCACCTTGGCCTGACACAGGGCAGTGCTCTGATTCGCTACAGCTCACGGCAGGAAGCAGCCAAGGCCCAGAGTGCACTGCACATGTGAGTCCATTGCCGTGTTGGCCAGCGTCCATTTTCTGTCAATGATCTGCTCTCACACCTCCATCTGGAGACGTCTCGCTCAGTGTTTTACGCCTCTGAAATCAAGTGTAACAGTTTTAACGCGTTTAGATTAAGTGTTCCGGCTCTTAACGGAAACCCCCGCTGTTTTCTGCAGGTGTGTCCTGGGCAACACCACCATCCTGGCTGAGTTTGTGAATGAGGAGGAGGTCGGTCGGTATTTTGCACATTCCCAAGTGGGTGGGGGCGGGGCCAGCGGAGGAGGCGGGACTGCCATGAATGTCCCAGGTGCTGGAGGAGGCCAGGGGCCATCAGGGACAGGCGCCGTCGGGGGCAGCGGCGGAGGCGGGAGCACCCCGGGAGGCGAGAGAGAGCGGGAAAGGGCGGCAGCAGGAGGTGCGGGATCGACTGATGCGAGCAGCAATGGAGGAGGGAATGTGGGGACCGTAGGGCCTCCCTGTTCTGGATGGCAAGGATTGGACGGTACAGGCAGCTCTCCAGATCCCTCCCAGTCCCAAGGAACCAGCCTGGGCCTCTTTGCCCAGTGGAGCAGCAACGGGTCTGGGGGAGCAGGAGGGGTTGGGGGTAGCAGCGTAGGGGGTGTGGAGCCGGGAAGGCAAGGGCTATGGGGTGGCATGGCCCCAGGCTATCCCAGCAGTAGCCTCTGGGGGGCACCCCCAGTGGAAGACAGACACCAGATGGGCAGCCCAGCTGCATTGCTGCCTGGAGACCTTCTGGGAGGGGGAGCTGACTCCATATGATGCTGTTTCTCTGTCTCTCTCTCTCTCACACTCTCTCAAACACACCCACACACAGACAACAGCACTGGCCAATGCAGGTGCTTACAAGGCAGCACACAAGCCCTCACGCCAAAACATCTCATCTCATAAACCTATGCCAACGGTGCAGACACACACACACACACACACTTAACCTTTGCCCTAAATGAAGACTTCAACACCCAGACTTGAACCGACAGAGTCAGTTGGACTCAGACTCGACTGGATAACACTTAAATCTGGAGTGGAACTGAAATGCAGGAATACATGCAAGCAAAAACAGATGCAAGGAAGAATCTGTGTTCAACCGCTGTAAAAAAACACAATGTGCATCACATGGGCGTTCCTTGTGAGTCCTGGACGACCTGCAGCATTCGTATTGCTGTCACTCCCGTAGAAGGGGATCGCACATCTGCCGCACAGGGCAGGCTCATGTTCCACAGACTGACTGTATCCTAACGTATGTTTTGTGTTCAGTTTATTTGGAGCAGTGGAATCCAGAAATGTCTCGTTCCTTTTCAGAACTGACCTCTGGCTTTATTATCATCGCTGTTATTTTCTTACCAAGTCAAGTTTGTTATTATTATGACTATGATTGTTTCGGTTTTATTTACCCTTACAAGGCACCGTCTGTGTTCGTGAAACCGAGGGGATTGTAATGGGGAAACAAGATTGGAGTTTGTCCAGACCGGGAGAATATTTGAAAATGAGAGACGGGTTATTTCACGCGAGCAGAGGCCCGTGGGCAGGAGCTGCTGAGTGTGTCACCTGTTCCGCCAGCAGACCCTGGCACTAACTCGTCTTGATACTTTTTTTTTTTTCTCTCTCTCTCTAGCATCCTTTTCATTTGTACGATTTGATCTGCAATAATACAAAGTGACTTTTAAAGAAGCGATTGACAGCATTGCACGCGGTCGGATGCCAAATCTGTCAGACCAAGTTGGGGGGGGGGGGGGGTGGTATGCAAATACCTTAAGTTACAGCTGTGTGTTAGTTTTCTTGTTGAAGATCTTTTTAAATTATGGCAGGCTTTAACACTCCTGTTTAGTTTTTGTTTTCATATTCTACAAAAAGAGGATTTTTAAAAGAACAAATTAATAAAGGCTGAATTAAAGGCTCTGGTTATGTTGCATTAGACGGAAAGAGGATTTGTGTTTACACTCGAAACACTTTGTGGTGAGAGACACCTCCCTGCATTCATGACAGATGTGTGGGTCACACTGTTTTCTTTCTTCATATATTACACTCACTGGCACACAAACACACCTCTGCCATTTTCACAGACTCCTTGATTTTCTTTTGCCAGTCTGTCTAACCAGTGCTTTGTCTTAGTTTTGACGTTGCCATGTGTTGAATTCTTTGTAAAAATCGTTCATTTGCGCAGGAGACCTTTTCGTATGGGGTTGATCGGTTTGAGGTACGAACTTTGGACGCGGCACGTGCACAGACAGCCGTTCACAAATGGCAAGGACCCCCCCCCCATATCACTCCACCGACTCAGATTTACATGCTAAAGTCATCACCCTTGCAGATGAAGCATTGTACCTCACAGTCAGTGCTCTGGGTCATTGGTTCTTATTACGATGGGGCCTCAGGTCCCCGTTGGGCTTAAATCCTGATCTCTTGTTCTCTCACTTCCAACCGGATCTGTGAAGTGCACAGTGTGCTCAGTTACTTTGAAATATTGTACATTCAGGAGTCTGCAGTGGCCCTCAAGAACGGTGTTAGGGGCTACGTTCATCAGTGTTCAGTTTGGGAGGAGGGTTCAGTACACTTCTCGGCGCAGTTATCTGGATAAGAGGTAACTGCTGAGAGGAGCTCGGGCTGAGCAGATCGGGCTGAAGCTTCTTGACTAGGTGCGGTTGCTAGGCTCTAGATTTCTAGAGTTTGTAGCTGGAAATCTATCTGCTGATGTTCAGTTTTTGGTAATGACATTAACATTTTCAACTTTTTAATTTTTGTCTTTTTTAAATATATATATATATATATGTGTGTTTGCTTGTCAGGGATTAGTTTACAATTGCATAAATATACACAAAAAACATACAAAGGTTACTACTGGAGTTTCTCAGCGTGTGAGGTTTAAGATTTTTTTTTTTTAATCAGAGTGACATTTTTTGTCAATGCTGTGTATAAATATATATGTACAATGTAATGTAAACAAAAGGGACATTTTGCGGGACGGCATGGGAGTGCAGGGCAGACCCCAGCCTCCCCTTTAAAAATCTTAAATAAACAGCTTGTTTTCACTCATTATAACGATGTCACTTGTTTTTCAGTCTCACTTGACCAGATTATACATGGATCCATGCCATTCGTCGTGGTGTTATATGCGCCTGCTTTATGGTGATATACTTTCAAGACTCGCACCTTTGCATGCCTGCGGTGTATTACGGAGTCCCGAGAGGGAAGAGACGGGGAGGGGGAAATTGGTGGTTGGGAAAAAGAAACATGGGCTTTTGTGAGATTACGCAAAGTTGGGAAGAATTTATGCGAGATCTTGCAAAGTTGGGATGGACTTTTATAAAATCTCGCAATACCTTTTTTATGGACTAACAAGTATAAACCTAAATAATACAGACATGCCTTATAAAGTGTGCTTCAAGCATTAAACAATGGGGGGCGATGCATACTATTTAGATTTCAAATTATGTGTTTTTATACATATTTATTAATAACTGCACTTTGTCCGTTCACCGCCAGTGACTGTAAGAAACTGCAGCGGGCCGATCGAACGTGCAGTGCACGCCAAGGGTTTCCATTAAGGGAACAGTATTGCGAGGCCTCGCAGAAGTCCATTTCTTCAACAACCGTCTTTTTTCTTCTCCATGTCCCTCTCGGGGCCCCGTAGTAGTACATGCCCAGGTGCAGACTCTACGTTTCCCTGAATGCTTTGCTCTTCGCCTTCATGTCCATACTCGATCTGCTAGAACGCATACCAACGGGATACACCGAGACTGGCTTTTCTGCCGCCTGTGGCTTTAAGGCAATCCGGGCCCTTTTGGTTGTCCTAATGACATCATTGGTGTTGTCAATGCTCCTCCGAGAGTAACAAGAGGGAGATACTGCTTCGGCAGATGTACGTTCACACGGAAGCGGCTCTGGAGACTATAAACACTGAGTAGAGCGAAAGAAAGAGAACTGGGGCATGAGAGCCGCTAGAATCCGATCCCATCCTTCGCTGCCTACGGCCCAGTCTGTCTGACAACCACCGGTCCAGCACCGCCGAGAATCCAACTCTAAGAAAAACCCCAATTTCTGGTGCGTAGTTATTGAGAGGGGGGCGGAAAAAGGGGGGAATGAAGGTTTTTCGTTTGATTTTTAAGTGCAAACAGAACTAGAATGGAGAACATCGGAGGGTGGGGGTGCCGACATTGGGGTTAACGGGGTGCCCAGTACGAGGGTGCGGCTTCGCTAATAAACGTGGAAAAATCGGCAGTTGAAGTTAATTCGAATAACAGTCACCGACTTTTAAGATCAGTGCTCTTGAAATAGTTTAAAATGGTGAATGCATCTGCAGAGCCAATTATAAGACCTGCAAACTACAACCAGTGTAGCTTACTATAGAGATGTACACCGCTAGCTAGCTAACTACCCTTTTGTCCTGGTGTACGCAGTGAGTGTCTTTAAGATTGCCCAGTGGATTCAACTGTTTTTGCAGTAGCTGAAGTGTTACATTTATTGCAGAATATCCGTTTATAACATAAACTATCTGTCCAATAAAATCCTAGCTTCGTATGTTAGGATGGTGTTTACCAAAGCCAGCTTGCTCACAAGTTTGCCGGATTCACTGCAATTAATTGTTAAGAAATGCTAATTTCACACGCTGCTGGCTTGGGAATTACACTGACCAGCTTGTGTTTGTTGTTTTTAATCGCACATTAATTTCGTCCAGTATGTGCGATGCCCCTCAGTTATAACACCGACGGTGCTCAGCCGCGGGGAGGTAGACTGAAGTAGGGGCCAATGTGCTGCTGCTGGACAGCTGGGTGGATATTGAGGGGGCCCCAAAGCAGGGTTTTTGTGTGTAGCCTTTCCTGAACAGTCTAACCAGATTAGGGATATTACGGTTCGTTTTTTGATTTCGAGACGATCCGGAGACCATCTACAACGGCGTGACGTCATAATGGAGCCTCCGTGGCCGTGAGTGCGGTGTAGTAGTATTCCTAGGCTCTCGTTTTTTGTATGCACACAGCCAAAGTTATTTAATATTTAGGCCAGTTGCACATAAGGCCAAAGCTAGCTAGCAGGGCTAGCAGATTTACTAGTCTGTGAACGAATCAATAAGTCACTCGCTTAGTGCCTTCGATTTCTACAGGGAAATCGTTGATTGCCATGTATATTTGCCTCAATAGTCCCATGTCCAGATCGGTGTGGCAGCGACTAGTGTTATTACGCCATGTCTGTGGGTGCCTGTGTGTGCGTGCCTTAGCTTCCTCTGTTTGATTTGCACGTATATTCGCTGTCTACTCAGCTGTTGTGATACGTTGGCAAATCTTGGTTCACTGCTACTGTAATCTGATTAACCTGAAACACAGCAACTAACAGCGCTTCAGCAGTTCCATTTTGTGGCAATAACGAATCATGGGTTATCCAGTACTTATTTAACTTATTTGCTCAGATAACAAAATAGATACATCCATACCGTTGACCCTGCTCCCACACAATGCTACATTTGTAATGTTACAACAGAGCATCGAAATCATTAGGGCTTCCTTTGCTAGTGTGCAAGCGGCATATTTCTTTCAAGTAGGCCACTTATTTTGCGGGGAGGGGGGGGGGAGGCTACACAAAATAGAGGAACTTCAGACATTAAACTTAACCGTCTAAGTACTTCTGCAATAAGGTGTTTACAGAACTAATGGATGTTACACGATGCATCAAAACTTGTGACAGTTAAACGTAGAAGTATTTTAAAGCTGAAAGCTTGAAACAATGACTATATATATACATGCACACACAACAGTAATGTCTTTGTTGATGTTTAACTTTCAGTCAATTTTTCCAAAAAAACAAATGTAGTTTAATCCATTTACAAATGGCCAAATCTGCTACTACTTTGGCATCACCTCCAGAACGTGATGGGTGGATTTTCTGGGCAGCCTGAAGGACAGATCTGGACTGTATGGTCAAGTAGTTATTTTTCTGAGCATTTTGCTGAGAGCAGCCATCACAAAGCAGACATTAATGACTCACTGTGGTGGCTGGGGGTCCCTTTTTCATGGCAACATGCAGAAGAGAGGATGCCCTGACTTTGCAGATTGGCAACTAATCGTTGCAAATTATAAAGGGACTTGGACCACTAGGCAGTAAAGGTTTATTCCGTTTTGTTCGACTTAGTTCATTGACTTATTTACATCAGTGCTACTTACCTTTTAAAAGTTTTTGGGGGTAAATCTGCCTACATAAATTACAGCTAATAAAATTGTAATAAGATCTGCTGGTATGGTGGCATTCCTAGATATCTGAGGTGGACAAGCACACTGGAGCAGTTTACAGGCCTCTTAACTACTGTTTGTTATCCAACTGAACCGAAATTTGTACCCTCTGCCATTTCAGATTTGATTACTTCCTGTGTTTTTCACTTTTCCTCCATTACCCTCATTGCTTTCCTGTCATCCTTCCCCCCCCCTGTTTGTCTATAATTTTTTTTTTTTTCCCCGTTTTGGGGCAGAGAGCCGAGTCGCAGTGGGAGGTTGAGATGGGGTCGTCCCTGTAATGTATATTCGCCACCCGCCATCGATCGACTGTTTGCCCTTCCCTTACCTTGTGGGTTTGTGTCTCTGTCCCGGCCCCCCACCCCAGGGTGCTGCTCAGACCCACACCATGGATCTCAGAGTTGGGAATAAATACCGGCTCGGCAGGAAGATCGGAAGTGGCTCCTTCGGAGACATCTATCTGGGTGAGACTCTTCGCCGTTAATCTGCCACTGCAGAGAAACACCCCCTATTCTCTTGTCACCCCCCCCTATCATTGTTAATGCTCCTTGTACAGCCCCCTGCTTGTCTTTTCTGGGGCTGTTCTGTTTCATTATGGGTGGGTCAGAGTCAGGCCACGCCCCCCCACCCCGCACCGCCACGGTATCGACCTGCGCCATCTTGTTCCGTTGCCCAGCAGATGGCACCATCCAAACTCACTTGCCAGACACCCCGTTGTTCATGGGGTGGGGCCCTTGTAGTTGCGAGGACCCCGTTGCAGAACTCCGTGCTGACCGAGGCCATTCTGCACATCGCAGGTACCAACATCGCCACGGGCGAGGAAGTGGCCATCAAGCTGGAGTGTGTCAAGACCAAACACCCGCAGCTGCACATCGAGAGCAAGTTCTACAAGATGATGCAGGGTGGAGGTGAGGAAGAGGACTGAGGGATCAGGAAGCAGTGGGGGGGGGGTCTTGGTCTATATCTCAGGTGGTGTTGTGAATTGAAGGACCATATTTTGCCTGTGTCTGTGTGTTTGACTTGAATATCGATCCAGCTAATAGCTCACTGCTGCCCCCCCCCCCCCCTGCAGTGGGAATCCCCTCCATCAAATGGTGCGGCGCCGAGGGCGACTACAACGTGATGGTCATGGAGCTCCTCGGACCCAGTCTAGAGGACCTGTTCAACTTCTGCTCACGCAAGTTCAGCCTGAAGACTGTATTGCTCCTGGCGGACCAGATGGTGCGTTGACTCTGCCGCCCTCCCCCTCTGCTGACCGCTTTGTGCCCTCCGGCCCCTCCCCCTTTTGGTCCTGTTTGGGCCAAAAAGTCCCTCAGTTGGCCTCACACAGTAGCTCTGAAGCTGCTGCTGCAGTGTTTGTGTATCGATCCCGGTGGCTGTGCTCACCTTGCAAATGCAGAGTTTCTCACTTTGGCTGCTTCACACTGGGTGGCTTTCAGCATCCACTGGGCAATCTGGAAGTTTTTATTCTTTAATACCCCCCCCCCCCCCCAACGGATTTGCATCTGAAAGGCCATTTTAAGCACAAAGCCACCAGTGACCCACGTCTCCCACCAGTTTGTAGCCCCTCCTCTTTATTTTCTCGCCTACCCCCCCAGATCAGCCGCATCGAGTACATCCACTCCAAGAACTTCATCCACCGGGACGTGAAGCCAGACAACTTCCTGATGGGCCTGGGGAAGAAGGGCAACTTGGTCTACATCATCGACTTCGGCCTGGCCAAGAAATACCGCGACGCTCGCACCCACCAGCACATCCCCTACCGCGAGAACAAGAACCTGACGGGCACGGCGCGCTACGCCTCCATCAACACGCACCTGGGCATCGGTAAGGGGGCAGAGGAAGTGTAGCCTTTCGGGTCAGCCTTTTTTTTTTTTTTTCTTTTAAATTAAATTATCTAACACAGAAGACTTTGTTTTCGACAGTCCATTACTGGCTGAAATTGTTTAATAATTGTGTGTTTTATATGGGAATAAAAGTTTCCTGGCGGACTCAAGTCCCGCGGGAAGCATTCTTTAGCGTTCCCATGTCGTGTCTGATTCTTATGTGGTCCCTAGTGACTGATTGGCTCTCAGCAGTCACATGTCGCGTCCTCTACGTTGACCTCGATCTTGTCCTGCCTCCGCGCAGAGCAGTCCCGCCGCGACGACCTGGAGTCCCTGGGCTACGTGCTCATGTACTTCAACCTGGGCTCACTGCCCTGGCAGGGCCTCAAGGCCGCAACCAAGAGGCAGAAGTACGAGCGAATCAGTGAGAAGAAGATGTCGACGCCCATCGAGGTGCTCTGCAAGGGCTATCCCTGTGAGTACCAGACGGCACACCCGGCCGGGCCGGGATGCGGGCCGTTCCGCATGTCTCTGATTTCGTGTCACTGGTCCTAGAGGACAAACCCTACATTCCAGTGTCTCTCATTCCTGAGCATTTGACTGTTTCCATGACGACCCTGTGCTAGCACTGCAGCATCACAGCTCCAGGGTCGTGGGTTCGATTCCTAACCCCTGGCTCTACATGTATGGAGTTTGCGTGCTCCCTCCCCTGTGTTTTCAAGCTCAGAAACATTCATTCCGGGCCGCTGGAGTCTGTAATTTGGCGTTGGATGTATGATGGGTGTGTCTGTGAGTGTTTGTGCCCTACAAGGAACTGCCATTCCATTCAGAGAGTCCCCTGCCTTGTGCCCTGCACTTCCTGGAATAGATTCACTGCAACCCTGTACCCTGACAACTGTTTTTTTTTTTTATATAAATAATAATTTATAATAATGAACCACTGAACACTCACTCTGACTGCAGATCACCTTGGGTGCTGTGTTCCCCTGGTTCCTCTCTGTCCTCCCCGCTAATGGCCGTCCCTGTCCATTTCTCCCCTCCTCCAGCTGAGTTCTCCACCTACCTGAACTTCTGCCGCTCTCTGAGGTTTGACGACAAGCCCGACTACTCGTACCTGCGGCAGCTCTTCAGGAACCTCTTCCATCGGCAGGGCTTCTCCTACGACTACGTCTTCGACTGGAACATGCTGAAATTCGTAAGCCGGGCCCGAACTTGCTCGTCGCCAGCCTCCGTGGCCGTTTTTGTTTTATTCAGATGAAGCATTTCTGTCTCGCTTGAGGGTTAATATCCTTAAGCTTCAGTCTTTAGTCATTTTCATGCCTTTTTTCCCTTTTGTTCCAAAGATGCTTTGATTGCTGCCTGTTACAGTAGAAACCTGCCTGGAATTCTTCAGATAGGTCTTTACATGTAAAAAATCATGTAATGCAAGACGGAGCAACTGTGTAATAGTAGAAGATGTTTAAAACTGAACAGCAACCAGTGTAAAACAGGAGGAAACTGCACCAGACTGGATACTGAGAATGTTATTGTAAATGTTTAACCATCAGCCTGCTGTCGGCATATTAGACGTTTAGTGTTCCATCGCTGGTCACGTGATCTGATGATATGTGTTAATAATCTGGCTCAATTTAATCTAACCGGTAGTTTGATTTCTGTCAGTATGAGATGTTCGCTGTTGTTTTTCCATGTGAGAATCCACAAGCGCCGCACTCAGTATCGCGTCTAAATACTCCATATTGGACCGGTTAGCAAGACTCCGCCGCGTTGCGTTTCCGCACATCAACGTGGGTTTGGAAGCCTTTGTGTATTTTTATATGTGCGGTTTGTTACTGGCTTTGCACTTCAGCCACTTTAACTTTAGAGGATCTATTTTCCTTTCGTTAAATGGTGGAGGATGAGCTACAGGGTTTTGTAATGCCGCTCTGCATGTTCCTGAAATGTCTAACATCCTGTTATTATTTCATTTAACTGCTGAGTGTAATCGAGGCAAAGAGCTGACAGTGATCTTACCCAGATCTTTCATCTGTAAGATTTTAAAATGCAGTGGAGATGGCTGTCAGTGGGCCTAAACGACTGCTGCTTTCGGCCTAAATATTTATAACTAACCCTAAGAGTGGCTGATTAATGGCTAAAACCAGAAGTGCGACAGATGTCAGTTTCTGAACTTTGGTTTGTGTATAAATCTGTTCCGCCGCTTGTAGAGATTATCCCTCCCTGCGTGTGACCCCGCAGGGCGCGAGCCGGAGCACAGAAGACAGTGAGCGGGAACGCAGGGGCGGTGAGGAGCGGGACGAGCGGGTGGCCCCCGGTCCCCGCGGTTCAGCGGCCCGCGCGCTACCCCCGGGCCCCAACCCCCAAGCGTCCGGGCGGGTTCGGAACGGACCCGAGGCCGCGGTCATGGGCCCTGCGGCACGACTCCAGCAGCCTGGTGAGTTTGGTGTTTCTGACTTTGCCAAGGAGCTTGTGTGTGTGTGTGTGTGTGTGTGTGCATAGTTTGGATTTTTTTAAGTTATTTTTATACAAAATTCACTTGAAATCCAGCTTAGTTTTAGTTGGTTTTCAGTGTGGTTCAGTCTTTATTTTAAAGGTGTATTACTGTCTAGCTTTTATATATTTTAGTTTGTTATAGTAATTTTATTTATGGGATAGACTGGAAGTTGTAGAGCTATTGTATGTGCTTGATCTTTCGAGAGTCCTACATTAATAAAACACAGTGTGCATTATGTGCTAATGTCCACAAAATGGGCAGAATGTGTTTTAAGCTTATTAACGGTAATGAAACATCAAATCATTCATTTAACTTAATAGTATTGAAAAACGTTGTTGACATTAATATTTATCTTGTTAGTTTCAGAAGCAATATTTGTAGTCTTTTAATTTTGGTGTAGGATTTAAAAAAATGTATTTGTTTACGAAAATGGTTTCTCGTAGTTGTAGTTGTCGTCGACGGTAAGAATCTTGCTTCACGCTCCGCCAGTGCCATAGCCGGGTTTCTGAGTTTGCGCCCCCTTCCCAGGAAACACGTCCCCACGCGCCATCACCCGGGCAGAGCGCGATCGCAAGGTGAGCATGCGACTGCACCGGGCCGCCCCCGCCAACGTGTCGTCCTCCGATGCCGCCGGCCGCCACGAGCAGCAGCGCGTTACTGCGTCACAGGTACCCCCCCCCCGCCTGACACTTGCGGCTTGTGTTTTGTTCAGCTCAGTTTTATTTTAGGGTGTAATATCCTGTTTGATTCCCCACTCTTTGGTACAGTGACCCCGAAGCTGCTGACTTCTAGTGATTCGAAGTAACTTCAAAATGACACCTTTTCCTGCTAGTACTTTCCGTCGGTCAAGCGTTTGGCCCTGTTCACCCCTCCTCCATACAGGTCGGCATGCCATTCGAGCACCTGGGGAAGTGAGCTCAGCCCCGCCCACCTCCACCCTGCCAGGCCGTGGCGGGCTGCCCGTGGACCCGCCCACTCTCTGACCGCCACAGGAATCGGAAAGCCTCCACCAGATCCCATTCTTAAACGTCCGATTAGCTGTTCAACTTCGCCGGGTACTAAAACGCATCATTTTACGCTGTCGTCTCTTTTGAAACCAGCAGAGTTTATCACGGGAGTGAATAACAGGAAGAAACAAACAAGCTTTTGCAAAACAACCGAACAAAGCCATGAAAGGATGGGGTTGGGGGGGGGGGGGGTTCTTACCTACGCCTCACGGACAGAAGATCTAAGTCCACCAGTCCTTCCAGTTGCTACACTGTCAGGTTCACCAGCATTCCCCGTCGGCCACAGATGACGGCCGACGTTTAATTTGCCTCTTTCGTTCGCAGAATGCCATCACTAAGCAATGGAGAATAACAGTTTAGGTGCTAA
The DNA here is from genome assembly GCA_026779585.1 of Mormyrus proboscirostris. Taxonomy (NCBI): domain Eukaryota; kingdom Metazoa; phylum Chordata; class Actinopteri; order Osteoglossiformes; family Mormyridae; genus Mormyrus; species Mormyrus proboscirostris. The sequence continues at coordinate 6,529,992 of JAODKF010000103.1, forward strand.
TTCAGATTTAATCATATCTGGACTTAATTTTTTTTGTAATGCATCCATGCTTTTTATGTACCCACAGACATCTTTGTTCTCAAATGACCTGCTCTTTGACGGCACGATTCCCCCCTCCCTCCCCCCTCGGTTTCTTGTGTCACATGTGTCGTGGTAATGTCATGGTCGGCTGCCATGTCGAGGGGCTTGTATGGAACGAATCGAGTCTCAGGCGGGAGGTAAGCTGGGTGGAGGGGGTGGAGGTGGAGATGCGAGATGGTCAGATTTGGCAGGAGGAAGGAGGGGTACGGTAAGTAAATGTAAGCGATGTCTGGAAGGGCGTGGCGCCCCTCACCGTTGTATACGAACGACCGGCACGGTTGCTGAGCCAACGTGATGTACTGTGGGGGTGGATAGTGGAAAGGTATGTGCCTTTAATTACAGGCCCCGCCCCCCAACTCTAAGCCCCTCCCTGCCCACCAGTCCTTGCCCCTTTCTCCCCTTTTTACACTAAATTCGAGTGTTCATAGTTTAGACAAATACAGAGAAAAACCACTTAACTCCCCTCAAAAATATAATTAACTTTTGGCGAGTGTGTCTGTTTTAACCCTCCTCTTTTGACCAGATGCTGAAACCGATCCTGCTTATGGCCAAACAGTTTACATTAATAATTTTAAATTTTATTCAGATTCAGAGGTTTTAGACAAATGGGTATGATGTTTAGGGTGGGGGGGCTTTTTATGTCACTGTAAATATTTATATTTTTTTTTTGTCTGTCTGTCTGTTTTGCCTAAAGCCAAAATGTTGTTTAAGGTGTCATTTTGAAAGTAGATGAGGGGATATGACTGAAACATGAACAGAGGGTGTCTGACTGTAGTTGCACTGCCAGCCGGGTTTTTCTCGTACGCTGTGCCAGGTTTTCAGAGTTGGGTACTGAGTGACACGTTTACATTTGCGGAGAGTCCCTTTGTCCCTGTGAGAATTTCAGTGCTGAGATTTTTCGCGCTAATCCACGCATGGACTCCTAATTTCTGTCGTGAGCCCGAGGTGGAAGTTAACAGATGTCTTGTATATATTTTCCTGCTGTCTGTATATTGAAGAACTCTTGAAGAAGTATCTGTCCCCCCCCCCCCCCACTTGGTGCCGTTATTCCAGTGGTATGGTCCACCGCGCTGTTTTCAGTGTGCTCTGTCCTGATTGGTCCCTCACAGTGATGTCATGTGGTCCCTCTGTCATTTACTAACCTCCAGCTCCTTTTCTCCAGGGTTCTCTATTACACCATTTAATTTTTTTTTTTTGCACTGGGTTCCGTTACAAGTCGCTTGGCCGTTTGTCGTCGCCACCTGTGACCTAGCATGCAGTTCTTATTCCTAACCAGAAATTTGTATTGACTCCTGTTTTGGAGGAATGGGGGGGGTATTTGATTTGGCGGGGATGGAGGGGGTGGCTTGGAGTCAAGGCGTTTTTCTTGTATAACGTGGAGTTTATTTGCTCACCGGCTTCTGTGACATTTGGTTCTGAAGTGTGATTCGGATGTGGGCCAGGTTCATGTCTCCCAATTCGAACAGCCCCTTTCTTTTTTTTTTAAAAAAAAAAAAAATGAATTGTTTTACTTTTTTTTTTTCTCTTCTAAAGTGAGACGGCGGGCAGTGTGACGCTGGCCTGGGGAGGGGGGTGTGAGACGCGCTATGTATTGTGTACTTATATCTTGTACAGTTCTTTAACACGCTTAACTTTATTTACAACAGTATTTGTGTATATTTTATGAAGTAATAAAAGTTTTTTAAAAGCCACTCTTCCATTCTGGCTTCCCTTCGCTGTCTGTCCATCTCTGTCCGCCGTCGCTCCTCCTCCTCCCTCGTTCGGCTGAAATGAGGCACTCGCAAAGCCCCCCGTTAACCCCAGTGCCTACAGCTGAGGTCTGTTTGAAAATGAGCCATTCCAGGGGATGCCGGTGGATGTTTTGGCATTTAAAGATGTCACCATAATGTATATTTTTATATAAATCTTATGCTGTGTGTTTTCCATCTGCCTGTTCTGCTCAGGGTCAGGTTGGGGTCTGGAGTTTTGTCTAAAGCAGCATAGAGCCCTACACTGGGGTACACTGGACAATTAATCAGAGGTCACCATATAAAGGCACTTGCATACACTACAGGCTGTTTAGAAAGTGTTGGCGTCACTGTGGGCTGTATGTAGAAACTGTAATATCTAGAGGAAACTTATAAATGAGAGAACTTACAAACCGCACACAATAAGCCATTATGTCACTCCTTGTATAAGATTCAGCGAATTGCAGACTTACAGCATGTCAGGAGCTCGTTGGGTTGGGGTGGCAGCTTTCCAAGCTGGCCAGACTAGACCCCACGGTTCGTCTCCTGCTCATTATGGCGGATCCCTAGGCATCCCTAAGTCAACTGGGAGATATAATTGCTCTGCGTCCTGAGTCTTTCCCAGGCCCTCCCACCCTTTGGGATGAGCCCAGAATAGCTCCTCTGGGAGGCGTCCAGGTTGCAGCCGTATTCCGACCACCTCAGCTGACTCCTCTCAATCCAAAGGATCTATTCTGAGGTTCCTCTCGTTCCCTAAACCCCTTGCCCTGTCATGGAGAGTCTGGCAGCCAAGGGTGTAACTTTGGATTTAACACTGGGGGATGAGGTCCCTACCCATTCGTCATGGCAATATGATTATTTGGGGGGTGAGGTTGTATTGGCTGGATCTGATTATTTGGAAGGGGTACAACCTCCCATTGCCCCCATAGGTGAGACATCATACTGTAGGTGAGAATTGTAATGCAGATGGCCTAATAGACCCCGTTTTACCACCACAGACCTCCTCAGTCCCCACAAAACTGCAGTCACCAAACAGATCCATCCGTCAGTCATTTCTCAGCATCACTGGTCACGATCCTGAGGCCCTTGAACTCCTTCACTAAGGTCAAACTTTCTCCCCTCACCAGAAAGGATCCCTCCTTTCCAGGCTGCCTCCCACTTATGGAAATGTGTTGGAACGCGTGCTGTAGGTGCTGGTCCTGTAAGGCCAAACGCATGACATCATCTGCAAATAGCGGTGATGTCACTTTCAGCCGCAGCTGCCCATGCCATCCTGTCCAAGACACACGAGACCGATGACCCAGTCTGGTGGGGGCCACCCACTTTTACCGCATTCGTACAAAGATCTAGTAGGTCAAATAGCAGCCGTGGTTCCCCGTGTTCCTGTAGCACCACCCACAGTATATAACAGGGCTTGTGGTCACATGCCTTCTCCAAGTCTCCAGAGCCCTGTGCATGGAGGTAAGGCCAACTTCATCTCGCTGATGCCTTTCTGTCTCCTTCACCGGTCCAGGCTCCTTCCCCACCAGACTCATCCGGTGTTCCCAAAGCCAGTGTCCACTGCCAAGGTCCAATCCTGCCGCCCAAATGATCCCGGGCCAGACCCTTGCCTTTCGCCTAGTGGGTGGTGAGTCCGCATGATGGCTCCACATGATCATTTAAGGTCAGAGACTGCAGGCTTCCTAGTCATCTCACATATAAAGTAACAGTAACGGTATAGCATTCTGCTACAGGATATTATGGAATAGTTTGCCAGCTCATGTTCAGGATGCCGGACTGGTCTCAGTCTTACAATCTTGACTGAAGACCTATTATTTCGGTCTAGCTTATCTGTACCTTAACACATAACACACCATAGCTATGGCTGCTGCTGTACAGTACATGCCATTTTTGGTGTACTGTGCTTCTCCATTAATGTGTCTATGCATGTTCTGGTCACCCTCTCTCTGCCTTCCTTTAAACATGTCCGGATGTAACTGTAATTACACTGAAGGCACGGAGGGCCATTAATCGTTTTGAGGGAAGAATGAAAATAACTTCTGCCCTCACGCCAATTGTGAATAATCCGAATTTCCCTCCAGGCAGATCTGATGGGA
>JAODKF010000103.1:6535309-6549966 GCA_026779585.1 Mormyrus proboscirostris
CCCAAATACAGTGGGCCCGTTACACAGGGTGTCTGACTGATCTGCCTGTGTGATAAGCTGTTTCACAACTTGAAGCTGTTGAGCTGTGATCTTCAGGAGCCTACCAAAACAACATTTAATCATCAGATATAAGAACTGTAATTAGAAATTTCCAATTTCCAAACGTCTTTTGCAGCTGGTTGAATCCCTGGTGTGAGATAATATCTGGGACTGGCTGACAGGCAGTGTGTGTGTGTGTGGGTGTGTGTGTTTTCACAGCAGGCTAATGCCACTACTGCTGCATTTGTGAAAACAACACTCAATGTTCTAGCTCTTGCGTAAATACAGCTGTTTGACGTTTATGCAATCAGTTTTAATAATTGCCTTCTCACCCTTATTTATTCCTACAATTGCGTCAATAGATGTGAAAGTCATTCACCGAACATTCTGGTGGAATCGTGAATATTTTAAATAGAATTTCCTTCAGTGGCACGTTATCTGCAATAAACCCATGGGACTTTGTGCAAATGTCACCTCAGACAACCTTAATCTGAGGTGTGTAAAGAAATTCTCCAAGTCAGATATATATTAGTATCTAATATTCTACAATATGGCAACTGGTGCAATCACCAATTATCTATAGCACATTGTAATTAACTTGCCAAGTATCAGTACCTGACTGTCTATTGAACAGACTATAGTAAAATGGCATTTATTACAATTTACTTTGATCTGGGTCATATCTGGGTTACTGGAAACTTACTACTGAAGCCTTTCACAGAGGCCTCACTGGCTGTTAGGAAGCACCAAATATCTGCTTCGTGCAGCGACCCAGAAGCAAGCAGTATCATAGCGAGGCTGTCAGCTCAATATTTTATAGTGAATAAAACTTTGAATCTAACCTTTGTGCCTTGTGTGCATATGTTTATGCGTATCGCCAGTGACAGATGGCTGCCTTGACTGAGACGGAGAACGCCATCTTTTCTCTCTTGTTGTTGCAAGGTCTCTTGGGATGGTTGGGAAGAGGAAACCTGTTGCCTAGCAACGATCGCCACATCACAACCCAACAAAGAGTTGTTTTTGAAGAATCCCTCATAAAACCCATAAACCACTGGGTGACTGATCTCATACAAACTGCATTTCTGTAGCAGAAACAGTGGCAATTTTCGGTTTGGTTCATTTAGAGAATCATAGAGAACCATGTGAAAACTGTCTGTCTCACCTCTATATAACCTTACAATGGATTACAATGAATATGTTTGAAGTCCATAAATGTGAAATGAAACCATGGAAATCTGCTATCCAAACATTATAGTGATAGTAGTCTAGACCTTCAGTGTTTTTTTTAAAGGCTTTTTATCACTGCAATAACATTATAGACTCCTTAATATATCATTGCAGTGTTCTTTAACAAGCTTTTCATGTTTTCACCAACAATGTTATTTGGCATGAATGTCGTCCTGTTCTATATTATCTGCATTTCCCAGCATCACTATATAAGGTCAGTGCGTATGTAACTTATTCAGAGCAAAATCCGTTGTTTGGCCTCAGAAACATTTTTAAGGTGATTTGCATCAGGTCTATTTTTTTTGCTGACGTGACTCACTTTCAGTGCTTTACTCAAAGCTCCAACAGCAGCATCCTCTACTGGGACATGATCTGAGAGTCGCTTTGACGTGACGATGTGACGACACGACAGCCCTTGCTTCGTGTCGGCCTGGTTTCTCGTAGCGGTCTTGACAACGTGCAGTATGACATGAGCCGAAAGTGAGAATGACAGACTGTCTGCGTGTGAAAGGGTGACTCTGTTTGTGCGGGTAAGGAGGGGGGGGCGGGGGGTATTTTCCTTCAAAAGACACATGAGCTGTAGCAGGTTGCAGCTGCGTCCCGGGGGCTTGGGCTAAAAATATAGCCCCATTTTTTTTTTTTTAGACATACACACACGAGCGAAGACGCCCGTGAGCTAACAGCACACGTGCACATGCAGGCTAACATACACAAACAGGGGAGAACGTGCAGTTCCAGGTGGGAAGCTGTGATCGGGGGGAGGGGGGGAGGGGGGGGGAGTAGCAATAGGATACATGCGACAGGTGGACGAGTGAGCAGCAGTAAATGCATGCGGCCAACAACACAGCCATCCCTGCTGCAGCTCAGGAATCGCAGACCACAATCCTCCCTTCTGACAGACTGCATATTCACCCAGCAGCTGCCGCCCTCACTCAGCAAGATCAGCATGCCTCTGTACCTGAACTGGGTGGTGGCTTCCTTACTGGGAGGGGGGGTGAAACGACCCCCTCCTCAGCCCCAGCTAAGGGGTTTGCGCTAAAACCAGACCGCCATGTTTTTACTGGCGTGCTGATGTCATCTCCATCACCCTTGGACTTATTTCTGGGATAAAATATGCTGTTGCTGTCCCTGCTATGATTCGATGATGCGTGCCTTTTAATGGGCTCTGTCACATTTAGAAATTTTATATCACTGGCCGTGTTTGATATACCATAAATTCACACTAGGGCCGCCGCCGCCCCCCTGCTTGCTTCTGCAGTTGATTGACAGCTACCTCAGCCAGTGGGAAGGCAGGGAGGCATCGCGACCGTCCAAGATGAGGTCACATTTACTTTTTTAATCCGGAATGCTGCCATGTTAGAGCAGTTCCCGGTCACCCGGGACCTTGAGGTCTCCCCTTGGCGCTTTACGGGCCTAAAACCAAACCGTCTTAGTGCTCTTTAAAGGAACAGGGCTAAAGAAATACAGCTGAACTGACAGCCAGTTGTGCAACTACCATTCTACTGTCAAACCCCACCCCAAAGATTCTTCTGTGCTCTCCAGTATCCTAGTGGAGAACTTCGTTTTATCTGCAAAAAAACAACATCCTATGTCACAAACTCTGAAATGATAGTTTTATAGTCTGGGAAGTGATCCACTACTACAGCAGCATGGATTGCTGGCTCTTGTCCTGTAGGAGGTACACTGTCACAGCAGCAGTCCGTACATAAGCCCGCCCGGGCTTTGCATTGCCCTTATGCACCTGAATCCTACCACAGCGCGGACCTAATAAGCCAGCTAGCGCTTAGCGCTTAGCTTAAGCTGCTCAGCTCTATAATAGCTCCCTAATTAATCTCCATTTCCTGTCTTTTTCTTCTGTCCACAGTTCAGTTTAATTCCTCCCCTATAACAGCTTTTCCCTACTGGGTCTTCAGGGAACCCCAGACAGTCCAGAAAACGTGGGGTCCCCCCCCCATTGCACTGGCTAGGGAAGGGCTGCCCTGTAATCCCATCCTCACACCTTTGCTGTCCCTCTCCCTGCCCTCCACTAACCACCATGTCTACAGTCCATCCACCTCCATATATTAATTGCCCTCCTCTCTCCTATCCTCTTTTTTGCCATCTTTTCCTGGCACCTTCTTTTCTTCTCCTCACAGCATATTGGAAGTTTAGAGAGTTTCTTGATGTCTGTATTTTTTCTTTTGCTTTAAATCTCTATGCTGTTTTATATTATTACGCGTTTAAGCGATGCATTAATTTGGTACATGCAGTACCTTTCATTTTTCATTTATTGTAAAATATAGGTGGTGAGTGCTATCCCATGTTTTAATGAGGCTTTGTTTTTACTTGCATGCCAGTAAACCCTCACTCTGTTGTAATGGACTCACCTTCCTTGTCCTCTAAAGCTGTTCGAGCGCGCATCTGCAACCTGAAGGACGCTATAAAAGTGGGTCGATATGGTGGACGTGCGGGACGCCCGCTATGTCCCCCCCAGACTGCCAGCAGCGCAGGCAGCAGACCAGGCTTGGGCAGCGACCCCCGAAGGGACAGACTCGGCGGAAGCCACAGAAATTATTATGTTTGAGATTCAGATTGCTCGTCCCCGAATGTCACTCAAAAAAGCATCTAGACAAAAGCATCAGCTTAATATTTTTATATAATGTGAATTTCGTAGGGGGTATATTTACAACAAAAATCATCGCTCAGCATTAATGTTTAATGACTTATTCGTTTGTTAATTAAATGTGACGTTATGCAGATCGCATCCAGCGTCTATGGGGGACTTTACGGGCCACGGTGGGCCAGTTCAGATCGTGGTAGACGAACAAGGGGACATGCGATCGGAGGCGAACTGCGGTGGCTACATGACTATTATTACACAGGGATCAGGAGAGACGTGCGTGATCCGCTATATGGCAAGAACATAACATCTTTAGAAGTCCACCTCCACTCGGATGCAGTAAGTGGACAGAGAAGATTAAATAAATTCATGTCCCATTTCAGCCCGCATTTACGAGATATAGAGATATATTCAATGGTACATCAAACTAGTGCGGTGTTCGGACAAAACATCCTACCTACCGAGACGTGCTATCGAGCCTTTCTGCGCATGTGCAGTTCCACCGTTTTGGGATTAGGGTTGGGATAACGGTTTTAGGGGTTTTTGGGGGGATAGGGCTAAAAAGTGTAACATTCCACTATTCTTTAAACTAGTTAGTATTAATGTGTCATAATATGAAAAGAAAGCCTATTAAGTGGTAGTAGAAATAATAATAATGATATGTAATTTTCCTATGAGTCCACCGCGGCGCGCCCCTCCGTCTAATTAGCCTTTACCTGCTACTTGGGGGGAAGGTAATTTTTTGATGTGTCAACAAGCTCAACATGTCAAAACGTCCTAAATTTTCTGGTGCCCAGGGGAAGGGAAAAAAAAGGAAAAGAAGAGGAGGAAAAACGCGACAAAGACAGAGGTAACGTAACGTTACTGTGAAGATGATGTCATGACAGGGCCGGTCGATCTTATAGGTGACATAGGCGGCCGTCTAGGGCGCCAACTTCTTAGGGGACGCTGGATTTCCAACCATTTTCCCTATGCCTGGGACGGAGGGCACCGGCACTGATGCTCGCCTAGGGCGCCTCATCGGCTAGGACCGTTACTGCACCAGACAGTCTATTTAAACTATATCAAGCTTTAACTGGTCATGCACATATGCAAAGCCTTTTGAAACCCTTCTGCCTTGTTATTAATTAGGTCCAGATTACATGTTTAGGGCATTAAACAGGTCAGAATAACAGATGCCATACTTATGTGGCCTCCAAGTGTGCCTGACACTGCCTCTTGTAGCCGCTAGAGGGCAGCTGTCCGCAGCTTTTCATGTTCTGTGCAGCCGTATCTATAACCTGGGCGACCTAAAATATCTTTATAAGCAATTTTAAAGCGTCCTTGTAGCCGTCAGCAGGGAGTAGCGCTACTTAACTCCTAGTCCAGCTGGCTGTATGTATCTGAGCTATTTTTTATTCTGTGTTTCTCTTCGCTAACAGGGGTTAAGCTCCAGGTTAGGACAGCCTCACCCAGTGTAAGTAACATACCGTGAACCCGAGTACCTGGGTGGGGTCCTCAGTTATCGTAATCTGAAAGAAATGCAATCTAGAACCCTAGTGGACGATTAAGTTTTTGTTTCTGTGGATTACGGCGTATGTGGGTTTATTTGTCTTGACATTCAATAACTTTAAACACGGCTTCCACTATAAGTTTCACTTTGTAACAATAAACAGTGCTTTGCTAAGCTTTGAAGCACTATGGCGTCTCCCTTTGATGGTCCAGCTGATTCCTTGGTTTGGACCTGGATCTCTCACTTGCGCATCCCTGAATCCTCAGCATCCACTCCTGCCTGGAGAAACTCCATGTACAGGTTGTGTTCCCCGTGTTTTTCTGGTTCTAGCTATTTTAATGCAGGTGACTGTTGGCCACTGTGGAAGGGGGTCCGTGAAGCTGTGTAGGACCAGCGGTAATACAAGTCGAAAAACCAGGAACCTGTTTACAATGATCAGAGGAAGTCAACTATTCTGGAGTTGTATGTTTTTGTGTGGTCACTTGGTTTTGATTGATTCACATTTCAATGTTTTAGATTGCGACATTAAATGACTCTCAAGTGGTCATCAGCATTCTGGATGATTGTTGATTGACGAGGTCACTTTTGTCCTTTCTAAACGGTTGGTTAAGTATTAATCATTCTGGGGAGTCCAGTCAGTTTCAAGCTTAAACCCTGCTCTAAAGGGTCTTTTTGTTATTTTGAACTCTTTGTAAGATCTTCTCATAGTGGGAACCCCTAAGCACCAGGAGAAACATCTCCTCTCTTTCAGCTTCCATTCAGCAAATTTACCTGCAAGATCATTTTTGCCATCATGGCTATGATTTGGTCAACGGCGCATTTACATGAGCCAAACTATCTGCAAATAGCAAGCTTCTATGTTTGACTCTGATTTTATCCCCATTGCTAACAGAGTAATAGCATATAATCAGCACTGGTTGCATCTCCATATTTTACAAAAATAGTTATTCCCAAAACAAAGGGAACCACAGCAGTAACCCCAAAGCCAAGCAGGGCTAAGAAATTATGCTGTGCGCCTGAAGTATTGTGTCTGTGTCAGTCTGAGGCAGCTGAGTAAGAATGTTTCCAGAAACTGTGTCCAACCACAACACACAACAGAGTGAAAATTTGAGGAAATTACTCATCGTTCAGTGTGATTTTAGATATCCTTTATATTTTCTGTAAGATCAGCATGCACAATCCACGTTTGTGTTTTTTTCGGTTACATTTGTCGTCTTTAACCCCGTAGCACGTCTCCACCCCAAGATGCATATTTTGTTCTCTCCTTTTTCATTTTTCCCCACCACATTTCAGTGCTTCTATGGTTCCGTTTTCTTCACATAGGACAGAAATCAAGTCCATCTTTAATCATCACTAAAACACTCCGGTTTTAACATGCTTTAAGGGAGTGTTCAGGGTTTATAGTAAAAGAGGAATGTCCTCTGTGTACATCGATGTGGATTGGGTCTGTTTAGAGAGACTCTGCTTTGGTAACAATCTTAAACAAGATCAAAGTAAAGGATGAGGGTGATCTGACTTGGAAGGTGTTTGATGTAAATGAAAACAAAGAACCGCCACCCGGAAACTGTAAGGGAACCATTGAAAGTAAACAGAGGTATTAACTGATCAATAACAATAACAGCATCTATCCAACAGCATTATATCACTTCCTGCCATTGTGTTGAGTGGCATCAGTACAGAACAGACAGACCAAGTATCTGTTCTTAAAGGAAATAATGAATTAAATTACACACCACAAAAAAATTATATACAATATATACATTTATTAATTATAAAATACTTAAAGTACTTCTATTTCACCAATAGAAAAAAATACATACAATAAATACAAACAAGAATGCCTTTGTTTCCAGAGCCCTGTAAAACATCCCACAGCGTGTGCATAATTAAAGGTGGTTTCTGTTTGTTATTAATGGGACTAAATGCTTTAAGTTGCGCCTCTAATCAAATCCTTACAGAGCCAAACAGAAAATTACACATTAATGAAACCCTCAAGAATGACATTCTCTGCAATAGTTAAATTAACTCAAATCATATGATGGTTATATTATTTAGGAACCAAATTGCAAAGCTGGTTAAATCCAAGTTAAATTACATCTGCTAAAAGGACAAAAAAAAAAAAAAAAAAAACATTACAATTTCCACATTAAGGGAAATTCCCCACGACACACAGTGAACTTATTTGGCATCCTATAAATGCAAGTACTCGTCAATGTCTTATTTCCCGCAGCTCAGGAAAGACATTTGTCTTGATTGGTTAGAAAAATCTGTTAATTCTGATAGGGCTAGACTCACCACACCATCGTGTCCTTTTCTGTGACCATCGATAACACATCCCAAGTGCCTTCGTCTCTCACTGCCTCACCGCATGCACCCCTCCACTTTCGCTCTCTGGTATTTCATTCATTCCTTTACTTCCTGTGGTGTCACCCTCATGTCCACTAATTCCTCAAAAATACATAAATAACATCAATACAAATGCTCACTCTCATATTATATAGACCCCTCAAAAAGAAATATCTTGTACTCAAATTAACACATATTCCTAATATTAATAGCAAGTTTAAGAATCATTAACGACATCTCAATATTTTTTTTTTTTACTTTGATCACAGAACAGGTTCGCTATTTAACTTCAATCTTAAATACGATTCCAAAATAAAACGACTCTGATAAATGCCGCTTTTCAAAACACAGGAAAAGAAACAAACAAAAAAAACAGAGGAACATATTCTTAATTTGCATTGACAGAACCGGTTACAGTTGCCTTGACAGGTCCTCCAAGACAGAGGGCGGTGAAAATCCGGCTCCTCTCGAATAAAAACTATGACTGATACAATCCTAACTCAATGGAGGATGGTGGTGCGCGGCATGGAGAGTTGAAGTGCACTGCGCTGAATACCAATAATCACACTGTGACCCGTCGCTCCCACCGCCAGGTGGTGAGATAACACGCTTTGTCGATTTTCTATAGGCGCCGCGTAAAAATTACCCGTGTAAAATGCGACATCATCATTAACATGCAGCTGTTGATACCAAGGAAATCAGTCTCTGTGCTGCAGCCTGTCTCCCTCGATCGCACGGGTGCAAGCAGTCCTGATTCTGTCTGTGTATCTGTGTGTGCTGGTGTGTCTGCGTCCGGCTGTGTGGATCCGTCATGCTTGTGCTCCTGACGCTGCTCCAGTTCTGTCCCCAGCCCTAGGAACTGCTCTGCTCCCTCTGCGCGTGTCCCTGCGGCGGCGTTTTCACGATGGTGATGACCGAGGCGGTGTTGAGGCGTGGGGCTACGGCCATTAGGTTCCCGGCGCCGGGCTCCAGCCCGCGTGCGAACCTCTGCAGCGCGGCCAGACGCGCGCCCAGGCCTTCTAGCTCGCGCCGCATGCCCGCGTTCTCGGCGCCCAGCCGTTCCACCTCGCGCTGCAGCTCCGCTTTTTGCTGCTCCAGGGCCTCGCGCTGCGACACGCGCTTCACCCGGCAGCTGGCCGCGTAGCCGCGGTTCTTCAGCGTCCGCCGCCGCTGCTTCAGCTTCTGCACCTCCTCCCGCGAGAGCCCGCGCAGGTGCATGTTCAGCTCGCGCACAGACAGGGACATTAGCTCGCCGTCCGTCAGCACCGGCATGTTCTCCCCACACTCCCGTTTCACCTGGAGCCGGGGGGGGGGACATGACAAGATTCTGTAAAGCATCTGACACAGCCTTTTAATCATGTCAGCTTTTTAGGATTAACCGTGCCAAAGTTAGCTCAAACCCAGCGTAGCCGCTTTGCTGAAATACAAGACAGAAATTCCGAAAATCCGTATCAGCAACACAGGGCTTCTCCTTGTACAGAACTTTATGCTGACAGAAGCAAGAGACGAAAACACCGTAAGCAGTGACCAGATTAAGGGGGAGATGCAGGACTGACCTTCAGCGCTTTGCTCACTCTGCTGTCAGACGTCATGATGCGCCTCGGAAGTGGGCCTAAGGAAAAAGAGGAAAAACAGTAAAACCTCTATGGACAAAAAAAAAAGACTTTCTAAAAGACACTTCAGAGCGCCAAGTGTTCAACATGCGCCTAACAAAACTGAGTATATAACTCAATTTGCCAATTAAAAACACCCAAGACATTCATGATCTAAAACAATTTTCTAACAAGCGAGGATAACGCACTACTTTGACTGTACCCTTTAAATATCTATGAGGTTATTTCAGTTCACAAACAAATGTTAAAAATTACATTCTCTAAAAGTTCAAATAGGCCTAGTTATTTTTAATATAGATGAACAGACAAAGAGAGGTAGATGACTGGAATTAAAAAAAAATCCCATAACGCAATTCAACGGCATTTTAGCTACTTCCACCATCACCCCTCCACTTCCCTAATTTTCTTGTTTTACAAACAAGGCTTCAGCGTTCGCGTTTAAATGTGCTCTCATACAAATCTAAAGAGCATATTCGGTGAACAGCAATAAGTTAGAAGCGGTGGCAAAAGATAAAATTATAGATCTAATACAATGCACCTTAAACGCTGTGTGTGTCTGCAGGCTGCGGGAGGACCGGCGTCAGCCGCCGCGTAGGAGGACGGGAGCCGTGGCCGGCGCTCTTACCAAAACCATACAGTCACCGTGAATCAGCAGTATATCCGCCGACAGCCGCACTCCTCCTTGCTGTCCTTATTACAAGTTTCACCGGATTAAAAAGCATTCGGGGTATTCCCGGTAATACAAAGATCAATGGAAAAAAAAACGCTAAATGCTTGGTGAACAGGCGCAACTTCTTATTAAGCGCCTATTAACTTGTCTTTTGCGGTTGATGGAATATTTTACAGTATAGAAATCTTGGGTAGGTTTTATATGGGGGGGAAACATTCTCCGTTTTCATTTTATGTGGAGTCATTCGATTATATAGTTTAGACAAAATTAAGGGAATATAAGTGCGTGATATGAGTCCACCTGCCTTAAAAGCAGTCAGATTTCTTCCTACTTCATCGTCAGGAAAAGATGGAAGATTTCCAATGATAGGGAATACAACCGGCAGTTAGATTAACTATATTTAGTTATGTGTCAGTTCTTAAAAATAAAACTTTACTCGTTGTATGCTGTAAACTCGAAGGCCGGGTATGCAGTTTTATTTTTTTGTAAACACATAAATCTTAATACCAGTCCACCCATGTCCTTATACGGAAAATAACAACCCAGGTCGCTATGTGTGTAAACACAGCCATTGCAACCGCGCCGTCTTCCAAGCTTCATTTTATTGGTTTGAAAGCTTCCTGGTTTAATAAATTTAGAACATCTGACAAACACATTTCCCCACAATCTCCCAAATATTCAGATTACTATGATGTCCGTTTTTCTCAAAATGTACTGTAATAATGCCGTTATCAGTCAAATACCTTCTACGCAACGCTGTCCTCGGCTGTAGCTAGCTAGCTAGTTAGCTGACAAATGTAGTTACCTAAGGTACAGATAAAGGGGGGAAAAAATCCTCTTACCCCTTATTTTCTTCTCAAGACAATCGGGATCAGTGTCCGATGTTTCAGTTTAGTCTCCACGAACCGAATCTAACACGCCGCACGAACTTGATCCGTGGACAAAAACATTAAGCTTGTTACCCAACAGCAGAAAAATGTCAGTTCGCCTTTTCCCGGAATTACTCACCGCTCGCTCGCTTTCATTCATAAAAAAACGCGCAGAGGGTGACGTCAGGCCCGAGGCACGAGGGCGGAACAGCGACGCTTTACCCGAAGTGCGTGGAAAGAATGTAGCTGGTCTGGAAAACAGAGCCACGCCATTTTTGTAAGGTGGACCTCCGGAGGCCTTGTAGTTTAAACTGTCACCAGTAACCGCACAGATTCACATTTACACGAATCTAATACCTGCTACTTGTAATATGAATCCACAACAAGCGAAACTTTTTTTCCATAATATGAGTATTGTGGCAGGCGGGAGCTTATTTGTTTTTATTTTCATACTTGCATCTGGGATGTAAATACGGTAGTAATATTAAGCTATATATAATTATGTATTCCATGAATCCCCTTATGTTTGGGTGTATTATTGAATATATTATATTTAATGTGCATGTAATATATACTGTAGCACACGATAAATAATCTCATACCTTGTACAAGTGAAGAAAAACTGATACTTGTTGCTGGTGAAATGTATTTACTACGAATTCTTAGTGCAGTTGTTTTAGCTGAACTTAATGTCTTAAATTACTCGCAATGTCAGAGAATATTTTTTCGCAGAAAGAATCCGGGAGCGCTCTAGAATGCTGGTGGTCCTCTTGTCCGCATGGTGGCGCTACCACTATAGGCGCTACCGCTTTGTGACGTTCGGCATCGCTGTTTCCGGGCGTTCGACGCGCATGTAACTTGAATGACCTCAGACTGCTGCAGATCCCTCACACGCTTTCTCGCTAGTGCTTTCAGATAAGCTCGGGTGAAACTGGTAAAGCCGCTGAAAAAACAAAAAAATAGACTTAGGGCCGGCCTGCGGCGCACTGACTCCGGCTTTCAGAGGCACAAGGCCTAACGTCTTTTGGGTGACTTAGTGAGGGAAGTGGATAATGGCTGGAATCGAAGAGATTTCTCCCTCATCGGGCCCAGTTGAGACCCGGCCCCCCGAAGACGAGATCGAAGGAGATGATGAAGACGACGAGGTAGCTACCCATCTAAGTCACGCTGTAGGCGGTTGGTTCCCGCAGATTGATTAATTTCGAAGAGGGAAAATTTAAGGTGATATTTACGCTGTTCTCAACCAGTCCATTGGCTGCCAGGGCATAACTTGGAAAACGTCTCCAGAGGTACCCAATTTGTGCAACAGCAAAACACTTATACGAGGGGCATGGTTGCAATTTATTGAAGTTCGACATCATTTGTGATAGCAGAATGTAGTATTAAATTAACTGACGTATAAAGCATACTTCTGCAAAACGTCGTTTGTTCTACCTTGTATTTTTTTCGTTATAGGACGTCCTGCAAATCCGCCTTATTGAGTAGATTATTTTTCAATACATTCAGCGTCATGTATGTGCGGCTCAACGGAGCCCACTTTCAGTGTTGTCTTAATTAAACTTTTTAAGTAGGAAATATCGTATGATAAAGTTTTGATTTGTCTTCTTAACTGTAACTCTTACCCATGGCATGTGTCGGTTAGCGTCTCTGTTTTTGTTGCTGATTTCCTGGTGCGCTTCCCTGCAGTTAGATGAAACCCTCATGGAAAGGTTGTGGGGCCTCACTGAGATGTTCCCAGATAGCCTGAGATCTGCAGCTGAGGTGTCTGTGGACTGTTCTGTTTCTGTGGCCAAGAAGTTGTACAGGTGAGTTGAGGAAGCACTGCACATGTTCCGCCTGGTGGTCCGCTCTGTTCCTCATGGCTCGTTCCTGCCAGCTTTACCCGGTCAGCGCTCTGGGTGGGCACCACGTCCTTCATGATCCTGGTGCTGCCGGTGGTCTTTGAGACGGAGCGGCTGCAACTGGAGCAGCAGCAGCTACAGCAGCAGAGACAGGTGAACTGGTTTTGTCAGTTATACCCTTCCCAAGTTGTCTTGCATATGATGTCTTGTTCTTGTATGAAACTTTGTAGCCAGGCCTTATTTATTATTTTTTTGAAAACACTGTCGCTTTGCGGCGCAGATCCTGCTAGGACCCAACACTGGGATGTCTGGTGGGATGCCTGGAATGATGCCTTCAGCTTCTGGGAAAATGTGACCACGTCATCCGTCTGTGAGCATCCGAGTTGCACGGGGAGAGCGGAGGACTGGAATGTGGAGTAAGAGTAGAGTCCTGGGACTGGAGAACCAGCATACACAAGTATTCCAGTGCCAAGGCTTGGCTTGGGGGTGTGTGTGTATGGGGTGGGTGGTGGGGAACAGCGTTATCTCCTGGCTTGTGGATTCTGTGATGGTGAAGATTACCATCTCCTTTACAGCCTCTCGTAGAACATTCTGCAGAGACAGTCCTTTGACCGCTATCCTTTTAAGTTTCTCTTTTTTTATATATATAATAGGCATATAAATATGTACATGTGTCAGGGGTGGGGTGGGTATGAGTTAGCGATTGGGAGTTGGGGTAGACCGTCTCATGTTACATGCGAGTATGAGTTTGCACAGAATGCTGAATAATGCAAGAACCTCGTTCCTCAGAGTTAAGCATCGTTTGCGTTTGATGCCGCTGTCTGGCCTGCGGGCACCGTCTCGTGAGGTGTACAGTCCCCGTATGTCTATTTTTCCAGTCGCATCAAAAATCGCATCAAAGCCTTTGTGAGTGAGGGGATGCGCGTGAACGTGTTTTGTTAAAATGAGGAGCGTTGCATTATTTTATAGTCCTACTTGTGCATCCTTCGTACATGTTACTCTCAATTCTCCATTTCAGGCTTAGATCTGTGCTCCCTTGTTGTTGTCTGACTTGACCACAGAAATAAACATCCAGAGAAACTGATATGGTCTCCTTAACTGCTTATTGCTAGAAAGTGTATGTACGGTACCTGGCGTGTAATGTTGGGGTCACTGTTTCCACTCTGCATCCTGTCATCAATGCCATTTTAATCTGAAAACTAATAAAGCACCTAAGTGTGTCTTGCAGGTGAATAGTGCACTTTTTTGGTTGTGCATTTAAGGCTGGACGACTTTAGATAATCTTTGTGAAAAATATTGCTAGCAGTAAAGCTTATTAAAGCTGTTTATAAACCCAGGAAACTTGCTTTTCTAGTTCAGGCATCACATGTATTTTTTTTTTTAAATTCATTACAACAAAGAACGACATCCAGCGGACTGTGATGATTGTCATGTCAATCACTGTGTCGCTCCACACGAAACACTGAAATAACCGATTTGAAGTCTGCTGTGCGAGTTGGAGATTGACATGTGAATGTTTGTGCCATAAAATGTCTCCCAATGCAGCCAAAGTGCGTGATGTTCAGCTTGAAGCAGGAAGTATTCTAGGTGCGTGTGACATGGGCCATTCAGGTAGACTCACACTGAGCATTCTTGAGTCCACACTGTGTTTTGGGGCAGTGTGTGGCTCAGTGGACTATTATTATATTTGAACAGATTAAAATAGAGAGAGAATGTGTGCTTTTTTTGGTTCCTTCGAGGGAAATTCTCTTTACTGCAGCATAAACATATGTAACGCATACAGTAAAACCGGTCTAAGTCGACACTCGCGGGACCAGCTTAATAGTGACGACTTAGGTGTATCTCATCTATTCTTTAAGTCGACACTTCGGCGACATATGTCTGTCTCGCCGTTTTGCCGACTAGTAAATATAACACCATACTCTACTCATCACGGCCTCGGCATCCTTCCTTGACCAGTC
>JAODKF010000103.1:6560682-6571318 GCA_026779585.1 Mormyrus proboscirostris
CCCCCCCCCCCCCCCCCAGATGACAAAAACAGAATGCAGCCCCCACTTTTGTTCCCTTATTTTAACCAATTTTTTCTCCTTGTGTTATTTTTTTGGTTTTGTGTGTTTTTTTTTCTTTTTTTTTCTTTCCAAGTCTCTTCCTACACTAGAAGCGCACAGGCCCTTGGGAGCCTGCAGCCGGACCTAGGCATGACTAAACGAAGCCCGAGTTGGAGAGAAACTGCGGAGAGGGGGCCTGGCTTATCAGTCCCTGAGACAGCTATCTCTCTGAAAAAGACTTAAACACAGCCCTCAATAATACGCCTTCCCTGCCGCCTCCCCCCCCCCCCAGGAAAGAGGCTGGCTGGGATTCCAAATTTGAGAGCGGGGCAGAACGGGGCGGGGAGTGAGCTGGGGGGCCAGAAGAGGGGCATTGCGGGGCGGAGCGACCTCCCAGAACGCCGAGATGTTTGCTGTAGCGTGCTGTTATGGTCATCGGCGGCACGGGGGAAATGGCTTCAGTGCCGTGCCCCTAATTCCCAGTCACGTTGTCTCGAGGAATTTCCTAATCGGCAGACTTTCGGCGCCCATCACGGGCCTTCGCGTGCTTAATCTCGGTCACATGATCTGCTCTTTGGGGAAATTCCGGTTCTGTCTGGAGCCATGTTTTACGCTTGTGGTATTAGCTGGCGCAGGTTCTGGGCGGCAGCGTGCTCGCGCTCGGGCCTGCGTTTGCTGATTTTTGCGGTAGCTGGTTTCCAGTGAGTCAGTGAAAGGAGAGCGCTGTGGACATCGCTTAGCCTTAAGCCTGTGGTGGCCAGAGGAGGACGAAGGCAGCTTCTTTGCGGTTTTGGGTAGGCAGGGGGAATGAAGGGCGACGTGAGAAATAGGCTGTGTAGCGTAGCGTGTGCACAAAGGGAGTAGAATGTGACTGGGATGCGTTGTGTGCAGAGGCTTGAATCCTCGGTGTGGAGGCCCCCCCTCTTTGCTGCCCCTGTGGCCCCGACACCATGCTCACCGACGCCCCGAGGCCCGTGTGGCTGTGCTGGCTATCCCGCTGTGGGCGTCATGTCTGGTCCTGGCTGGCAGGAGTCCTGGCCTGGAAGAGTCTTTTTCTCATTGCTATCTCTCACTCTTTGTCTTTCTCTCTCTCTCTCTCTCTCTCTCTCTCTGCACTCTTTCACCACTTCTTGTCTCGCCTTTCTGACAGATCCTGCCCTGCTCTTCAGCCCGTTTGATTATCGTGGCTGTTAACTAATTCCATCCTCTTTTCTGAATGTTTCTCTTCCAATCTTCTCTCTCTCTCTCTCTCTCTCACTTACCTTACCCATGTCTGTATCTGTGTATGTGTGTGACGCTGATGTAACCAATGGTAAAATCTGCAGTTGCTAGGCGAACATTTATGCCAGGTCACATTTATCTCTGAGACCGTGCCCCAACGAACCCCTTCCCCCCCCCCCTCCCAACACAGTGTTGAAGCCGTTGTCTGTTTCTTGTTACTTCGGTTACCCCCATCTCACCTTTTCAAGAAGGAAGGGTAAACTGGGCTCTCGGGCATGCTGCCTGTCGCTGGATGGACCGGGGGAGATGGTAATCTTGGTCTCTCCCTTTGCTTGTCTCCTTTGTGTGGGTTCCTGCAAAATCAGGTTGCCACACCCAAAAAGACTCCTTATCCCAAAGTAAATATATCAGCACTTTGGCCTCACAGGCTGACATCTTGCAGAAGTGTGGCACAAGATATGTGTTCTGTTATTTGGAACGTTTATTTTTCTTACACGTGGATCGTGGCATTTGGGTCCTGCGTCTTTGTGCAATCGGACAAGGTTTTCGAGCTGCAGCCCTCTGCTGTCTAGGCTGCTGGGTCGGTGAAGGCACATTTCTGACATTTGCTTCACAGGAAGTGTGTGTGTGTGTGTGTGTGTGTGTGTGTGTGTGTGTGTGTGTGGCTTTGTTTGCACCGTTTGCTCAGGTATGATGCAGCTTGGACATTGCTGGGTACAGAGTACCACGTTTCTGCTCTTTTGGTCCAAAGCTGGGTCTCGAATCCCTATCAGGTTGTATTTTGCAATAACTGTATTGGTCGTGACACCAGCAAGCTTTTGAGGGTGAAACAAGAAAATGAAGGCTGCCCCGACCTGGCGTGAGCCGGGCCCTGGAGGTAGAGTAAGGACTTGGTTCACTCCAGTTGGTCAAGGAACTGCAATCCTTGAGCATGAACTGGAGGGGGCGTGGTCTGCTTCCAGTCTGGAGTTCTGGGCGTATGTTTGGGAGTGGGAGGGGGGTCAGTTTGTCCCCCTCTCTCCCCAGCCCTACCAAATGACCCAGGATTGATCGGGGGGGACAGAGGGAGCTAGCCCTGTAAGAGCCTTCTTAAACAGGGTAAGTACCTCATCACCCCCCCTCCCCATCCATCTGCTACATTTAACACAGGTCCATGGAAGCACTGCGGAATCTGAGTGAAGTAAATTGATGTAGAGTAGATGAAGCTCCTTATAGTGCAAACTGTCTGCCCCTCACAGCGGTGCCTCCTGTTTCTGGATACCTCCAGTGTTCCAGGTTTCCCCCAATCGGAATTGTGAAAAGGAGACATTCAAACTCGACTGCAGCAATGTCGTCCGAGCCCCTCCTCCTCCGTAATGAGAAACAGACTTTTTTAAAATTTTTGGGTTCCTCTCAGAATGAAAGTTTACTGACAACCATCGGAATCCCCTTCCCCCCCCCCCCCCCACCTTCCTGCCTTCCCTGAAATTCTTAACACGAACGGAAAGACCTGCTAAATATTGCCTTTGCTTTACTGTATTTTCTTGACATGTCTTAGTTCAAAAATGCACCAGTTTTTTTCTGGTTTGATGTAATTGCAAACCCAGGTCAAAGGTCGTCGTTCTTATGCAGCATCGTTTATTTTTTCTTTTTGGTGCAATTTGGGTCACGCTTGTATTTTGGTTTAGTTTAGTTTGTTGAGAGCGTCTGTTGCTCAGTGCAGGTAGTGCTCAGTGGTGCAGGTAAGTTTGATCCGGTCTTGATTGTTGAAATGGTAACTACTTGTGAATTAAAGTTACCGGGCAGCTGGGCATCAGTGTTTCTCTGGTCTCTCCCCTGTTTTGACTTGTCTTTTTTTCTTTTTCCCTAATGACCTACATCCCTCCCATTTGCCCTTTTCCTACTCCTAAGACGTGGAGGATGTTAAGTTTGTCATCAACTATGACTACCCCAACTCCTCCGAGGACTATGTCCACAGAATCGGCCGCACGGCACGCAGCACCAACAAGGGCACCGCCTACACCTTCTTCACCCCGGGCAACCTGCGCCAGGCCCGGGACCTGGTGCGGGTCCTGGAGGAGGCCCGACAGGCCATCAACCCCAAGCTGCTGCAGCTGGTGGACTCGGGCCGCGGAGGAGGAGGTGGTGAGTACTCAGACATGGCAGCGTTCAATAGTCAGACTTTTTTATTTTTAATGCTGTTTTGTCATTACTGGCGCTCCATTGGAATTGATCTGTTACAAAGTATCACAGTTTTGATTATTACGGGGGGGGGTTGCAGGGTACAGCCCACATCTGACCGGCTTCTCTGTGTTTGATTCCCCCCTCAGGAGGCCGGTCGCGATACCGCACCTCAGCCTCCAACTCCAACAACCCCAACCTCATGTACCAGGAGGAATGCGAGCGGCGCATGCGCTCTGTCGGCGGGGGGAGCAAAGACGGGCGCGGCGGCGGCGACGGCCGGGACGGCAGAGGGGGCGGGAGCGGCCGGGACGGGGACAGGTCCTCTTCATCCTCGTCGTACAGGGACCGCAGCAGAGACGGCAGGAGCGGGTCCAGCTATGGCACGGGGACGAACTCCGCCTCGTCGTTCGGTGGTTTGGGGGAAGATCAGTACCAGAACTACAGTGGGACTAGCCAGTACAACGGCCGGGCCTCCTCCCAGGCAGGAGCTGGGGCCGCTGGCGGGGGGGGCAGTGGAGTCCCAGAGCAGCCGGGCCAGCAGCAGCAAGGCCAGTTCGCGAATTTGGCCTCCAGAGCTGGCCCGCCCCCCCCACCTCCGGCCGGACCTCAGCCCCTGATGGCCCAGCAGTTTGCGCCTCCCCAGCCTCCCATGATGCCCTTCATGCCTCAGGCCCCCTACCCATTTGCCCCTCCTCCACCTCCCCCTCCCCCCCCACCTAGGAAGTAACGGCCCTCATCTTACGCCAAAATGTTAAGCGTCACATCTTTGTTGTTATGGTAATAAGTAATCCTTTTTGTAATTTTGTAGGGTTTAAATTTTATTTGGAGTTCTTGAAAAGCATAGTTTGGTTAGCTAACTATTTTGATAAATATAAAAACCATTTCAAGCATTTAATAGGTCAGTTCTGGCAGTTAATGTGCTTGTGTTGTATTTACCGATAGCCTCTATGGATTTGTCGGTGTTTGCATGTTCCTGTAGAATAATTTGGTTGCCAGAGATCTGAGAGACGAACCTGTATTATTTTTTTCAAATGTGCATATTTCTAAAATTTGTAATTTGTCTTTTCATGCTAGAGGTAGGTACCACAATGAATCATTTAGCATCCACATACCCTGGTCCAGTGGGGAGCCTCTGGAATCGGACTCCTTAACAACTGGGCAGGTTTGTGATACGCCAAACTTTTTTTTGTGGTAAAAGGGTTTGAAAAGAGAGAACCAGAATAAAGAAGCTTTATGCAGCTGTAAATGTTTTCCCACTAAAAAAAAAAAAAAAAAATCCCTCCCCCCTTAGTCCGTTTTGGTAGTTCTGCATGCTGTCTGCTATACTTCTCGATGTTTCATGCATCCACGGATCTTCTTGCTCCTATGTGTAGCTCCTCATGCCATTTTTCCGTTTCCAATATGTAGTTTTGATGGCAACATGAGGAATTTGCAATGCATTTGGTCGCTTGCAAACTCTTCCCCTGGCTGCTCTATAGGCATCTATAAGCATTGTTTCTCCTGTGATGATCTACTTTTCTATATTTTTTCAGGTTTTAATAAAGATTTAAAAACATGCTTTTGGATATTCACGGGTTGTATTTACAGTACAAGTGGTCCCTGGGTTAAAAACTTATGACTTGCGTTCAACTCGCACTTAAGAAAGGACCGTCACACAGCCGTATATACGATGGTTTGTAGAAACGAACGTGCTGCTTTGTGACACTCATGAAAACATTGTACGGCTTTCACTGTTCCCCAGCTTGAGGTACAGTTACCGCACGTTGCTGCTTTTATTACTCTATGATGTACTATGTTGCGGTATTATTCCGATTTGCCTACAAGTTACTCTCTAAGGAATGGCATGGCTCTCGTTCATTACCTGGGGACTGCCTGTGTGGTTTTACACGTCTTGGTTTCCGTAGCACCTCGAAGTCTGTTGGTATTCCAGCATGACCAGTAGATGAGCAGTTCAGTAGCTGTCCCTGTTCTCATGAGCCCTTTAGTGGAGTGACACGTTTACAGTGAATAACGACACAACGTTGTGCTAAACCTCAAAAAGTGCTTTATTTCCCTTAAATATGCATTTTTACTGCCTTTCCTGTTGCCCCTCAATTCTGTAGCGTTTAGTATTTTGGCATATATACATAATTGCAATACTGACAGTATTTACAGAGTTAACACGCGGGGGTGGGGGGGTAACGCAGCAGGGTCTTGTGAACGGATGCCGGTTTGCACGTGTTGCACATGTAGGAGGGCGGGCAACAGGATAGATTTCATCTGACGCTGGGAGGGTGGTGAGGCCTTGGGGAGGGTTATGTCATCGTTTTGCAGGGCTCAGAAGTGTTTTTTGTTTTGTTTTTTTTTTTATACCTTCTGCTGTTCAGGTCTGTCCTGTAACAAGCTATACAAACTAGGACTAAACAACCCTGCGATCTAAATGTAGCAGCATTTTATGCATCTTGCCTTTTGTAACCAAGTGCAAAGTCCCTCTAACCCTTAGACACACCAAAAACAACAGCCAGAGCTGACTACGCCCTACATCTCAGACAAAAAAGAAAAAAAAAACACATATATACATACAAGATCAATCAGAATTTGTCAGAATAGGCACATACGGCATATAAAATAAGACTTCAGTATTGACAGTTTGTCTATATGCTGAGTGGTTCACTGTCAAACCACAGCAATAGACAACAGAATTTAGGTAAGCGCTGTTTTCCATACATTTCAGGCATAGGAGTTCTTAAGTAATGGAAAACTAGTGTTACTCAAAGTAATAAAGTTTGATGACAGCATTGCACAGACAAGAGTATTTGGGGGTTGGGAGAGAACAGGAGACATTCCATTGCTATAAATTGCTGTAGCTGAATCACTGGAGGGAAAAAAGTAGCAAATCATTTCACACAAGACACCCTTATACTGAACCAGCTGCCTCACATCCTGGTCACAAAAAGACTACAATACAATACCTTGTACTATATTACAGCACAGTAGAGTATTGTACAGCCACACAGACAGGTTAAATTTTAAATGTACTGCTTTTCAATTTGAAGTCAAATCATTCAGGATTGATTCACAGGAAAAAATACATCTATGTTCATTAGAATACAATAAGGGAGCAGAAATAGGCTGTTTATTATTGTCGAGCTGGATTGGAATGGATTAAAATAAAGACAGAAATGAACATGTAAAGAGGGCATTGAGGACAGTGACGGAACTCTAATGCAAGGGCTGGGTCATGTGATACCCAGAGGGTCATGTGACAGGAAGTCTGTCCATCCTCCTAAAGACTTCCCCAGGTTTCTGGTGCAGGAAACTGTTCTACATCCCCAGTCTCATCATGGGGTTCCTCACCCAGGACAAAGGTGAGTTTGTATCGCAGCCGGACCTTCTCCTGAAGCAGAAATGGCGCAAAAGCACAACACGTCATAAAACCGTCTCATGTTTTTATATTAATTTGAAAACAATACATCCCAAATGCTGACAATATCGTTTACGTAATGTTCAGTTAACAAAACATGTCAACAGTACCATGCGTGTAATAGACCAGAAATGTATCCCATTCATGCATCAAGTGACTTTGATTTATGATCAAACACATTACACTACAAACTGTTGCTCTGATGGACTCTGGTACCTGCGTCGGCAGCTGTACTGCAGAAACATATGTGTGGACGGTATTTTGTAACAAAATGAATTATGTCATTTAAATCACAATGTGCAACAATCACCAGGGCTTTAGATAACGGTTGTCAACATGTATCCGGATACCAGCATTTCGGTGCCACGTGGATGTTTACTTACGCCCGCAATTTGGTAAGCAGATTAGCAGTGCACCTAAAATTTTAATGAGGGCTATATTCTGACGGCCAAAAATAAATTCGGCTTATCCTTATGTTTAATTAATGCGTCTGACTTGAAACTGCTAAAAGTATCACAAGACTTTTTTTTTTTTTTTTTTTTTAAATCTTGCGTATCCACAATATCTCCTCTTTTAAAAGATGTCAGGATTGCTGACCTGTGCCTGCCTTCAGTGCCACCTCAGTGCTCATCGCTTCCACGATTAACCATAAGAGTGTGTGGTGTTGCTCCGCTAACCGTATTGAATAAACCTAAGGATACGGCAAATTTATACTGATACCAGCTTTTTATGCATCTCACTGCCGTTTTCTGTGCTACTCAAATTAGCCTTATTTCCAAGAGATGACAGAGCAATGAAAAAAGACAAACCATGGATAATGGAGACCACAGATACTGGAGGACTGTAATTCATTCCCACAGTATATATAGTATTTGTCATATCTTGAGCTCCTTAGCAATAAAAGAGCAGCCATACGGATTAAATAAGTTTAGCTATAGCTAACACTATGTGGTGGCTGGTGAGCAGCTTAAATACATTCTTCTAACTTTAGGATGCCAGTTAAGGTTTCGGGAAGTTAGGATGTAATACAGTGTCAGGATGGAACAGAAACGTGGTTATAAATGAGAATTCAATTCACGAGGCAAGACTGATCTGTTGTAACTTAGTTTGCAATGTAACCAATCAGATGTCAGGTTCTGTTTAGATCCCGCCCACTGAGTTTGATGGGTGACAGACAGATAATATTAAATGGCTACTGGTATCACTTAAATTTTGTTTAAACTATTTAAATCGCAAATGTAAATTATGATTTAAATAATTTAAATCACAATTACTTATTGAATATCGCCACAAAACACTCTCCGTACATACGTCCCCAGATTTAGGAACACCGCTGTGGACACTTCACAACATCTCACACTTACATGCCCATGCTACACAGACGTGAAAACACGGAAGGATGTACCTTGCTGGGGTTGGCCAGCAACAGCACCTGAGTGATGGCAGCAGGGGGCAGGATGGGGTTGAAGGAAGGGAGCTCAGTCCCCGAAGGGGGCTGAAGCTTCACCTTCATTACCTGAAGGGCAAGTGGGCAGGGCAAGAGGGAGGAGCAAACATTACCTGATTCGCTATTCTGTCCATATAAGGGAACGAAAAATGAACGAAAAAGAATCAAGCACTACACTGTAAAAACGGACATTTCCACAGCATATCTAAAGCTAAAATTAAGTTTGTTTAGGATACTTTTAATTCACACAGGGTTTATATCATGGATTCATATTCTTTCACAATACAGTCACCGCAGGAAACGTGTTAAGCGAATTCATCAAGTAGCAGGAGCTTGATGCATGTGAATGAAGGTGGATACAGTTTAGGGGGGTGGGGTATGTCCCCACGAAGCCTCACCTTGGGGACGGCTGCCTGGAAGCGGATGTTGGTGACGGGGACAGGGGCGGAGGACAGCATAGAGATGACGACCACCAGCACGTCGGGCCGGCCGGGGGGGGAGTCGCGTGCAAAGTGGAAGAGGACCCGCAGGCTGTGGCGGTCAAACACGGTCACGGGCAATAAGCTGCCTGAGATCGGGGAGGAGAGGATAGGAGAGGGGAAAGACACAGGGCAGAGGGAGGGCAGACGTTAATTAATCGGCGTTTGGTGGAAATAAGTGGGTCTCATGAGAGCATTTAAAGAAGCTGGAAGCAATTCAAGGCAGGAATATGAGCCGTCCGTCTTACTGGGTTTAATGGACTCCAGCGGCACGATCACATTGGTCAGGGAAATCTCCTGTGGAGGAGCGGGAGCGCAAGCCGACGGCATTGCCTGCGGAAGCGCTCCCAGGCCAGGGATGGAGCTGGGCAGTGTTCCAGAATGCTCGGTGGAAAAGGCCGCACTCGGGCTGGGGTTCGTGTTGGACTTGTGCTGGAGATCACGTAGTGTGGGTTTGGACTGAGGGGCCTGCTTGTCCCTGAAAAGGGAGCAGAATCAGAAATTACATCCCGCCCTTTATCCATTTTTCAGCTTATCTGGTCAAGTCGCAGTGAGCCTGAAGCGAATCTCAGGAAGTGCAGGGGACTAGGAAGTCCAGCACAGAGCAGACAATCACACGCTATCTGTGATTTACAGACCCACACCCTTTACCTACCACTTGACCTGCTGGCTCTCTGGGGGCAGGGACTGCTGCAGGAGAGTTTTCCCCAGCAGGTCCAGCTCTTCTAAAGCCTTGTTCCCAGATGGAGACGGGGCCTGCGAGGGTGTGGTCACCGCCGGCTTCAGCATCGCCGCAGGGGCCGCTGGGACGGCCGGATCCGTGCTGTCGGAAGACTGGCGGGAGCAACGGCGGCGAGGTCTGGTGAGCTCGGGGGAAGCAGAAGGGCAAGTTGTCCAGTAACCGCGGAAACCTCGCCGTCACCTCACCTGAAAGCAGTTCCAGGAAGTGGCGTCTCCGGGCTGCGAGGCAGGAGTGACGTCGTTCAGCCCTGGGACAGAGGAACGTGGCATTTCTGTGACATGCCGAGGCAGACGGGGAAACGGCGACGGATTCGCCGATTGAGCTCCTTACCCAGCGACATCAGCTCGTCGTCAAGGAGACTGGCTCCCAGTTCATGTGACTGACTTGGGACTTGTGCGTCCAAGCCAGCCAGGTCCAGGAGGGCCGTGCTACTTTCTGAATGCGAGGGATGGGAGACAGCTTAGCTGAATCGTCCTATGTTAAACACACCCCTCTTCCAGACCCACGTGGGGGGGGGGGGGGGGGGGGGCAGCCTGCACACACCTGAGAGCTGCGATGGTTCGGAATTCTCTCCATTCACCTCCTCTCCTTTCACCTGCTGCCGGTACAGGTTGATGACCTGAGTCAAGCTGTCGTTGGCCTGCAGGATCTCCGCTGTCACCATGCAAGAGGGAGACCGTGTTGGGGGATGAGAAAGCCCTGCCTCACTTTACCCCCCACCGCGCCTGTGCCCCGCCCACACCCCCCCGTGCCCAGATGGGACACACACCCAGGGCCTCGTCGTTGTCCTCTGTGTCACTGGCGAGCCGGAACAGCGTGGGTCTCATCTTTTCACAGCGCTGGTACAAATCCTGCAGGCGCAGAGAAACATCAGCACTAGAGAGGCTCGACGTGCGGCCTGTGGGTCACACTGGCTCCGCCACACCAACCAGGGAAATGAGCCAATGGGACGGGAGCAGGATACGGGCATCGGCGACCCTCCTTCCCTGGCACCCGGCCCACCTTGATGAGCTCAGCATTGCTGTGGGAGCAGGTCTCCTTGCTGTAGCTACTGAGCAGCTGGGTGAGCAGGCTGACACTCTCCTTCACCTCGTGTATGGCGTTGACACGTTTGGAAACCTTCTCCATGCGCTTCTGGTCCT
>JAODKF010000103.1:6571418-6582277 GCA_026779585.1 Mormyrus proboscirostris
AGACAGGGGAGAGTCAGAGAGAGACAGGGGAGAGTCAGAGAGAGACAGGGGGGAGTCAGAGAGAGACAGGGAAGAGTCAGAGAGAGAGACAGGGGAGAGTCAGAGAGAGACAGGGGAGTCAGAGAGAAAGACAGGGGAGAGTCAGAGGGGGGAGTCAGAGAGAGACAGGGGAGAGTCAGGGGGGGGGAGCCTGTTTTGCTTCTCCTGGCTGATGCCCTGACAGACATATGGTGTTGACGAGAACCTTATAGCAGTGAGCAGCGCTGGGCAGGCCTATTTCAGGCACTGAGGCACACTGGCTGACACACAGCCTGCCTGGCACACGCCGGGTGACTCACGCGCCGCTCACACACACACACACACAATCCCACTTGGCTGCTCACCTCCTGCACCATCTCCTTGATGAGTTTGTTGGCTGCTCTCAGATCCTCGGGATGAGTGCTGTTCAGCAGGCGAGACAACATCTGTGGAGAGGGAGAGAGAGAGAGAGGGAGAGGAAAGGAGGACAACGACAGGACAGGGAGGGGGTTAGTGAGGCAAGATAGTGAAGAGACGGCAGATCAGACGCATTCATTTTATTTCACATCCTGCTGAAATATTCGGTCACCCCTCATTTTTCATTCATCTTACCTTCGACTTCTCCTCATCCTCGAAAATGGCGTTCTTAGGTCTGGGTGGCGGTGGGGGGAGGGGTTTGTCATCGGGAAGGATGGGGTCTTGTTTAACGATGCCTGGAAAGGAGAACATTCACCCAAATCGCCATAGAACAGAAACACTCAACAATCTTCGGCGCAGAACCAACAATCCGCGCAGCTCATCTGCGGACGATGTCACGGGAGACGCGGTCAGTCGGCCTCACCCTGCTTCTTCAGCATCTGGTAGGCGTCTGAGATCTTGGTCTCTTCTGGTAGGCACACTGTCCAGCTGAACATCACCTCCAGCACCTTCTTCTTCACCGGCTCAGGAGCCCTGGTACCTAGGTACTGCAGAGGGACGGACACAAATAAGACTCAAAGGAAGCAGAGATATGGGGGAGGGGGGGGCAGCAATGACCTGTGACTGAAATGATGACAGACCTTTGAAAAGAGGCGTGAACCACATAAGTAACTACAGGCACCCGACTGGGACATTATTAAACTGAAACATTATTAAACAGCTTATGATTAATTATATAACCTTCACAAGTGCTCTATTAGCAACGGGTTGCACCCCTTCCCATGCAAAAAAAAGAGGCCCGAGGCCTTATTATCAATATCTATTGTCACAAATCCACGTATTGTTCCAGCACTGAGAGGTACGTGCTGAGGAAGAGGAAAAATGATTAAAGTGCCTTGACAAGTACCTTGGGAGACACCACCTTGATGAGCTCGTTGAGGAAGCGAAACTTGCCCACCTCGCTGTGAAACCTCTTCCCGCAGTTCTTCATGCAGGTCTCCAGCACCTACCGGCGTGATGCACAGCTCATGTAAGGCGAGGGGGGGACACACCCTCATCAGTCGCCAAGAGCAAGCGAAAAGCGCTAAGCTTTGAGTCTGTGTAAGCCCTCATGTCACGGATGCGAGTTTATTAATCGTCTTGTCGAAGCTCATGGCCAGAGGAGACGACATACTCTCTCACCGTAAGTGCCTGCATGGCTTCCCACTCCTGGGGTGACTGGATCTTGTGGGCCAAAAGTCTGGTAGCCAGCTGGGGGCTGCAACAACAAAGATGGCAAACTAAGCCGTGCTGGGTTTGTGCTTCCGGAACGCAAACCCAGTTGTATCGTCCTATGCTGTATGCTCCAGTACATCCATCTCTCTCTCTCTCTCACACACACACACACACCACAGCACTGCTATTTATCACTCTCTGATAATATATTTCGTGCTCCACTTTAAATTTTAACTAACAAACCACTCTGTCCTTGAGCCCAAAAACTGGTGAGAAGAAAAACGATCAGGACATGTCAATGAAACAGTCACCTACAGAGGAAGCCCCCCATTGCAACGCTTCTCTTTCCCAGTCGAACTAATGCCGTCCAACTCACCCCTCAAGTTCATTGTTGAGCTGTTCGCAGAAGGCTTTGATGCTTTCCCAGTCTGTCTCTTTGTTTAAAGGGTTGGTGGCTTTGTCTGGATTCGCAGAACGTGGAAAACACAGGGAGGAGCAGACGGTTTTTCAGGAGACACCATTACAGCATGCAGCAATGAAAGCCACACGGAGATCTCCAAGTCATTTCATCCCACATCTGGCATATGGGTAATGTATAGAGCCATGACACTATTCATGTTTTAACAGTAACCTGAGGCAGAATTACACCGCTTGATTTTCGAAGGGCCATATTCTGTTCCCTTTCACCGCATCTTAAACACAAGTGATAATAACAGTAATTTAGCCCCTGACACTTTACAGTAAGCAGCAGGTCTTTGAAAGCACCAAGCAGTTACGAATATCAAATTGCTACCTAATAATAAAATCATACAAATTCCAAACAGAGAGACACATGCAGATGACAAGTGTCCATCAGCCTGCATTGTGAGACTAATTTACACATTTATCGACTGACAGATCTTGATCCAAACAGACTACGTAGAAGTGGTTAAGACGGCCTAGTACATCTATTCATCAGATGAATAGAAGGGGGTATTAAATTACATTTTTTTTTTTTTAGTAACCCCCCCAAAATAAGCACCACGTCAGCAAGACATTGCAACTATAAGGCTGGACATGATTGACAAACATTACCCTAGCATCGGCTGGGAGTGATAACCAGGTTACCTAAGCGTTTCCTACAGCCTGACAAGTAACTTCAGCAGGCTGGACAGCTGACCAGCGATTACCGGTTGTTGACATCGCCAGTCAGGCAGCCAAACTACACCTACAAGAGACTCCTCCCCGGTGCATACCGAAACGCCTCTAGGTATTGTTCATGTCCATCTACCCCCGTCAACCGCCAGCTACCTACACAAAACCGCCGGGGCTCCCCACCACCAATAAAAGCATCATTGTGGTTAATTAAGACACTGCACGCCGCCGTTAATTATTTAAGGCTGAGCTCTGTCGTTACACCTCTGCCGACTGATTTTAGCTGGCTAGCCGCTCTTTAAAGCACTCCCGACCTTTCCCTTAAAACCCCTATTCGCCCA
Organism: Mormyrus proboscirostris; assembly: GCA_026779585.1. Taxonomy (NCBI): domain Eukaryota; kingdom Metazoa; phylum Chordata; class Actinopteri; order Osteoglossiformes; family Mormyridae; genus Mormyrus; species Mormyrus proboscirostris. The sequence goes on from JAODKF010000103.1 coordinate 6,574,544, forward strand.
GGACCGCGCCTCCCGCTGCGGCTCCCTATTCCCCGTGCGTGGCTGACTCTGCGCTACCGCCTGGCAGCCCCATAACCCCGCATAACTCACTGATGCGAGACTCCAGGCTGTCTTCCTCCGGCGGCGTCGCCATCTTTCTGGGGGATTCCTCCATCCGCATATGTTCGCTCTCGCGATACTTTCGCCGTAGAGTTCTCGCGCAGCGCTTTCGTCATCCTGCGTTCGTCACCACACTCAACCCTGTGCCTTGTTTCCTCGTTTATTTTAGGGAAGTCGAGTGAAGTTTTTTTTTTTCCTAATCCGAGAAATTTTTAGGAAGCTTTTATAATAAAACACGTGCTGTCTTGCTTCTCAAAATAAGAGTAATAATTTTCCGAATACTGCAAAAGCAAACCCTGACATTAGGTAGGAGTGCGACATTTTCTGTATGACAGAAATGTGTGCGTATATATATATTGTCGTTGCCAAGGTAATACCTCGTATGTCCACATACCTTGGCAACGACGATATATATATATACACACACACATATTAGGCCTACTATTGGACCCAGATCAATCTGACAAGTTTAATCATTTCATGATGTGAAAATTTTGCTAACTGTCCAGATCTGAAACTCTGCGGCTGAACAGTTATGAGACTATCTGTTCCCTAAAAGGCTACATTTTTGTGTTATCCTGCTGGCAGAACCATCTGTTATTTGTGATTATAGTAATGTTTAGTAACACTTCTGGCGTATGTGTTTCTATGTTATTAGCACATTTAAACAGTATAGTGGGAGTTACTAAATGATTCAACAGTTGTCCTTTTACTAAATTATATTTGGTTCTGCTGTGTAAATGGCTTCTCATTCACATATTAGGAATATTGCAGCAATTATCTGTCTTTCTGTACCACACTGCTATACTTAAACGGCTTAACTGGTGGCAGTCAAGGTAGTTTTAATGGAGTAAATGCCTTGAAAATATCTTATTTAATTTCTTAGAATTTGTTGTCCAGTGGAACATGCATAACTATCTTGACTGCTAAATGTGATACTTTCTGGAATAATTCAGGTAAATAGGGCCAGCCTTGGGTGTTGTGGTGTCCAAGGCAAGTCCCCCCAAACCCTAACCCTGCCCCCACAGCAGTGGAGAACAAATTTTGCCAATTAATTTATATTAAAAAACATTTCAGTAGCACAGAGTATCTGCCAGCTAACTAGGTAGCTCGCATGTGGTTTTTAAGAAAATTGGTGAAATATTAAAACTAGTGAATATAAATTATGTCTCAGGATGCAACCAGAGGTATTCTGACTTTTTCACTTGTTCTTTTGCGCCTCCTAATCAAATGGCACCCAGGATGATTGCTCTTTGTTCTTGGGCCCTGTGACGTAACCATGACACACTACTGCCAACAATGTTGTTTTTCTCAAATGCATTGATCAGCTTCCTATAAAGTCACACAAAATTTGTTCTATGCATGGACACTCCCACCTATGTTTCGATACATTCTTTGCATATTCCCTCTGTGTTTGTTCAGATTTTCTCCCTTAGTCCAAAAATATGAGGTTACCTGCGTGTGTGATTGTGTGCACTGCCGTGTACCCTGTGCTTTCTGGGATTGGTCCTAAGCTCAGCACGGCCCTGAACAAGTTATGCGACTCCTTAAGATGGATGAATGATCTGCCTATTAATAGTCACCCTGAAGGATTTTTTTTTTTTAATTGACCCACGCATATACTACCATTTGTGTGTATTAAAAGATAAAAAGAGAGCTAAGAGTTAAAGCGAATTCAAAAGCCTGACTGTCGCACAGACACAGGAAGGAATAACTGAAAATTCAGTCATTGTATAAAATAGTTTATGCTGCATGATGCCTTCCCTAGGCTGGAGTTACTTCAGTGTTTATGTGTTGCATAAACATCTGCCAGACTTTGGACATTGTCAAGCAAACAGGATTTTTATAGCTGTTGCTATTAGCTTTCTCTCTACACAATCTAAGTCAATCAGCCACAGAGATTGTCTTTTAACTTATTTGGCTTCACTGTATTGGCATAGGAAGACTCATTGCGGTGACAAACAAGGACATCTTAAACAAATGACAGCAAGATGTTTACAAATTGTCTAATAAGGACAAAACAGTGGAAACACAGACACAATAATCATACCTTTAAAAATATATATGTTACAAGTAGACCCATAAAGTGAAAATTGGCCTGTTTGTGGTTCTGTTTATTTGTCTGGTTTCACTTCAAAATAATTTAAATGATACATTTATTTCAATGGAGCAAAAATCAACACCAGTAACAGAACTAAGTTACTCAAAAGTGTCTGTTACCTCCGGAAGAGTATATGCGCCATTTTAATACTGGGGTAGGACAGAATCATAGGGTTGCTTAATGGTTAGGGATGTGCACTTGTAATTGAAAGATTGCTGGTGTGAATCCCCAACCAGCAAGACACCACTGAGGTACCCAGAGCAAGGTACCACCCCCAAGCACTGCTCCCCAGGTGCTAAATTAGCTGCCCCCTGCTATGTCACGACATCACATATGGGTTAAATGCAGAGGACACATGCTGTTGTTGTGGGCTGTGGTGTGTCAACAATGACAACTAATCACTTATACTCTCTATTTTTTTAACAATCTGACCCCCATTCTACAGTAGGGGCCACATGGAATCTGTCCTCTCTAAATTGTCATCAATATATTGTGAAGACGCTCAGATCTACATCTTTCCAGTAACTCTGGCCGGACAGTTATAACACAATGCTACACACTGAGCAATTTGTCTGAGTAACCCAACATTATATGTGACTCTGCTGTGCAAAGGGCTTCTCGTTCATACAATCGGTTCATAAATACCTAAAATTAAAAAAATAAATAAAATTAAAAATACGCAAGGAATTGCAAAAGCAGAGGCATGTGCATCGTACCAAAGAAGTACGTCAATCCCTCAAATAATAGGCCTATCAAATAATAATAATGATAATATTTTGTAGTAGTAGGGTGCAAATAAAACGTTTATTCTATTTGGTCAGTACTTAATTAGTCGCACAAGAACACTCCGAATAATAAGCAGTTTTTTTAATGCAAAACATTCTAAGAAATAACCTTAGAAACATTATCATAATATAATAAAAATGCACAAGACGACGCCAATTGGTTATTTCTAATTCGGTTAATTGCAAAATCGAAAATGGTTCATCAAAACTTCCGTCCATTTTCCATCCCGATGCATCACACGTCCTAACTTGAAAAGAAGCATTCGAAAGTGTGCGGGTACCATCGGGACCTCAGCCGAAAAGCGCCGCTCTGCTCTAGCGGGCGTGAGCAGTATTACCCGCTTGGCACCGTTTACTCGGCTGGAGTAGGACATTTGGAGGCATTATCCGCTGCTGTGGCTTTGCAAGAATACTCAGCGGCGGTGGCACAAACCCGATTATTCGTACATGAACACCTAAGCGCCTCACTGTTGACTATGCGTTGCCACCTTTGAAATTGGACTTATGGCTTTATTCATATCCACGGGCGACCACAGAGTTAACTCGAACAATGAAGGTGCGTGCCGTTCGTATAACTTTCTCTGGTTGAATTTATAGTAATAAAGTTTGCTGACTTTTGAAATGTTGATACCAGATTTGCGTGCTATTAATATTTCCTTTATGTATTGTCATCTTGAAGGTGGGGTTACAGCCGTAGCGCCTGGGCTGTGCTGCAGTTTATAAGGATTTGCGTGCAGCCAGGCAGCGAGCAGGAGCCAAGCCCCAGACTGTACTTTTCATCTGTACCAGCTAGCGAAGCCAAATCGCTCTGGATTCCTTTCATATGATAGTTATGGCTGCAAAAACGACCTCTAAGATCTCGCTGACTGTATATATAACAATACATATCTAACAGCAGATAAGGAAATCGCTGCCTCGTCAGAGCGCTTTGAAGGACATTTTTTGCGGCGGCTTCGTGAAACAAAATGTCATCGAGTCAGGGGTTGAATGTTTCGCTTTTGTCAAAGAAGATCATAACGCCAGGTCGCGGCAAGGGAACGAGGTCGGTCGCTTATGTATTTTTGGGTTTTTGAAGTGCTTCGAATTGAAGACCAGGAAACAAAGTTCTTGTCCCGATACATTTTTATACTCTTGCCGACCCTCGGCAGTCTTTGGATCAGGCTGTACCGCCGATTTGTAATTTTTGGTCCTTCCGTCTGACATGGGGTCCCTGAAGGCTTTGCAGGAATGGTGCCGGCTGCAGTGCGAGAATTACGAAGACGTGGAGATAAAGAACATGTCGGCGTCCTTCAGGGACGGCCTGGCTTTCTGTGCCATAATCCATAAACACAGACCGGATTTGATGTAAGTAGATGAGGTGTCCCGATTCCAGGTTGCTAACCCTTCACGGCAGGTCCACCGCCCTGCAGGCGGCTCTGGGCGGCCTCGTCCCCGTCATGATCACCGAAAAGCAGCGCCTTGTACGCCCAGACACGGTCACCTTTCCTTTATTTCTTCTTTAACACGCCTCTGTACTGCGTCCCTACATTAAGTTCAACATTTTTAAATCGTGCTTTAAACTGCATTCAGATATATGGTGTACGACTTGGGTTTTTTGTAGTTACATATTCAGCCCACGTCGCTGCAAAGTAATATTGGTTACACGTTACGACCCCATAGTTGTTAGCCTGCCTTATTGTGTTTAGTCTGCCAAAAACTTTGTAGTTAACCACAGTATTTATACCATTCATGAAATGCAGCTGAAAACACGGTAAAGAATCTTCTGTTATATGTTACGCTAAAAGTGAAACAAGTATACCTGTCTATGTCAGCCAGTCTGACATAGAAATACCTTTGACTGGATATCATTATTAGGTATGTTTAAGATCAGTTTAACAATTACCTAGTTAAAACGTATTAGCTGTTGTTTTACGTGAATAATCGCAGTCACACCTTGAAAGAAGTTTCTCGCAAAGACAGCGATGGGTCACACGTGTGTGTGTGTACGGCACAGAACACAGTCCAAAATCACACCCAAATCGTCTTTTTGAAATCCATTTTCTGTCTTTTTTGATCTTCTCCAGAAAGGCAGGTTGCTAGAGTATATAAATATTTACTTGTGGTGTGTTATCTCATTAACTCATGCGTTTGTGTGGGCGTTGATATAATAGCTTATTTATTTGCGGTATTTTGGTTTGTGTGTAGCGATCTATAAAGAGCAAATATTATTGACAAGCCTGCTTTGCGAATGATATAGTATTAACTGTATCACAGTATGTAATATATGGATAAGAAATTATCGTATTTTGTGCAACTCGACTTTATAGTCAGAGGTCTGTAGTTTAATCTCACTTCTGTTTTAGCTCAAACACGTACCTCTGGTAAGTAAGAAGTGTGTACATTTTAGGAATGTTCTGTTCAAAAGCTTATGGAAGGCTGATGGACCTTGTTTGACCTCTGTCCTATAAAAGATGTCATATCTGCATTTTCTGAAAACGTGTTTTGCGATTGGTTTGGCATACAGAAGAAGGGTCCTGCCCAATTTTAGGCCCCGTTTGGTGGGGTGGCTGCATTTTGAGACATTGTACAAATAATAATCGCACTGTCTGGTTTGTAGAGGCTATTTGGGGCGGTGGTGTCATTTTGCTGGCTTGTCCTGGCTCTTCAGGCCATCCGTATAACACCTACATCCGTATGTGTGATGTCACGCCGACCGCAGGGAGCCAGATTTTGAAATGGGGAATGTGAGCAGCTAATGGCTAAGCTGACGTGCACCGCTGGCGAGGACTTTGAGGAGGGCGAGCAGCCTATTCGGATCTTGACTCTGTCGCTTTTTTTGCACTTTCATTTTTCAACGTGCAGATGTATGGCCTTCTCGCTTTAGCCCGTCACCATGCCGTCCTGCGAGGCCGCTCGTCGCATTTCCTGCGTGACGCCGTGGTGGGCGGCATCGTATGTTAGCAATACCGTGAGTCGGACGCATCTTCCTTTCTGTGTGTGCGCCCCGCTGTTGGGCGTCCACATCGGCGCTGCATCGGAGGGCCAAGGTGGACTGGTGGGCAGTCAGCCAGGCGCTCTATCAGCTCGATCCACATAGACAGACGGTCCACTTAATCACCCGCAGGGGGATGCGGCCGTCATGGAGAATTTGTCTAATTCTCATCCCACACAAAGTGATGCAGGAATGTTGGCTGATACGCAATGGTGCGCACTCTCCTGTAGTGTTGATTTTGGTTGCCAGGCACTGCCCACTGTTTTTTTTTTTCTGGGGGGGGGATGTTTGTTGAAGACCTTTGCAGCACTGGTGACTTGAACTTGGTACTCCAGCTTTTGAATTGCAGAGGTGCCCCTTAGTAACTTTAATGTTTAAATCCCCAGGACACTTTTTTGGGACCATCTAACATCTTTTTTCTTCTCGCTGTGACTCTCACCCAGGAATCTCTCTCCTCTGGACGTCCGTCCTGCTGAAGATAGGCCCCTCGCAGCTTCTGCTTTCGCTTTCCTTCCAACTCGAGCGGCCTCAGTCCCGCAGGGGCTCGTGCTCCTGCTTGTCCTCCCTCAGCGCCTCCCCCCCCCCCACACCGCCGCCGTTCCTCCGTTCTCCCCTTGCGTCTGATCCCTGCGTGGGCCCCTGCCTGCCAGATCATGCCGTACCGCTCGTTTCCCACGCCCTGCTTCTACCGGACCGGCAAACTGGTTCGGATAGCTGTGCCCGTCCCTGCCGTTCTGAGGGCGTCACGTGACGGCATCACCTCCTCCAGGCCTGGTCGCCATGGAGCAGTCCCCGATGCCCCCTGTGGACGGGCACGCTCATGACTTTCAGTCCTGCGCGGTCATGGGCATGGGACCTGTGGTCATTTTCCCACTACAGCCTGGATATGGAGCAGGCTGGTTTCCCCCTTTAGGTCTGAATTCCATCACTTGCAGCATCTCTCTGAACATGAACTGGCTCCTCTGCTTACCTCAAGGCTACGTTTACAGCACAGACTAGAAAATCCCTCTGCCCATACCCCACTAAAGATACGATACAGATGAGGAAATTTGAGTAATTTTACTGGCGATGCAGTGTCAAACATGTCAGATGTCAAAACTGATGACACAATCGCTGTGTGATCATAAGAAAAAAGACAAAAATGTGTCTGTTAAAGCCCAAGTTAAAGGCGGCTTTAAGCTGCATGTATTCATATTAATTTTGTTTTTGTTGTGTTCCAGAGACTTTGATTCCCTGTCCAAAGAAAATGTTTATGAAAACAACCGCCTGGTAAGTGACGGCCGGCCTTTGTCTGCAGTATCGGTGTGAGTATTGGTGATGTTCATGGTCACGTTCGGGGGTGTGTGAGCACCAGCTGGGTGCAACTCATGTGAGTAAGAGCAGGAAAGGACACGTGTGCGGTGTGGTGTATGTTCAGGTGTATGTAACCAGGCTGATGACGTAATCGAGTAAGGTTTGCCCCAGTTCTTTGCGCAACCAGGTGATGTGTGTGTGTGTGTGTGTGTGTGTGTGTGTGTGTGTGTGTGTGTGGGGGTGGGTAGTGATATGTTGGAAATCTTAAGCTGTACTCCCTGAAATTTTCTTCTGCATTAATCCAGCACAGTGAGGAACATTTTTCTTATGGTTTGTGTAGAGGTATGAAACTGGTGTGTGTGTGTGTGTGAGGGTGGAATGTATGGATGGAGCCTGATCACTGGTTCCTGCTGGAGGCTGATACGGAGGGGGGTGTCCGGGATGGAGCCGCGGGGGGGGGGGACAATGAGGAGTCAGTGGGGAAG
>JAODKF010000103.1:6582377-6607108 GCA_026779585.1 Mormyrus proboscirostris
ACAATGAGGAGTCAGTGGGAGGTTAGTTAGGGACAAGGGGGAGGCTCCCTCAGCACTGGGACTGGGAGCCCATCTGTACTCCTGGGTTTTGTTAAGACTGAGCTTGTAACTCTGCTGGATTGGAATTGGGTCATAATGTGACCTTAAACTAACTTTGTGAGAAATGTAGTGGAAGTGTTTCTGTACTGGTAAAATGTAAAGAGAAAATGAAACGATATAAACACACCTAGCCTTTAATCATTTAGCCCAAGGTCCGAGTTAGTTTATGAAATGACCCTTTTGTTTTTGCTTGTGTAGCATTTAAACTGTCGTTGAGGTTGTTAAGTATTTACTGGGAGTGACTTTTCTTTTATGGCCTGGACTGATGGGTCCCTTTACAGGGATGGGAACAAATCGAAGCGAAGATGCAGAAATGTTTTTGCGGCTGTTTGTTTAGAGCACAGTCAGTACTGCATAAGAGGCCATTCAGACAATGGCTGCTCTATTTAATCTGCATATTTAATACCGTAGCCTGGAGGCTGAAGACTGTAGGCTGGATTCCTGATGAAGCCAAACCTGAGGAAGTTCTCTGTGTGTTTTAAAACAGAAGAGGTTCTTCAGAGAGCTGCCACAGAGGATATGTGAAACTAATGGTTTTTTAAATATAAATATTTTCATAGAAATTATTTTGTTGGTGCATGTGGAGGATTTCAGTAGTTTGGTTACACTTTGATGTGTCAGTCTAGTGTTGCAGTAAAACGACACCAAGCTGTTTTTTCTTGTTTACAGCAGAAGTGAACGAGTAAAATATGGGTCTTGAAGAAGATATTCAGACCAGAAGTCATAACGTGTAATTTTTGCATTGCTGATCGAACAGTTTTGGACATGATGGTGCCTGATCTGCTCAGCCAGGCCCTTTGCTCAGTAACTGCGTGTCCGCGGCGAATCGCAGGCGGCAGCCTGCAGGGGGGGGCGGGTCCCCTGGGGGCGCATTGACCTCAGGTCGATGACGACGAGCCGCGTGAGAAGTGCGTGACGCGTGGGACCCAGACGCCTGCCAGCTGTCACCTGCAGCCGCCGGATATTGACCTGAATCTCAGGTCTCATTCGTCTGGTTCAGTAATACCCCTCCCCACCCCCACATGAAATTTCAGCCTGAACTGAGAACTGAAAGCTTAAAGGATTTTTTTAACTGAAAGTTTCTTTTCTATTACTTTTGCTGGTGATTCCCTCTTACCGGTACTGAACTTGAATATTTATAGATTAAAAGCACAGTGAGAATAATTTTTAGTTGGATTAAGAAAACAGCGGCTCTTAAAGAAGACACTCAGAAGGAAGGGTTACGTATTTCAGACTCCGGACGAGCCCTTCTGTTAACCGTTGTGAATGTTATTATAAACACAGTTCAGAAAACTGTTTATCCATCTATCCATCCATCCCTCCGTTAGTCTAGATTGACCTAACCGCATGTCTTTGGGCAGTCAGGGAACATTACTGCCCAAAAATATCTATTTTTGCACAATGGAAGCTGATTTCGGGAAAATCATATTGATTTATATATTTTTACTAATTCTGTATACTGCTAAAAAGGGGCAAAGAAGTGGATTAAAATACGGAGGCTAATGATTGGTTCTCAGTGTATCATGTGACTGTCCCCATAGTGATGCCACAGCCAGTCAGTCTGAAACGTGTCTAAATGGATGGAGGTTACATCACATTAATGTTTCACTTTCTGCCCTCGGATACAATGCAGTGCTCTGTTCACTCTTGCCCTTCGTCTGCCCGCATGGTTTTTTTTTCTGTTTCCTGTCCATGTCATAGTCCCCCTTTGTTAAAATCACCAGGCCGCTTTGACTCAATATTCAAAATGTGACACTCATTCAGGGTGTAGAACACATGCTAAACTTTTCTAATGCATATAAAGTTTTTTAAAAAAGGTGATTGTGATGAGATGAGCAAGGCATTGGAAGCCACGTCGGATGGGATTTTACTGTCGACTGTCAGTCGTTCTCTGCCGGAGCGGACGGGAACCAGTCGAAATAAAACATACGGAATGGATTAAGTCTCTTGCTGATCACCAGCCAGATGGGATTCAAAGCCTCATCAATACCAATGGCAGCCGGTTGTTTAAAAATAACCCCCCCAAACTACAGTAAAGCTCTTTATCCAGCAACTATTTTGCCTGCGGTGTAAAGACATTCTGTCACCCCCATTCATCTGGTCCTTATTTTCTACCTTAGACACTTATGAATTGAATGACAGAAATACAGCGGTTCACGTGTCTATGTGTATGTACTGCTGTGTTCCATTTACCTCGGAGGTTGGAACTCAGAACTGGGAAGGATTAGTTAGCTGTGCACCAGTAAGCCATTTAGCAATACCAGTAACCTGTTTCAAAAAGCAAGATAATTTGTCAGATTTAATTTAAATGGATTTATCTTCATTCACTTACATTTAGCCCAGACTACCTTCTGACAAATTATCCGCCTAAGCAAGAAATCCTGCTTTTTGAAACAGGCCCAGTTCTAGCCAGGTTCATCGTTAGCTGTTGTTAGCAATATCAGTTGGTGGTAACACATCACGCAGTATTTTGCACGTAAAAACACCATAGTAACACGTCGTGATAGTGGGACGATAGTGCTTGGACAGTAATGTGTGTGTGTACAACCGATTTAATAAGCCGCAAATAAGACGTTAATGCTAATAAACAGTGTAAAACTGCAGCTTTAACTTGATAATGTTGATAAAGGGTGCGGCCATCTTGAATCCTGAGCTCGGGGTTGTGTAGATTCTTCTGACTTTGAGTCGGAATTCCGACTTCAGGGTGCGTTCCTGTTGAAATTTCCAACTAGGAACTTGGAATTTCCGAGTTAGGAGATCGAATGGAAAGCATCATACGTTTAGAATTTGGTATTCATTTTTTCGCCCAGTTATCAATCATCCTCTCTTAGCTTTTTAACATGGGAAATTCTGACTTATTGTGTAGACTGATTGATTTTGCACAGCACATTATTGGGCCTCTTTTGAAGCCCTTGAACTTCCTGCCCTCTCCCCTCCCTGACTTCCTCCCCAGGCGTTTGAGACGGCAGAGTCCGAGCTGGGCATCCCAGCTCTGCTGGACCCCGAGGACATGGTGTCCATGAAGGTGCCTGACCGGCTGAGCATCATCACATACGTCTCGCAGTATTACAACTTCTTCACCAACAAGTCTCATGGTACGGGCGAAAACATTCTCATGTGTGGAACGTAGAACGTAGTCTTTAAACACAGCCAACGGTGTTAGGGAGACTTCCACAGTAAGGAGGAACAGCGGAAGGCCTGAATGAGGATCCAAGGGGGTCAACAAAGGAAGGAAGTCTACCAAATTGTGAGACAAGGGGAAAATAACAGAGCTAAAAGATTCTGAGGAAATATGAAGTTAAAGGAAGACCGGAATGGCAATGTTACCCATTTTGTTCCATAAATGAATTAATTGACATTTCTGAAGTTGCTAATTTGAAAAAGTCTTTTCTTTATTCTTCAGCCAACCCCCCCTGCATGAAGAGGCCAGGTGGTACAGGCCATAATGAGCCTGTTGTAAAGAGGCCTCTAATCCCTGCCAATGACGGAGTGGCGGATTCCAAGGTATGTCTGGGAGTTTGTGTATTGCTGCTTTGCACAATGACAGCGGTTTGGTGTCTAAAGCACCTGTACCATTCTTTCCTTTGAATTGCTTGCTAGCAACATGCATGTTATTGGCTAGATTTACTGTTTCAACATGGGGCTGTTATTAATGAAAAGGTCCTTAAGGCATGTGAGAGAAGGAGCGTTGTTATTAAAAGGGGGTGTTTGCTAGTCTTGTCGAAACCTGCATTCATTTTTTCCAGTTAAGAATCGGAGGTAGATGCTGTTGGTGATGTAGAACTGACTAAACCTTGGAGGAATCTCCATGCTAGGATGGTGTTCCTCTGCAGTAGAAGATAGAAATGTTGCATTTTGAATTGAAGTACTGTGCAAAAGTCTAAGCTAAACAAAATGATGCTTAAATGATTTATATTGGTGTAAAACTATGCTATTACGCCTGTCAAAGTGTTAGCTTAGCCACCTCAAAACCTCTGCTGAAATCACCCCGTTTACAGCAACCTTTCAATACACCCACGTATGATTCCCCTCTTATAGCTAATCAATATGACATTGACTTTTTTTAACTAGTTAAGTGAGCTGGTGGTGAAATTTATTAAATCCAAGGAATGGCTGAGGTGCCCCTGAAGAGGTTTGGGAGCTGAAGTGGTGTTTATCTAGCCGTCCAACCAGATAGCAATGACAGAAAAAAATCCTTGTTAGTTTTTCTTGTGTTACTCTTAATATGCATATGTTGTAATGTTAAATAGTTTTTTGTTTTGAGCAAATGTGCAGTTACTACCCAGATAAATCCCCTTAAACATTTCCTCCGCCTGCCTACGTGTATTGCGTGTGCATCGTGTTGATTGTTGCATGCATCGTTAGCATAAGATTTTAGGTTGTTCTCTTGTTGGGCTTTTCCGACTGAGCCTGAACGGGGATAAGCGTGATAAGGCTCAGATTCACCCAGTTAGTTCTGTGTGCTTTGCATGCCGGTGTCTGCAGGCAGGAAATGGCCCCTGCAGCCATCTAGAACTTCCTGTCTCTGCACTGCTCTACCTGCTCCTCCTTCAGATGGAAAGGCACACATTTTCCTCATAGCCCGTCCCTCATTTGTTTTCCCCATTTCCCACCAATCCAGTGCACAGCCAGGAGGATGGGGGTGGGTGAAGGGGGGGGGGTGACCAATAAGGTTAGCACAGTTACCACATCACCAGCTAATGTGCATTTGTTGCAAGTTTGACAACAAGAAATTATGTAGATGAATGTAGCCCTGAAATGCGCTCTCTACCCAGTGTTACTTAATTTAAGAAGTAATCCCAGTTAGTTAATTAGCGTCAAAATATTTGTTTCATAAATCGAAATTCAACGGATGTGCTTAACGAGTCGAGATCATGAAAGTGTAGCTTACATCAGTGATGCCACCCCTGACTCAGTGTGATCTCCCTCCCTCCTCCTTCCACCAACATCCTCCTCCATCCTCAACGTGGCCGGCTATTGGCTGTCCCTGCCTGCGCAGGCGGACGCAGGCGACCAATCCAGACGCAGCACGCTGAGCAGTACCTGCGCAGCCTGTCAAAAACACGTCCACCTGGTGCAGAGGTTCTTGGTTGATGGCAAGCTGTACCATCGCAACTGCTTCAGGTACTGTGGCATACTCTCAGCACGCACTGCAGACTTGCCCAACTAAACTCGAGGGAGAGATTATATTACTGTGCCTGGTATCCATTTCATTCTTTATATGTGCAAGAGTGTGGCCGTCGAGTTTGGGAGCGTTGGTGGGTCATCGAGCTTGGGTGGGTTATCCTGTAATGCTGGTGCCCAGTTTCGGAAAGATTCCTTGTTGTGTTTACCAGAGGGTTCTAGTAAGCTGAAGGTTGGTCTGCCCCCCCACCCTACCTATTCCTCAGGTGTAAAGAATGCAGCAGTACCCTGTTACCTGGGTCCTATAAATTGGGAAGCGAAGCAGGTTCCCTGGTCTGCACTCACCACTTTGCCAAGTCCTCCTCAGCAAGTCAAAATGGCCGCCCGGACCTCAGCAGAGGGGCGGAGCCTGGGGGAGGAGCCAGGGTGATGGAGCGTCCAGATAGCATTCAGGAAGAAGAGAGTCCAGGTGGGACCACAGAGAAACAGTCTGTCCCTCCTCGATCGACGGAAGAGTCACTGGACGAAGACAATAGGAAGGATAGGAGCAGCGATGGGGAGATGAAAGAGGATCAGAGAAATGGGGAGACCATGGACATCAAGAGGGGCAAGGAGATGGAGGTCAGGCCCCAGTCTTCCACACCTCGCAATCCGTTTGAGGACAGCGAGGACGAGGAGCTGGAAAAGACACAACCAATCGAAGATTCCTTCAACAGTGAGCACCTGTCAGTGCCATCTGCACATCCCAGTGCTGCTGGCCGACCGGTGCCCGCCCCCCGGCGGGTGTCTGAGCCGCCCCCACGCCCGACCCCCAGGGCCCGCCAGCCCAGGATGGCCGACAGCCTCACGGTTAATGGTGAGAGGAAGGGACAATGGTAGCTACCTGGCTGTTGGTGCATGCATTGGTTGGAGTATAATATGGGCTTTCTTCTTTTACCGCTCTTTCTGTCTTGATAGGGGATACCACCAGTAGGTATATTCCCACACCCAGGGAAAGGTCTCACTCACCAGCCAGGTGAGAATCCTTGTCCTCGACCAGAAACATTCATCCTGCCGTGTCTCACGAGTGCGCTAATGTGTGACTAATTGCATAATTTTGTATGTAAACACTTCCATTTTTGTGTTTTTGGTCCTACATTCATGTACGTGCCCGTCTCCTCTACCCCAGCATATCAGGTGAAACTCCCAAATCCAAAGACCCGCCCTGGCTGGCACTTGTCCAGTCTCAGAAGAAGAAGCCAGCCCCTCTCCCTCCTCCTGGCACGGCCCCGCCCCCACGCCCCAGCTCTATGCCTTTGGTGGGTGGGCTAGGGTCCCGGCCAGCTACTCCCCCGCATCCCACCAATCCCTTTGAGGATGATGATGATGCCGCTGAGGCAGAGGGGGAGGAGCAAGGAGAGCGAGTGGAGCTGCCCGGCTGCTCTGCGCCCCCCCCGGCGGTGGTACACCACCCTTGGTATGGGATCATGCAGGGGGCTGAGGGCGGCCGCTCGAGCAGCCCCGCTAGCACGGACGTCACCCCTAACCAAACTCCCAGCCAGAGCCCAGGCAGCCAGAGGGTTAAGAAAAGGCCGGCCCCCAGAGTTCCACAGCCCTCCCCTACAGGTCCGTGTCCCACCCCGGTTCCCTAGAATAGCCTTTGATCCCCATGTTATGAATTTAGTTGGATGTTTGTATGTATCAGTGCAGAAACAGAAATAAAATAGAAAACAAAAGCTTGCAGATTTAGCTTTGGCACCATACTGTATGAATTCTGGATTCGTGGATCTGTGTTTACATGGATGTCTCTCTCTCCCCCTTCGCCATTGCCTTGTCTTCATACTCTATGCACTCTTGCATTCCTCCCTCGTTCGGCTGCTCTGTCCCTCCAGCTCTCCCTCCCTCTGACCCCAGCTCGCCCTCTCCATCCCCGGCTCTCAGCACAGAGTCTCTCTCCTCCTCCTCAGACCACAGCTCTTCCAGGGCCCTGCCAGAGGGCGTGGCCGCCTGCCAGGACCCCCCCTTCACTAAGAGCGTCTCGGAACCCTCCATCGGCGGGCCCGCCCTTGCTGCCGCTGGCCAGAAACCACGCCCCTCATCAAGCCCCCCCCCACCACCCGTGCCGACGAATACCAGCTCAGCTCCTGCCACGCCACAGACGAACCGGAGTGCGGGGATGAGGACTCCCCGCCCCCCGCCTCCCAGACCCCCGACGACACCCAGTCCGCTTGCGAAAGTGACCCCGCCGCCTCCCCCTCCCCAGGGGAAGGTATGAGCGGCCATGACAGGTCATTTCTCAATGGGCATGAGTGACATGTGCCGTTTCCATGGAAACCAGGCCAGAATTAAGAGGAATGACCATTTACCAAAGTTGCTGTGTACCACTTTATGGTAGGTAGGTAGATAGATTAGATTGGTTGGTAGAAAGAAAGATTACAGAAGAGTTTTGACAGTTTCAGGCTCTAGAGGCTGGTTAGTGGAACTGAGCAGGAGACTTGTCAGGGTCACCTTTGTCCCATAACAGTTTCATAGAAACCAGATTCATCATCAGAACCAGCCAGACAGACGTTGGGTGTTCAGGCTTTGAAGTGTCAGTCAAGTGGGAGGCTCACTCTGGGTTGCCGTCTTTTTCGGTTAGCGAACCTGCAAGGAGAACCCCTTCGACCGGAAGGCCAGCCCCTCATCTAAGCCCACAGCCCGGCCCCCCAGGGGACCCCGGCCCGCCCGCCCCCCGGCCCCCGGACACGGCTTCCCTCTCATCAAAAGGAAGGTACATTTGAGAAGCTCTTCGCACAGCGGGCCAGTCATGGTCAGCATGCCTGTCGCTTTGGCAGCTGGACTAATCCCTACGGAATGCGCCCCCACTCACGGCCCCGGGGGGGTCTGACCGGGAGACCTGTGACACAGAGCCGCCGCTCCTCTCCCTCCCCGTTCAGGTCCAGTCGGACCAGTACATCCCAGTAGAGGACATTCACGTAGAGATGGGTGAACTGGACCAGCGCCTGGATGAGCTGGAACACAGGGGGGTGGAGCTGGAACAGAGACTGAGGGAGTGCCAGAGCGGTGAGGAGGGGGGGGCTGGGGGGGGGGCGCATCCTAAAAATAGCACCAGTGTGCGACTGTGCGCCATTATTTACACATGTAGCTGCTTCAGGTAGATAGAGGCTTCGGCTGCCGCACCTGAGAAGATGTTCGTGAAGCTCCGAGGGCAGCCTGGGCTCAGATGAGTCGCAGTCTGTATCTGAGCTAAGCTTCCCATTGCAGATGAGGAGGAGGAGCGCCTCCTGGTGGACTGGTTCACGCTGATCCATGACAAACACATGCTCGTGCGGAGGGAGGTCGAGCTTGTCTACACGTGAGTGCCCCTTTTGCCTGCTTCCGGTTTTAAGTTTCAAATATTAAAACACAAACCGCCAGAGAGGAAAGATATGATGGGTTTTTTTTTTTTTTTTGCATATTTGCATTTTTCCAGGGCCAAACAGCAGAATTTGGAAGAGAGACAAGCGGATGTAGAATATGAGCTCCGGTGTCTCCTCAATAAGCCTGGTAAGCTGATGTCACACGAGTAACTCGTGCTTGCTGTGCTGGTGTCGGCCACGCCCTCTTCTGTGACCACGCCCCCTTGTCTTAACAGAGAAAGAGTGGAGCGAGGAGGACCGGAACAGAGAGAAGCAGCTCATGGCTGAGCTGGTCACCATCATCGAGGACAGAAACCAGATCATCAACAGCATGGATCAGGACCGGCAGAGGTGATCATTCAGCCGGATCCTCCCCCTGCTAAATATCCCAGCACTTTTGTGCGGCCATGTTGACACTGTATCAGATATTGATCTGGATTCAGTTTAAAGACATTGGATTACACTCATTGTAGACAAATGCTGAATAGTAGAATTGTGATCCTGTTCAGTGTGCACCTTGCACAAGGCTCCACATTACCGTGACCCTACCTGACAAAGGCGTATCTCTGGCTCCATTTTTAGTGTATTTTCTGTACCACTGCTTGTTCGGGCTTCACTCGCCACCTTGTTTTTGATGCCAGCTGTATTGTGCTTTGATTGCCTTGTTATTTAGTTAATGGAACCGAATTTCACTATTTCAGGGAGGAGGAAGAAGACAAGATGTTAGAAGCAGTGATTAAGAAAAAAGGTAAAGCTGGAAAGCCTCCCTGTCCTCTCTGCTGCGGAATATCGAGATGCTGTTGTAAAGTGTACCGCTGCCACCAGGGCAGACCTCCGGAGAGCCGAAAGGTGTCTCTTCAGCGATACAGTTGTACTTCGGCTCTGTGCTCTCGCTCATTTAACACGATCTGTGTCCCCCCCACGCCCCGCCGACAGAGTTCCACAAGGATCTCGATGTCGACCCGAGGAAGAAGAGTGCCAAGTTCAAGCCCAGTAAGGTTCTGAAGATGCTGAGTCCCAAGAGCGAGGGAGGCAAGAACAGGAACGTCCGGAAAGACAAGAGCTGAGGCGGCAGAGCCTGAGGGGGGGGGCAGTCCTGGGGGGCGGGGCCAGGGAGGCGAGGATGTGCCGTGGGGAGAGAAGGTGACCTATGTACGCCAATCAAAGGCTTCCCCCCCTGCAGCTCTGATCACACCCCCTCATAAACGCTGACATGTATATATTTTAAACTGCCTTTTTGAACTGTGCCACAGAGTAACACCTGCTAAAATTAAGACAACAAAAGTGTCTTCCTGTAGGATTTTATTTATATTGTGTCCTAAGTGCTGTTCTACCTTTAAGTTATACGTCACAGGCTCTTGAACCCATCATATATGTCTGACATTTAACCATGAGCACTGTGGTAATAAGTCCTGGATATTTCTATGTAGTATTATATATATTTCACTGTGCGTAATGCTACTGTACACAAGGACTTGGATCTGGTGGCCCAGTAAAGGGGTTTTTCCCCATGTTAATGGCAAATTCCTGGTTGCTAAGGTTTCTCTGTTCCGGAAACAGGTCTGGTACGACACTTGGCGCATGCTGGAATGGTGCTTGGCATTTGTTGTTGGACTGAGTGATGGCTACTTATCTGACTGTATGTAACCAGAAATAAATTTCCTTTGGGGGGGCCCGGCTACCATACTGGTAGATTTTGCAGACCTGAAGGGAGGATCCCCTTGGTTAGTTTTGCCAGCTGGGAGGGGGGGTCCTAGGTTAGGGGCTTGAAGCATATTTTGGGGAGAGGGGTTCAAACTTGTAATTTTACGACCTGACTACGTGCCTGACCAATAACAAAAAACAGTTTGGTATTTTACTGTGTGGTTACGTGCCTGCAAACAGTATCGTACTTGTGAGTTGTATGTGTCGATCGGTGTGGAAGGAATTTTGGGTTATTAAGAGAAGGAAAGTTTTGCACAAAATAGAGCAGGCTGGAAATTACCTCATGGCATTTGTAAACATTTGTAAAAAGCAGGGGGGTATTGAGTGGCCCAGCAGGCTAAGCCTCTGCACCTGTGATTGAAAGGTCGCTGGTTCAAGCAAGGCCCTTAACCCCCAGCTCCGTGGGCCGCCACTGCCGCTGGCTGCCAAGCCTGCATCTCTGTGTGTCCTGAAGAGCAGGATGGGGTAGGTGAAAAGAGAATTTCCCCACTAGGGATCAATGAAGTGTCGTCATCATCATCATCATCATCATCATCATCATCATCAGGTGGATCGGCTGAACATTCATTTATCTATTTTCCATATATATCAAAAGTGAGAGTGTTAAGCCTGTGAATGATGCATATATGCAAATTTAGTTTTTAATTTATGTTTTTTAAAATGTTTTTTCCTTATTACAGTTACGCTAATTTAACCTGTGTCTGTGTTTGACTTTTTTAATGGGCTGGGTTCAGTTCTCTGAAACAGCAGTTTACAATGTGCACGTTTACAGCGAAGTGCCTTTATTTTCCCCCTTTTAAATCCTTCACCCCTCACTGTTTCTTCCCCACTTTCCCGGTTTGTCATTCTGGGTAACACGCTCTTTCTGCGCTCACTGTCACTGGGGGGAGGTAGGGCCACCCAACGGGTTGTACAAAACAGCAGAAATGCTAACAATGATCTAGACAAAAAAAAAAAAAACAATTAAAACCATAGCTATATGAGAAGGAAATAAAAAGAATTAATGAAACTAAACAGTGCGTGTTTATTCATTCACATTTGACAGCGTGTGTCTAATGTATTTGCCTAGTAAATGTGACATTTGTAACTGGCAGTTTGACCAGCTGGTAAAGTACAGGGATGCCCTATTCTCACTCAACTCAGTTCTACTTAATTTTGAGTCATTTGAGTGTATAGGAAGAATATTTGTGCATACTTTTATCTGTGAGCACCAATTTTTGTCTTAGTTTAGAATATGTGTCTTGGCAGTTTTCCTGAAGTTTAAGGACTTGGATTCCATTGGTGTGTCAGCTGCAGTCAGCTGCAGTTGCCGGATATTCTGCCCTCCTCTGCTCCTCTCTGAGACTCTTCCATTCCATGCAGCGGGCTCTGTCAATCACTTCCAGCTCCCGGATCCTCTGTGAGATAGCAAGAATAGGTGGAGACACCTTGTCTGTATGTCTCTGGATTGGAATCTGTACTTTGTACGTGTGCGAATGTTTTTTCAGTACCTCTCACGGTTTGTAGACACTCTAATCTAGCTCTCTGAAGGATCTATATCTGAAATTTGCCCATGGTGCAATTCTATTCACACACAGAATACAAAGCGCTCCAAATAGGCTTCACAGTTGTCTGTTTCTACCTTCTAATCTATTTGTATACTGTTCAGTGCTTTGCCACTGGATAGACACTTAAACCAGGTGATGCTCATAGCCTTGTGACCATTTGGCTGCTTGTGAATGGCACTGTGGGTGTTCATGAGACACAGTGGCACACAAATCCATAGCAAATCCACACCAATACCAGCGTGTGTAGTAACCTGCGATATCTCTGTGTTAATGATGTTCTGGAAACATCTCCCTCTCCCAAGGGCCGCCATCTCCTCAAGAAACTGTCTTCTGTCTTCGATCTCGTCCAGGACTGTGGATTGAAAGAAAGAAGGTTGGAGGATAAAGTGGAAAATGAGCTTAAAATCATTTTTGAATTTACTCTTTACTCCTGAAATCTCTGGCCTCACCCTCTTGGAATCTGTCGACCTCCTCCTCAATTCCCCCGTCACCTGGAGAGTCCTGGAAATGGATGGTTTTTGGCTCCTTTTCCTTCCCCATCGCAAAAATATCCTGCAGCCTCCTTTTTTCCTTTTCGAGATCCCCTACAAGAAAGATTGACAAAACAATCTTTTGCATACTGTTGCTGTTTTCTGCATAGTTCACTATATGATTTTGGTCCCAACATCACACCTCATCAGCTGTGAGACATAAAGCAATGTTAGTACTATGTTTTTCTTCTTGGAAAAACTTTGGGGGGGGGGTAGTGGGAGTGTACTGACGTGTGGCAGACGGGCGGAACTTCTCTCGCACGTAATTATCCCCAGATCTGCATGTTGCAGCACCGCGTTTCTGTGGTTTGACTGGCAGGCTGGACGTTTCTTTGACCGTGGGTTTGGGATGGGCTACAGGGGCTGGTGATGTGGGGGTACAAGTCAATGGCAGGGCGCCCCCCTCTGTTCAAAATTAATAGAAAAATGATTTTATGAGAACCAGACATACAGGTTAAGGGCCAAATATAAACTGTAACAAAGTATATAAATGACTTGCTAAAGACTCACGCTTCAGCTGGCTGGTGATTTGTCTCTGCTGAAAGTTTGTAAGTTTTGACTCTCGCATCATCACTGGCAGAACATACAATATTTTGAAATAAATTCTTAGAAAATCAAAGCAAATTATATAAATAAAATGGCAGACAAGGCATGTTTTATGTGACGTTATGCATTAAGTGATGAATGCATTGCTTAGGTACATATAAAAATTCCGAATTCCTCATATTAATTTTCCACATATGTAACGGGCAGTCAAAACAGTTACTAGCCAACTTACATTTGAGCATCTCTTGTGTCTCCTTGCTGTACTGCATCACGTGGCCCAGCCCCACCCCCGCCTCAGCTGAACGTGCTACGTCTCCATTGTGAGACATCTATATCGGAAACATACACACGCAGTGACGTAGTGTGGCAAGCCGAATTATCCTTTATGAGTATAAGGCTTAGTCTCATAACATAATTCTTACTAGTTAAAATAACATTCTTACTATTAAAAATAGAATTTCTGCTAGTAAGAATTTGAATTCAGGATATCTACAATGCAATTCTTACTAGAAAGAACTATCATTTTACTAGCAAGAATTGTATTTTTAATGATTTTTTGTTTTTAAAATTTTATTGAATTATAGACATCTACAATATGACTTTTTATTAGGGAAAATTGAATTTAGGATATGTGAGACAAAAATACAATGAAGTCAATTGGAATATATGACTAATAAAATTGAATTATAGAGCTCTATAATATGAATTTTCCCTAGTAAATATACATTTCTTACTACAGAAGTATAGATATCTGAATTTCGCATTCTATCCAGTAAATTTTGATTTTTTTCTATTTAGAATATAATTTCTACTAGTAGACATCAAATAACGACGAGTAAGCCTTATACTATTAAAAGACAATTTGGTTTGCCATAGGACGTAGCGGAGATCGTGTATCACACAGGAGGGAAATACATACAGATCGACAAGTTCATTATTGCTGGAAC
Organism: Mormyrus proboscirostris; assembly: GCA_026779585.1. Lineage (NCBI taxonomy): Eukaryota > Metazoa > Chordata > Actinopteri > Osteoglossiformes > Mormyridae > Mormyrus > Mormyrus proboscirostris. The sequence goes on from JAODKF010000103.1 coordinate 6,596,252, forward strand.
AGTATTTCAGCGAGAACAGAAGACCAGAGTGTATCTCAGAAAAAGGGAATAATAAAATGCAAATCAAATGTGAATTAATGATGCTTGGTAAAGCGACAGCTTTTAGATTAAAATAGTCATATTTTTAGCGTTGCTTATATTAGTTCATTTAAGTCCTTACTGTTGTAACTTTGCGTTTCCCTTGGTCCGTATGTTACCCAATGCCAACACTGTACTGCCCAGTTACACAAGTTGAAACACTTCAGAGCCATTTCATTACAGCCCAGTGTGCACATTTGTGTAAATCTTCGTGAGGAATCGACTTGTTTTGTAATTTTTAAAACAAATTGCCACAGCTTACCACGCATTACTTTTTTTTCCAGAAACGCTCCGACGTCGCTCTTATTTCCGAGATGCTTACAGTGGTTGTTAAGGCAACGGGGAAACTACTGGAGGATGTATAGATAATGTACTACGAGATATTACGAGATTTGACTAGCATGTTTCGAAAAATGATTAAATATACAAACATTGTTGACTAAGATATAAACATTGTAAACTACGTTATAATTAGACTTTGTAGCATAATGTTAAACATTTTATTAAAGTTCAATAGATTCACATCGTGTGAGCAGGTAAAAAAAAAGAAGAACCCTGTTGTCGGGAATGCCGATCTATATGATACATCACTTTTGTATCTATGCGCGAAGAGCCGTGCCCCGGATGTTGTCGCATACGAGGAGGAAGCACTATGAGAAAGCGTGTCGCTTTTGCTGTGCGCAGTAGGGATCGAGTTGTAGTTGTGTATTTGAGGTAAAATTCTACTTAGAACGAACTAGAATGTCTGATAACGAAGACAAGTAAGTAACAGAATAATATTTACCATAATTACTTTGTTATAAACGACTTAGCTGGGAAGCTCCGTAATCGTGACGAGAGTAATTTTGATCATGTCCGGCAAGCTATCTTTTAGCCGCTGGCTAAGTTTGCATGATGCTAGTTTTTGTTTGATATTTATTAATTTGATTTACCCACAATCAGGCATAAAGTTGAAGTTTTAAAGAAATCAAGGGGAATGAGTACCTAACCACTGCATTTGTCTACGCTTCACAAATTATATAGTATCTCACTGGAAACCTCTATTTAAAACAAACCTTATTTAAAATAGCGAGAGTGACCAATTGTTCAAGTAATCTGTTTTTAAAATCAATTTGAATAAAATGACGAGACGCATGAAACTCTGAACTCATGCCACTGAGAATGTTCTGGACTTCATAGTGCTGTACCCAGGCAGAGCAACTTAATGTGTGGAGTCACGTCCGTCATCTTTAGCATTTCTCTTTTAGTTTTGATGATGGAGACTTTGATGATGTTGAGGAAGATGAAGGACTGGATGACTTGGAGAATGTGGAAGATGTGAGTTGAGACGTGAAATGAGATGTTCTTGTGATACTCTCTGTACTGTAATTGTATTGCATTGAAAATCCCATCCTTATAATTCAGCTTGCCCTTCATGTTTTAGGAAGACCAAGAAAATGTGCAGATCCTGCCAGCAGGAGAGGGCCAGCAGGCCAACCAGAAGAGAATCACCACTCCTTACATGACCAAGTATGAGAGAGCCAGAGTGCTGGGCACCCGTGCGCTGCAGATAGCGTGAGTATTGCCTCACTGACTCTCCTGTTAAATTTTTGCCTGCAATTTGCACTCCGTTTTTAAATCATGAAATGTGTCCTCTTTAATTACACGTGCAAGTTCAGTCGGAAATATAAAATTACTTGATTGTATGAATCGAAATATGTATATCTAGTTTGATAATGCATGCTCTAGCTAACCTTGTTTTTGTGAAAAATTCACAGTTGGTTAATTTTCATAAGATGATCACACAGTGCACATGCATGACAGAAGCACTGAACATTTGTACGAGCACCTAATTAACACGTTAAACACGATATCTAGAAAACAGAAAGGGAAAATATTAAAGAATAAACTATTTCCTTGTTGAAGTAACTTTTTGGGTAGTAACCCAGGATTCACACCACTCTCTGTCCTCCTGCTCTTGTTCTTATCCTGGCCAAACTCCTCTCTTTGCTGCTCTTTTCTGCAGGATGTGTGCTCCAGTTATGGTGGAACTGGAGGGAGAAACAGACCCACTGCAGATCGCCATGAAGGAACTCAAGTAAGGATCTTCTCTCTCTGCATTTTGATTTCACTCTTCTGATTTAGTCTGAGCTGTGGGTTGCATGTTCTGCTGCGGCATGTAAATATTGGTTGGTGACCCCCCCCCCTCTCCCTTTGCAGGAGCCGGAAGATTCCCATCATCATCAGGAGGTACCTGCCGGACGGGAGCTACGAGGACTGGGGCTGCGATGAGCTCATCATCTCCGACTGAGACGACCCAGTCCAATGCGAGCTTTTGTGGAGCCGGCATACTGAGCTGTGTGTGAACTCGCTCTTGGTGCCCAAGGGACACGTGCACTGGGCCCATGGAGTTTTAAAAAGTTTATTTTCTCCCATGCGTGGTGCAGCAGCCTCTCTACTGTATTATATAGTTTACCAGAATAACTCATAATGAAAAATAGTAGCGTGCTTAAGGAACCATTATAAACACATGGTTTACTGTGTCGTGTTCGTCACTGGTTTAACCTGGCTGGACCCAACAAAGTAGCCAATGGGAAGAGAGTATGCAGACCACCCACTATAGGTTGCAGACCTTTTTTTTTCTTCTCCCTCCTCATCATTAGCCCCTTATAAATAAAAACCTGGGAAATGGCAGGAAATTGGGTTATTTCGGCTAAAATCCACCAGAGGGAGCCAATACCTTTTGTTTGACCTCAATACTGACAGTTGATCTGGTCGTCTTTTTAATAACTTTTTCTAAAATCCAGAAAATTGATACTGCTTGTCAAGCTGTAATATAAAAAAGTAGGAGTTTTAATTATTTTATTGTCGTGGCTGTTTCTCTACTGCTAATTGTTAACCTCAATGGTGTAATTTAAATAAACTGGAATAAGTGTTTATTTGCGAGTTGAATTGTTAGTCATGGTTATTACTTGAGTTATAGATATGGGCAGGATCTCTATGACGTGATAATCATACAGCCAATGACATGTTAGTGACACACCTGGGTACCTGGCAGAACATTTTAATCCTTCAATTTTTCTCTGGCCCAAGAATTTAGTCAGGCATGTCTCTTGAGGTCCTGGGCCCCATGAAAGCATATTGTATGAAAGAGCCCCCAACCCAGACCAATCCGTTTTGTTGGACCCACTCGGAATCATCTAGCCCCTAACTGGTATTTTGAATAGAGGATTCTCAGCCTGTTCGTGGGGAGACTCCATCCAAAAGCTGAAAGTCGTATCCATGACGAACATCTTAGATTATTCTTGTTGCTCCTGTTTGTGCTTCATAGAGGTGGGATGTGAAGGTGCAGCCAACAGTACGAGAGGGTGTTTGGTTCGGATGCTGCCTATGTCCTGTTATCTATCCAGTCATGTCCATTGGTGTCAGCTCAAGCAATGATAAAGCAGCTGAGTTACGAATTATCGCCTCAAAATATCAGCCTGTGTTTCTGTTATGGAAGAGAGTGTGTTGTTTTCTTCACTTGGGAACTCTTGGTTTATTGGTCAGTCTGTGTCCTCATCTGTTCATGAGTTCTATGGTTTGTGACTAGGATTGCAAAATTCTGAGAATTTTCCTGTTAGTCCCCATATATTCCTGCTAATTCGCTTGGAAAGTTTCCAACTTGGAATATTTCCAAAATTCCCAAGCTTAACTTCCCATAGAACGGAAAGTTTCTGTAAATTTTCCACCTCTTTGCCACTCTGGTAGTGACTGTAAGGACAAGGCCATGGATGTATGCAACCCAAATTAAAGCTTTTGCAGGATTTTTGGGCTCCTTGTCCTGGAGAACCGTCAAGTACAGCCACTGCTCCTCTGGATCAAGAGGAACCAGTTGAGGTGGCTTGGGCATCATTAAAAAATGACTCCTGACCAGTTGCCACCGGAAACGTACTGGGCACGTACCGGACAGGAAGTCTTGGGGCAGATCCAGGAAGCCCGAGAGGAATTATGCCACTCGGCTGCTCAGTGAATATTTTGGTTTCCTTCAGGAAGAGCTGGAATCTGTTGCTGTTAAAAGGGAAAGCTGTTGGTGAACCTCACTAATATTAGCAAAGTGGAAATAGACGTATCAGTTTCTAAAACGTTAGCAGACTGTATGTAGCTGTCTGTATTTGGGTTAGGGTAGCACTCTGGTGGTAGAGTGGGATTATTAATAATTTGTGTTTTGTTTTGTTTGTGCTGCCAGTGATATCAACAAAAGTAACAAGTATCCTTAGGTGTTTTTTTCCACGCAATATAAATAAATGAATTATAAGACTAAAATTAGTGATAGAAATCAGGTATTCCTGCACCAAACACTATATCTTGGTATAAACAGAGGGGGGGGGGAGCCTTACAATGATATGCAAAGGAATGCGGACAGAAAATGGTGAATTTGAGGGAGCCGTTCGCCCAATGTCAGGTGATGGAACAAATCTTACAAAATACCATAAATTCTAGCAAATGACAACGGCTGTATTAATTTTTTATCTGCTGTACTGCATCCACTTTGTGGGTGAAAGGATGGTATTGATTTAATTTTTGCTATAAATTGATGGTAAGTTAACCTCCACCCTTCCCATCAACAAGCGTCACTACAATGTGTGAGATTGGCGTATTCACTTCGTCTGAGTCATGTTACAACTGTAGGAATTCTCCTTCATGGTGTCATATTTGTCTGTCTAGCCTTGTACTTTCCCGGCTCGCTCAGACCGCAGACCATCTGACAGTAACACGCAGTCACGTACACGCTGAGAAAACTGGTATGAAGTTTCCTTTTTCCGCGCTGCCAGCCAACCACCTCTCCGCGCAGGAAAACCAACACTCCACGGTTTCAGACAAGCCGCTTCACCTTTCCGTCCGAAATTTTGTTGGAATCCTAAACTGCATCTAAAATCCGTCTCCAGACAGAGCCAGAAGAAAGCGTGAGCTGCCTTTTCCCCGCACTGGATTGGAAAGTTATTCCATGGTGACCGCTTGCATCTATAACACTGCCGCCTGGCGACGCAGATCTCAGATCTGTGTGCATGTCTTCCCCAAGTTCAGCCTTCGGTAATTTATTTGGAGCATCAGACAACATATAAAGCAGGTCTTTACGAGTGCTGCAGGGAGATGACATGCTTGTGAAAGAGCCAGCATTACATCACAAACGTATCCAGGGGGGTTTTAAACCTCAGCTATAGCCGCTTAGAGTTGAACAAGGCTTAAACAACAACAATACACATTTAGGAGTTTCTAAAATACTTTAGAGCAGTGATCTCCTACCTTTATTACAATGAGAGTTACTTTGACCAAGAAAGAACTCTGACGAGCTACTGCACAGTAATGATATAGTTTGTCGATTGGGGGAGGGGGGATCCCCCTGTCCATCATGCCTAAATTTGGCCAATCGATTGTGAGGCGGGGGGAAGTAATCGCGATCAACTGATTGTCGACCACTGGCTTAGAAACAATGTTGATCCGGCAAACGGGAAACAGAATCGAAGGATGTGTCCTTGTACGCTATCTCACCTCCAGTATCACCATCTATCTCCTCTTTCAGTCCCGCCTTTGCCCCCACCGCCTGCAGTACTGCAGGAATTTTTAAATCCCATTACAGCCTACGGCTCGGCAGCAAGAGAGGGGGGGGGGACGCAGTCGTAATGGGGGAGCGGGCAGTATGAAAGTCCCTTTGTATGGCTGCAGAGCTACAGCCCGAGCAGTTACGGGTATGACTTGCTCGCCCGCCTCCCCATCCAACATCTCAATGACGCTCTTTGTCGAACCGCCGATTACACGGAGGGAATTGCCAGTGCGGCGTATCCCTACCGACTCACTGAGGCGCACACATTAATACAGTGTGCTGCTTGTTGTTTGTGACAGACTCCGCACGTCCCACCGTCGTGCACCGCAGTGGAGTTAAAAGTATCCTGGGTTTATTCCGCTGACTCCCTGGATTCCCAAATTTGTGTACTGCTCCGCCATCAACGTGAATAGATAAGTGGCTGTGGATGAGGAGTAACCTAATAAGACCAGACTTTCTAATTGCTTCGTAGGGCAAATGCCGCAAAAACCAAATTAAGCACCAGGGCAATTAATCACATATATTAAATAGCCACTTCTGGTAAAAACTATTTTCGTGTGACTCTAAATTGAATAGTCACTTTATATTAAAGCAGAGATGTTTCCCAAACCACGCAGCTTTCTTTTTATTTACAAAAACACGACAACGGTTTATTTCATGTGCTATGCACTGTGAGCTCCCGGCATGTTTTCCATTCAGCCGCACACGTACAAGATGCGTTACAACGTGACGTCACAGCCAACGTGCGACAGATTGGCGGACAATCGAGTGTTTACATAAGTATCGTAAAAACGGTTAACAATGATAAGAAACATGGTATTAACAAATATAAATAATTTGTTTTAATATATCACAAGTTATCTGTAACAATAATGGGAGTTTGAAATTTCATGTTATGAAAGGAAACAATAAGAAATTCGGAATTTTTAAAAATACATCGATTCGGGACTGTAAGAAAGCACATGTCAGTCGGTTGTACAATATAGGGACCCCAAATAAAAATATACAAATCATGTAAAACAATAAATCATTCACATTGTTAGGGGACATAAGGAAATCAGAAATAAGGTTCATGGGCCAGTTTGGTTGGATATTAAGGGTGGGGGTTCACACCCTGAGGCTTGAAGACCACTCAGTTTACAGCAAATGTTTTTAAGGCGTGAAGTGGTTTCTTTTTTACTGCCAATGAAATACAAAATAGATGTTGGCATTTGCAACAGCAACATCTCCAATAGTTGACAACTGTCATGTATCGATAACTATGTAGCAGGTGACACCACACAAGAATAGGCCTACAGTAGGGTTTTTTGACGACTTGGACGCCTTTAGAGCGGATTCCGTGCAGATCGAACGTTGCTGTGGATGTCCTATGACATGCCAAGCGAAAGGCGCCCCTTTCACACCACCCCTAAGCAGTCAGGGAGCCTAATGTTTTGGAGAAACATTTAAAACCCAGGAGTGGCCTAAGCAAGCACTTCCGTAATGCTTCAGCGATTGTGTTCGGCTTCATGCTTTAACAGTGTATTATTTTAAGCATTTTAACAGCTGTGTATTTATTCATTTCTCTACTTTGGGGTACAGCTGCAGAGTCCGTCCCTGCTATGTTCTTTTGGCACTGTTTTCCTGCCCTAAAGCCCCTTTTCTGCCTTGTTTTCCCATAGCAGCACCGGTAATTGTGAAATTAAATGGTACGCTAAGCTCCAGGTTGGCGCTACCCTAACCCCTATTTAAAGTGTAACAGTAACCTGTATTTTAGTAGTTAATTAAGAGATGCTTCTGTGCCAAGCGTCTTCTATTTATACGACTGGGTGCTCAAATAAGACGGCAAGATATTGAAGTGAGGCCCTGAACCAGCAACCTTTGAGTTATAAGTCCAACGCCTTAAACGCCACACTATCGTCAGCTCTCTTAATGAATCGGCGAGTCCCCAAATTGAAAGACCGTATTGCATCATCTGTATTATGATGGAGAACATTTCGATGCATTGCTTTGCTCTTGAGAGTTTTATTTACACAGAGGTGTTCTGAGGGCACAACAAAAAATGATGGGGTCAGAGAGATAACCAATCGGCAACTAGAGGAGGCAAGACCAAGACATTTGATTGGTTGGACCCTACAATATGATTGGTTATCTCTCTGAATAAATGCTTTTTCAATCTGCACTCAGAACAAGAAAAACTCCCATGAGCCAGTACTTTGGGGACCCAGCAGTACAATGTGGAGTGACAGACTGTCTTACTCTCACTCACAAAGAAATACACACATTTGTTCACTCTATTGTGATTAACAGCTCACAATATTCAAGAAAAAAAACACATCAAAGCTCAATGCGTGGTCATCCGTTGGGGAACACAAAGCCAGAATTTCACACTAAAAATTTTATATGAAAATAAAATCCTAGATCAGCCCAGCGCCGCAGAATTCTCAGTGTGATGGTGATAAAAAAAAAATATACAAAAACAAGAAACTGTTTTCTTCTTTGACAGAAATAGCCTTCGGTTTGGTCTATAAAAAACGTAATTTCTCGGTATAAAATAGCTCTTCTTCCTAGGACCGTTTGAAGTTTTCCTAATGCTTTGGTGTCCTGCTGTGGGACTGGAGTGGGGGGTGTGGGGGAGGGGGTTCAGGGAGAGCGGATACGTGCCTACACTGAGCCACCGTGCAGCACTGCACACATGTGTAAGGCCCCTCCTTGCCACACTGCATACACATCAGGCCACGCCATGCTGTACTGCGCACTCATGTCAGGCCCTGCTGTGCCACACTGCACACGTGTCGGGCCGCGCTGTGCTGCACTGCACGCATGTGTCAAGTCCCTCCGGCACTGCACACACGGCTCAGGCCCTGCCATGCAGCACTACATACACGCGTCAGGCCCTGCTGCGTCACGCTGCACACGTGTCAGGTCCTTCCATACCACATTGCACACACGTGTCAGGCCTCGCCGTGCAACACTGCACACACATATCAGGCCCCATTGTGCTGCACTGCACACACGTGTCCATGCCATAGCCAAATTGACTAACTCCACCCAGAAGCAGCGCTCGACGCGTCAGCCTTAACACAGCCTGTGTGGAATCGCTAATGAAGGATATTTCATTCTTAAAGCCAAAGGTGAATACAGTTGTCCATGCTCCATATGCTGGGCAAGGGGAATAATAATATAAATTAAGGTGATTTCGTTTTAATAATCGGCTTGATGATGATGTGGGTAGGGCTGCCTCTAAGCTTCCCTGTGTGTGAATGGGTGCCTCATGCTTTGTGCACTGCGATGAACTGGTATCCAGTGCAGGGTGCCCCCTGCCTTGTGCCCTATACTTCCTGTTACAGGCTCCAGCAGTGGAAGAATAGAGGATGAATACTTTATTAACAGCCACACCAGGAAATTACTTCATTATAACCTGTCCTGTAAGGAAAATCTGTTGACAAAGCATGGCCCATGTACAACATATTTACGCATTGTCCTTTTGTGTTGCATATACAGTGTAGCACTACTGTTACATCTACGAGGGTTCAAATATGTTCACTGTGATAATTAAATGTAATATTTTTGCCTGTTTTTGGTTTCTCCATCAAACACATGGGTGTAACACAGGAAAGCAGAAGGGTTTTATAACCTCACTTAATGGGTCTGATTCAGCTTAATGTCTAATTTTATCCAATTTTTGCATCTTACATAGCAACAGTTGTTTCAGGCATTTCGAACTTAAGCCAGAGACTGAGTTTCCAGCCTCTGGCACTTTAGAGGCGACATTAAGATCACGCTCTTCCAGTCTGCTCCATCTCCCACATGTCCACACTGTGGTTCCTAAAGGAGTCGTGGCTGGAGGCTTTTCTCTCAGGGCCTGGAGAGGGTGGTATACACTGGTTGCTCCCAGTGGGGGGGGCTGTGTGACTGGGGCACGTTGCCTGGCTCGCCGACGGCCGTGTACAGGGGTCTCTGGGAGGAACCCATGTAAGAGAAGGCAGAGTACAGGCCCGAGGTGGGACTGGAGTGAGTGTAGTAGGAGGCCTGGTGGTCGCTGTAGTCGAACTGGGCCCTGGGGGGCAGCGAGGGGAAGGCTGAGCCGTAGTGGGGCAGCCCCAGAGGGGTGTAGGTCACATGGGAGCTGCCCGGCGCAGACTCCGCGAAGGGGCCACTCGCCCCCGACTCGCTTTTGATCTGGGCCTTGGATGGGTCCGATCCTGTGGGGGAGTGCTGTTTGGAAAGCCAGGCGGCCGAGTGTCCGCTAGCCGCGGCCAGGGCGTACGCGTAGGGCGAGGCCGAGGACGCCGCTCCTCCCGGGGGTCCGTTCGGGGGCAGGTACTGGTCGAACTCGTTGACGTCGAAGGGCTCCATGTTGGCCATCACCTCGTGGCTCATCTCCCCGATGTCCACGTTCCCAAAGTCGATGTGGGGCTTCCCCACCCCGGCCGTGGACCCAGACGGCCCCTCGCTTGCGACGCCCAGCCCGCCGCAGGACCCGCCGCCGCCGCCGCCTTCCCGCTTCCCCTCTGAGGACTTGCCAGACTGTAGCTCTGTCTTCGGAGTGGTGGGTGGCGTCGGGGGGCCTTGGCTCTGGCCTGACGGGGAAATAAACACAGGAAATGAAGGAGCGGAGAGTTCCTACGGAAAGTCGGGGCAGAAATAAAGGGGAACCCTGGAATATGTGGGGTGGGGGGGCATATCGGGCATACCCCCCCCCCCCCCCCCCCGACTCATGCTGTGAGGACCCCCAAATGCAGGGCAAGTTAGGGGGGTCTAATTATTAGACTGTGAGGAGTGACAGTCAGACATGTAGCCACTGAAATTATGAGTTTGAACCAACCTTGAAACTTGCTTCCACCCCCTGGTCAGTGAAAAGTACTAAGCAAAATCTTCAGCAAAAATGTATTTCTGGCTGCGGGCCTGGTGACAATGTCTGCTGCTGAAATGCACAGCTCACGAGCTGGTTGTGCGTGATGCCCATCAGCCAATCGGGAGCCGGCTTGCCCTGAGTGGATGTGTTCCGAGGGACGGCTCTCGTAGTGTGATTGGCTGTAGCGGACCTCACCTTCCGAGTGGGCGTCGGAATCCCGGCCGGAGCCCAGCTTGCCGTTCTTGCGGCGTCGAGGCTGGTACTTGTACTCGGGGTAGTCTTTCTTGTGCTGCTTGCGCAGCCTCTCCGCCTCGTCGATGAACGGTCTCTTGTCGGCCTCGTTCAGGAGCCTGTGGGGGGGGGGGGGGGGGGTGTCAAA
>JAODKF010000103.1:6607208-6619508 GCA_026779585.1 Mormyrus proboscirostris
CCCCCCCGCCAAAAGGGCCACCAGCTCATGGGAAATACAAGAGTGGAATAGACTGCGACTGAGTCATGCGATGCCCTAGGTGTGTGTATGACTGTATATGTGTGAAACTGAATGTTTAAAAGACGTAAACATGTGGACTTAAAGACTTATTTTGAATTTCAAGATTTGTCAAACATTTTCCCTCGAATCAGGCAATGTGCACATTCTACACTCTCAGAAAAGGGTAAAAATGTGTACCTTTGCTTGTCACTGGGACTATATCCTTGTATTTGTACCTTTTAAGGTACAGAAATGGACACTGAGGATCATCCCAAAGGTACAAACAGCATTAATGTACCATCAATAGTACAGAAATGTTCCTCAGAGTCCATTTCTGTGCCTTGAAAGGTAAAATTACCTACAGCTAAGGGTATAATTGGCAGAACCTTGAGGGTGCAGCCCCAGTCACAAGAAACGGTACAATTTTTTTTTTTTAGTTGGTAGTTTATGTAACATTGTGGTGTTTCCCATGATGCTTATACTGAAAGTCTATCAAACATAAATGAGCAATAGATATTTTCCCTAGTAAGCTTTAAGCATTTTATACAGAGATGTAACATATAAACAGTTGTTTTCTAACATCACACCTCTCAAGAGACTGACACAACTCAACATAAGATACACAAGAATAATCAGGTATATGACAAGCATGTAATTAACATTAGTGCAATCAAACGTCTGATGCCTTATTACATGTTAAAACACACTAAAGTACATCAGATCCGAACAAATTCTTGTAATGCCCAAAATATGCCAATTATTTTGCTGGTTGCTGAATGAGGATTGGGCATGAATCAAAACTGAAGGGCGCTAACGTCTGGAGAGGTTACGTTATGATAATACACTCCAGCTGCTCAGTTAACTGAGCGGATTCTACAGTTCATAATGTTAGATCTGGTAAGCCTGTAATGGACTGCTATTAGGTCTCCAGCTTTGGGATTCCTGTGTTAGCGGAACCCAAATTAACACTGTGAACACGGTAAGTGGTTATGGACGATGGATGGAGAGGAAATTAGACATTAAAAATTAAAACTACATCCAACACGTTTCGCAGTAATGACGAAGTAGATGAGCATCCAGAAAAGACTGACAAATATGGAGACTACAAATGGTAACGCATGAATATTTTGAACTGATGATTATCCTTTCGAGGTATAAAATTTAACGAACACTGTCTGTCATCTCAGTAAAAAGATGCAGGTATCGAATTAACCAGCAGTTAATTTAAACTGCGCATGTCAGTATTTAACCGGCCAGCACGTCGCCCACGTTTCCTTACATACCGCCACAGCTTGCCCAGGGTTTTGCTGAGCTCGGCGTTGTGCAGGTGGGGGTACTGGTCTGCCAGTTTTCTTCGCGCTGCCTGCGCCCACACCATGAAGGCGTTCATCGGCCGCTTCACGTGGGGCTTGCCTTTGCTGCCCGAGTTTACGCGCACCGGCATGGGCACCAGGGTCCAGTCGTAGCCGTTCAACACGTGGCTGACAGCCTCACGGATACCAGCAGGAAAGCGGTCGTCATCTTCATCCAGCCTGTCTGTCGGTGGTCTGTCCGCTCCAGCCTCCTCGCTTCCCATTACTGTCATCTGCTGCTGGGACGCGGATAAAGGCGAACTCCCCGGTCCCATCGCGCCGGAGTGGGATGGTGACATTGTGTGCCCATCGTCCGACGCCCCGGAGCTCATTTCCACTTCAGATAAACTCTGCTCTTCTCCAGACATATTCTTTCCTTCTTTTTCCACTCGTTTTTTTTTGTTATTCTTTTTTAATGAAAAGTCGCTCCGGAAAATTAAGAAAATAGGCTGAAGTTAGCTTAATACGTCCGTCCTTATTTATTGACCGTGTAATTTGGAAAAATATATCTCCCCGGCTACTCCCGCCGCTCCATTCCACCGAGGCACTGAGCTGAATCACAGTGTTATTTGTCCGTTTAGATAATGTCCAGATTTCGCTCCGAATACAGTTTATATAAACTCCCAGTAAACGTCAAATGCAGATCCTGTAAATATCAGAATCCCTCCCAAAAGGTCCACATGAAACGTATGAGTCGTGATTCTTACTCTGACTTTTCATTAATTTCTTTCTTGTCCCCAGTTATTCGCTCGTGACGCCCTCCGTCATTTATTCTTGTGATTATTTGATGGTCACACCTAAAATAACGAAATTTCAATCGTTGTAGTCATTAAAAATAAGCGAGAAACCTATACCCCATTTATTTGCCTCCACATAACATACGCATAGTAAACCAACAAAATAAGAAAAGCATTAAACAGACAAAATATAATTGGGCAATACGTTCAGTTTTCCGTTTTTTGTTGATAAACTCTACGTCACATAGACGCGAGACTTCTTTCGCGCGGACGCTCTTCATGTCCATCCATCTGTATAGCAACCGATCCTTATAGTTGTGCCACAAGGGGTTAATGAGGTATAATAAATTCCTGCCGGTAACATGTGACACGGAATTCCTTTCGATCATTAATTTATCATTATTAAACAACACATGCGTATTGTTTCAGTGGTGGTACATTTCGACGATGAATTCACTTTAACAACCAAACAGTCGAGAAAATCCCCCCCTGAATCTAGAAAAAATACTCTTACCTACCCACAATTAAATCTAATAAGGATACTTTTCAGTTAATCCTTATTAGTGGGGTTTTCGTGCACCTTATAGGTAGGGTAGGTCTATATGAAAAAAAAACAACTAAAACAATTTAAGAAGAACCCCAAATCCCGCTTTATGTCATACTGTAGAATACATTTTAATTTCGTCTTTGCTGAGTCATTGTCGCGTTAGTTTTATTAATTCCCCCGACTACCAAGTTACAGATGTTTGACACTGTGATTTCAAGATCCCATAATCAAAAAATATCAGGTTTTCCTGGGGTTTCAGCAACGAACAAATAAAAGAAATCACACTTCAAATCATTGATGGTGTTACTTTTGTTTGCTTTTTTGCCATGCGGCGTATGTTAGGCCTATTTTAATTAATCAATTAATAAAATGTAAATTGTATATTTTACTGCTATTTGTTATAGGAATATGCCTATTTTGGTGTACAAGTTCGCCAATTTTTGAAAATAAAATACAGAACAGAAATGACACGCAAAATGAAATACAAACTGAAGAGCAAAAGGCTTTTATCTAAACAGAACCAGATTTGATTTGAGAAAAAAGAATCAAATAAACTTTGACAGTCTTCTCCCTTACAGATCGGCAGATCAGCCCTGTTTAGCGCCGATTCTTCAGACCCCATCCTTGGCCCTTCCCTCCATTACTCGCACGCACCTGCACACAAAGCTCCCCTGTCTCCCTTTACCACCCGTTTTCCGCATTTGCTTCTCACGAGTTTATACCAACGTTATCTTCCGCGATTGAGTTACCGCGAACAATCAGGCAGTGTGGTGGCGTTTTGGCTGGAGGTGTAGACGTTTCCTCTGCCTCCCGGCGTGGCCGCATTTCATTACCGTTGCACTAATTGAAGACATCCTCGTACACACATCCCTATTTGCTATGCACCTTCTGCAGATGCCATTGCTGATGCTTAGGCTGATAGCGCTAAGTTTCAGAACATTTTTCCTTTCCAAATATCATCAGGTTGCCTGTCTGACTTTCCTGCATCCCGCTTTTAAGGTCTTTCGGTAAAGTTCCTTAGTACATCCGAAGAATGTCCACATTCCTGATATCTGATATAAAAAAGCGAAACTTCTAATTAAGTAATGTGACATATTTACAGGTTTGGAATAGCTTAATATGAAACCAATCGGGACGTCAGATTCGACACCGATTTGAGTCCTGCAAATAGAACGGGTCAATACCTGCCGAAACTACATTTTCTGGATAAACACATCGCCCTTAAACTTCTTGGAGAAGGCAGAGGACGTGTCTAGTTCAGCGTTAAACGTTGTTATGCCATCCCGTAAGACACGCGTACATTCCTTAATTGTTCATATGAAATTAATTTAACTAATTAAGTCTGTATGCAGAGAAACGTGACAGATAATTGTATTCCCTCCTAGCTTGTGAGTGTGATTAACAGGTAACTTAGTATGCATAACGATTATTGTGGGTTTAAGAAATATATGATTTCGTTAGTAATTTCTTGTATGTATGTTGTTGAACTTTTAAACACTGCTTACAGGTGTAATAAGGTCAATTCCCTTTAAATCTATTAAAATTTCTGCCTACTTCATTAAAAAAACTTTTAGAATATGATTTTCAGAGGCATACAGGAAACTGGTAAGTATAGGCCTAAATTTCTTTTCAGATATTTGAATGCTTAAGCAGCTCACGGTATTATACTGCAGTGTTTAGGCGTCTGGTGGAGATCTAACTATCCTGGCAAAATATCCTTCATTTCGTAAGAAGCTGTTGGTGCATTTTTTTGTGCATGTTTAAAAACGAGTAATCATTTAAACAGTGTAAACTTTTTAAAAATAAAAATAATGCTTATTGTTAAGACCATAGGGCTGTTTGAATAATATGACATCGACATATAAAATAACGTTTTTAACGAAAGGATCTTCCTTTAGAAACGTTCCATATGTGTTAATGTACGTATGTAAAACTAACTTCGGCAAAAAATCATTACAAGAGAACAGGTGCATAGAACATGTAGGTTAGTAACTGCCATCCGTACCCCTTGCAACACCACAAGCGGACATATATCAACAGCAAAACAACACAATCAAAATAATAATGAGAATATCAATTCGCATAACAGTAATAATTTTCAGGAGTCAGGAAAGTTTCAGCAAAACTTAGTTTAACTATTTATTTATGGTGTGTATAGTCCTGATAAGCCCATCAGCGAGAGAAAGAGACACATGTTTAGCCAAAAACATATACTGTACAGCAACTTACTTCCACGGAGAGGAGTTCGCCTGCTTAGCAGGAGATTTAGAGTATTTCCAAGTTCCCAAAGTGACGCTCGCGCTCCGCCAGCCCCCGCAGTGAATACCGGCTCTGTGTCTGTCGACGGAGCTTAAAGAGATCTGTTGTGTGAAGAAGAGAAAAAATATATATTTCAAGAAAAAAATCTTAAAGGAACAGCACACTCACTCGTTCACGACATTACCTTCCAGCCTAATTTCCGTGCCTGTGGAGATTGGTTGTTGGATTTCTGTTTTTTTTCTTTTTTTTTTCAAAAGAAGGCGGGACTTTCTGAACCCCAAAAACTGCCAATGAAAAACGTCTTATTTTATATGATAGTAGTTTTCCAAATAATGGAGAGACTGAATTACTATGGAATAATAGCAAATATATGCAAAAAATATGAACATTATCGGTATCATTGTAAGGTATATTACTATATTTAAATCAATTCATTTTATGACTGCTCATTTTAAGACTTTCAAAACGTGATTCACTTTAAGTATAACAGTGTTTAAAGTTTTTGCATGGAAGTCGTTACACATGCATAGGCCTACAGTAATGGTGCCGAATTCAATTAAATGACGACTAGCATGCTAATAAATCGTCCTGTGTATTTATATAAAGAAATCCTTTAGCGAGCTGTGGCATTAGTATTGGCGATATTAGGATTAGCAGGCAATGGAATTTCATTCGGATGAAACTACATTTATAGATACTGGGTCACGGACACAATAATAATCCAATCATAAAAATCTCTTCTCAAGTCTGTGCTTGTCGCTAATTAAACCAATACAAAACAAATGTGTAACATACAAACATATGGTCATTTGTCATTTAGGCTTTAATGCCTTATTGTGTGTCTCAGTAACACACATGCATTTATAATAGCAGCTATGGGAAATGTGCGTGGAAGTGCCATCTGTAGATATCAGATCAGTTACCAATATGCTAAGACCGCTGAGAACACAGAGAATCTGCTCTGCCCATCAAGGGCTTGTCCCTGGACGCGGGAGTGCAGTTGTTAAGATAGAAGTCTTGGTTGTCCAGTAAGATCTTAGGTAGGGAGCATTCCTATTGGACAATCGGGATTTCTAATTTAAGTTAACCCAGCTAAGTGAGAAATCCTGCTTTGTAGAACACCTCCAGGTGTCAGAGAGAAGCAATATGACTGCAGCTATACTCTCAGAAAAGCAGTACCAGTTTGTACCTTTGCTTGTCACTGGGGCTGTACCTTCAATTGTACCCTATAGCTGTAGGTAAATGTACCTTTTAGGGTAATTTAAGGTAAAGAAATGGATTCTGAATAACATCCCCAAGATACAAACAACATTAATGTACCGCCAATGGTACAAAACTGTTTCGCACAGTCTATTTCTGTATCTTGAAAGGTTAATTTACCCCTGAGGGTACAGCCCCAGTGATAAGCAAAGGTACAAATCGCTGCTCTTTTTTTCCTGACAGTATACAGGTGAGAGAAAGGAGGTGTTGGCGGATGCGCGGTAGTGACCTCCTCCAGGCAGATCCGGAGCGCCCTAGACTCACAGCACTGACTTGACATACAGGTGTGCTTCACTAATCCTGAGGCACAGGATCAAGACTGAACGGGACTGAATCAAACAGCCCCTACTGCTATATTAAACACAGTGTGGTTTTTATTTGAAGCAAGAGTTAAACTCAAGATCCAAGCTGTAGGCGGAATAAGGATTAAGAAAACAGTATTTCCTTGTTCTTTTTAAATTATTAAGTAGTAATAGCTGTTATATACCTATGTAGGTAAACAACTACACCCAAGACACTTGTACCTGGACCCAGTCGACTCCTTGACAGCCCATACCTATGTCTGTAATGTTGTAGTTGCCTCACTTGTGCGTCACTTTGGACTATATGCATCCATTTCATGAAACTGCTTGTCCTATCCGGGGTGGCGGGGGTCCGGAGCCTATCCCAGAGGATACGGACGCAAGGCAGGGAACAACCCAGATCCGGGAGCTAATCCATCGCAGGACTTGGACAATATTGTCTGCCAAACATGTAAATGTGCATTAAATATTTACTTTTCTTCTATTGTTTTACTGACAGAAATTAGTACTATTTTGTCTAGAACGTTGCGATTAGAATTCCAGATCCAGCCCAGACTGACATTGATTGATATTGTGTTTGTTGCGTCGTAATAATGTGTTACACAGCACCGCCGTTTACGCTAACAAGTGAAACCTCAATAGACTTGTGTTACAATGTGCTGACTTCATAAAAGTGCCTTACGTGGGTCATGTAATGGCATTTACCGATAGTCCCTTAGATATGCAGAAGGCAAACTGAACTCAGGGAATATCAGGGAAGATATAATACAGAGTGGAGACTATTAAAATCAGACACTGACAAACTGTCACACTGTTCCTCTCCACAATAACCCCTTGTCCTCGCACCAATCCAGTTACCACCCGCCGCCCAAAAAAGTCACTTCTTCGTTCTTAGTTTTTTTTTCACTTCATCAATGAATGTCGATTCTGGTAAGTAAAAATATGATGACGAGTGATAGTCGCTCTCCGTGGCTCTCGCGATCTTCCATTCCCGTTCCACACTTTCTTTGAGCTCTTTGTCTTTCTCAGGTGAATTTTAATCATGTGATCAAACGAGCACCCCCCCCCCCACACACACACACACACACGCACTTTACCCTCTTAAATGAAAAATGAGGAACAAAAAGCAGTTTTGTGTATTTAGAAAAAACGCATAGAAAAGGAGACGGGTGTCCCTTCGTTCCTCCTTTTTTCCCAGTTTCCCTGCATTCACGGACAGATCCAAAAAACCCTCTGAAAATTTTCTGGATGTGGATTCATCATCTTGACTCGCCATTTATACTGTAAAATTTCTTCACATACTTTTTTGGAGGGGTGAGTGTGGGTGGGTGTGCCCCCGCTCAGTCTGCTGCCTTACACCTCTGGAATCGTGACTTGCAGTTGCTGTTTGAAGTGAGTTTCTGCGTCGGTGTGTATTTGTGCTTATTGTGTGTATGTGTGTGTGTGCGATGGGCAGGGTTCGGCTAGGGCTGCCATCCTGTGGTGTTGTCCCTGTCAGGTTAAGGGGGGGGGGGGATACTGTGTGCTGTACTGAATCCCAGAAAAAAATGCCGAGCGATGGAAGTAAAAAAGCTTCATGGAAACTTCAAGAATGTCACAGTGAAAGGACAGTTAGCTAGTTAGCTTGGGACAGATCAGAAGTTAACTCGATAATTTGTGTAAATACCACACAATTGTCTTTTTTTTATAATACTGTCATAATACTACCACTAAGAACAATAATAATAATAATAACAATAATAGTGGATTTCTCAAAAGTGATGTCTGATATATAGGTGATTTACAGTGTATAGACACATGTAAAGGTATTCTTATTATTTTAGGGTAAAGGAGTTCAAAAATGATTATAAATCCAAGATTAGCCTGAAACTGTTAGATGGAAACGGTTAAAAATCTATGACCCCACTGAATGCAATGATTTGGCCCCTCGGCTTTTTCCTGTCTGTTAAGAATTGTATCATAATTTTCAACAGTACCACAGAGTGAAGACTTTGCTGAATCGCAGTCTGTGTTGTCTACGACCTACATTCATTCGTTTCAATAATAATAACAAATACATTAAGGATTTAACCGCAAAGTAAATTGAATTCATATTCAGCAGTAAGATTGCAGGAATAAAACACGCAGTAAAACCCCGAGCGTTTTATTTATTTGTTTATTAATTTCTGAAAAAGGACATTTAACGTGACAACAGAAGGAGAGAAAAAACAAAATGTATTCATCCTATATTTATCTAAATGTTTTCGGTTTTGTCTACGTGTGAAAAAAATTAAAAGTTGATTAAAAAATTAAATTGAACTGTGTTTAAAATATACCCGAAATATATGAGAAAGCACTGACAAATAATGGAAGGACATGAGTCGAGATATCATAGTATTCAAGAAGTTGTTTGCAAAACTTTAGTGAACCTGATTTTGAAACAGATAAACATTATCTAATTAATGCATCATCATCAATAATAATAATAATAATAATAATAATAATAATAATAATAATAATAATACAGAACTGGGTAAGAAAATAAATGAACGTCACAAAAAAAATACCAAGACACGAAATATAGATTTAACTATGCTGTCCAAGAAACTGCATTATAAACAGTAATGAAAAGGAGGGAACTGGACCGTATTTTGATATATCTTTGGTTATTAATATTATTATTGTTATTATTATTATTGTTGTTGATGTTGTTGTTATTATGTGAATTGTTAATGTATGTCATGTTTTTGCAAAACTCTTGTTTACTTGTGTTAGTACAGTGTAAGTGCTTCTTCTGCATGTATCTTGGTTTAAATCTTTCGCTCATTATATAGATATTCTTTTTTGTGTTGTTTTGTACAGAAGCTTAATTATTGCGTTTTTCTTCTGGAGGTTTTATTTATAATGAATTTTGTTTTAAAACTTCCTTTAAGATTTGTAAGAAGGCCGACGAGGATTGAATGGATACTAGTAAATACTACCGGAAAAAAGTTAATGAAGTCCGATTTCCAGCAGGTTGCAGCGTGACATCCCCTACGGCCCTTCTGTTAAATGACGTTCATCTGATACCTTAAAGCAATTAGCGACTTCATTACTTATGGGTAAGGGTCACGTGACTCCAGACAAACTAGAAAATTGTAATAGAATATAATATACAATCCCATATAATAAAATTCTTTTGACTTTTGTTTCTGTTTTTATAACGCATATTTGCCCAGCTTGGTGAAAATTTGGAACTGCGTAAAATATTACTATGCTTATGAGTAAATACAGAATAAATGATTTGTGTATTTTGCATGTATATAATAGTTAATTTCTCTCAAACATCTATATTGGTAATAGTTTGAGCACAAGCAAATTTTCATTTGCAAAAACAAAAATTGCCTCTGAAATAGCCTTTGATTTGTAGCAAATCTCTACAATCTAACCGTAATAATATCTTCAGAAATATAAATTAACAAGCAGCAAAAAACCTTTTGTATTCTACTTACTAGTCCAAAACATTTTTTTAAATATGACTTGTGCTGCAGTTTTAAGATGAAGACATTTTGAAGCGAGCAGAGTTGCAACCCTTTCTCCCAAAGATTCTGCGGTCCCTTAATGTATACGCAACAGTCCGATTTTTTTTTCATGCGCCGATTAAAGAATTCATTTTATATACATGATGTAGGCCTATTATTGACCACTGTGTGTTTGATACATCTAACCACTGTCTCCTCTAAGCAATATCACACATCTAAACGTTTATAACGATGAACCATTTTCAAGATTAACGAATAATAAACGAAACACATTTTTTGCAATGTCATTATAAACCATTATTATGGTATCGTAACAGTCAATTTAACACTTAAGCCAACTGGTCTGCATATTGCAATATTTCATAAATATCAAAAGACACAAGATCCGACGACGGGTGTAATTCAAAACGTTTCAGATCCATCTGTGGCTTTCTCACGCTGAATAACATAAAGCCTAGAATGAGTGAGCCAGCAATATTGCAGATTTTAATAGTAATATGCAATTACTATAGCAGTACAACCCACCTAGCAAATTATTAAAATAATATTATAAAAAAATGAAGCATTAGAACAAGTGATCGCAGATCATTTAGGTACACGCAGCAGCACATGACTATGATAATCGTTATAGGATGAAAGTAGGACGAGAAACTCGTACAAGTTACTATCCAACTATTCCATCTGTTTGGGGCTGAAGCATTAACGTGATTTATTATAATTATCCTGATTTTATTATGCTATAAATCAGGCAGCCTGTGGAGCTGCGGAAGGGATATTAGTACCCGCAGTGTGACGCTAAGGCTGTGACGGTGTGTGTGACGTTAAGGTTCCATAGGCAGCTATCACCCCCTGCCCTCCCTTCTTCTCCTATGCTCATCCACCCCGTTCTCAGTAATAGAACTTTGTATTGGTGTTCAGTGGAATATTCAATGTCACGGGGCTGAAAACTCTTCGATGGCCAAAACGTGGCCAGAACGGGAGAATAAGGGAGAGAGCGAGGGAGGGCGAAAGAGAGAGTGCCCTTTGTTCTGTCCTTAGCTGGCAGATAACATTCCGAGGGAAATTCCTGGACTCTGACGAAAGACGGGGAATGTGAGAAAAAAGCCAGCAGATGCATATTCATGCACCCAGGCATATTTTGCCCAATATGATGTCAGGATTAAAGGGGTGGAATGTATTCTGTAATGAATTTTCAAGTGATACTTATCTACTTATACTCCAACAAATTATGCAGTGAACCTTTTTTTTTCTGGCATTTTTGGTAAGTGTAGCGTTTTGCTGCTTTTTCACATGGTTTTTCCGAAAATGGCCCCAGGTGTAAAAGTTGAATTTTATTGGTTCTCTTTGACAAATGGCCACAGCTTGTCCATTGGAGGACAAGCACTGCAATAAGACCAGATGTCAACCAATCGTAAGGCTGCAATATGCAGGTAGTTTATTCATACGGAAAGCCAAACGCCAGGGCAGGCCGGCTCTTTGATCTTGCTCATAACATAAAGACGAATGAAAGCTAATATACATCAGTTAAATAATTTATAATGTGTAAGGATGTGACTGGGCTGGGGACTGAAACCACCACATTTTCATAGAGCTAAACATAATCTTAATACCATTGAGCAGTTATTTACACAGGGGTTTACTGTCTGACTTACATGAAAGTGCTTTCAGTAAGCAAGATGGAAATTAAAATATTATACTGAATAATCAAACTGGCATGTTGATGAAGTTGTCATTTTAAGATGATGTTTCTTGCTTAAGCGGCTGCATTAGTCACCCTGTGGGACGCGCGGTTGAGGTCGGGTTACAGTGATCCTGTTATCCAAGGGACCTCACAGTTTAGAGTGCGCACACAGGGGCTATATTATGGAAACAAACACATAGCTTCACTATCTCCATTGTGCTGTTCATCATGCTTAATAGTTTATCTTGTAATTGAACAGTGTATCACAACACGAGACACAAAATTTGAGATATTTATAATGGAGCTCAGTAGCACAGTAACATTACAGATTCTCCAAGTGTGCTTTATGATGCATAATTATAAGTGATCACTATCTCTACGGACCCCGGAAGAGTTAATAAAATTAATTCAGCATGCTGACCTTTTCTCTCTCTTGTCCCTATTTGGAAATAAATTGGTGCAGCTGCACAACGCTTAAATGGGTCGCTTTTCTCTTGAGTGTCTGTGACCAGCGATGAATTCCTTCTTTGTGTTCCTACCACTGAATTTCCTATTCTTTTATACCCTTTTTTTGTTGCTGGTGAGGATGGTGGTGGAAGGGGGCAGGTTGGTTTGAGTGTTGA
>JAODKF010000103.1:6661497-6672641 GCA_026779585.1 Mormyrus proboscirostris
GGGGGGGGGGAGTGTGTTATGATACATAGCAAGACTGAGGGAAGGGATTAAGTCTCTATTTAGCACAGCGATGAGAGTCTCCGAGGGTGGGTGGGGCCGGATGAGAGGTACACTTGCTGCGGACAGTGCATCTCGAACAGGAATCAGGAAAAAGCCAGACCCCGAGGGGTGGGGGGGGGCGGGGGGTAGAGAAGAGAGATGAGGTGAATGGAAATTTCACAGAGATGAAGCAGGGGAGAGGGTGATTTTAAAAATGGAACAAGAATGAAAGAATGAAACAAGATCGTATTATGTCACCGCTGGTTTAAAATAAAAGCTGGAATGCGGCTGTGTGCCTCGAACGAAATCTGAGTGGAATGCGGTGAATCCGAGAATTCTAGAGCTGGCCAATGTGTGGGATGTCAGGGGCTGCTTCAATGTGCATTCTATTTACTTTGCAGTCTGTTCCTCGTCTCTCTGTGTATGGCTTGGGAAATCAGACGAAAAAACTCAATTTACAATGTCAAGTGGGCGTGGTAATCGATGGGAGCAATGAAGCGGTCTGGCGGTGGCAGCTGGGAGGCGCTCTGACGAGTTAAGCTACTTTGTCAAGTTCGGTCACCTGACATAGGAAACTCCCACAGAAGGTCACCTGACATAGGGAACTCCCACTGTAGGTCAGATACAGAGGAATATTACAAAGTGAGAATCAGTAGGATTAACGTATTTCTGATTTACATTTGTAGACATCAAACATTGTTGCACAAGTAAGTTCTTTGAAGACGTCAGGAAATAACTTAATGTTGCGGTCAGATCAGAGGTCTAATTTCCCTTTCTAATGTTTTTCGAACTGCAGTATAGTAAATAAAATGTTATAAATTGTTTGATTCGTTCTGAGTTAAGCAGTGATGAGTGTGGACATGGGAGAGCAGGCTGAAATGGCAGGCAGGCATGGGAGAGCAGGCTGAAATGGCAGGCAGACCTGGTTTCTGTGGGCTGCAGGTATAATCTCTTGAATGTCCCATGCTGAAGTGGTTAAGCGGTTGCTTTGCCTTGCTTCGTGCTGTCCTACACATTCACCGATAGAGCAGGTCGCCTGGACACCAGAAGTGGCAACTAGAATGGTGGCATTCGCCTTTAAAATCGCTGTTTAACAGCACTGAGGTTAATTAAATATACCACAGTGAAGAGCAAGCATCCATTACTTGCATGTATGCTCAAACAGTGAGGTAACCAAGTTATTTACAGACTTATGTGAAATGGTGAAAATTGAAGTAAATCAAATGGAACAGGAAATCCTTGCTGCGAGCGGTTGCATTCACTTTTGAAGCAATCAGTATGACAGTCAGCACTGATAAGAAATGCCTGTATTTCAGTCAGCAGATGGTTTATTGCTTAAAGAGCAAGACCTTCCTTGCATATTCATGAACATTATATTAACTGATTGGCTTCAGGAAATCTATAGCCATTTTTAAGTGAATACACTGACTAAGGGGATTAATGTCACTACATATCAGCATTAGCTGTGTTACTTTGTAGTTTTAATACAGGCATTAAAAGAATATTTTTATTTTAACAAAAAAAAAAAAACTTATTGTAAAGTCATGGCAAAGTTTTGAGATCCTATTGCTATGGCTACAAAATCTGCACTTGTCATGGGAACTGTTGGCGTGGCAACAGACTGTAGCTATGCAACCAGGCTTCTGAGCGACAACAAGCTTGATAAAACTTGGTGAGACCTGTATTGGGGGGGAGGATCATTTAGCTTCTTACAAAGCATAACCATAGAGATCTGTGAAGTTTCCCTAATAATCTCACACCAAAATTCTCTAATAATGTCACACCAAAATTATTCTGTCTGTGAGAAAAAAATTGAAAAACAGAGGATATGAAATCACTTAAAAGTGCAGGCAATTACCTAGCCTACAGACTAACTATTGTACTTTTGAACCCACACCTAAGATAAAGACAATAAAAAGTAAATAGTATATTAAATTTAGGAAATGCCCTGCAAGGGGCACACACCACCTCAGATGACACCAGTGTCCAGCCAGTCTCAGAGTCTACACTGTCTCATTCAGCGGGAGACCCTTCTCCGCTAAACGGCACAGTTTCAGCCAACGGCACATCTATAAATACATTGTGGGCAATCTAGGCTGGGGCTTCAGGACAGGTGAGAATGAAATCCACTGAGACTCTGCGAATAGCTTGACAAATTGGCCCTCTGCTCTTCACGTTCAGGCTGCATCCCTCCGCCACTATCTCTCCCTCTATCTGTTTTCCCAGCTCTAAAAATGCCTCCGTCTCTCCTCTTATTTCTTTCACCCTTTGTTCCAAAGAGCGATGGGAAATTCATAAAAAAAAAAATCTTTGGCAGGACAAATCAAGTATTTAAAGTCAAGTGTTTGGTGGACGGTTGCAGAAGGGATCAGCCTGGTGCTGATGGATTTGTGACGTTTGCTCTTCACTGCTCCTGCTCTTCTGAATGGAGGATGGAAAGTGTCTGCTCTGCATGTTCATGTTCGATTGCAGAGAGAAAACTGAATATTCCAGAAACTCACTAGCTGCGTAATCAACTGCCTTCATGTTCACCATTCTAAACCTAAATTTCCGTCTGATTCTCTCTCCTTCATCTTTGTAGCAACAGTGTTAACATCTGTTGCTTGTTATTGCAAATGACTAAATACTACTGGTCTTACATAATTTCTTTTCAAATGATGCGCATTGCAGTATTGCTACTTTCAAATGCGTTTCTACATTGTTTGGTAGCACACTAGCATTACTTTGGAACGTAAATATTCTCTGTTCGCGGTAATCTAAAACCAAACTACACGTCTCCTAATTCAGAGGGGGTTGATGCGAATAGAGGTTGATGCACAAGTGACACCTAGCGACCACACGTGGCAGTAGCAGTTTAGGCGCATTAAATCACCGGCATCGAACTTAACGCACGAGACGCAGCACTTTTTTTTTGCTGCGACCAAGAGGTAGCAGCCTCCATGGCGTCTTGTCAGGTATCGCGTGACCAATGACCAGCAGCTCTTTCTACCTGCTTTAACGGGCAAGCAGCAAAACAATACATTTGAAAAAAATCACATGCTGTTCGCTACCTATAATTATCAGGCTAAATTACATGATTCATAGAAACTGTACTTTAGAATTCCGTCCATTATATTCCGTAATGTTCATACCTTTATGAAGTAATTTCGAGATTAAAAATAAAAAGTAAGGCCTATTTTTCATCCTTCCATCAATCTTATTAATTATGCATCATTGTATAACATTATAATTAATGAAGAAATTATTAAACACCATATAAGTATAAATTGCATGCCTAATGCTCTATTGTGTAGATACTACAACTAATAATTTAATTGCTCTCAGAGAAATTATGCATTCATTGAGGTAATAAAGAATGTATCGCTCCTCCAAGAAATATGCAACAGATATCTAATCAAAGTTACCTTCCAGAGTTTATATGACCTGAAAACTATTTCCCTAAATATTTCAGATAACTGTTGTACTCTTTAGAAACAAAACCTAACAGTAGGATCTACATATTACCTAACATTGGCTTTACTGCTCAGGAATGGGTACACTATTCTGAAGAGACTTTGGTTCGGAAGGAGTTAAATGCGTCCCATGAACCTTTCTGTCTGGTTGTTGACCGCCTATATTACTGTACTCCCTTACCAGCCAGACTTTCTGCATGCAGATTGTCACATCAGCTCAAACATATATGTGCTATGAACATCTTTTTGCCCTTACATGAAGTCACTTTCCTTGTCTCCATCAACCACCTGCTCCCTGCTGCCAAAAAAAACTTTCCAAGGACTACTGTAGATTCTGGCCGGTCAGTGGTTCATGCTCTTGATGACTGTAGGAAACTGGAATAATTTAAGAAAACCCATGCAAACATAGACAGAACATACACACTCCACACTTGGACCCCAGGCTAGGAATCAGTGTGAGGGACACACTATGATCAAACTCAAATAAACTCAAAATCATTCCTTCTTAAACATACTATTTGTGCACAGTTCACACAGATAAAACAATAGATCTTATGGACTTTAATAACATAACAACAGGAAGCTGGATGTTAGGAGATAATCTCCTGCATTGTGGACATACACTGTGTTTTTTGCCATGAAACATTCTCAGTGATGCTCTGAAGGTGACAACAGCAGCTTGCCACACATACAGAAAGCATTTTGTCATTTGAACTATGCATTGGGAAAAAAGGCATAAATATTTTAATTATTTGATATCACATGATATACAGAATACGGAAAGTGCAAACTGCATACGTAAAACGTGGGTCTTCTCCATTGGAATAAATTGACAAGGCGATCTGCTCAGCTAGTGTGCTGTTGTACAATTAATTACAGTGTAACTGTAGCGGATTTCATAGTATTAATGAGTAAATCTGTTCACTTTTTCCTGTGTACATTTACATCCCCGAGTGAAATTATTAATTTGATGACAGCTAGAGTTTCATAAAATGAAGACAAAACATTCCATTTCACTTAATTTGTGGGACTGGGGTCATTATTGGGAGAAGAGGCTTCTCTAGGCAGAGCCTAAAGGTCTCCTTCTCTCCGTGGCCATCATTCAGCTGGAAGCTGGCCACTGCTGCCCAGCCCCGGCAGCCAGGAGCCCTACAGCGGTACCAGAACAGTGGGCCGATTCTCCGCTCTCCCCTTTAAGGGGGTTTTAAAGGCGAGCAGCGAATCCGATTTCTTTCGGCCAAACTTTTTTTTTTATATAGCAACGAGGAAGCCAGACTGAACCGCGACCGCCAGCCACGTCACCCACCTACTTCGGATACTTCTGGTTGTTTTTTTTAATGTAACTGGGAGGAAAGCAGCAGACTTTCTATAAAGGTTGCATGCATGTTTTTCAACAAGGAGTTAAGAGAAAATAACAGTTGCCGCGTGTTAATGAGATCCCGGAAAAATAGTTTAGAAAAACCTGATTAACTTTGGGGGGGGGGGGTTATAAATTTAATCAGGGTAAAGATTAAGATAGTTCTACGGAACTGTGCATAGTGTTTTAAATCGTATTCGTTTTTACCGCGACTTTGGTAGATCATTCTGAAAAGCCGAGGCGTCTTGCTGGTTGGAGTTTTTAGAAGAAATAAAATCTCCTGAAAACTACTTTACTGGCTTTGCACAAAATGAACATTTTTCGTCTTTTGGGGGACGTGTCCCATCTTGTGGCAATCATCATATTGTTTTTTAAAATCTGGAGGTCTAAGTCCTGTGCAGGTATGTAGTTTGTTAGTCTGCCTTTCTGTTTGAGACTCCCAAGCAGCCACATACCGTAAAGTTTTGTTAGCTGAGATGTGCTTTGCGGAGTGTATACTTTGAATCTTTTTGTTGACAGTCTTTGACTGGTGACGTAAATATTCAAGGTTTTTAGACTCTATTTGTTTTATTTTATTGCAGTTTTAACCATGCACTTTGTTGTTACGATGAATCGAGTTAACATGATTGCATACGTTTCTGTTTAGCACTGATGAACTGTTGCATTTGCACTATTAAAAAAACTCATTAATTCATGTGATGAAATTCGGTCACGCTTCTCCTCCCCCAACTTACAATATACGTCTGTGCATTGATTAGTTCTTCGCTTCCCCGTTTGAACTCTAATCAGACGGAAAGTAGGGTACTATTAGTTTACTTGCTAATGTTCCTCCTATTTATGCTTCCAGTCGTTTTATTGAGGAACTTTACATTAACTTACTTCATCAAAGTAAAACTAACCTTCTGGATCCATTCATTCAACGGTTCTACATCCCTTTTTTCTTTGGATACTTTCAGTCACAATCCCGAGTCCTTAAACACATTTGTAGTAACCAATCCGCTATCTACAGTATGCACAGCAAATTGCACACTGTGTCAAGCTGACAATACCAGTTACGGGATTTTTTTTATGTCCGTAGGTATTTCTGGAAAAAGCCAGATGCTGTTCGCTTTGGTCTTCACCACTAGGTACCTAGACCTGATCACCAGCTTCATTTCAATCTACAACACGGTCATGAAGGTGAGGAACTTAGAACGTGTCCGAACTTGCCCCCTCAGCAATTATATGACTGCGTACCTATTACATTTACATTGTGGGGACCAAATGTCCCATACAGCATCATAAAACTTATTATTTTGATGTTGTGGGCACCATTTTTCAGGTCCCCACAAAGATCTGTGAATGCAATCGGAAAAATAAATAAGCCAGTAGTCTCATATTTAGTTTGGTTACTTATGGTTAAGGTTGGGGCTGAGTAGGGGTTAAGGGCGTCATGTTGGCATTAGAGTTTTCCCCATAGAAATGAATGGTGAGTCCCCACAAACCATATAATTACAAACCTGTGTGTGTTTGAAATTCTGCTGTCTATGAAGTTCTCCCGTTGATTTCTATGCAATTTTATCCAGTTGTAATCAGTTAACACTGGAAAAATGTAGAGATGACTTTCAGGTATGTCATGCACAGAATGATTATGAGAGTAGTAAGGACGCCCTATTTCACATTTTTTAATGGTACGGCAATTAGAGGTGCATTATTTTCTGCAATAATAAAACTCAACCCAAACTTAATATGTTAACCTACAGTTGTGTTCAGAATAATAGCAGTGTGTCTAAAAAAAGTGATTAAAGCTCAAAATCTTTACAATAGTTTTTATTTCCATTCAAGCAAATGCATTGGGAACACTACAAATTCTATTGTAAATCAAAACATGAACAGAAATTCATGACATTTGTGTTGTTCCTTTACAGAAAGTGAAAATTAGGCTGTTCAAAAAAATAGCAGCGTCCACATTCTTTACAAACTCAGAGTCACAGTATGAACTGAAAAATGTTTTAATATTTTTCTTTTCTTTGAATCGTGGAACTAATATTTAGTTGTATAACCACTGTTTCTGAGAACTGCTGCACATCTGTGTTGCATGGAGTCGACCAACTTCTGGCACCTGTGAACAGGTATTCCAGCCCAGGATGACTGGACTATATTTCTTGGTTTTGCCTCAGAAACAGCATGTTTGATGTCACCCCACAAGTTTTCTATTGGATTAAGGTCCAGGGATTGGGCTGGCTGCTCCATAACATCAATCTTGTTGGTCAGGAACCAAGATGTTGCTCGTTTACTGGTGTGTTTGGGGTCGTTATCTTATTGAAACACTCATTTCAAGGGTATTTCCTCTTCGGAATAAGGCAACATGACCTCTTCAAGTATTTTGAGGTATTCAAACTGATCCATGATACCTGGTATGCAATAAATAGGCCCAACTCCATAGTGTGAGAAACATCCCCATATCGTGATGCTTGCACCGCCGTGCTTCACTGTCTTCACAGTGTACTGTGGCTTGATTTCAGCGTTTGGGGGTCATTTGACGAACTGTCTGCAGCCACTAGACTCAAACAGAACAGTCTTGCTTCCATCAGTCCACAAAATGTTGCGCCGTTTCTCTTTAGGCCAGTCAATGTGTCCTTTGGCAAATTGTAACCTCTTCAGCGCGTCTTTTTTTCAGCAACGGCATTTCGCGGGGGCTTCTTGCAGATAGCTTGGCTTCACATAGGCGTCATCTGCTTATAACAGTACTCACAGGTAACTTTAGATCTTCTTTGATCTTCCTGGAGCTGATCATTGGCTTGAGTCTTTGCCATTTTGGCTATTCTTTGATCCATTCGAATGGTAGTTTTTCATTTTCTCCAGCGTCTTTCAGATTTTGTTTGCCATTTTAAAGCATTTGCGATCATTTTAGCTGAGCAGCTTATCGTTTTCTGCACTTTATATGTTTTCCTCTCTCCAATCAACTTTTTATTCAAGGTATGCTGTTCTTCTGAACAATGTCTGTAACTAACCATTTTACTCAGAATTTCAGAGAGAAATGCACTATAACCAGCATGTACATTTACTGCCTTCCTTCCATAAAAAAGGCCCATAACTGGCACCTGGTTTTTCACAGAACGAATGACCTCATTAATTGAACTTCACGCTGCTATTATTTTGAACACGCCCCTTTCCACGAATAATTCAATTACACAGAATCAGCAGCATGCATGTCATGACTGTTGGGTCTGTTGGTTTTCCATTACTCTACTACACCGACTAGTAAATAGTTTGCCATTTAGAAATATAATTTCTACCAAAAACAGTGATTGATCAGGTGAGGTCTGCTATTATTTTGAACATAACTATGTAACTGACTTGACTAGTTAGAACCTGGTATTACTTCATAGATATATAATATGTCTTTAATATTTTGTATCACATGATGCTGCACAATCAGTTTTATAGGACAGTAACACGATTGATTCGTTGCCTTCTGATAATGACACAAATATCCCTCCAACTCTTTCACTGGAAAAACTAAATGATGTTCTTTTCAGTTTAGCTATAGCGTGGACCTTGGGGTACAGTGACTTGACTATATGATTTAATGTGTATATCTGTGTTTTTTATGACAGCTTAATTTGCCCACTTGTTTGTAGTTCTGCATGTTTGACTGATGAACAGCCACTATACTCTTTACACACCAGTCACACTCAAACCTTAATATTGCTGTTAACCAACACACTACAGATAAGTGATTTTTTTTCTGTTATTGAAATTAAATGCTCCAATTATGTAAGTTCTTATGGGAAAAGTTTTAATACTTAAGGAAGTAATTTTAAAAGGAGAACAAAATCAAACGATTTTGTTAATATCTGGCCCATGGAGTTTATTTACTGGTCCATGTGATCATTAAAATCATTTAAAAACAATGAAATCAAAATGATACTTTTGGGATCATTGACTTGTGGCGTCATAAATCACTTAACTCTACCATATTCTCCACAGGTGGTGTTCCTGATTTTGGCTTATGCCACTGTGTACCTTATCTACATGCGCTTCCGGAGCTCCTATGACTCTGAGAACGACTCGTTCCGCGTGGAGTTCCTCCTCATTCCCGTGGCTGGCCTATCATTTCTGGAGAACTATGACTTCGCACCCTTGGAGGTAGAGGAGTTGTTGTCTGTCATCTGTGAAGAGAGAAACGGTCTGCCCTCCCT
Source organism: Mormyrus proboscirostris (assembly GCA_026779585.1). Classification (NCBI taxonomy): domain Eukaryota; kingdom Metazoa; phylum Chordata; class Actinopteri; order Osteoglossiformes; family Mormyridae; genus Mormyrus; species Mormyrus proboscirostris. The sequence continues at coordinate 6,670,530 of JAODKF010000103.1, forward strand.
TTAATAGATCTGATGTGTCCTTCCTGTCTCGGCTGATCTGGGATCCGTGGGAACTGTGGCTTCAGTCTCTCTGGGTGTTTCTCTATACCAAGAACACAAAGATCGTACTTGTGATCTTGGTTTTGACCAGTTTTGCCAACCTTCCAAGAATGAACTTGTAGTGGATTGAGTCATGGTATTAGTCTTGTTTGGCGAGGATGTAAACTGTATCCTTGATATCTGGGGCAAGGCAAGGACAACATCTGGGGATTTTTACCGTTCCCTGTACTTCTGTTCTTGAGTATTGGAACTGGCAATGGAAGACGAAGTACAACGGGTAACCGAGAACACAAGTACGGTCAAGTATGCATATTGAGGAACATCCCTTCATTTAATTTCCATTGCATGTTGTACTTTTCCTCATTCTTCCAAGCACTTTGTTCCTTGTTGCCCCAAACACTCCAATATGCATAACACACGCTTCATGTAGTCTTTCTGGTGCGTAGATCCTGTGGACCTTCTCCATCTACCTGGAGTCGGTGGCTATCCTGCCTCAGCTCTTCATGATCACTAAGACGGGAGAGGCAGAGTCCATCACCACACACTACTTGTTCTTCCTGGGCCTTTATCGCGCCCTCTACCTTGCCAACTGGGTATGGCGATATCACACGGAAGGCTTCTTCGACCAGATCGCCGTGGTGTCCGGTGTGGTGCAGACCATCTTCTACTGTGACTTCTTCTACCTTTACGTTACTAAGGGTGAGTGTCCAATAGGGGAGGTGTGGAGGATGTTATGTCAGTTCTGTTTTGCCGCAGATAGTGTGGCGACTGCTTTTCATCCCATGTTTTCTTCTTGTCCCCCCCCCATTTTTTTCAGTGCTGAAGGGCAGTAATAAGATGACTCTTCCCATGCCAGTCTGAGCACGACCTGAAGACACTCCCCCCGCCCTCAAACCCACTCCTCCCAGTCCTCAAATTACCTCCGTCTTCAAGTATCACATACTTCCACTTAGAGGACCTCTTCAATACTAAAGCAATTTGAGCTAAAAAGAGTTTTTTTTTTTTTTTTTTTAAATGTTTAGATCAATGCGCAAAAGTGAGAGGATCTTTATTATAGGTGCAAAAGAATTCACATCAATACTTTGAACCTGGTATGATGTTAGTTTGGAACTTTTGTGCATATTTAAATCTGAGACTTGATATTCAACACTTTCGTCAGGTAAAATCTGTCATATGTGTTAAATGAAATTCCATGGGTAACATTGTATTGTAGAATGTTGTCACCCTGTTAACATTTCATGTTGCGTGTCTGAGCTGAATAGGTAAGCAGTATGCAATGTAATTAAAATGAGCCGTCATCTTTTGCAGTGGTGCTGCAGGCCAAATTATCGGTATAAAGCCCAAGTAGCTATACATGTGTAATTAAGTAAACTTCAGTGAATACAGTGTTCATGAGCATATGAATTAAATATGCCCTGTCTTCTTTAGTGCAATATATATTGTCCAAAGTAACATACAGCTGAGTAGAGAGCAGGATCTGTCAGGGTCCCTGGTGCAATTAGTGAAATATCTGTTGTCATAGGAGTAGAACACAGAGTGTTTGTCTACAAAGAGCACAAGCCAGTCTATTTGGTCAAATATTGCTTTGGTCAATTACTATTTTTGTCAAATTTTTCTTGTTTAATATTGCGTTGGGCTTGTGATACATGAGTTTAAAGTTTTGATGTAAGGAGATTTTTTCATGTTTAACATCCTCAGAGTTTTAATATAAACAAATTCTGATGACATAAGTGTTTACTGACTTACACATAGTAAGCAATATGTAGTAAATGTGTGACATGCGACATTTGAAATGCGTATGGAAAAATGTCATTGTTACACACATAACTGCATACATTCTGGTTTAGAGATGTCGGCTGGGATCACGCATCATGCGAGTCTTTACTGATGTGACCACGTCTGTGGATTCAATTTTTAAAACATGACTGGCCAATTTTTTTTTTGTTTGTTTTCGTGAAATTAGCAGAAATAAAGGAATGCAAGGGAAGGACCAGGTTGTGATGTGCGTCTGCTTTCTTAAATTGTATCTATAGGACAGGTTCCAATCACCCCCCCCCCCAGGCCCCCCACCAT
>JAODKF010000103.1:6674626-6694626 GCA_026779585.1 Mormyrus proboscirostris
CCCCCCCCCCGCGGCCTAAATCCGTGTCGGTGCTGTGTGGGCCAAGCACTGAGCCAGAAGGCGCCCCCTCTGGTGTGAGTCACCCATCAGGAGTGAGCCAAGTGCCAGCCGTCCCCCTCTCCTCTTCCGTCCCCGCGACTCCTTCTCCTCGTCCATCTTCCTTCTGACTCCTTCCTGCCCCTTGGCTCTCAGCCCTGATATCCTGCCATCCTGTATCAACTTTGCCCTGTCTGGCCCTCTGTGCCCCCCCCCATCCAGCCTTGTCTTTCTCTCAATTTCCTCTCCGTCGCCCAGCTGTCTCTGTTAGCTCGGGCTCTGCCCTCGTCAAATCCCCCCCCCCCACACACGTGCGACGGACAGTGGCTCTTGCCCTCAGCCTCCGGACCTGCTGTCTCTCTCCTTGTCTTCCTTCTCTTTCACGGGCTAAGCCTCTTCTTGCCCCTCTTCACCCGGCCAGGTGACTGATGGACAGGGGTGCTAAGTGCGGCAGTAGGATTGGAGAGAGAGAGAGAGATGAGGCGTCTAGTCCATTACTGGCAAGCTCAGCTGGGCATAGACAAAGGGCGTCTTGGGCACGTGCGGGGGTTTGGGACGCGTCCAGATTCCCTCACCCCTCCATACCTTGACATATGACCCCATCTGCCCCCCGTAACCACACGCAGGCCCCCTCAGGGTGCCGCATTCAGATTGAAATGGCCAGTATTACCATCACAGAGGGTGATTGGTCTGTAGTGAATTTTTAGCCGTCTGGATTCTTCTTTTTGAACTGGGAAAGTGTGTCTGGCTAATCGGCTAATCTGCTTTGCCGTCCCATTCATTCGGCGACTCCTATGCCGGGGGAGCATCACCCCCCCACCCCCCGCCCTCCCCCACAGACCCCAGATGAAACGAAACAAGCCGTGATGAATTAAAATGGCGCAGTCCCGTGATCCCATTAATGGCTACAATTGGCCACAAATGGTCCCACCCTGTGTTACCAAAGCTGGCTCTTTCAAACTTGAATTGTCAACCACCCACCTGCCCCTCCCCCTCCCTGCTCACCATTCCTCATGTACAGTCACATGCATGCATTTTTTTTACAGTGATCGATATTTATTAAATGCTTTTATCCTAAAATACACATTTTGAGCATGCAGGGTCAGCGAGTGCCTGGAGCAATCGGGGGTTAAGGGCCTCAGTCAGGGGCCCGACTGTGAAGCCTGGGATTTGAACCGGTGACCTTCTGGTCCAAGTCAAACGCAACCCTAATATGTCAGGCATTGCTGATATGAGGTGTGGCCCACAAGCTATTAGTGTTCGGTCAATGTTACACATGAGGGGTCACAGGCACACGTGCGTGCATGCATGTAATCATACACGCGGCAGCCATGTTCATAGATTTGTGTATTTTTGTAGATCGGGGAGGAGCTACTGTGAATGACTTCAGTGGGGTGTGTGAGAGGCCTCCTGCACTGGTCTGGGACCTAGACTGTATAGTCTGTTCCCTGTGAATGACTTCGGTGGGGTGTGTGAGAGGCCTCCTGCACTGGTCTGGGACCTAGACTGTATAGTCTGTTCCCTGTGAATGACTTTAGTGGGTGTGTGAGAGGCCTCCCGCACTGGTCTGGGACCTAGACTGTATAGTCTGTTCCCTGTGAATGACTTTGGTGGGTGTGTGAGAGGCCTCCTGCACTGGTCTGGGACCTAGACTGTATAGTCTGTTCCCTGTAGAGACCGGGATGTGAGTCTCCGGAAATGGACATTTCCAACGAGCCGGAACGTGCCAGTGTCAGTCACACAGCCGTGCCTCGATTGCTGAGAAGGGGGCGGGCAGCACTGCCCATCTGGGTTCTGCTTTTGACCAGATCACCGCTGAAACCGGACACTTGGCCGTTCCCTTTGGGTTAATTATATAATCCAGTGTATCATGTCAGCGCACACATTTGTACACACACATGAATGCATAATATTACTGAAGGATAACAAACTCATACTCAAACCCCATCCTGCCATTGAGGATTTATAAGGGCTTTTTGAGCCTGTCATCTGCGCCGATGTCACCCAACACCTCCTGCCCCCCCCCCCCCACCAGGCCTCCCTGAAGTTTAGAGTCAGACGTTCACAATGGAAGCGGTCGAAAATTAAAATTCAAAGGAGGCGCTGTCATTCTGAAGTGGCCCTGCATCGGCGGGGCTTTTAGAGTGGATATAATATGTAAATGTGACTTTGGACGATGCGGCACTTGGGGGGGGGGGGCGACATAACCGTGTCATCGGAAAGCGATGGCCGCTCTTAGGTTTGCGTGTGATTTTATTTATTTTTTTGCCCCCTCCCGCCGCTATCAGATTTACATTACAGGCACCGGTGACCTTATCCAATAAGTAACCCTCTCCTTCATGATGGTGGATCTCCTCCATAGGACAAGGGGTGATACAAACCAGAAACATGAGGACATTAAACCATCCGTCCTTTCATCCATCCAAAACGGGCCTGTAGCCTATTCCAAGAAGCACAGGTATAAGGCGGGGGACACCCCCTGGATGGGATGCTGCTCAGAAGTAAATTAAGCTTCCTTGAGCTTAAATTTTAAGTCAGAAAGCTATGGGCTGCGTGGACGGGTCCAGCAGCTGCCTGTCAAGGCCGTCGCCCCCACGTGTAGAGCTGCGTACCACCACAGGTGTGCAAATGGGTTCCGTGCAAGTGTGTTTTTGTGTTTGCATACAGAGCGTCTGCATGTTGCGTCTTTTTATTCATTTCGGACTAATGGCATCTTTAGCAAGACCGTTTCGATGGAAACCACGTTGCTACGGAAACACGGCTTGTCTCTGTGAATTAGGAATTTCTCTCTCCCTCTTTCCCTCTCCCTTTCTGTCTCTCCATTCCCCCCCCATCTGCCAATCTGACGACTCAGTGCCAGCGTAGAAGCGCAGAGGGGGATGAGGACATCTGGGGACACGTTTATGGAAAGGTTCTCCAGAACAAGGTAGAATAATGGGCAGGCAGGAGTGGTGCTTTTACTAAAGGGCAGCAGGACGTGGGAAAGGGCAAGGAACAGAGAGAGAGGATGAGAGCAGGAGAGAAAGAGAGAGATTGATTGTGTTCCCCCTAAGTGCTTTTGGCATTATTGAAATTCTTCTGTCCTACCAATCATGCCATTCTGAATAACACTTAGAATGTAATGGACAGAATGATGGAAAGGGAAAGAGGGTAATATGACAGGAGCGACGAAGGCAAAGGAACAGGTGAGGAGGAACCGACAGAAAAGAGAAGGCAAGGAAAACAGGAACCAGGAGGAAGGACAAAGTGAAGAGAACAGGAACCGGGAGGAAGGATCCGATGGGGAGAGCAGGAACTCTGGAAGAAGGAGAAGGTGGGTAGAGCAGTAACTTGGGAGGAAGGAGAAGGCGGGGAGAACAGGAACATCCTTCTGCCTCCTGAACCACTTCAGGCAAGAGTTCAGAGACGCCACTCTGCACACCATTGATTGTCATAGTTGTAGTTTTCTAGTTAGATTTAATGACAGATGCTGGCCAGTTGCACCTCCCACGTCAGGGAGGGGGGGGGGGTCATATGTAACGGGGTTTGGCCACTTGCAGGTCTGACATCCAAGGCCAGATCTACGTAATTCTCCTCTGACCTCTGGCATTAATAAGGTGTTCTCTGCCACAGAAATGCCTCAGACTGGATGGTTTTTGTTAATCGCACCATTTCTGTAAAATCTAGACCCTGTAGTGTGTGAAAGTCTGTTTGAGATGCTTGAACCACCATATATGGCGACAACAACAATAACACCACGTTCAGAACCACTTGCATCATTCGAATGCTTATCCACGCTGCGACTGAAGCTCAGTACTCTATCAGCATGCTGTGTTATTTGTCTTCTTCCACGTGACTGGCTGTCTGGGGGTGCAGGTGCGCCTATTAAACTGGCCTCTGAGTTTATATATAATCTCCCCCTGTCTCACACACTGTGCATCCTGGGATTGGTTGAAAGCTCTATGGTAGATGGATGGATGTTTGTATATTTTTTTTTTCAGTTCTCCAAAGTGCTCGCCGCCTCAGAGCAACTTTATTTCTTTGTTGTCTGAAGTCTAAAAATGGAAGCTCCCTGCTCCCCGGCTCTGCCGGTCTGTCCGCATCCCGGGCCTGTCTTTGTCTACCCCTCCCTCTATCTCAGTTGCTCTCACCTCCCAGCGCTGGCGTGCCCCTCTGCGAAAAATCCAGAGCACCAAAGCAGGGTCATGGCTGCTCCCGCCACCAGGGGTGGTTTCTAGCATTTTTTTTTTTTTTTTAAAGTGGAGGGGGGCATAGGAGGGGCTCTAATTTATACAGACAGGCCAATGATATGTTTTGAATCGGTAAGTGACAGGTGAAGAGGACACTCCAAGGGCCAATCAGCTTTCAACAAGGGTCAGTGTCCCTGCGAAGCGATTCTTGCAAACCCCCAGGAGCTGGGGTCTGTCACGTTTTCCCCTCTAAGCATTTCTGCGATTTTTTTTATTTATTTTTTTTTTCTTTTTCATACCATTTGTGGCTGAGGCACCTTCACGAGTTACCTGCCAGCATCAGCTCAAATCAGAGACGGTTTGGAGCTGACCCTTTAAGTGGATCAATGTTCTTTGAAAGAAAAAAACCACACTTCCAGAAATATCCCCATTAGTAGAGTTTATGTACCCTAAAAGCTATAAAACTGTCACTGAATCGGTCCTGTGTGGAAGCAAATGACGTCTTTTTGTTTGTTCTGCATTTTTCCTACCCAGAATGCATCTGCATTTATGTACAGTACAGCTTCTTGAGGCATCGTCTCATCATACACAGAAGCTGTTAGCGCCTGGCTTGTATTTCATACCATGTGTACGTGTCACACTTATGTATATGCGGGAGGGTTGGTGCTAGAATATCAGGGGACACATGGAGCCTGGGTCGTCACCAGGGCATCAGTCGCAGGTACCGGATGGGAGTTTTAACTCCCTCCAATAATCAGAACCAGCTGATTACAACCCTCTGGGTCCCTTAAATGTGTGGATACCCCACCCTCCCCCAAATCTCTTGGGTGAGCACACATCACCCAGGCCCCCCGCCCCTCACCCCCAGTGCCCTTCAAGTGCTGTGGGTGCGGCCGGTTGATTTGAATTACAAACCCGATGTCTTGCGAGACAGCAGGACCACGTCACAGGCAGACGAAGTGGCGATGAGGAGAAAAGGAGCAGGTGAGCAGGAGAAAGGATGAGGAGGTGGAGGGTGGGTGGGCGGCCGGGGGGGGGTGTGAGCAGCAGGATGAAGGTGAGGGGCAGCGGGAGGAAGCGCTCCCCGCTGCAGACCTCCTTCACGTGGCCCAGGTCCTTGATTTCGCATTTGAATCTGAAAGACTGAGATCAGAGGAGGATCTCCGCGTTTGTTCTCTAACCCCCCCCTTTTTTTAAGATGTCTGCATTTTGGAGTCTATCTTGTCAGCACGGCCTGATCTCCTGCCAGCGCCGGGGGTGCTCTGGGGTGTGAGGTTGACTCGCTCAGTGACAGAGAGCAGGAGGTGTGGGCGGCTCTGGCAGAGGGCAGGATGGAACCGTGGCCAGATGCCGGCCAGTAGCCTCAGGTGGTACAAGACACACGCTGCGTTCTGCGCCTCCCATGGCGTTCGGGGGGGGGAGGTCATATGTAACGGGGTTTGGCCACTTGCGGGTCTGACATCCAAGGCCAAACCCAGGAGGCCTAGACTTCAATGCTCCTGCCGTGTTTTTCTGCATCGACCTCGTTGCCTCTCCGAGTCTGAAGGAGAGAGTGATGGCCTGTATGTGTTTGATTCCCTACTGAATCACCTCCTTCTCCTCTGCTCCTCTGCACCTCCCTCTGTACTCCTGCATACAGTCAGCGTTCCCAGTCTCTCCCAGAGGTGCACTGGCTGTTTGCCATGTGAGAAGATGGGACCACCCCCCCACCAAAAAAAAAAAAAAATTGTAATAATTCGACCCAGGCACAAGTTTTTCTGTCTGTATGTGTCTGTCTGCTTGCGCCCGTTTGTGTGCGTGTGCGTGAATGAGTGTGATGAAAGCGGCGCGTGGGATGTGGCCGGTCTGGGTTCCCTAGCAGCCAGTGGATTGCTCAGTTAATGGGTCATGGGTTTAATGTTTCATTCTGCTTCACTTGTGTCACATTCTGCCATCCGCTCCCTGGCAGTGCGGGAGTAGGGCAGTGGGCACATTCAGGCCATTTCCTGTTGGCCCACATCGCGAGGACAAAACCCCTTCGACGATTAACGAGCCTTTCCACCGTACGCTCTGCCTGAAAGCGGAATAGCGGGAGTGGCTCTGGAACTGGAGGGGGGGGGGAGCCCAGTTTGACGCTGGGGGAGATTCGGGGAAAAGGGACTTTGTGTTGGATTGGAAAGCGGGAAAGGTGGGGCATCGCAGAGCCTCTTAGTGAAGTTTGGAAAGTCAAGCCGGGGAGGGGGGGGGGCGCTGGCTCACTGTCTCTCACGGCCGTGCGGTCTGTTACGCTTCGGTGCTGTCTGGGCCATGCCAAGAAAGCAGATTTGGGCAGGATTGTGTGGTGGGGGAGGGAAGAGGCAGAGGGGGTTCACAGTTGTCCTCTGTGGGGGCTGTTTGTGTGGCTCAAGGGGGTAGACAGGGGTCACACAAGCACTGAGTCTGCCTGATCTTTTTCCCTTGGCACCCTTGGGGCTGCGCATACCGCCCCCTACGGGCAGAACCTGGGTGAATCTCTGCCCACGTCTGCTTGCGGGACGCCGCCTGCATTCCAGCTCTGGCTCCGGATTGGCCGGCAGCCGTTGCTGAAAAGGCCGCTGCCGATGCGCCGGGACTCAATCTGTCACCACGTTCTGGTGCATGACCGGCGGCCTGGAATTCGGCTGCTTGGCGTCCGGGCACACGGAAGCGCTCGGCGCCAAAGCGTGTCCCGCCCAGACGCTCGCGCATATTCACACATCACAGACGTGACGGAGGCACCCCTCTCCGCGAGTGTTTTCATCTGGTCTGGTATTTCGGTGCAGTGAAACAGCCGAGCCTCGTTTAAATAGTTTAATCTCACCTGACATGTATGCGCAAGCAGTGAGACTTTTCCGGAGATTACTGTGCCCGAGGACGACGGCTTCATTAAGCGCATAATCAATCAAAATGAACATCAGCAGATCCATGTCACTGGCAGTTCTATCCGACCACGTGACAAGAAGACGGCTGGGAAAACAGCATCAGCCCATCTTCTGAGGGTAGGACCTTGCCCGTTAGCTGCTTGAACCTGTAACCTTCTTTATGGAGCTACACCTCCCGCCCCAGTTCTGCCGTACATGGAGATCGGCTCTGGGGACCATTTCTCGTCGGAATGAGATCTCTGGCAGCCCACAGCGAGTTTCAGCCTCACGGGTACGAATTACATTAAGCCTCCATCAAAATCGCACAAAGAGCTTGTTGAATAAAGGAATAAAATCTATAGCAGGCACCATTAACACCTGCTGCCGTAGCTCCGTCCCACCTCTCAATGATGATGTTTTAGTTGTTTAGTTGCTGGGACAAGATTCTAGATTTTTTTGTATTATTTGGGGGAGTCAGAATTTATAAAGAGGGGCCAAATGGTGACTAGGCACTCCGGGGGCCAATCAGCATTCAGTTGAGACCACCGCCCCTCTGACTCCGCCTCTTGCTTAATTGCTGTGTAAGACCATGAGGGACTTTTGCCTTATTCTGGGTGGGGTGTTGCTATGGGCAGGTTTGTGATAGCTGGGGGTGGTTTCAGTTATCTCATCCTGGGCCTTTCCCCTCAAACACACATTCCTGTTCTTTCACTGATATTTTTCTGTCTTCCTGTCACATTTTCCCCTCCGGAAAGAGTTCTTCATTCGATTCTGAATAGTGTCCAGGACAGAATTAGACAAAATACTTTAATCAAGACCGGGGTTTTTAAATTAAAGTTAAAAAAAGAAAAGGGGTGGGGGGGCTGAATATAGTTAAAATAAGGTTGCTGCTAATTATATGATGGCTCAGCGACTGTAAGACGTAATTACATTCATGTGTATTAGATTAAAGACAAGAATAAAAAAAAAAATGCAATGATGAGGAAAATGGAAGCATCAGAGATGGAGGGAAGGAATGAGAAGAAGAGTGGGAGACAGGCGGAATTCCGGTGACTCCGCTCCGAAGGGTTTCCATAAAAAAAGCCAGAATGCGAATGTTATTCAGCATTTGGGATCGTTCGGGAGTGCGGCTTCACAGCGTGTGTGACTGTGCGTGAAAATAAAAGACTGTGATGGGCACGGTCAATTCGAAGCCCCTCCCCCAGCAGGTCTGTGTGTGAGTGTGGTGTTCTGTGCCTCCGTTCCCGGGAAGCGTCAGCCTCGCGCTGATCCCCAGCCGAGGCCCAGCTGATGATTCCCTGCTCCACTTTTCCATCTAGGCGACTTCCTGCCATGTGCGCCGAACGGCGAATCGGCTGGCACGTCGCTCCCCCTGCATACTTAATTAAGGACAGGCTTTCTGGCTCCGACGGGTCCGTGCGCTTGGCATAGCTTTCCAGGAGGTATTACTCACACGCGCTCCATCCCGCCGCAGGCCGGCGACTCGGGGAAGGAGTCCACTCGTATGTACATAACTAGAGAGAACGCCACGCATCGCTCCGGCTGGTAAAATGTGCCAGAATGTTCCACCATCTGTAATGAGGCAGGTCTCTCTGCAGTGGTGTACGGGATCAGTAGTGTGGGTCATTGAAAGGTCTTTGTGCTGCGTGATCATATGTGCTGGACGTTTGCTTATGTGTGAGGTTGTTTGTTGTGTTTGTGTATGTGTCATTTACAGAACAGTTTGTACGTGTCTGAGAGATTATTGCTATTTTTTGTATCTGTCAGTACAGCATGCATGTCTGTGTGCTTCTGTGTGACTGTACACCGTACTGTGCGTGTCTGTTCTGTTCATTATGTGCCGTTGGCGTGTGTCTGTACAGTATGTGTTGGTGTAGACTACATTTCAGTTTATGTCCACCATGCACTGTGAGATACACTGTGCCCTGAGTGACAACGATTTGGAGAATGAATGAAACAACCAGTTAAAAGATACGTAGAGAAGGGAGGACAAGGGCAAGAGAGGAGAATGGAGAGGAAGAAGAGAGGAGAGGTACGAGAGAGGAGAAAACAGGGGGAAGAAAGGAGAGGATGGATAAGCAGGAGGGGGGAGAGAAGAGGAGAGGATGGAGAGGCAGAAGGGGAGTGAGGGGAAGGGGTAAGAGAAGACGGGTAAGAGGAGAAAGGAGAGGCAGGAGGGGAAGAGGAGAGGGGGGACGAAAAGGGTGAGGAGAAGAGGAGAAATGAGAAAAGAATAGAGGGAGAAGAGAGAAGAGGGGAGAAAGCAAGGTGGCAGTGGAGTGGTGAAAGGAGAAAGGGGAGGTAGAAGAGAGGAGAGATGAGAGAAGAAGCAGGAAGGGAGAGGAGAAAGATGAGGGAGAAGAGAGAGAGAGGAGAGGGGAGAGAAAAGTGGGGAGAAAGGAGAAACGGCAGCTGAGAGAGGAGTGACCGAGGGGAGAGGAGAGGCAAGAAGACAGACATACGAGAGGAGAGGGGAGGGCAGTGAAGGGGGCAGGAAGAGAGACAGAGGAGGGGACACAGCAGAGAGAAACTGGGAGAGAGAAGAGACTACGGCTACCTGATACCTGCCTGTGCCTTGGGGCGCCATCTCCCTCGGCTCCGGCTCCGGGATCCGCTCGCTCGCGCCCCTGAGCCCTCGGACGCTGCACTGCTCTGTGTCTCTGTCACGCTTCTGCTGCCGTTGGATCTCATTGTACCTGGACGACATGTCGCGCTCTGCCCCCACCCCCCACCCCAGCTCTGGCCCCTGCGCTGGTGATTATGGTGATTAAGGAGTCCTGCCTTTGAAGACAACCGATATGCAGACATTCTCCTGGGCCCCAGCTTCTGCTCATCATTAAAAGTTGGGCAACAGGAAATGATGAAATAAACACACACACAAGCACACACGGCTGGTAATTATCGTGACAATAAAGTGTGCGGGGGGCACTTGTTAGTGCTAATGTTTATTTTTTTGAATGAATTACGAATCCGTGAGTCTCCAGTGTGGTGAGGATTCACTGAATCGCCAGGCTGGGTTCTATAGTACAATAGCACCACTATTACAAGGCGGGGGGAGAGGAACCTGTGAATCTAATTATATCAGTATCTTGGCAGTAATTTCAATTTCTTAAATATAATAGAGAAGGGGAGAATGGAGTGGAGAAAGCAGAAGTAAGCCAATCAGGGAGAGTAGGAGGGTGGGGAGTGAGGGACTGTGGGGGAAAGAATGAAAGCAGGGAGAAAGAAAGTGGGGTATTGGAGGGCAAAAAGCTGAAGATAGAAGGGAGGAAACAAGGTGAGAGGAGAAGAATCTGGGGACGGCAAAGACACGTTCCCGTCCTTTCATTTAGCCCAAGCCGCATGAGCACAGCTCAACCGTGAACACATTGACGATGTCACCGTGACCGGTGGCATGATCACTGATGCCGGATCGAAGTGTCAAATCAATGTCCTGTTTTCTGGAGAAGAGGGTGGAGCCTTTGATACAAAGGGAGACGCACTTCACCTGAACCGTGGAGATGCTCAGCATTGCTGTTTGGCTGCAAGGAGTTTGTAGAGACGCACGCGCACAAATCTTCCGTGTTAGTGACTAAATCATCCCATTTGAGGCCAAATGGAAGCACACAAAACCTCAAAAGTCCTTCAATAACACAACACATTACTTAAGTGCTTTTTTCTTGTCTCTGTACTCAGCCCTGCTTCTTTCCTTTAATTTCAGGATGACAACTCCATGTTCTTCCAGTTTGGTCCCTCAATTGAACAGCAAGCCTCAGTCATTTTGAACATCATGGAGGAATATGACTGGAACATATTCTCCATCGTCACCACCTACTATCCTGGCTATCTGGACTTTGTTAACAAGGTACATTAAACTGGTCTCATCCACATAGCTGATGGTCTTTTTCACGTCATCCAATGAGATGGTAAAAACTCGGCTTGCAATGTAAAGCAAGGAGGAGATGATTCCAATATGTTAGTGACTATAACATATGGTGGATCTCTGGATGGCTGTTTCTGGGGTCCTTAACAGACGAGGGAGGCTCATAGAGCAGCGTTGACGTTCAGTAGCCCAGCTCTTGCCCATGGAGTGTGCTGTGCTCTCGCGCCAGATCCGCAGCACCATCGAGAACAGCTTCGTGGGCTGGGAGCTGGAGGAGGTGCTGCTGCTGGACATGTCGGTGGATGATGGAGATTCCAAGATCCAGAACCAGATGAAGAAGCTGCAGAGCCCCGTCATCCTGCTCTACTGCACCAAGGAAGAGTCCACCACCATCTTCGAGGTCGCCCACTCCGTGGGCCTCACGGGGTATGGCTACACCTGGATCGTGCCCTCGCTGGTGGCCGGGGATGCCGACAATGTTCCAACAGTGTTTCCTACAGGTATGGCGGGCGGAGGGCTGTATGAGAGCAGGATGTGGTGCTGTAGTGCCTGGGTTAGCCTGTTGGGACACCAGTTAGCAACCATTTAGCCGCCAATTGGCATCACCTTTTAGTAGTTTCTTTGCAGGAAAGGAGATGATATTGCGCTCCATCATAAATACAAAGTCTACAAAGCCTTACTGATGTCTCGTAACTCACAGTACTGAAGTGAAAAATATCCATCCATCTTCCAGTTGCTTATCCAGTGCAGTACAGGGTTATGGGGAACCTGGAGCTTATCCCAGGAAGCACAGGCCACAAGTCACGCAGGTCCTTGGATGGACTCCTAGTCCATCACAGGACGTACATACACACTGACCCTATGATGCACACTCTGGTGAATTTTGAGCTGCCAAATGGTCTAACTGCTTGTCCTTGGACAGTGGAAGGAAGTCTCTAAAATGCATCATTTTAAATTGTGCCTTACCAGTTTATGCATGCATGATTACATCCATCCGTCTATCCATCTGTCTTCTAACCACTTATCCGAGTCATGGAGGGCACAAGGCCGGGGGACACATTGGATGGGATAGGGTCCTACATGCGTAAGCACCAATCACCCATTCGAACAGGACGGGCAGTTTAGAGGTGCCACTTAGCTTAACTGTGTGTCTTTGGGCCGTGAGTGTATGATACAGAACCTGCAGGAAACCGTATGACAGGGAGAGAACATGCAATCTCCACCAGCACAGAGCGGAGGCAGGAGTCAAAACCCCAAACCCGGAGGCGTGATGCAGCCGCGCTGCCCACTGAGCCGCCGTGCTGCTGCGTGAAAACTAAGCAGCTCATTTTACAGAAAAATAAAACACAGATGCAGGTTTCTGGTTGTAAGTTCCTATGGTTGGCCGGTATATGTAAAGTCAAAAATAGCAGCGTTTAATGGGGACGTTATACTAAAAGGGTGTGGAGATGCAGTCCCAAGCTGCTTCACATATTATAATACCTATAAATTCCATGAATTGCATTCAGACACATTCCAGGTACATAATTATATAATGTATCACAACACACCCATGTACAGCACCTTGGGGCGGTCCTGTTGTGAAAGGCGCTGTATAAGAATGAATTGGAATTGAAATTCAATTGAATTGGAATTGAAATTCAATTGAATTGGAATTGAATTCAATTGAATTGCCCGCATGGTCCTCCTGGCCCAGCTTGTTATGGAGAAAGCTCTACCAATTATGCATTCCCCACCTCTGTCTTTCCTCCTTGTGCCTTCAGGTCTCATCTCCGTGTCATATGACGAATGGGACTATGGGCTGGAGGCCCGAGTTCGGGATGCGGTGGCAGTTATCGCCATGGCGACATCCACCATGATGTTGGACAGGGGGCCCCATACTCTCCTAAAATCCGAGTGCCACGGGGCCCCTGACAAAAAGGGGTCCAACACGGGGAACCCCAATGAGGTGCTCAGGTAGGCAAACGGCATTTCCTCTGCTCCATCACTGTTTCCCAGCAACCCCTGCAGGGACGTCCAGAGTCTCTGGGCATTTCAAAACATTTGGGCTTTTAATCGGCAAAGATCAAACAAGCAGATGTGGCCTGTAACTCTGGGCTTTAGTGCACCGTGACGCTAAATGCTCGTTTTATAGGAATAGTGCTGCTTTGCATTTGACTCGCATTTCAGGCAATCAGGGATCCTTCTTCAGCTGTTTTCCTCCATGTATTTCTGCTGCTCTCTTTCGAAAAAGAGTTTAAAATATATTTTGGGAAATACATCTTATTTTAGAAGCAGTTGTAATGAGTTTCAGTCTCGTTTAACATATTTCAGCTATTTCAAAACAGGCTTGTTTTTCGCCTCTGTATTCTCTACTGTGAAATATTTAAATATCCCAATGATATTTGATCTTATTGGTGATGGATTATTTTTTTTTTTGTTAATTCAATTAATTTTTTTTATTTTTTACTAATGATTGTGTAGTCATTTGAAAGAAATACTTTACAAAACAGGGTACATTATGTTTTATTATTATTTTATAACATTATTATATTATTATTTTTGTTGCGCGGTTATATGATATGAATTATGAAGGGAATCTGGAATCCCCAAAGACAATAAATGTGAAGCCTGATCCATGTTTTTCTCTGGACTTACTGGGATCTGTATAAAATTGAGGAGTACACCAGTAGGCTTTTTTCAAGCCCAGAGTAGTTAGGGCCAACCTGGCCTTATGTCCAGAATGTTCTGGAAATGCTGTTTATCCGCTTCCTCTTGTTTTATATTTTTAGGATACCGTAGGTCTCGCACCTATTGTAGCCTCCCTAAGTTGTTTTGGACCTGGTTCTGTTCAGCCGTTTAAAGCCTTTTCCCCCTGTATTTCTCCCTGGGGTGCCTGACCCTTTAACTAAGTTTTGGAGATGAAAAGGTTTCCATGTTATTTTTAGGAACCGTCACCTTTCAAAGTCGGCCTCCTTGAGGCGGTGAGCTCCATCGACTCGACGTTAAATGGCTTCGGTGTATAATATGGCATTATGCCCGACTGTGGTTCTGTCGTACCAGACTCCTTCAGTTAGCTTTCAGGGTTTGTTTTAATGGTCTTTTTCACATACATAATGGAACTGGGACAGAATGTCTATCCTTTCTGTTTCGTCTCTCTGTTTTTGATACTGTTTTTGCATGCAGTTTCCTTTCTGTTTCGTCTCTCTGTTTTTGATACTGTTTTTGCATGCAGTTTTGCAGTTTTTTTTGTTAGTCTTCTATGCCGATAAAGGTGTCATACAGCAAAAGATAGAGGTAATATCAGCATCCGGCCCTGCTCAGTCTTGGCAGTGCATGATATACATCCTCTCCCTCTCTCTCTTTCAGTCTCTCTCTCTCCTCTCTCTGGTCCTCTCTGCCTCCCTCCTCTTTCCCTCCCTTCTGCCGTCTTCCCATTAGTACAGTTAAATACCATGTTCTCATTCTGGTATTTTCTCCGCCCTGCCCACACCCTGTCTTCTCAACCTGCCTGCCCTCATGTGTTTCTGACACATAGATGGGTGGTGTTTCTCGGGTGTAGGCCCACGCTGTCTCCGCCTGTCCGCCCTGTGTGTCCCCCATGGCTCCTGCGAGCCCCTGTCTCATTTTTTGTGCACGCTGTAAAATCCCACGACTGCGTTATTACTAATTGACTTGAGTGTTTCTGTAATCGTAACTAATTAGCTCGCCAGCTAAGGCCTTAAAATGCCCAATAAACGTTTTACTGTGCTTTTCACTATTCACAGACTAATGTACACAGAATGTTTGCGGCAAACCGTCCATGTAACTGTGTGTGTGCGCGTTAAAAGTGTGTGCGTGTGTCTGATCTGCCTGGTAATGCCCTGTACTCCCCTTAATGAAAACGTTAATAGTGTGTTAAATGATGGGACTTATGTGTCACTCTGTATTCAGTACAGTCACAGATGTACGTAGCTGTATAAGTGTATTTTAGCATGCAACGTATGATAGAGGCTGAGAAGATGAACGTATAATGGAAATAGATTTAGGACTATTTAGGGCTGAATTGAAGTATGTAACAGTTTGGGTAAATAGATGCCCCATTCTGCCTTATCCTTCTCTCCACTCTTTCTCTCCCTCCCTCTCGGGTGATGATATTGTTCCCATGGCAACGTGGCAGATTGCTTGGAAATCGCCGTGGTTGTGGGTACCATGGCAACACATTACATATGCTGCTGAGTGTCTTTCGGTCCTGAACATCAGTTCAGAGGGAGCGTGTGTATACTCGAATGTATACGTGATATTACATTGCCCCACAGGGGGCGCCATGTTAGCTTTCAAACTTTATTTATGAGCAACGGCTGTCTCCGACAGAATCCGCTGACATTCCCGTCAGGATTTTTTGGGTGTGTTTGGAAGGTACACCAAATGGCTTTCATTTTTAAGCAGTCTAGATATAATACTTACATATGAACAGAATACATCCATCCATCATCCAGCCGCTCAGCCGGTACGGAGTTGACATTGTAATCAGTATTTATTTTCCACTAATATTATGTGGCTTTTCTGTGGGTCTGTGCAGGGGAGCGAATACCCTGGGAATCAGTATTTGAATTGTTTGCAGTTAACAGGATGGGACACTGAAATAGCAGGCATTTTTTCCACTCAGTCATTTCTATTTGCTGTTTATTTCTTGTGCACTTAAATTTGAGGCAGTCCGTTGCCGTGGATATAGCAACCCTGAGAGAGAGAGAGAGAGAGAGAGAGAGAGAGAGAAAAGGATGGAGAGAGAGCAGGAGGTTGAGGAGGAGGGAGGTGGATGAACTATGATTTTAGTTAATCTGACAGTAACATGCCCCTGCTGGGGTACACACACACACACACACACACACACACACACACACACACATACGTGATTGTATTGGACAGCTGATGGACTCGCTCAGGCTCACGTACACCTGAAGTATTTTGTCCGCCGGATAATATGCCGCTAATGCAGGACTGTCACATTCCCAAGCCCAGCTTGTCATATCGATGGCAGAGGGGAGAAAAAGAAAGAAAAGAACATATATATGGCTGGAAAACTTGCGTCACTCTCTCTGGTGTCAGCAAGCTTCCAGCATTGCCGTCCTCCATTGCTTTTGACAGAAGCTGCGTTTACGGCAGCGGAAAATGCACAGCCAGACTGCGAAGGACATATTTTAATTGCCATTGTGGGTATTGAATGAGCTTCTTGGGACGGGCCATGAAAAAAATGGATATTATTTATTCAGAAGATGCTGTTATGCAGCCCAGCCTAAAGTTATGCATTTAAAGCAGTTGTTTACCGAGCCTTATCAGCTTAGACGCCTTTCCCAGCAAAACAAGGACATGTCGTCTCTAACCTTTTGGCTTGGTGTCCACTGTCCTAATCAAGACCCTGCTTCATCCCTCCAGCAACGCCTTCTGCAGTTTATCTCTATTTCTTTGCGTACTTTATTCCCGGATCCTTCTTGGTCTCTTCCCGTGTTTTACTAAATTATCATTTAAAAGTGCTTGTTTCCCCTGAAGGTCAGGGAGGCGCAAATTAATTTTAAACCTCAGAATATTTAACGATTATTCATGGAGGCTTTCCTGTGACATTGCGTCAGCCTTCCTGAAAAGTCTATCTCCCCCACATTCTAAGAAGGGGAACTGAAATACCCCAAAACTGTAAATGTTAAGGTGGCATCTCGCCCGGCATTGAAACTTCTCCACTGTCCGTGGAGTCCCGTCTCGCTTCCTGATGCGGTAGCCGAGCTGTCGACCTGAGTTGAGGCCTTCCACATTTTGGACCTAAATAATTAACTGCGAACTTTTGAATCACCCTCGGTATATTTTTAAAATATAAATTGTGAAACAGAAATTGTGTATCTAAATGAGCAGAAGTTGGATTTCGTCCACCTGAAGCACGGAGAGGTGATCGAAGGCAGAGGAAGTAGCACTGATGCGGCGCCGTTACTTAGTGACTTCGACGGACCCCTGAAGTTGCAGTGTGGCGACGCTGCTGTCGCGCGCGGCTCGGCTAGAGCGCCGTTGGCGGCCTGGCAGAGCTCCTCACCGTTATCGAGAGGCCTTCAAGCAGGAAGAGGCCACGAGGCGAGAAACCTGGCCTTCTCCGACCCCTCCCGTCTGGAATCCGAGGCAGACGACCAGCTGGAGCTCGTCTCACCTTAACCGTCCGCGAGCTTTGAGCCGTACCTGGGGGGGGACGGATGGGGGGGGGGAGCCTCACCTCCAAAAGATAAATCAGTGCTGCCGCGTGCAAGTTTCTGCTCAAAGCCTAGCGATTAAATGAGTAATTAAATAAAATGAAAATGGCGCCATGAGCCACGTCGAGCCCAGCGGATCCAGCGACAACGAGGCTGCATGTAAATAACCGTGTCAAAGGCCTGAAAGGTCGTGCAAGCATGAATAATGCTGCATGGCGTTGTGTGCTCTGTGGGCACCGCTGCTATACCCAGGCATGCGTCGTGTTATGTGCTTTGTGGGCACCGCTGCTATACCCAGGCATGCGTCGTGTTATGTGCTTTGTGGGCACCGCTGCTATACCCAGGCATGCGTCGTGTTATGTGCTTTGTGGGCGCACTGCTTTATCGTAGGCATGCATCGCTGCTTTACACCTGATCCTCTTTTCACGCCTGGATGCATGCTTCCTACGGCGCTTTCGTTTACATGACCTAATTGTGCATGCTGATGCTTCCTCGCCAGGGATTTAAACCTGCAAGCTACCGGTGTGTCCGGGGGTTCATATACTATCCCAACCCTCAGATTTTAATCAGCTGAACTGGCTGTGATGACATAGATGCAAGAACCGTTCTAGGACTTTTTAAGGTGGCGGCCATAATGCATGCTGGTCAAGCTGATCATATTGCTTTGAATTGGCGCGTAATGAGAGGGGAGAGGACCAGTTCCAGCAGGGCCCAGTGTCCCTATGGCCCCACCCTTTTATATGCCGACATGTAGAACCTGAACATTTTTCATTTGTATGGTTTATGTATAGTCTGCTGAGTTTCCCTTTGCTCACGGTGACGGGGGGGGCTTGAGAATCACTTAAAGTAGTTATGCCGCATTGTGTATTTGAACAGTTGCACATTTACAGAAGCATAAAGGCGACGTTTGAAGATTTCATTGGAAGTTTCTCCGCACGAGTTCCCAGATGTGCAGTGTGAGTGCTGAAGGTCTGTCTCTCTCCCAGGTATCTCATGAATGTGACTTATGATGGACGCAACCTGTCGTTCAGCGAGGACGGGTATCAGATTTATCCAAAGCTGGTCATTATCCTTCTGGACAAGCAGAGGCAGTGGGACAGGGTGAGTCCCCCGTTCCTTGGTTTGGCCTGCCCTCCTTCCCTTGTTTCTGCATCTTTTTTTAGTCCTGTGTTTCTCCTCGAGTTTGTCCCAGTGCCATCAAAACCCATCATCAGAGCCCATCGTGAGCTCTTCGGGGCCCAGCCCCCTGTCCCCAATCCTGCGTGCCGTGTCTGGGCCAAGCCCCCGGTCACAGAGCATCTACTCCCTGCGACATGCACCCTAGCCGGAGCACCTGCCCCCACTCCGGCATGCTGCCTGTTTACCCGCCCCCCCCCCACCCCCGCCTTTTTCCGTGGATCCAGGTGGGAAAGTGGGAGAATGGCTCATTGGCGATGAAGTACCACGTGTGGCCGCGCTTCGAGTTGTTCTCGGATGCCGGGGAGCATGCAGACGACCACCTGTCCATCGTAACGTTGGAGGAAGCGCCCTTTGTCATCGTGGAGGACGTGGACCCGCTGAGCGGCACCTGCATGAGGAACACGGTGCCCTGCCGGAAGCAGCTCAAAGGCGTGTGAGTATCACCCTGAGGATGAGCTTTGTTACAGGGCACATGCATGCACACACATGTTTGTACTCATATGTTTGTGGAGACCTTCCATTCATTTCTATAGGCAATACCCTAATCCCAACAATGACGACCTTAACCCCTACCCAGCCCTAACCTTAACCATAAGTAACCCAACAAAATACAAGTCTTTTGCCATTTTTAGCTTTATGATTGAGGTCACAGTGTCACGGCGTATGGTGCAGGCATATAGAAGGCATTGATCCACTGGCGGTTCCAAGACAACATGAGGGGTTTATTAACCAAATAAAGCACAGACCTAGAGTTCACCTACACGACCGTATGCAATGACTCACTGGCGAAAAAAACTAATGCAGGAACTTAAATACACAAACCTAAACTGAGCTAACCAGGACACAGGAATGAAGCATTAACACGACATCACGACATCCAATCAAACAGAACAGAGTAACAAGCAACAGGTGTAACTAAAGAACAGGGATAATCACAGAACTAGGAAGGTTAACAAACTAGAAAACATTAATCTAACACAAGGAATACAAGGCAAATTCCAGAATTCAACCAGAACCAGAACCTAACACAAGGAGGGTGGACTGCAGGTGGGAGACCTAAGAGAGAAAATGACATAGACTACAAAAATCGTAATCCCAAACTACAAACACTAAGGTCTACAAAAGTCAAACAAAATACCAAAAATAGGTCGGGTTACACTTAAGCTGGGTTCAGACCCACACCCAATGGGTTCTTAATCACTACATGCTCAGCCCATTGAGCTATGCAGCTGTCCAGGAGTGGGGAGAAACACAGGAAGATAATGGATTCAAAGAGGAGGACGGGATGGCCCAAAGACACAAAGGACAGGATTGGACGGGCACCAACCCTGATGCACAGATTTTAATAAAACTGAAGTAATTTGTGGGGGCTGAAAAAAATGTCCTCACAAAGTAAAAAGTTAATGGCTTTTTGTGTGGAAATCTGGTTCCCACACTGTAATCATTACACAAACGCACACACACAGATATATGGGCAGTATAGAGATGTTATCTGTTATCTTTTGATATAACGCTTTATGTAAACCAAAGTAGCTAAAGGACACTCCCACAACACTGGGCAGAGACAGGAGTCAAACCCCCCCCACCTTGAAGGTGTGAGATGAGAGCACTACTCACTGAGACATTCTAATTAGTGCTATTCAATGGCACATGCATCTAGCATTGCTGTGTAATGCTCCTCAGGTTTCTGTCACCCTACATCACAGAT
>JAODKF010000103.1:6697126-6698458 GCA_026779585.1 Mormyrus proboscirostris
AAAATTAAGATGAGTAATTTAGATGTTCAGCTTTAGACACAAACGAATACGTGCTCATTCTGGGGAGCAAAATCCTAAATTAGGATATTAATATAAATGAGTGTGACTTACATCACGCTGCAGAAACGGCCCTGTAAATGCCTGAATGGAGTGAATCACTTTACAGTCCGTGGTGATTAAATTAAAAAGCAAAGTTAATATCCTGGCGCTTCATTGGTCGCGCTGTTTTATTGTGGGATCAAAGTGGAGTAGGAAGTTTTGCCTGTCATGTTGGAGGAGTGGCTAAATTAACACGCTGTTATCAAAATGTAAAATATCGGACAATTTAATTTGAAGTGGGATTGACAGGGAATAGATAAGAGGCAATTTTAGATACTGTAGAAAGGTAAGGAGCTTCTCATTTTTGGAGAGACGGTCTCTAAACTTAGACTCACCTAAATGTTCGCAACTCAAGTCGGTCTGTCCTACTTTAGTTCAGGGCTGAAGGGCTCAGGTATTAACAGCTGAATATACCTGTAGATGGGGGGAGCTCTGTAGCTCTGTGGCTTCAGAAGGGAGGGGGCTGGAGTATCTATTTCCAGCAGTGCTGACCTACTGCTGTAACCCATTTTCCCTTCCCTTGTTTCCTTATCCACAGTGTTGTGTCCGCCTCTGTTTGTCAGTATTTGGAGACTGTTGGGTGACCTACCTCTTCCGCCTGGATTCCTCTCCCCTCTCCCCCCCTTTTCTCTCTCTTCCTCTCGCTCTCTCTCTCTCTCTCTCTCTCTCTCTCTCTCACTCACAGGTGGTGGTGAAAAATGCCCATATGGCGGTGGGCTCCCTCACCATCAATGAGGAGAGGTCAGAGGTCATCGACTTCTCTGTACCCTTCATCGAAACGGGTATCAGTGTCATGGTCTCCCGTAGCAACGGCACTGTGTCCCCCTCGGCCTTCCTGGGTGAGCCAGTCACGCCCGTACATGTGCATGCACACAGACACACACATACACAGACCTGTAATCATATCTTTGTGGGGACCGCACATTCATTTCAATGGGAAAAATATGCCAACTATGACAACCGTAACCCCTACCCAGCCCTAACCTTAACCTTAAGTAACCAAATAAAATACAAATCTTCTGGCAATCCTGGTTTTTTGATTGCAGTCACGGATTTTTAGAAAATTGGAAACCGGATAAAAAAAACTGGTCCCCACAAGGTAAGGTATACCTGGACCACACACACACAGGGTATGCATTCTCACATTTCTTCAACCTGTCATTCTTTTTTTTACAGTACAGTATGAGCTAAGACAAGCTGGCCGATGTATTGACCCCCCTCCCCCCTTGTCTC
>JAODKF010000103.1:6698495-6724868 GCA_026779585.1 Mormyrus proboscirostris
CAGAGCCCTTCAGCGCTGATGTGTGGGTGATGATGTTCGTGATGCTGCTCATCGTATCAGCCGTGGCCGTCTTCGTGTTTGAGTACTTCAGCCCGGTGGGGTACAATCGCTGTCTGGCAGATGGGAGAGGTGAGAACGCACGATGAGGAGGCCGGGCCGCCGGCCGCCACCCTCGTCATCTGGAACGCATTCACACGAAACCCCACGCACTCCGCGCCTGCCAGGGTGGGAGCGGGAGTGCCGGGGCAGGGGGGAACACGCATGCACACACACAGACGCGCACTGGGCGGGGGGAAAAAGCCCGTCCTGCAAGCTGACATCAGCTTCAAAACATCTCGAACGTGCTCATTCATCCGGTCCGTTGCATCCAAGTGAACCATTTCTGATTTTGGCTGATTTTGATTTGACATAATTGTCGAACATCTTGCGCACGTTTCACTTTAATGATTCCTGCGATCGTGCCAGTGCGTGACACGGACGGCCCGTAGCCGCAGCACCCCCGGTGTCCGGCATCGGCTTGATAGATGAACTCTTTGGGCTTGTCAGGGTTATTTTAAATGGTGGGTGTAATACAGAAAACCTCTGGCGACCTGAGACGGGTGACAGATTGCAGTAATGAGCGACAGTCCAGCCAACATGAAGCCTCCCCGGTATGGGAAAAAAAAAAATCCAAGCCCTGAAAATATTTCTTCACTTAATTAGAGGCAACCGAGTGGAAATGATCTCAGCCGAGTGTTTTGTAAAGAATTATCAATCCTTAAGCTGGCGATCAATACCTCTCGATATTGTTTGTGCGTATCCCTTTCTCCTGAGATCGAGCGCATTGTCGATCTGAATCCTGCTTTGCTTAATTTCCAGCAAGCGACGCTCCTGCCTAATCGTCTTGCTTTGTGATTAACGGAGATGAAGATGAGGGTTAAACACATGGGTAGTTTTTCAAAGCCTGTTTACTTTATAACTCCCTGTTGATCTCCCTGCACAAAAAAAAAATGCAGCTTTTTTTGCGGCTACCGTAACATATATGTGAAATACTTTTGACTTTTTTAGCTGTTATTTAATCAGTGAAAATGATGGTTGCACCATCCAACACTCCGCTGCCAATTTTCGTTCCCGATGCTTCACATTTGGGTCCCACACCGTGTGACAGCCAACCTGGTGCACTGATGCAACCCCCCTTTCTCGTTCCCCTTCCTCTCTCCTCCAACCACCCCCTCCCCCAGAGCCTGGCGGTCCCTCCTTCACCATCGGCAAGGCCATCTGGCTGCTCTGGGGCCTGGTCTTCAACAACTCTGTCCCTGTGCAGAACCCCAAAGGCACCACCAGCAAGATAATGGTGTCCGTCTGGGCCTTCTTCGCCGTCATCTTCCTGGCCAGCTACACTGCCAATCTGGCTGCCTTCATGATCCAGGAGGAGTACGTGGACCAGGTCTCCGGGCTGAGCGATAAAAAGGTATACCGCGCCTCGCTAACCCCGATAGCGGTTGCCACCTGTCCATGTCTGGGAGAAGCTGCACCGACCTCTCTGCTCAGCCTGACGCTCCCCGGCCCCATGACGATAAAAGTAGGCCTGTGACGCCTCCTAGGTTTCCCCGTCTGCTCCAAGCTGACAGTTGCCCCACCTTCATGTGTCCTCAGTTCCAAAGGCCCAACGACTTTTCCCCGCCGTTCCGTTTCGGCACGGTGCCCAATGGCAGCACAGAGAGGAACATCAGGAACAACTACAAAGAGATGCACAGCTACATGGTGAAGTTCCACCAGAAGAACGTGGACGAAGCTCTGCAGAGCTTGAAGAGTGGGTAAGGGTGCAGGGCCGGCCATGGAAAAAGCTTTGTTTGGGTGCCTCTTACATATTGATATTACACGCTGGGAAATGCAAGAACCTTGTATCTCATTGATGCCTTGTATCCTAAAGAGTATTTTAACATGCTACCTAGCAGAGCAGATCATAGTTTCTCTAAAGATCCATGAGACATGGCCATTATTGGGCAGGTTGTCTACTGGTTAAGGATTTGGGTCCATAAGCCAAAAGGTTCACGTTTTGAATCATGGGAAACCTGGCGTGTCTTTCAACAAGGTACCTAACCTGCAATTGCTCCATTAAAAATGTTCATGCAAAATCATCTTGGCCAACTGAGATGTCTATCCCAAGACCGTTATTGGTGCGTTTGCCGAACCAAAGGCAAACTTTGGAGTACCTCACATGAATACACCCTCATTTCCGGCCTCCTTCCTCCTTCTCTGGTCAGCAAACTGGACGCTTTCATCTATGATGCGGCAGTGCTCAACTATATGGCCGGACGAGACGAGGGCTGCAAACTGGTGACCATCGGCAGCGGCAAGGTTTTCGCCTCGACTGGGTATGGCATCGCCATACAGAAAGACTCGGGCTGGAAGAGACAAGTTGACCTGGCCATACTTCAGCTCTTTGGAGATGGTACGGCAGGAGTTACCTGTGTCTCCCCTGTACCATTCAGCCTCTCTTTGTTTTCCTGTTTTAACAGGCATGCAACTGCTATAGATCCTGATTAGAGGTGACAGGGTGACCTAACCATGCTGAGAAGTCCTAGGGGGGGGATATATTGTGGATACATACACACGTTTGTGAAAATCTGGCCTTCGGCTCATTGCCGCTGTTCCCTTTATTAAATCCTCGGGGTCCATGCAGAGGGATGCTAGCAAAACATCTGTCTAGGTACAGCCCATAGACTACTAGGAAAATGGCTGGAGATTAGTAAGCGTTGTTAATGACAGGTTTAAAGAGAAGGATCTTTTTAATTTTGTTCAGGGCACGAAGGCAAGAATCACAGGTTAAGGTACATAATCCAGGAAAGAAAGATCGATAGAGCGAAGCTGGGAGTGTATATCATGCTCCGTGCATGAATTATGACAGATGCCAAAAGCCATAATCCCTTACGCTGCTCGATGTGGATTCGACATTACGATACCGTGTGGCGTGATTTCTGATCTAAAGATCGAGTCATCTCAAGCATTCGCAAGGTCGGCTGAGGAATATTACACAAGCTTTACGGAAAATAAGAAGGGAAACGGCACTGGACACTTCTGCAAAGTTATTTGTGTGTTTTAGTGAAATGAATCAATTTGCCATTAACTGAATCAATGTGCCATTGCAGACCACTTTCATGTAGGTTGTGCTAATATGGTATAGTTAGTTTCTAATTAATAATAATTTACCTTCAGCATGTCTCCCATAATTGCTTATCCAGTACAAGGTGGTGATGATGTTTACTTATGCGTATGCTTAAGATGCACTTTCATTTAACGTTTAATATTAACATAAAAATATATTCTTCTGTTTAATTTCTGTTCATTGAGCATGGGAAAATATTATTTCAAGCAAATATTATAGCTGAACGGAATTCTTTATTGACTTGGAGACAATCCAATTTAAACAATTTAAATGGAACCTGCAGTCTCCCAGAGGTAACTACTTGGAATTCTGTGCTCAACATATTTAAACTGAGCATAAGATAAATTAAGGGAAGACACTCCGACTGGCTCTCACTTGAGTCAATGACATTTATTGAGTCAAGAAAATGGATAGCTAGCAAGCACTTGATATGCTAATACATAAGGGTAATGGAGTATGGGTGACGTACGAGACAATGAAGGCATTTCTGACCTTTTTTAGGTGGGGCCGGTTTCTTTATATTAAGAACACAATACATGATAATATTGCTGTGATATTGTTTTTGTCTGTGATATTGAATTATAGGTACAACATAAACACCATTCCCTGTAAATGGTTTGTTCCTGATTAAGTACGAAAGCCTAGGGTATTGTACAGGAGCTCAGGTTTTCATATATAGCACTGCCTTTTCTGGGAGCATCGATTTTCAGTTTCGTTTCAGCTTACCGGGCAATTTCCATTAACCATTTTGGTGCAAGACTTGCAGTTCTCCAGTCAAATTCCCATTAGACACCATTAATAAGTAAATTAGTAAAAAAATAATTTCATTTAAAAAAATTTGTAAATTTGTTATAGGATGCATTTCTGTGTCGGAGGCCTGCTGTTGCAGGAGGCTTCACGTTACGCTTCAGCCTGAGTCGGCCGCCACATCACTCCGCTTGGTCAAGGCCACGTTTTGGTTTGTTCTCTTTAGCTTGCAGATTTGCTCAGCAAACTTTGCATGTGTGTTTTTCCCTGAAGAGTCCGGCCCCATTGCGGCCTCGGGCCGGGCCAGGCCTGTTACCGATACGCAGTATAGATCACAAAGGACGCCTTCAGCCCCGTAAGGCCCACTTTCCAAATTCCAAAGCAGCTGGACTACTTACACGACCGTTTGGCTTCTGATGCCGCAAAAGCAATTTCAGGGCTGTTTAGGGCCCATTGATCAGCATCAGAACAATGGCCAGATGTAATGCTGTGGAGGATGTCGAAAGATTTAAGGGTCTGGAGGTGACCAGAAGCGATGGACCCTGAGGTCGGAGTCTCTCCGGAATAAACGCAGGCCTCTGATCAAGAGGAGGAGTTGTAGACTAGAAATGACTGTACAGGGAGAGGTGGGAGACCAGTCAGCCAATGTAGAACGAGGATTCAGGAAGGAGTGCGTGGAGAGCAGCAGCGTGGAGAGCAGCAGCGTGCTGACGAGGATGCAGGATTCGGTAGATAAAAGAAGCAGAACCAGGTGTGATTCACTGGTGTGTTCTGAGGATGTGCTGTTGACATTTGATTGAAACTTTGGATCAGGGATTGTTAATCATAACCGTTTGCTGGTTGGTTCCCAGCTGCACACTTAACCTTTCAGAGTTATCTAAGGAATTTCCTAAAGGAAGTGGAATATCCAAATCATAGACTGTACAGGCTAGGATTAGGATCTGCGTGGTAGGGCCACAGGGCCCAAGGGAAGATTATCAAGCCTGAATTTATGCCTCAGTTTCATAAAATAGGTAACATGTCATATTTGGATTAAGAAAACAAAAGGGAAAAAAACTTTTTTAAAATCATATTAACCTTCTAGAATGAAAATGTTGATATTAACTGCATTTTCAGTTAATGGTATAAAGTCAATGCATTGATTTTAATTTTTCTGGTTTGTTTTTCAAAACATGCCAGCTGTTTTGTTTTCTGAGAAAATGGTGGTCGCACTTAGAAACAAAGATTGGATGTTCAGATGTGCAGTAGCGCCGTTTCCATTGAGATATAAATGCTTTTTATTTGCTAGCCAGGCATTACATTTTGAGGTATGTACCGTAAATGCCATTATTATTTTTAAGGTTATTTACTTTCTTATTAAATGTTTTTATATTTTGTTTTCATTGACAATAAAATTAATTAGCCCTGATAAACGATTGATTGGCGCAAATGGTGTAATATGACATAAATCCGTATGTCATCTAGGCTTCATTATGGTTTATTTTTTTGTGATTTAATCATGTTTCAATTGTTCCTAGTGCGTCAAGTAATCAAGTGAGAGCTTGATTAATCTAAATTGAGCTTAGCACTAATTTAGTATTTGTTTGTTTGGCAAATGATCAAATAATGAGAACATACTTAAGAGGAAAAAAAAGTCTGAAACTTTTCTGTTTTGTAATGATTAAATAATCAGTGATTAATTGAAATAATGAACACAGGAAGCTATTACTAATTTTAATGGGAAAGATTTTATAAAACCAGTTGTCTACTTTATTACAAATTACAGGTAGGCCTTGACTCGAATTCTCACCTGTGCGTCTGATTTTAATGTGATTTGAGTACCATATATGCTACATGTTCACAGCAATGGCCCAGAATTTGGTTTGATAGCTACCGGTTCACGTCAGCCATCTGAATGTAGGTCAGCCTGTGGTTGTTTAGCTTGTCTTAAGTGGGCTCTGCAGTCATTTTGTCACGCGCTGACACAGACGCTTCCAGTAAGGCCTAGTTACCGGTAGCTGATGCTCTTTGGCAGCGACGGCGCTTTAAGCTCAACGCGTACATGCGCGCAGTGGGAGCTTCTGAAAGACGTCACGTTGAGGCCCATTTTCCTGTACACCGCCCGCTGCCTCTTGAAAAGGTGCCAGATGTTTATTCTGTATATTTCTTTTTAAAGGTTCCAACATGTGTGCCTCGTAGGGCCAACACGTATCCAGGGTTGTTTGCTCTCGTAAATAGAACATGACTTTAATGGATCTGCTTTTTATTACAATGCGTCATTCTGGCAAATGCACAAATAGCTTTTTTTCTCTTAACTTGTTTTTCTTTTATTCTTCTCTCCTTATTACCCATCATGCACCCTTTCGCGTAACACACTTTACACCCCTTCCCCGCTCTACACTTTCATCTCCTTCCTCTCCGCTCTTTCTCCCGTTCCCTCAACCCTTTTCCATCAACTTGTCCACGTTCTCTCTTGCCATCCTCCAATTGTATCCCTTCCCCTCATCTCCCGCCCCCCCATCCTCGGGCCTTCTGCCGCCTACGCTCAGGTGAGATGGAGGAGCTGGAGGCTCTGTGGCTGACGGGAATCTGTCACAACGAGAAGAACGAGGTGATGAGCAGCCAGCTGGACATCGACAACATGGCGGGGGTCTTCTACATGCTGGCGGCGGCCATGGTGCTCTCGCTCCTCACCTTCATCTGCGAGCACCTCTTCTACTGGCAGCTGCGCTTCTGCTTCATGGGTGTCTGCTCTGGCCGGCCAGGCATCACTTTCTCCATTAGCAGGGTGAGAAACCCACAAGGCTGGCCGTTTCGCTGTTTTCCCCACACAGCACTACGCGAGATTAAAGAGAACGCAAATTCCTTTGACAGACTCCAACGGATGACAAGGTCACATCAGATTACAGCTATTTTCAGTACTGAGACGTTCGTAATTTTCTTTTTTTAGCCCTCATCACACTTTGGGTAGTTCCAAGCTAAAACCTACGTATCTAAAAATGGAGCCGCTTATACCGTAGCGACGGTAAACAGAGTTTCTGTGCTTTACTCTCGAATTGCTCGCCACACCACGGTGGAGAATGAGTGGTAATTGATAATGAATGTTTGATTGCAGAAATGCGTTTAAAGATTCACACCGCAGCTGTCATGGATGATAACATGACTGTCGATTGTCACTCGCGTAGTTCTTGCATCATGAAATGATGCATTAGCCTCAGCAGAGGAATCCTGTATGTAAATGAACCCTTATCTCATCAGTCACCTTCCTGAAGTCGCTCCAGGCTTTGTAATAGCTAAAGAATATTGCTCTCAAATAAACTTCAGGGGAAGACAAACTTTTGTTAATTTTTTTAAACTAAAAATAAAGCCTTGGGACATACATTCATTATCTTGATTATCTGTTAGTAAACAAAACAAAAACAATAGGTAATTCTTTTGTTTACCTGTAGCAGTGAAATTATGCTATATACCACATGATACAATGGCAGATGCAAACAAAAGTGCTAAAATAATCCATTATTGATGTTGATTATTAATGTCTTTTTAATTCCCTTTCACAAAAACGAAACCCCAGTCACGTCTTATGGGAGTGGTGTGCGGCCCGGCAGGTTGCCTGTGATCAGAAGGGTGCCATTTTGAATCCCAATGTTGATGGCGTGGTTACGTTGCTCTTAAACAGGGTCCAGTGCTGCTGGATAAATGGCTGGCCCTGTGCACTGTCCACAAGCTTTGCTCTCGTGTCTATAGCTAACACATTCCACGGTACCTGCTGTCATACTTGTACAAAGGGTGAATAATTCAGCGCTGAGGATAAGCTAATGAGATTCACCAACGGCACCCAGGACCAGCCAATGAGATTGACCGACACATATAAAGGCAGTGATCTATGACCCTGACCAGAATAAGTGGCTAAAAGATTGAGGGATAGATAAAGGGCAGGAGATGGGGTCAATGCAGGTCAGTGCCTTGCAGCAGGTCCTCTGGCTCAGTGAGCCGTGCAGCAGCGCCTACAAAGATGGGGGACGGACATCAGCCGGAGCCTCCCTCCCCCATCCTGATTTACCATTTACCTCTAAGTTTCATGGGATCGTCACCATCATTAGTAACCAGTCTGCAGTTTTCATTTCAACACCTCAAAAATCAAGGGAGCTTCTAACAGCTCCGTTCTGCGGCACTGCGACCGTGACTTATGCACGCTGCAATATCAGTCCACGCACCTGGACTGTCAGAAATGAAAGCGAAAACTCGCCGGTGACGACTAGCTGCGTAAACCTCGGTTACGCTGCCGGAATGCGTGACTCATCCAATCGGTACATGGGATAAAGTCATCAACATCCAGACTTCCCACCTCACCACCCCACAATGTTAAGGTGGGTGGTGTTTCCCACACCTCCCACCCTCGTCGTTTTTAATATATAAGATCGATGCAAATTAGGAAGAATCATTGCGTTGAGATTACGGCTGTCCTTCAAGTTAATCTTAGCGTCAGCCATCTTAACACTGGCTGGGAGAGAAAATGGTCAGGGAACGGGTGTTTAGTGAGCTGCCCTCCGACGTTTATGGTTACAAATTGATTTTATGCTTCAGTGAAATGCTGAAATAAGTTATATGAACCAAAGTGGTCTTTTTTTGCAATGATGACCCACCTCACTCTCACCAGTGGTTGGACAGATGGAGACGACAGTGAGTGAGACATAAAAGTCATGAAAAGGATGCTGGGATACAGACTGGATTGTCAGAATAAAAAGATGGAAAAATACACAGGAGAGAGTAAAATACCAGCATAAAGAAGTTCATGTGAAAATGGAGACTGTGAAAAACTTTTATTCTGAGACAGAGGTGCTGTTAAGCACTCAATTCCCAAAATAGAATCATTTGACTTTCCGCTTGTCTGTGCATATTTACCTACAGTTCTTCTGGAATGCTTCCTATTCAGTCAGTCTTGATTTTTTTTTTTTTTTTAACCAGTCTCAGTATCTCTTCATTTCTGGTGGCAGTGGTACCTACATACTTGATTTTGTGTAAAGAAGCAATTTTAGGAATAAAGAAGTTCACAGGAACATTTTTTTTTGTAGTTGCAGTGTATTTGATGTACCTAAAATTAAAATGAAGAGGCAGGATTGCACAGAATAATTTTAAACCCATTGATTGAAATTATTGATTGGCAGTTAAAACCATGCCCTTACAGCATCTCTGTCATTATCAATCATTTCCCCAGGCCCCCACCCAAAACTCCAAGAGCTTTTCTAAAAGCACTGTCAGTCTCAATCCATGCTGTCAGTAGAATATATATTGTATTAATTAGCTTGTCTTGCTCAGTGCAGTACTTAATGTACTGTAGAGTACGTCCCATTTGCTTGCTGAGTAAACATCTCTCTGTCTCATCTCTCCACCCCTCATATAAAACAGGGCATCTACAGCTGCATCCACGGGGTCCAGATCGAGAAGTCCAAGTCACCCTTGAACTCACCCTCGACTGCCATGAACAACACGCACTCCAATATCATGCGCTTGCTCCGCACGGCCAAGAACATGACCTCGCTCTCAGGGGTCAATGGCTCTCCGCACAGCGCGCTGGACTTCATCCGCCGCGAGTCATCCGTCTACGATATCTCGGAGCACCGTCGTAGCCTGGCCGGACACTCGGACTGCAAGCCGCCCTACCTGCCCGAGGACAACATGTTCAGCGACTACATCAGCGAGGTGGAGAGGACGTTCGGGAATATGCCGGTGAAGGATAGCAACTTGTACCAGGACCATTACCTGCACCATCACCAGGGCTCGGGACCTGGGATGAACCTGGGCCTGACTGGTCCCCCTCCCAACAGACCACATAGCCTGGGGAGTGCAAGTTCGCTGGAAGGTGGTCTGTTTGACTGTGACAGCTTAGGAGGAGGGGTGGCGCCCATATTCACCACACAGCCCCGTGCCTCACTGACACACAGGAACAATAGCAAATTCGACCTCATCGTAGGACACACCCCATCTACCGGTCAAGGGTTCAAGCAAGACATTTACGGGAAGTTTTCCTTCAAAGGTGGGGCATCCAGCTCTGGCTTCATTGCCGGACATGACCGGTACTGCGGGGGAGGTGGTGGCGGTGGTGAGGATGGCAACATCCGGTCGGATGTGTCGGACATCTCCACGCACACGGTCACCTATGGCAACCTGGAAGGGAACGCCAAGAGACGCAAGCAGTACCGAGACAGCCTAAAGAAGAGGCCTGCATCGGCTAAGTCTAGACGCGAGCTGGATGAGATCGAACTGGGGTACCGACGACGCACCCATCACCTGTCTCATCACCATTACCATGGGCCCGCAATACACCGATCGGCCTCCCCTCCTCTGCTGCCCCTGGAGCAGAACTCGCAAAGAGGGGGAGGGGGCCCTGCCGGCAACTGTTCATCGTACCTGTTCCGCGACAAAGAGAACCTGCGAGATTTCTACCTGGACCAGTTCCGCCCCAAAGAAGGAATACCCCAGTGGGAGCATGTGGATTTGACGGATGTGCCCGGCGGGGGCGGAGGAGGCAGGCCTGCTGGCGGAGGTGGGGGCAACAGTGGAGGAGGTGGTGGCGGTGGGACCAACTGCACAAGTCTGGTGGCGGTGGATGATTTCCTGAAAGGGAAAGGTAAGAAGGTAGAGGGTAAGAGCGGCACGCCCACTCCAGTGCAGCAAACACAGGCATGCTGGGAAAAGAATGTGACTGGGATTGGCGGCGGAGGGCTGGCGGGGGGAGACTGGGAGTGTCGAAACTGCCACAGCTGTGGGACCAAGCCGGTGCCTTTGCACAGCACTGGGGGGAGTGGGAGCTTCTCGGGGGGTGGAGGTCCGTGTGCCGGGGGAGGCGGCGGCGGGAACAGTGCTGTTTCCGGGCGGCCCAGTTCAGCATGTGTGCGGTGCGACTCGTGCAAGAAGACTGGGAACTTGTATGACATCAGTGAAGACAACAACCCTCTTTTGGAACCGCTGGGAGGCAAGTACGAGGGTGGAAAGGGGGCACTGATGAGCAGCGGCAGCGGGGCGGGCATCCAGTCGCAGACTCAGGTGCAGCGCCGCAAGCCGGGCTTGGGCGGCAAAGTGTTGCGGAGGCAGCACTCGTACGACACGTTCGTAGACTTGCAAAAGGAGGAAGCCAGCGCGATGGGGATGGGGGCCGGGGGTATGGGGCGTGGCATGGGAGGAATGCTGCAGCAGCCAAGGAGTGTGAGCTTGAAAGACAAAGACCGTTTCATGGAGGGCCCAAGTCCCTACGCCCACATGTTTGAGAGGCATGGGGGATCGGAGCGAGAGAGGGACCGGGACCGGGATCCGTTGTTTTTTGGTGACCGGGGAAAAAGTGGGTCCTCCTTTGGGCTGTTTCGAAGTGGAGAAGGGGGTGGTTTCCATCGTCGGTCCTTTGGGGACAGGGACAGCAGGGACAGAGAGAGGGGGGTGATGGGTGGTGACGGAGGTGGGGGACGTGGAGGAGGGATCGGGACGTACTCCCTCTCCAAGTCCCTCTACCCAGATAAAGTCAACCAAAACCCTTTCATTCCAACCTTCGGTGATGACCAGTGTCTGTTACATGGTGCCAAATCGCACTATGTCAAAAAGCAACAGCACCAGCTCATGAGATCCAGAAGTGGAGAATGGAATGACCTGAGGAGCTCTATGGGGGCAACCTCCTTCTTGCCGACTTCTGCCACGGGAGGGGTGATGTCCAATATGCCCACCAGGCTCCCCAAGGAAGTCAGCTTGGGTGGAATTGGGGGACCTCTAGGGAACCACCATGGAGGCCCCACCAACAACAAGCTCCTGCAGACAAGGGAGAGTCTTGGGGGAGGGCAGACACAGAGGCCATTCAATGGCTCCAGCAATGGGCACGTGTATGAGAAGTTGTCCAGTATTGAGTCTGATGTGTAACAGGTCTGTAGGGGGGGCGGTAGGAGCGGATGTGCGATTGTGGCAATGATAGGGAATGAAGAAATTGTTGAGCGCCATCTGCAGGGGTGGAGGTGCACAAAAGATGATCATGAACACTGGGAGAGGACCGAGCAGCCAGACAATGGAATATACCTGGCGATGCATGCAGATAGGAACCTGCTGAAATGTTACCATGAAATATGTGACACTGGGAAGACTCACCCATGAACTTGGCCTCAGGTACTGACGGAGTTAAAAAATTGAAGAACACCAGGCAAAACTGGTAGAACTGTCTTGGACATACGTTTACTCTACACTTCTCTGCTCTTTACATCTTCCTTCTTCTCATCTTCCACTTCAAAACACCAAAACAGACAGTTTCTCCTGACCCTGGTTAGCTGTGGAAATCCAATTATGACTCAAAAACTACAGGGTAAACTGACAATAATTAAGTGACTAGCATTGTTAATACAGTAAATTGAGTATAATAACAATGTTTTATTAAAATAGCTTTCAGTTGTGTGTTTATGGAGATATTTTATGCTGTTCAATATTTGTAGGAAATTCTTTGTTAGCCGATATAGCAGGAAGCTCATATTCAATTGAAACCGAGTAGCTGTTAGAACAACATTATGGGGTTTCCTGTTATATTTTTATATTATTATTATTATGGTTATTATTAATGATCTGTGTTCAATTATTTATTTGCTTATTAGGAGTGTTGTGAAAGGTTGTGAAAGGCATGATTTGCACAGTACTGAACTGTACTTACGAAATTGTATCTTGTGGGACATTTCATGGTATCTCAAATCTTATTGTCTGATAAATATCAGCAAATGTGTTGCTTTGCAGTGAGCTTAGGACATGTCATAGGTTGCTTACACAATCTGGTGTCGCGGAGCTGAGCTTTCTGTGGTTACTGGATAACGACACGGCGGCTACACCCAGCGATTCATCTCCGCAAGATGAGTATGGTTTAGAGCATCAAGTGGCGGATTCCTCCAAGCTGTCTGAGAAATGACCTGGATCTGCAGAGTACTGTAGCACACATCAGCGTACAGACAGGACACTGTAGCTCCGACACATTTTTACAATTCACACGTTCTTTCCGAGTGACCAAAAAATAAAAACACGAGGTGCCACAGGATGGAGCCCATTACTCTGTGAACCTCGCGTCCGCCGACCCGAACAAGCAGTTGGACTGAGATGTTGCGCATAGCACAGCCAGTGGCCCCGTGGGCTTCATGCTAGCGTAAGCTGGATCGGACTGGAAATGGAGCTGAATCGGATTCGCCCCAAGCCTACTTTTGTGCGTCACGTGTCCAGAGTGGGCTTTTAATACCAGGCGTTTTCAACATTTGTCTTTTTAAGGGCTGCTGGTGGAGTGAGGTGTCGATCTTAGCGCCACGCTCCAGCTGAAAACACATTTTCTTTTGCTTGGAGATCATCTCATGATGATTAAAAATAACCACATGCAGTGTCAGAAGTTCTCAAAATATGTGTTTGTAGATTTTAAAGCGAGGCAAATGGGACGGGGTAAGAATAATAGTAAATGTTGAGAAAACTAGTCATTGATAGATTAGTTAATCTGCATTGTTTTACCCCTCCATCATTATCCTTTCCTCCATTTTCTGAAACCACTCGTCCTATTCGGCGTCATGGGGAGTCCAAAGCCTAAGAGTGCAAGGCGAGGAATGACCCAGGATGGGGCGCCGACCCATCGCAGGGCGCACACACACACAACATCCACTCACACATGCACCAATGGGCAGTTTGGTAACTACAATCTCACCATTTTCTTGAACTGTGGGGGGGGGGGGGGGAAACCAGAGTACCCAGAGGAAACCCCACAATGACACGGGGAGAACATGCACCCACACGTGGAACCCTGGTGGAGACTTGAACTCAGATCCCAGAGGTGTGAGGCAACAGCGCTAACCACCACTATGTCGCCCCTCCTGTCTTCATTTTTTTTAATGGAAATTGATTGCGCCTTGTATTTAAATCAGGGTCATTCCATTGTACTTTGGACTTATCTCGAAATATTTTCTCTCTCTGTTGTTGACATTTTTTATACTACAACTGTTTGGAACTTATGATGACCAAAAGTGAGATGGGAAGGAGGTGAGGGCATCTATTGTTCTAGTTTAAGATTCAGTGTGTTATCTGAGCTTGTGTACATAGAAACCTTTTCACTTTGCACAATAAGCAGACAGTCAGGATGTAACTTTCCATACAGTGTTTTACACAAAATAAAAGGTCGAATAAATATGAAAAATATTTTAAAAATACAAAAAAGGAAAAAAAAAACAGAACATTATGGGTTTTATTGATAACACTATGGGTACTTTTGTTGGGATCACATTCCTTTCTTTATAATATGTTTTATTAACTTCTTTTAAGACTGAACTTCATTGTTATAAAGAAATGATGGATTTGAATAGAGCATTGTTGTGAAGTTTAGGAGTCACTGCAAAAAATCTATATATAAACATATATGTATATGTAGGTCATATATCAATAGATATATGCATCTATAAATATATGTATATATGTAACGCAAAAAGTATGGTCATATTTCATTTTGGTAAATTTAGTGAATTTGATTTTATCCATAAATCAACCACTTATTTATCCACTCTGTAAGTGGCACCAGGCAGCAGGAATTATGGAATCCTACGATTTGGGAATCCTGCGATTTGGGAATACTGACATATGCCCGTCATCGGCGTGAAGTGCGAAAAGAGGGCACCTGCTGTGATTAGTACTCTTATGACGTCACCGGATCCACATGGCGTGATTCCCAGTGTTTTCCTGGGTGTTCATGCAGACTTTAATGTGTGCAATACACATCACCTGTTATGTCAATAGTTTATGGCAATCGTTTGTCATTTTACAAGTTATTTTCTTTTTTATCAATAAGAAATGTTTAAATTCCCATTTTTAAAAATCACAGTCAAACACTTTGGTAAATCTTTAGACAATCAGCTCTGGGAAATCTTGGGAATTTTTGTTGTTCATTCCAGACTGACATTTTAGTGAAAACTAATGGGTATGTGTGAATAATTGTGCGACTGTGTTTGCTACTTCGGGAATGGCATTCGTTTGCTAAATTTAAGCCTCTCTAAACATAACGAGGGAACATGTAAGTTTGTGTGTGCGCGCGTGTGTATATGTATTGACGAGAATTTGACAGCGGTTCTAATTGCATTCAAAGACACAGGCAGCGAAACAGTTCTTGCTGTGTACCTCTTGAAACAACGAGAAGCTCACTGTAACGAAACGCTAGCAAGTTATGTGATTTTGCATTATGCTAGTGGTTCATTTCTTGTAATCTCACATCATACACAATATCAACACTCCAGACATTGCCTGCATTATATTTTCATGATTACATTAATTACATTAATTACCTTAATGCCTGAAAGTCCCAGTGTCCCACATCGCACAGACTACAGTAGCACCATCTGTCTAAATCTTTATTCCAGAGCTATTAAACAAGGCCTATAAACATCATATATTTAAGATTTAGACAACTCACGTAGTCATTCTCCTAAAAACGAGAAAATGAGCTACAGGCAAATGACAGGGAAAAAATGTTTAAAGAGAGGAAAGTGGGTCAAATGTATATATAGCAATCTAGAACTGGCATAAGTGTGCGTGACGTCACATGCAGAGTACACAACGACACAGATATAGTTTTATTAAGGACCGTTTGCAATTTTTATAATTAATTTGCAGTTAAAAACCTAATGTGCGGTGTTGTGTTTTGTTAGTATAGCTTTTACTTCTTTTTTCAGACGTGCGTGTGAAACGAGATTATGGTAAACTGTATTTGAATTTTAAACATTAGGATACTGTACCAATAATAAAGCGAGAAAATAAATCATGCCATTTATATTAGTCTTTGGGAGGGAAGAGCTTTTATTTGATCTTTATTGTCATTTTGTCTTTTCACCGACTGTACGTTTTCAGTGCTGACGAGGCAAGCGGCGGGGTGCATTTTGTAATCTCTAATTACATTTTCTCCGACTGAGACTGTTTCTGTCTGCTGTCTTCTTTTTTCCTTGTGAATGGTTGAGAGGCAGGCATGTGCCTGCGCGTGTCAGAGGACATAAACGGAGGGTGAATGAGGAATCATGGGAAGGCTCAGTTTGTATTACTGTGTTTTGTGAACCGGTATGTAAATAATTTCCCTTTACCTTTTAATAAAAATTATATAAAAGTTAGCAAAAAAAAGTTCCTAGAAATTTGGGTAACATTTTATGGTCAAGAGTTGTTGTGGAGAATGTTTTATAAAAATTAAAATGATCAAGTTACGTATAGTCTCTTATTGCGTTTATTAACAAATAAATGCTTTACAGTACAAACACGCACGCACAAACACACCATATAGATGCCCGTCCTCAAATTATGTTAATTGTAAGATTTTCTGAATTTTTTGACAAGAGCAATTAGTCATATATGTATTACTTAATTTCTTCCTTAATCTTGCTATAAGCTTCCATTAACTAACTAATTTTGGTGTATGATAAACAAAAATACATCTCTCTATTTCCTTGTACAAATGTTTAATTGTTAATTAAAAACCTCTCATATGATTGTATATGTCTGCTTTTGCTCATCCTCCTCCTCCTCCTCCCACTCTTCTCTCTTCTTTTTGATCTGTTCTTTTGAGGCTTTTCGTTTTGTCTCTGGCTACTACAGTACATACCCTCTTGATACACCCACTCTAATGACTTTGCCAGATGGGAGGTAAATATTCGCCGCATTTAATAAAAAAAGACATAAACCCTTTAATATACAACACGGTGCAAAAGTCAAAGAAAATTGCAGTCAAAATATTTAAAGTTATCTGGGCTCTAAGTGCGTATTTGCTTAAAAAGCAACACAATTTAACATCCGAGCACAGCTTCAGATTACAAACCTCTCCTCACACCCCAGCCATTCCATGCATTCATTAGGTTTCAGCACCAGCTCAATTAACAAATTAATTTAATTAAATTAGTTACCTTGATGAGGTATTGATTAGCCAAACATGCTAGTGACTGAGTCAAAAAAATGCATAGACGTATTGATTGCTGTACACATTGGGGTGACTTCAGGAGAGGTTTCGAAATTGCTAAGGTGACACACTTGGACAGACATAATAATATATCAATGTGCAGATCATTTAAACGTCATTTTCTTCGACTGCCTTAGACTTTTGCACTGTACTGTATTTGCAGTGCTAATTTTATTAGCTGGCTGCTATATCCTGAGCAGATCACAGGGTAGGTAGCTCTGGGACGATAGGAGGCTTTCCTACGGAAACAGCGTCATACTGCTGGGAATTTGCCTTCTGGTCGCAAGATTAATTTTCAAAAGCTATTTCTTCACCACAAGTATGCAATAACTCCAGTGCATATAATTGCCTGAGGAAGGATCGCCCCCTGTCACTCCCGTTTTCCTATTTGTGATCTTCTCGCTCTGTTTCATTCTGCAGGGAGGAGGTGGTCCATTATAACGAATATGTAAACAATGGAATGAGAATGCGATAAATGGAGAGAGAGGCTGGGGGCCTAGATCTGCCACCCAGTGGCTAAGCTCCCTTGCATGGGGTTGAAGAGAAACCTTACAGGTTAACTAATTTAAAAAAAAAAAAACAGGTTTGATCAGAGAATGAGAATAACATCCCATAATTTGGCCGCGCGTTGCTCCTGAGCATGTTTTCTCATCAGGGTGGCCATGCATCTTTTCAGCTTCTTCAGCTTCAATTAAAAGTAGCGATCATCGGCGATGTCAGAGGGTGGCAGTGCAGCAAGGGAAGAGTGATTAACTGCGGTAGAGTCGGGATAATAAGTTCCCATCTTCTCCAGTATATCTGGAGCACCGGTGTCGAGTGGGTGCATGTCACCCCAAGACCTAGAGTGAGAGCAACGCTGGGTCTCTGGCTTGCATTTAAAGGTTAAGACAAATGGGGCTCCTCTAGATTAGCCTGTAGCAAGCTTTAGCTCCTGATACATTGCATTATGTATTCACAATCCGTTAAGTAATTAAAATCCCTGTGTATCCAGTTAAATACTACATCAGATGCGGAGGTGGATCCATGCAAATATATGAGGTGGGACCAACCAATAAGGTGTCTCCTCTAGTTTCTTGGGCCCTAAATTGGGTCCTCTAAAATTTGATTGGTTATCTCGCTGACCAGTCATTGTTCCAAACATTTTTTGTGTAAGTAAAACTCCAACAAGCTAAAGTTTTTATCCATTTACCTACTATATCACCTCTTTCTCCCAAAAATTTTCCTAGTGAGGGTGGCAGCCTGCTGAGTGGGTCGGTAGCTCAGTCGGTGGGATGTATTGCCATTCGAAGACTTTCCTCAGACATCCATCTAGCATGTCCTGGACCTTCCTGAGAACTTCAGCACAGTGGGACATAACCAGAAGAACTGACTTGCATATTTATTTTATTTATTTATTTATTTATCTATCCTGTATTTTACCAGGAAAGTTGCATTGACATACTATATCTCTTCTTCCAGGTAGTCCTGCCAAGATGGGAGCAGCCAAGAAAAATAAGACAAAAAGTTTCATATGATTACACACAGAGATGATTAATATAAACGCAAACTAAAACACATACAAATACTCAAACTCTCAAAAAACACATAGAATAAAATTAATTTATATGAAACAATGAAACTGTTCTTTTAGCTCAGAGATTTTTAAACACATTCAGAGAAGGTAAGGGGTCCAAATGCAATATATTTTGTAGTATATTCCACTCATGTGGTGCATAAGAACAAAAGGTGTATTTCCTCAGTTCTGTGTGTGGTGGGAGCCTGAAGGAGAATTTTGACTGATGAACGGATGCTGTATGCATTAGTGCAGAATGTCAGCGAACAACATACGTACTGAGGTAATTTGCCCATTAAAGCTTATGCAATCAAAACCAGACAATGCATTTTTCTTCTAATATGTAATGATGTCCACACCGCCATCTCATTTAGCTTACATATCAGCCAGGTACAATTCTTATTAAATTTGCATTGTTTCTCCTGAATCATTAGACTTGGGTTCCTGTCCTCTGCATACCCTGACTAGACATTTCCAGGGAGACTGAGAAGTGTGATCTACCCATGGAACGCAACCCCTGGTTCCCCTTTTTAATAATAGGGACCACTCTCTTCACCAGTACAGACATACTTTACCAGTAACATTGAACATTG
Organism: Mormyrus proboscirostris; assembly: GCA_026779585.1. Lineage (NCBI taxonomy): Eukaryota > Metazoa > Chordata > Actinopteri > Osteoglossiformes > Mormyridae > Mormyrus > Mormyrus proboscirostris. The sequence continues at coordinate 6,717,485 of JAODKF010000103.1, forward strand.
AAGAGGCACATCAACCTTGTTACTCAAACATCAAGTGGTTTCAATACGGGTTTTATCTACCCTTGCAGCCCTTCAGGCCGCTGGCCACCATAGCGACTTTCGCTGTAGTAATAGACTCTAACTCACCAGGGGTTTCCAATACTGTCTCCTAGTGGGAGGCCACATTCACTGACTTATGAAGTTCCACAGAATGTTCTTTCCAATGTTCGACGATATCCACAGAGTAGATCCCGCCTTCTCCTCCTGAGTCATCAAACAGTTTTCAAAAGCATCTTTGGGGTCAACCAAAATTCCCTCTCCATGGCCTCTCCAAACTCCTCCCATGCATGAGTTTTTGCCTCCACAATTGCCGTTGCTGCAACCTTTCTGGCCCGTCAGTAGCTTTCAAGCTGCTTCGGGAGACCAGCGTGGAGGCATTGTCCCGAAAGTCTTTTTCATCAGCTTGACAGCTTTCCCCACCATGGGTGTCCGCCAGCGGGTCCTGGGGATACTGACCATAACAGGCACTGGCTGCCTTCTGGCCACGGCTCTCTGCAGCCGCTGCAGCAACTGAGGTCTTGAGCATGGGTTATTCAGGCTCAATGTCCCCGACCTCACTCGGTATGTGGGGGAGGTTTTTCTGGTGGGTTTGAGCTGAATTTATTTCCCACAGAAGTTTCAGCCAAGGGATCCCAGCAAACCCTGACTGTTTACCTGGGACATCCTGGTGAATCGGTTAACAGCTCTCTCCCTCTTTTCATTCTAGGGTCCGAAACACAGCCTCCATTCATAGGATAAAACTATAAAATCGAACATTGACTCTTGGCTTTGGCTGCTCTGGTACACTTATTAACATCCTTGTGTTCAGACCTGATGCTGGTTTTGAAAAATCCATGGTTCGCTCAGACGTCCAATAACAATTCATCACTCAGATGTAGAGCCAGGAGGCCGTTCTTTCCAATCACGCTCCTCCCCCTGGATCTCCATCGTTCCCCAAGTGAGTTTTCCTCTCTGCAGAGAGGCATCTCGCCTCCACTGGGAAAACCTCCAGTTGCTCAGGCCTCAGCCTGGGACTCCCCACGCTCTCCTGGCGTCGTTCACCATGGGGAGCATCACAGTAGGAAGACCACAGCGTGGGGTGGAGCGTGGCTCAGTGGGTCAGGATGCTCTGCCGGGGATCGGAAGGTCTCGGGTCCGAATCCTTTGGTCGGCAGAGCGATGTCACCGTCGGGCCCTCGGGCAAGGCCCCTTAACCCCGATTACTCCAGGGACCAGCTGACCCTGTTTTCTCAATGTCGCTTTGCCTCGGATACGAGCTTCCACTAAGTAAGCAAGTTTAAAATGTAAATGGAGACACTCCACCTGTGATCAGCTCCAGCTCCATCTAACACTGTTCCCAGGGCCGGTGCCCATTGCCAAGGTCTCATTCCGTCCATGCCCGCTACACTAAAGGTGCTGCATCTGAAGCCCATGCTTTATTTCATACGTGGTGAGTCACATGATACCATGTAACCATTACATAGATGGCCCAGCCACCGGGAACACACTGGTAACCCAGTTCTGAGGGAGGTTCACTTATTCTTCATGGTACTTTAGATTTATATTTTGTTAAATGATTGTTTATCTGGCTTCTCCCCACAAAAGAGGCTCACGCTAGGGCCACTATCCTTGGGAGGACTAATGTAATATATTAACTGCCTGTCGTGCATGTTACTCGTGCCTCGATGTACCGTGACTTTGCCGGGAATTCTTTATCACCAAGCCTCATTTCTCTCATCAGCACCAGCCATCTCCTCTGCGGTTGAGTCAGGCTGGGGTGCTAAAGTCTTCATCTGGTCTGTACAATCGGGGTGGGTGGGCAGACACAGAAAACGCTCTGACACGTTTTTTAAGATGTAAACTCGGCGCGGCACTTTGACTCTCTCCTTTGATCGTTGTGTAACATGCACGACAGGCTCGGGAGTCGCGAGTTCGGCTCGGAAAAAGTTTGCGAGAGAAACAGAGACAGACGAGACGTTCTTGTGTCCCGTCGATTTCTGCTGGTGGAGGATGCGGCAGTGATATGCAGCCCCCCCCCCCGCGCCACAGTGATGAGTCACATGCTAGTATGAATTAAACCTGTATTTTTCCTGAAAATATGACAGTATTTTGGTTCATCTTTGGCCCTGACTGATTTGATGTGTCATGTGGGACATTCAACTTATTTTTCTGGAAAGCCAGTGGTATTGCGTTCAAACATTCTTCAAACCATCAGCAAGCACGTGAAGTGTGTGGTTCTAGGTATACCACTGTGATTCTGCATTTGGATTTATTTCAAGGGCATCCTACCATGTCCACTCTTGGGACCACCACAATGCTCTGGTGCCCTTATTCTGCAATCAGTGCGGCATCCCGTGATATTTGCTGGGACTGTGTACCTCTTGCTGGGCTGTTTGATTCTGACCTGAAGCACCATGACAGGGGGTGAGGAGTTGATTTGTTAATTAATTAATCACCGTATGCCCCAGGCTCAATGGGTTGATTTGCATTCATGTTATACAAACCTTCAAGAACCAGACATAGAATCATGTTTTGTGTTTAGTGCATGTCTGAAATAACTCAAGCAAAGTTTTGGATCGTGATATTGGACCTTTAGTTAAATAAATATATAACACACATGTTCTCTGTTAAATGAAATAAAACTTAAATGAAATTATCTCTATACAGACAGGAACATTTACACTTATGTTTAAAAATTTGAAGGGTCACACCTATCAGGCTTCCTTTGTTGTTTTATCTATCTATTTCCCAAAACTGCTTATCCAGTATAAGGTGGTGGTGAACCAGGATCATATCCCATGAAGCGAAGCTGGAAGCAAAGCCATCACAGGGCACACACACACACATGCACACACATGCACACACACACATATACACACACATGCACACACACACATGCATGCACACACGCGTGCACACACATGCATGCACACATGCATGCACACTCTCTCACACACATGCATGCACATACGCATACACACACGTGCATGCATACATGCATACACATGCACACATGCTTACACACATGTGCGCGCACACACACACACACGCATGCATACACACACACATGCATGCACACACACATACATACACACACATGTGTGCCCACATACACACACACACATACACACTAACGGTAATATTAGAGATGGATTTTGTTCAAAAATCAAATTGGGTCAGAAATCATGTCTCCATACACAATGCCTATTTTGGCCTATTTTGCTTTCGTGTGAAATGAACAATTCCAGCAACATCCCTTGAATGCACCTTTTTTGACTGCAACAGTTCGTTTTTGCAAAAAATACAGAGAATTGTCTGGCAATGGTTGATGACATCACAATAAAACAAGCTCTTCTAATTTGTCAGGTCATGGTGGGAATAAATGGCAAATTTAAATGATGAAGTCATGTGGCCTGCGCATCAGATCAAACAGGTTTCCCAGAATCCCCCAAACACCCAGCTCTTCAGCTGGTGTTTCGCCTTACCCGTCTTTGGGATTGATTCCAAAACACTATTGCACTGAGGCACACAAAAAGACAGACCCAGCCTTTTCTTCGTTTTCAATTTTGTAAGTGTTTTTTTGCTCATGTTCTCATCTCTGCCGATGTTGGCAGTGTGCAGGCGTGTGAAGGGGACTTTTTCCTGGCATTCGTCCAAAGATGTGCTTCACTTTCAGGTTTGTATTCAGTGTGAAAGTGAGAAAAAAAAAAAAACCCACCACCACGTTCTTCCCTGACAACTGCACTGTGGTACATGCGTCCCAAGCATGTCCTCTGTGTAATTAGCAGAAATAATCAATAAAAGTTTATGGAACACACACAAACACACACCCACACACACATGCACATGCGTGCGGCACAAGCAAGACACAACACCAGCCCTGGCCCAGCTTGCCAAGTATATTTTAGTAAAAATGCTAAATAGTGCCTATTTTTAATAAGCAAGATAAATTGTATTTGCATAAACCAGTGAATTAGCTAAGCTGGCATTTAAAAATTACACACGGTCACATTTGCATTGTGACATGGGCTTCTGCAGTGTCTGACAGTTACACTTCATGAAATCTGTATGAAGGAAGTTGCCCCCCCCAACAAAAATACATGTAAAGAATGGCATGAAAATAAAATGTCTTTAAATTTTGCCTTTGCTATATGCCATAAAATGAGAGATGTCCTGAGTGCTATACACAGGTGTTTCATAATAAATGCTAACTACAAAAATTAGATCCTGTATTTCCTGATTGTTTTATGTTCCGAGTCCATTGAGAAGCTCGATGGCGCCAGTGATATATAAATGTGGACATTTATTAGCTGGTCCATAAATAGCTGAGATAGAAAAACAAACCAAAAAAACTTTTCTGCTAACATGCATTTTTCTCTCTTCCTTCCGTTAGGAGCGCACTAACTACAAGGCATGGGGAAAATGTTAATGATAAGCTTGTCAGCGCTAATGCAAGAAAAGTGTCATCTGTGTGCGTGTGTTTAATTTTTCCATTCTGATTGTTATTCAATTCAGAAAAATCACTACACCTGGGTCTCTGTGTCCTATCAGCACTATGGCACTAGTGTTTTTACTAAATGCAGGTAAATTATCCTCAATGTATGATCGTGTACAGCGTATTTGAAATATATTAAAGAATACACTTCCGGTAGCAGATTAAGAGTGAATTTCATGCATTTTTGACGACATAATATTTCTATCAAAAACGTGTGGCAGTAACATTTCTGGTATGTCTTATAGTAAATTCGGTAAGGTTTTAATCTATTGTATTTATCCGTACCTCGACTCCTCTATCATCTTTTGTATTGCACTATCCCTCCCGCTCCCACAATTCCTGAACACATTGCAACACATGTCACTACTTCTTGACAATTAACTGTTACCTAGCAACGTGATCTTTTTAGAGAGGGGGAGAGAGAAAAAAGGGAGAGTGGGAGGTTAATATGGTATATGTTCGCTGTCTTACTGGATTGGACATAGCAGGGAAGCAAGACGCACACACACACCACGAAAAAATGCAGCCCGAGCAGGACGCCCACATTGATTTGTGATAGAGACTTCGATAGATGGGGGAGGGAGATGGCAGCATGCAGCAGATGAAGGATGGAGGACAGCGAGAGGGAGGGATGGTGAGAAGTGAAAGAGGATGACGGAGAGAAACGGAGAGCGGACAGATGGAAAGGAAGGATCGACAAGAGCGAGGGAGCATTGGTGAAGGGTGAAAGACAGAAGGTGACATGCAGTGATAAGAAGGAAAAAAGTGGGGGGAAAGGGAACGACCGAGTGGTTCTTATGGCAACCAGTATTAATAATCTCAAAATGTGAGAGGTTAAATAGGTCAGAGTCTCCATAGTGGTTATGGAGGTGCACAAAAACGGCGATGGCTCATTCCCCAGAAGAGAAATGGTGCGGTTTAACGCTGAGGGAGCGTGTGACCTGAATCGTTTTCATAAAATATATACAACTAAATTTACGACTGGCTGAATGTGTAAAAAGCCGTATGCTGTATAAGTCACCAAGAATAACAATCTGCCAGGCAACGAAATTAAAAAATCATTAACCGGAATATTACATGCACACCTTTTTAAATGGATTCTGGTTTTTGTTTTGCCATTCATGGCTGAGAAAGCTGTGCTTCAGACTTTACTCTCCGTGGCCAAGGCTGGAGCAGAAAGTAAGGCTGTGAGGTGCTGCCACCATGTGGTGAGGCGCCGCATCGCGCCCTTCATGAAGAGGCGCAGCCAGCAGCTGCGATGTGGGACCAAACCAAAGTGTTTTTCCTGTTTCAAATTTGGGTGTTTTTTTCTCTAATCACACAAATGGACTGACTCGAAAAGTGAATATGGAAGTATATGTTTGATTTTATTGTCTTGTTGTGTTACACCGTCAAACATGCACATATCAGTGGTCAAGGTTTTTGATTTAAGCATGACTATAAAAGATTATAATTGTCTTCCAGTAGTGACCAAAATGTGTAAAAAAGTAGCTTAATTCACTTAAAATGGGATACATTATAAGTCCATTTAAAATCTGTAATAGAAATGTAGCATTAATTATTAATCTTTCTGTTTTTTCGTCCCTCATCCGCTCCCCGCTTTTTTGAATCCTAAAAAAGACTCTCTTTCAGTTACTCTCTCCAGGTTCTTGAGTGCTTCTATCTGTCCCTGGCCTGTCCCCCTACCCTTCTGTACACTTTCACTCTCCTCCTCCGCTGTGGTATATTTACTGGACGTACTCTGGTTCTGTACCTTGGGGGGTATTTGGCGAAGCTTGCCCCTCCTCCCCTCATACTCTGAGGGGGCAATGCCCTACCAACACTTCTGTCCTCTATTCTACCTACTCCCTCACGGTAGCCGTGGCGATGGAGATAAGGTTCCAACGTTGCTAAGCGATTGGTGAGTTCCGTGATGCGCTTCTGCAGGAGAGTGACTTCCTTGAAGAGATCGTTGAGGGACTCTGAGAGTGGGCGCACCCTGTAGGACACAGATGACATTGCAGTTATATTCTATGATTACCTGTACCGTGTTTTCTGTTTGCCGCGTGTTCATTATGGTGTGCACTTTCTACGAATGTAGTGCTACGTTACAAATAATGAATTGTAATTCTTTTGATTACCAAAATTCATTCAGCTGACGCAAAATAGATTTGTAGCGAGGGGTGATGTGATCAGAAGGCTGCCGGTTCAAACCCTCTCCTGGTACAATAGTTGCATTTCTGATGCCCCCCCCAACTGTGTGCATCTCAGAACAGAGCAAAATAAGAGAACAGTTCCAATGCTCTTGTGAAAATGGCAAGTAAAGGATTGGCTTATTGCATGCCCCCTGAATTCTAACAGTGATTAAGTGGGTCCTATTGGCTCCGGTGTTTTCAGGGTCTGCATGCTAACCCTCACAGGGGTCTCATGGCAGAGCCCCCTGAACAAACCTCACAGCATTAGTTTTAATGTCTCCTTGCCAAGTAATCAAACACATTTGATTAACTGATCATTAAGGGCAGAAAAACTTCAAGAAATGTGAATGATATTATTTAAAGATTAATTGAATCTGCCTTAATTTATTGTGCCATTTACTTAATATAACCATTTGTCACTTGGAACAGAGACTAAAATTAATGCAATACTCCTAAAGGGATATAATTATAATTTATATTAGCTCAAACGTTTGGTTTTGGGTGCCATTCTGGACTGGGTTTGGGGAGGGCACGGGGGGGGGGGACACTGGCCCCCCAGTTGCCTGAGTCAAAAATGCAAGTAATTGGTAAGACCAGCATTGCATGTTTTCTGCATTTGCACATTGTTTGTTGGTATGGTATCTGTAGTCAAAATAATAGGCTAAGTGTGCATCAGCTATGCAAGCAGGGTGCAGCC
>JAODKF010000103.1:6724875-6743788 GCA_026779585.1 Mormyrus proboscirostris
TATGCAAGCTGGGTTCAGCCCCCCCCCCCCCCCAAAACAACAAAGTCAGCCTATGGTTTCTGTGTCCTTCTATTCTCTTCTGCAAAAGCACACACGGTTGAATACTTTGAGAAGAATAGTTTCCAAGTGCCTATACAAATTGCTTTTCAGTGTAATACTTTACTAGGTGGTAGGGTATCTATACTATAGGATGCAGTCACACACACACCCCGAACAACACTCACTTTTCACCGTCGTTATTAAATGTTGCTTTGTTAGTCATTTTTCAGCCTTCATGCTGTGCAGAAAAATGAACTTTAAATGACCGGAAAAGTCACATGACGCTGTGTGGCGGATTGGAGTCGAGCCGCTTCGCTGCTCGGGTACCTGGAATAGTCAGGCAGCAGCGCGCTGGGCTCGGAGAGCAGCATGTGCTTGATCTCGTTAAAGATCCGTTTCCCCCACACATCGAGAACCCGAGTCATGCTGCGCACCGAGGCCACGTTCACGTTGTCCGCTGTCATGGTAACAGAGACACCGATGTGACACTGACATTTGACCGGTCAAACTGTACTGAAAGTCATATTAACACTGAAAAATAATAATCAGTATCAATAATCAACAAATAATCTTGGATGATCACTAGCAGTGCATGCAAAACATGCTAACAATGTTACTATAAGTATAAAGTATAATGATTCTTTTATTTTCTTATTTCATATTGAAAATGTGCAAACGATTAAATGAAGCCACTCTCTCACATCCTTCTCTGTAGTTCCAGAATCCGTAGTCGATTTCATTGGACTCCGCGGCCAATAGTTTTGCGGGCACCATGACAACCAGCAGCATCATCGTCATAATGGGGGGAGGGGCCATGTTGATAAGATACAGCTGTACCTGACAGAAAATACCAGAAAAAAGATCAATAGAATTCTTTGCACATGGTCGACCTGAACATTTTTTCCATTCTTGTTTCCAGTGCTCTGCAGTAAGCGACTGAGGCAAAGAACGCCTTGCAGGCCAACACAGTGCTCGTTTTTCGACCAAGTCTGGCCAAGTTATCTCCTTAGTTAATAGCATAATTTTTTAAAAGTTTTAAAATTTCTGATCACAGGGATAAATATTCTTCTTCCTGAATATGGAGCAGCAAAACATCGCAGCCACTCTTCACAACAACATGTATTGAGTGAATCTGAAGAAGCATCAACTGTCTTTGTCAAGGGGAGCAAGTCTTGTGACTCGATAAACACACTGGAACTTTAGATATTCACAGCTCTCAGATGAGTACCTTTTGTGTGAGTACTGTAGGGATATTACAATGGGATAGCTGTCAAGGAAATGAGTGCAGGGAGGACAGACTAACAGGTAATATGGATGCACAGAAAGGAAGATGTTGATTGTTAAAGAACTAATGATATGCTGACTGTGAAGAAACAGCCACTGGACAAAATCAAACAGAGAAAAGCAACAGCAATGATACACAAAACTACCAGTACGGCAGTTAGAAAAGTTTGCACATTTATGTTACACATTACACAAGACAGTCTGCGTCATACGGCAGGTCAGATTAGACTGAAACTCAGAAGGAGATGCAAGGAGGAACTGGGATTTGAAACATCCCCCAAAGATATCAGACATAGCAAAACAATAATTTCAAATTATAAATGCTTTTTCTTTGACCAATGACTTTTTTTTAAAAAGTGCCATTGAATTGCTAGATAGCGCAACATTAAAAATGTGCATTACTTTGGCAGAACATCATAAAATGTGCGGAACACACCATAATATCTGTAAAGAACACACAATATATCACCTATAATCAGCATATTTATAGTTCTGCTGTATTCAGGATTCTAATTTCCCAAGTAGCTCAAAGAGGCTAATATAAGGAGATGCCAGTGCCTGTTGTATGTTTTAAAAACCACCCAAAATAACAAAGAAAAGAAAAGAAAACTACAAAAATGTACATACTGACATAGAGGTATCAAGTGTACTCACGCTCTGAAGAGGAGAAATTTCCCACCTTGATACTTTGCACCCTAATTAATTTTCAGATAATTTGGCTTATATGTTTATACAAGGTGATTTTCTCTTCCCTGTGACAGTTTTGTTTTTACTGAACCGGACTCTGCATGCGCCGTCAGCAGCAGTAATGCGATGCGGCCTGATGACAGCGGTCACGCTCAGAGACCCAGCCTCGTCCGAGGAGAGAGGCAGCGTCTGAGCGAACGCTGCGTCGACTCCGACACCCAGCTTCCCGTCCCGAGCCTTCCTATCCCTCTCCAGCTGTTACCAGATGTCTGCTTTTTTTCTGCATTTCTTCTTTCTCCAGGGCTTTTTTTCCGCCTTCCTTCTTCCTCCTCTCAATGACAGGTTATTGGTCGTCACTGCTATTGCTTTGGAAGGTGGTTCTGTTAATGCCTGTTAAAATTCATACACCATATGTGCGCCCTACTATCTCATTGACGTCATCTTGCTGGCAAGACGGTTCAGAATGTCAAAATATGCAGTGTTACTTTTTAGGCATAATTCATATCCGGAAGTAGAAAATTAAATTAAATCGATATAATGATTTTCTGCCCAGGTGCTGTTTTCCCTCCTGTAAAAGAATGTGGTGATGTGATTTCAGGTCAACAGGAGAGCGAAAGAAGGAGAAAAGAGGCTGAGCTGCAACATGTTTTTATTCACTGGCAACCAGATGTTGATTCTGTTCCCGCTCCTGCTCCCACTTTCTGTGCTTTTGTGAAGTTGCTAAATATGAGGTCAGTATTGGCTCCGTTTGTTTTCCGAAACGTAAGTGACTTTTCTCGGAGAGACTGTTGACCGTTGGACTAGTGCATGCAAGCAGCCCCTCATTCGAACACCAGAGCTGTTTATAATTAAAATGGCAACTGCCAAATTCCCATTGCCTGTCTGTATATCTCTAAGAAAGGGAGAGTAATGCAAACGCCAGAAATCTCACATTTATGCTCAGGGAAATAATGCAACAAAATTCAACAGGGAAAAAAAGGCAGTAAAGATGAGTCAGCCACAAAATGAACCACAAAAAAAAATTACAAAAGAAAATCACTGCTCTGGTGTTAAATACTGCAAGGAACACGCTGTCACCCTAATGGCTTCTTTTTGATAAAAGCCTGGTTTGATACTGAGCCAGTCTTTTTCCCAGCAGACTTTCTTTGACTGTTGTTTTCATGAAGGTTTGTTTATATTGTGTGATATTTGTGACATTATTTCTTCGTTAAATGCATGACAAACACATTGAAGCACACGCTAATTTGTCATCATTCAGAGGTTATGCGTGCCACCTTCTCCAGTTACTTCCCAGTAACATCCAAGGAATTTGAATTAGATATTTTTTTTTTCCACAATAAATCTCAATTATCATTGCATAACACTGCCGTTTTATAAATTACCCATAATTGTGCATGCTGCAGGCTGAAGATCTTAAACAGTAATTGCAAAAAGATTTCTTTTTCTTAAATTTAGACATACATTCTACAAGATTTTTAAGATATCCAGCACAGAATGACTTATAATCCACCCATTTTCTCTGATCATTTATCTATTCGGGGGGGGGAGGGGCTGATGGAACCTCTAATTAAATGTGAATACCCAGCCTCAGATGTGACTGTATTCCGTAAGATAAAGCTCGTCTGTACGATGGTACCAAAAAACAAAATGTAAAGACATTTCAGATCACCAGATAAATCTAAAAACAAACATAAACACTAAAATACTAAATTAACAACAAAATAAGGATTAAATGTAATTTTTAACAAGCACATCATGTCAGAAAGCAAATCAACATCAACCGAAAAGAGGACAGAATACAGCTGAAGACATGAACCAAGGAACACACACAACTCTGACGACGATATACTGCAAATCGCAGAAGGCGAATGCAATGCAGGAAATGTTTATGCATTTAACCAAATATGCCCCTTTTAAATGTCACATTTGCACTGCACCTGTTCAGTATGTTAGATACGCTGAAATTACTTTTAATATGACTGGTCTGTAGAGGTCTGACACAGACTGTCTGAGCCTCCTTGGCGAGTGGCCAGTGGTAGGACTGGGCTTGATGCTCTGTGTGGGGGAGAGCACTGGTCTTTAGCACCAGTATACCGTCACATGCTCCCAGTCTAACCTTGTATTGATACAATAACTGATGTGTATGAAGTACGAGTATCAAAACAGATACAATGACAGGCAGAGAGATCAATCCTTTAAGAAGAAATATGTGTGAATATATATCTATGGCAACGATAAGCAGTTAGAAGATGGATACAGATATTATTTTTGTCATACAAAATCTTAAAGTATATCAATCATCCATCCATCCATCCATCTATTTTCCATCAGTGCTTAAGTGCAGCGCAGCGGCGTGCTTGGAACCATTCCCAGGAAAGGCAGGGACGGCACAGGGAACACGGAGGATGCGATGGACGGATGCCAGACGAGGCATAACGAACACCTGCTAATTGGCTGATATGCTGCTGAACCTTAGCTGGTTAGCTGACTAAAACCGCGTGTGGGTCGACAGATCGGAGAAGGCGAGAGTGTGTGTTTGTGCGATGATGTCATATGGCTCTATCCGCTTGATATCCCACATACAAGGAGAGCAAGAGAGAACTTCCACTTGCTTGTCGAAAAAAGGGATGGGGAACTCGAAAGAAGGCAACAGATGAGGCCTAAAAAACAAAAATTCATCAATTAAGAAAAGGAAGTAATATAGAACCAAAATGTCAAAACATTAAGTTCCACTTTAGATGTGACCAATTATTCTACGGTTTAGTTTCTTCTCCCCCTGCATGAATGTGCAAAACTACTTAAACTTAATCAATATACTTGCTTCCACCATGTTCCTTTATGTGAGAGAGTTTGGAATACCAGAAGGGTTTTTGAAAAGTGCGATTTAATAGAAGTCAATTACAACCAAAATTAATTCATCACACTCCTCCACCTAAAATGACAACTAATCAATGTTCCAAGCAATTCCAATTTTTGGCAAAAAAAAATCTTTATTAATCCGTGAACAATATGCGTTTTGAATATAAAATAAACAAAAGACATTTTATTTTTCAACTGAATATGCATGATTGCAGGCAGTGACTTGGATCTCTTTCCTGTGTGCAGCTTTTTTCTGTGCCCCCTCCAAAAAGTACACCTCAAGTAGGAACCTTTGATTTCATACAGCCGTCTTCCCAGCACCATTCCTGGTCAGGGCTGCACAGGGGCCTGGAGCCTGACCCAGGTGGCACGGCGCACACACACACAAACACATACACTATAAGAATGTAGAGACACCACTCAGCCTTACTGCATGCCTATATACTGTTAGAGGAACCCAAAGACCCGGGAGGAAACTCGTGCAGCACAGGGAGAGCAAGCAAACCCCAACCCTGGACGTCACTGTGCCGCCCTTATTTCATGTTGCATGTAAATATGCGTATTGATAGTCCACTGGTACCTGGCAGGGATGTTAAATGTTTCCACAGCCACAGACATTACTTGAAAACCTTGAAAAGGATCTGAAGTAGGCTTGGACATCATGAGCAGCCATTGTAGCTGAAATTGTAATCGGTGCAGAATTGAACATGCTTTTTTTCTGCAGCTTGTTCAGTGTGTCTGCCTGTCCTACTGTTCAGTGTGTCTGCCTGTCCTACTGTTCAGTGTGTCTGCCTGTCCTACTGTTCTGTGTGTCTGCCTGTCCTACTGTTCAGTGTGTCCCCAGCTTTGTCTCGTATTCTTCCTGGGACCGGGATGCAAGTCCACCCTGACCCTAAGTTGGATACGTGGTTACAGATGATGGACAAAGAAATACAAGCTTTGAAAACTTTATTTTGCTGAAACAGACAAAAGGCACTCCGTAGTAACATGACACCCCCACCCCCCATTCACTCACTAGGGCTTATTTTATTGGCTATTCTTTCTCCTCAGATCTGTCACATTACGTTTCACCCGATCTGACATCATCTTGCCCTAACCGTCGATTCATGCTTCTTGGCTTCACTCAGAGCCCATGTACCTACCCTGAACTTCACTCATCACTTCCATCTTTCACTCTCTTTCTTATTCCCCCCTTGTCTGAAAATTGGTTTGCGAGACTAATCTAAAGATATTAAATTCGTTTATGATATTATAGGGGTTAGCTTTGAATGGAGACCTGAATACTGTTGTTGTTGTTTTTTTTTAATACATCATATAAAGTGAGTTATTAAGCAAGGGAATGGCAGCCAGGTTGATCATATGTAAGTCTCAAGTGATGCAGTTGCCACGGCAACTATGATGAAAATAGTCCTGTGTCTGTATAGGAATGACAGAATATACTAGTTTGGACAACACAGAGTGGAAAAGAGACTAATATTCAGTGCAATTGATAGGGATCAGTGTAACTTTAGAGTGAAGCAGAGGAACCTTAAATGCAAAGTTCCGTCACTTTTTTCCGAAAGTCAAATGCTCCAAAAACAGCATCTCTGCTAATCACACTGATACTGGAATTTATTGTTCAAGTAACCTAAACATATTTAAGCTCATATTCTTACAAAGGGAAATAACATCTGTATTCTGTGCGCCCACCTGAATTCTATGGAACTGCTGCCTAAATTGTGATTGACTCTCTTTAATTTGCTGATATGCACGTGCAAAATTATGGATAATAGTTTAACTGGAACAATAATAGTAGTAAAATTATGCATATTTCTTCAGATATATGGAACATCCTTTTACATAACCTTTGTTCCTTCAACTCAAAATATGCACATCAGAGATATTTCTATTCATGTATATTCTGTTTTTATCTGAATGGTTCATTCAACTTTATTAGTATCAGAAAAAATGTTGACACTACAATTTAAAACGTTTATTCACAGATTTATTGTAGATAGTTATGTGTTATTTTTGAAATATTTATGTAACCCTACAATATAACGTAGAAACTACGTGTTAAGGTATAATTTAAGACGCATTTTAAACGGAATGATTGAGAAAGGGAGGGGATACGGAGAGGGATGTGAAGGGGAGAAATGTGGGAGGGGGTGTGTGCGTATGTGTGTATGCATTTTTGAGGCGGTCTCTCCGTAAAAAAAAAAAAAAGAACAACGAGCTTGTGTATACAAAAATATGGAAACAAAAACATGGGGAAATAAACTGGGAGACGGGATTTAGTCACTGAAAATCGGAGGGGCAAACAGTTGCGCGGGATAGTGTAAGTGTTAGCGATGCGTTTAGTTTTAAGCGCGTCTACCTAAGAGACGGTGTGTGAGAAGGAGGGACAGGGAGAGAGAGCAGGGAGAGGAGGGGAGGCTGGGGGTTTGTGGACCTCTCTGCGCTGACTGACACCTCGCGTCGGCACCCTTTATTATTATTTTTGGAGGTGAGAAGAAAACAAAGGGGGGTGGTAAAAATAAGTGGTGGGAAGAGGCCTCTGAATGATGTGCATGTAACGGCGCCCCCCCCCTCCTGGACTCCGCCACTGGTCTGGGTGGTCCCAACGGAAGAGGGAAAAGCGGCATAGCAGTCTACCCGAGCCCGGGGATTCCTGGTACAAAGGTGGGAAAAACAACAACAACAACAGCAGCAACAGCACCAGCGCCGCCACGTCTCACTTCCTCCCGCGGGTCTCTGATGGGAGCCGGGCTGAAGGTACCGTACGCGCTTCCCTTTTGTTCCCGGGGATAAGTGTCGGCTCCCTCCTTCCCCTCGGCTAGCTTGTTATTGTTCAGCCGGCTTGGAAGTCGAGCTACCTGGCTAAACATCCACTCAGACGGGCCGCTCGTCCCGCCCGCGTCTCCGAAGGAGGCGAAAACCGAGCCGCGGCTTGTCACCTTCTCAAAGCGGCAGCGCCGTTCGCTGCCCGGCCGCTTGCCATCAAACAGGCCGGCTCCCTTCTCTGTACAGCTTTCAAAAATGGCTAAATGCTTTTTATCTGCCAGCCAGGCAGGCAGCCATTCGGGCTGAATGCAAAGTAGTTCAGGAGCTAATCGGTTAATGCGTAAAGCAAGCATACAGTAACTGTGTGCTGCTTTTTATCTGTCGGTTTGGTTCCCATTCCACAGACCGCATTTAATGTTGAATAACTACAACATTTCTGTTATATATATTTTTTAGCTTAGCTGACTAGCCGTGCCTTACTGTGTGTTTGCTATCCGCTGACCTGCGGCGACTCACACAAACAGCCGCTGTTCCGTTGATCCTGTGCTGCTTTATCAAAATAAAGCACCGCACTAAGCTGGCAAAACTACGGCGGATCACATTTACCTGTTAAAAGCGACGCTATTGTCGGTTCTCTAAATTACAGGTTCGTGGCTGCACCGCCTAACTTGCCGTGTACAGTTACCTGTTAACATCCCCAACTTGATAAGTTACTCACCATGGCCAACTGTGCGTATAATATGGTAACCGCTTGTTTATGCTCTAGCAGACCTAAATGTAATGCGCCACATTCTGCTGTTTATATCGTGAAACACAATGCTGCTTTGTTTACATTGTATAATAATGAATTAAGAGTGTCTGGTCGTATAAAATATCAGCAAGAACAATAGCAGGAGGATGCCCTCAGATCTGGGGTGATGCATTTCGTGTCACAGGGCTCTCTCATGATTAATGACCCCGCTACGCTGTTATCATTTGCTGATTAAACCAGCCTGGAAACGTAAGTTTCCATTGCTGTGGTCTTTCAGAGGAGCGAGGTTGTTGTGATGTTCATAACAGCTCTGCTGTTTTTATGTTCTTCTACAGAGATCAGTTGGGTCACATTCAGACGTTTTGTCTTTGATTTTTGGATCAAAAACAATAACAATCACTGTCTGGTACTATATAAAGGGAGGTGCCTTGAAATGTTGGTGTTATGATTCTTCTTTGTGGGAGAGTTGGACACCAGAGATGCATGGGTGATGTTTTTCTATTGATCTTCTACCACTTCGTGTTTTCTAAAGAGCTTTCAATGAATCCAATATACTCTTTGAAAAAGGTTTGCAGGTTTTTTTGGGTGTACTATGAATTTTCAATGTGAATTTTAAATAATGGTAAGTGGCATCCATGCTGATTTTTAAATACATTTTCAGAGCAGTTCAGCTCAGTGAAAATATTTTAAAATTCATGCATATATTGCAATATGTACCAGAAATTGATGAAAATATGGAGGACAGTGTTGACTGTAATACAGTAGACATCTCCACCATACCTAGATATAACTGAGCATAAGCAATTACCCATGCTTGGACCTTTGAACTGGAAAGGAGAGGTTGCTATGGCGAAAATGCCTGAACCATGAATGAAGAAACTGCTTTTGCTTGTTGGATGTCATTCTGCCAAGTTGTGCAGCATTGGGTCAAACAGAAGTCGCCGATCAACTGTTTGTACAAGGAGCTCACTGACTTAAGGCCATTTGTAATATAGTGGAAAATAATATGTGGAATATTACAATTGCAAAATCAGACTAACACCAACTTTGGGCTCCTTTCATCCTTACAGAAAAATTGCAGGAATCAATTTTATCTTTGTTAAGTCAATTATTTTGCAGCAGACTAACAACCAAAAGATAATGCTATGCATTGTGACTTAGGACTGCCAGTAACGACTGTTTTTCTATGAAATAATCTATTGACTATTTTACCGATTGGTCGCTTAATCTGAACGATTAATTTTCTCCTTAAAATCATCTTGACCATTAAATTCAAATTGATTTTATTTTGACAACAACAAACTGTATGTGACTGCAGGGTTTTGGATAACGGACACCAGCTTTTTGGCACTATACAGACTTTATTTTCACCCACAATTCGATAAGCAGATTGTCTGCCTTAAATAGTAACTAGATGCGTATTGTGATCCCCAAAAGGTTGCAATCTGTTTAAATTTGGCATGTCTGTATGCTTATTAAATTCAATTAGCGGAGCCATAGAACCATGGTACCATGGAAGCAATAAGCACAAAAGTCGTGGTGTAGAAAGGGACAGTTTAGCAGCCACAACATCTTTTAGAACGGGAGACATTGTGATTAAATTACGTTAAAAGATGTTGTGGTGTGGCGATATTTTTTCAAATTAAAGTCCGGCACAGTTTTTTTGGTGAAAATTCACAAATTATTTAGTGTCCGTTTTCATTTCAGTTTTAGCTTACGATAACAAAACTAGTTCCAATGTGCGTGGACACACACCTGCACAGTCAATAAAGCCCAGATTTTAGCCTAAATGTTTTCTCAAACACTTATTCAATGGAAATTATAACGTAGCAGGCAGACAACTTTATGGCTTTAATAAAGAATGTATTTAGCAACTACAAGGAAAAAAGATATTAAAAAGTTCTCGGTACTAAAGGTAATTTAATAAACATGAATAGACAAAACTTACAATGGTTTTGCCTACTCTAGTGGCCCAGGTGCTCATGCATAGCGCTTGTGGTACGCCATCGAGCTTTACATAGTATACAAACCACCTTTTTGTGGTTACGTAGTGATATTAAAGGAAAACATGTCATAATGAATTGAAGCGTTATAGAAACCATAAAGGTAATTTCATTTTAAAATATTGACGTTGATCCATTTTCAGCCTCGACATCATCGACTTCATCAGCTAGTCGCGGCTGCCCTATTGTGATTTGATTCCCATGCTACAGAAACTGACACATAGTTCCATTCCCGCGGCAATTTACCGTCGAATATTTCTCTTGAAGCTATTACGAACAAAAGTCATTTGTTTTGGAATGAAAAAAAAAATATTACAGAGCTGTCCAGTCATAGCCAGCATCCCATGCCCCATGTGATTCATCAATGATGTCATGGACTGGCGACATAAACGTCTTAGGTAATATATAAACATAACTGTTTGAAAACACGTGTGCTGTGCATGACCTTGCTGAAGTGCTTATTTTGAAAAACGACCAAAAGAGTAATGTTACTTAGAAACCATGTTGGATGAAAAGTGAACTTATGGGGGAATGAATAAAATAGTGTGACAGTGTAATTGTGGAAGGATCCTGGGACACAGGATGATGGGGGTGAGGCTGGACTCCCAGCGTGTAATCAGAGATCCCATGCACACTAAAAGCAGAAGAATGGAACCTTTTTAGCAGTCATTCCGTTTATGGAGAACTAAGCAATTTTCTTACTTATTTTCTTCTCACTAAAAAATCCTTCTGCATATTTTTACTTTTCCAGGTTTTACGCACCACTCAGTTGGCTGTGACTACTGGAGTCTAACAAGATTACTTTTAATGACGGGCTTGTTCTATTATGATGGACTCAGTTTGGAGTCTTGTAATAAAGGAATACATTTTGCATATACTCATATATATTTTATACATATAACACACACCCACATACATACAAACCGGTACTCGTATATCTTTGTGGGGACCATCCATTCATTTCTATAAGCAAAACCCTAATCCCAACAATGACGACCTTAACCCCTACCCAGACCTAACCTTAACCATAAAGAACCAAATAAAATACAGATGCTCCTCTACTTACGAACAAGATACATTCTGAACAGCTATTCGTAACTTGAATTGTTCGTAAGTTGTTATTTGACATCATTTTAAAGGTATACGCAAGTACAAAGAACTAGGATGCTGGGAGTACGAGCGCTACGCTGCTGTGCGGAATTGGCGAGCAGAAACAAAAAATTGATGTTGTGGACAGGAAACAGGAACCCAATGAATACAATTTGGACTAGCAGTCCTCTTCGTTTGTATGGCTGAATGTTCGCAAGTGGAAGAGCGTCTGTACAAGTCTTTTGGCATTTTTAGTTTTTTGATTGCAGATACAGATTTTTACAAAATTGAATTTCCCTTGTGAGGACCGAAAAAAATGGTCCCCACAATGTAAAAATAACAGGTTTTTATCATATTGTGGGGTCAATAATAATAAATAATAATACAAATATTTTTTCCCATCCAAGTACAGGCTAGGCCCAAACCTGCTTAGCCTAAGGTGGATTACTTCTAGTCTGAACTGCAGGTGGTACGGTTTCAAAAGGTCTGTCAAATGTTTTTAGGAGATTTTTGGAAGCTTTTGGGTCACTCATGGTTTTTTACTTGGTGGTAGAAAGGTATACAGCCTTTCCCCAATTTACGATGTTGTTAGTTCCACCAAACATATCGTGAGTTGAAAATGAATTTTAATGCAGTACACGTAACCTAACAAACATCCTAGCTTAGCCTACCTTTTAATATGCTTAGAACACTTGCATTAGCCTACAGTTGGGCAAAATCTTTAACACAAAGCCTAATTTATCTCATGTAATTTATTGTATAATATACTGAAAGTGAAAAACATTTACCCATTGTAAAGTCGAAACCATAAGGAGCAAACACGCACCATGTAACCCAGGAAGGGTCTGTACTTAGCCTCAAACAGTAATTAATATCCTTTTATATAATTCATAGTTTTCAGTATATATTTTTAATTAAAATAAATATTTAACATCATAACATGGAGCACTGTCTTACATTTCACAAGCAATTTCATGGACTCACCATTATCACATCCTCTCTATTGTATGTGAAACTTCTCAGCTTTTTTTGGTTCGTAATTTAATCCAAAATGCTTCAGGGCTGTTTGGACTCTTTCTGCTGCTAGCTGAAGACCCCAACTTTTAGGTCAGCTCACCACGTCTTAGTTGTAGACTTAGATATGTGCTCTCATTTATTATCGTTTGAACGTTCTATCAGGATTAAACCTCATAGAGATCAGAATAATGAATGCCGTGGATTGGAGGTTATGGATTGTGGAACGGAGCGTAATGTTTCGGCGAAAGCAGCTGTTGCGAGAACCTAGCAGAACCATAAATCATAACCAGATACACCTTCATTGTACGTGTTTCATTGTACGTTCTACTTTTTGGCAGCAAAGATACTCAATAATCATTAAGCCATTAAATCTCCTTTAACTTTTTTCTTACAATAAAATGTCTTCTCATTTGTCACTCGGAAGATCGTGCTGGCAGGTATAGTACAGTAATTACAAATTACGTCTATTTTTTTAGGGATTCTTAGTCACAGTTCTTTGTATTTTATGAGATCTCCAACCTTTGGGTGATTCCTGAAGAATTTATGCAAAAGCTCAAAGTTTTATGTGTAGCAGCAACGTTCGTTCTCCTTCTTCTACAAAAGCTGGTGTCCTAGCAGAGGTACCATTTCCTCCGGTGATTTAGAGGTATGGCTCCAAGCCTGAAATGCGCACAGCCAATGCCAAGGTTTGCAATTAGCTAGCAGAGCTTAGCTCGTTTTATCATGAGGCATGAGGCTTAATTCAATTTTATAAGGAGGTGAAGCTAATGCAGTGCAGCTGGTGGAACGTGCCACACTGGTTCTGTTACTAGCTTTTAACGACCAAAACTAAGTGGCAGAAGTTTATATGAGATACTAGCTAGAATTCCAGAGTCATAAAATCTCCAGCGTTGGTTGAATTCTTTTGATTGCACATCAGCTGCTTGAATAAACTAGGTGACGTCATACCAGTGGTAGTTCTTACAGAAGGCGATTTACAGCTTAAAATTGTTGCTCCAATAAATATGGTGGTAAAAATACAACATCATTGGTAACACTTTACTTGACGGGACACAAATAATATAGTATTAAACTATTACTTATACAAACTAAGTTACATACTGATCTCATGTTAATTTATCATTGACGAATCATGACGCATGTTTTATCTCAAGCAGTTACTATATTTTTTACTATATCTGTTAATTCTGTAATCCTTTGTGAACTACTGAACAAATTACTACGGAACTACTGAAGGAACAAGTAATGAATAACACCAGAAATACTGATCTCATGTTTGTTCATCGTTGAATCATGACGAATCTTTTATCTCAAGTAGCAACTATATTTCATGATTTCTTCATGATTTGTACTTCAGTAGTAACTGAGTTACTGCTAAGTGTCCGTCCCCCAGGGAGAAAAGTGTTACCAAAACATCTAACTCTGGGCAACATACACTGCTTTTGTATTAATTATATTGATAAATTTTCACAATAGTTTAGATTACAAATGTCAATGGACATTGATACTCTCTGACTGTGAGCACCAGTGAGTTTTCAAAACCATCAGGCTGTCTTAAAAATATTTACCCATTCATAAGCAACTAGAAATGTGACCGTCAGTTTATATATGCTTAACTTGAATAGATTGTGCTAGTAGCTTACAGTAAGGTCACAGCTTGCAAAAACAGTGAAAATTAGTAATATTTCAATATATTATTTATAGACTCCTCTCGTGTTACGATAAGAATGATGTGGGAAAAGTGTTTAAGACATTTGATTGCTATAGGTATTTAAAATCATTGTTCTGTTTACCGCTGCACTTTCTCCCCCCGTTGTACCTCAGTGGACGGGGTTAAGCCTGAGGCGAGCTTTTCACGAAATGTCAACACGGTAACATTCCTGAGGTTGAAAGACGGAAGCTAAATGTGAGGTGCGATAGGCCCACATAGAGAGCAGCTGACAGGATACTGTCTGACGAGCTCCGTGGCTTGGGAGGGTCCACGCATTGGAGGGTGCGTCTCGGCCCGATTCGCCTCCGGTGAAGTACCCAGCTGTGAAATGGGTTTATGTTAAGCTGCTGAGCAACTTAATAAAAGTAAAATTCATCATGCTTGATTTTAGTATCGGAGATAGGTACCATTGCTGGTTGTGGGCTTAGAACCAGCAATGTTATACCCGGACTCTTAGAGTAATTTTAATTAAGGGAGAGAAAAGAGGAATTTTAGCTAAAAAGTGTTTTATCGTGACTTTTAAATGATAAATCCTTTATTTTTCCGTTTGCACTAGTACATTGGAATTCTTCTCTTCACCTACTCCATCTTGCTCTCCATAGCTTGGGGGTCACGGCGCAGGGTCAGCCAATGTGCAGCCCCCCCCCCCATCGGACCTGGGGGTTAGGGGCCTTCTCAAGGGCCCATGTGTCAGTCTGTGATTATGGGCACAGAGACTTAGCCCGCCAAGCCACTCAGCCCAATAACACCTTAATATTTGTAATGCCATATACTGTCTCATCCTCTGGTAATTTGGGGGGGGGGCATGGGGGGGGTAGGACCAGTATCTGTATCAGGACAGGAGTCAGAAGAGCAGATGTATTTTTGTTGCTTCTTACCCCTTTGTCTTCATTTTCAGGAATTTCTGCCCACACTTAAGGAGCTTTTAAATTCACATTTCATTTGTTTTTTTTTTTTGTCTCCCCAAAACTTTGGCTAAAGGCTTTTTTTTTTTTTTTTGGGTCAATTCCATTTTTCAGTTTTTGTTCTTGCATTTGTGTTTCACTAGCCTGATACCCACTCCTCAAAGTCCTGATTACTGTTTTAAAGGTGAAGGTTTATCCAGAGCTGTTCTTTATGACAGCTGGACACATTCAAATTATTATGACTTTAGTAAAGCTTCAGTAAACATGATTGTTACAGCCATAGGTATTATGTGGTCAATCAGCAAAAGCTTCAGTTTAAGGCCTCAATGCTTCACCCTAAAGCAATATTTATGTATTCCAGTGACAAGTGGATTCTTAATATTATGATTCTTAATTTTTTCCAGCTGTTTACTATGTGTGAGTCTGTGGGAAAGCAGATTTAAGTGTTTATATCTGCATCTAACAAATGGGCTGTGGACCAAACCATGGATATCACATCACTTTAACAGAACCAATTTATGCTCAGTATACCCAATATTAGGAGTGGGAATTGGCAGTGAGCACTGGAATTGATGGTACATTGATATATGTTTGCCGATTTTGATATGTTTCGCAATTTTGAAAAAGATTTTGCTGAAGAGCATTTCAGGTCTACATTTAAAGTAAAGACAAGGACCTGTAACCGTACACATGTTCACAGTGTGCCTTTCGGTTACAGCATTTTCAGTTTGGAACGTGCAGTGCAACCAGTTAATGCATCTCTTGACACAGGCGATCAAAAAACAACAAACAAAAGCCTCGGATCACAGTTACATCGGTGTTCACTTGGCACTGGCAAATAAGTGCTCGATCGCTATTAGTTCAAAGACGTGTCCAGACAGAATTGCTTAAGTGCCCCTGACACCCGTCAGACATCTAGCAGGCTAAATATCTGGACAATATGTGTTTGACCAGCAATGCGTGTTGCGACCAGCTGCAGCCAATGAGAGTGCAAGACCTAGGGTGAAGTGAAACCAGAGGGAGGAGTTAAAAAAGGTGTAAATAGTTCAGTTTTGAAATTGTTCTTGGATTTCAGGGAATAGATATAGAGATATTCAATGAAAGGTTTTCGTTTCACACACTTGCGGTTAGTTGTGGCTTTAAATGGAAATGAAAGGGCTCAGCACACACTTACTCATTCATGATGGCACCATGCTAAACTCAGGCTGTGTGCAACTGGGCAAATATATTAGCAGCAACAAAGGTGAAATACGTAGTTTCAGTAACCTATTTTTAAACTGGTGTTTAGAAATCGATTTTTTTTTTTAACTCTCACTGCGGTATCAAAATCGGCACCTTGAAGAATCACGATTTTTAACAGACGCGATACCCCCACCCCCCCCCCCACCCAGTATGCTCCAGAGTGCTGAGTCACTTTATAGCTGGAGTAAAAATGGCTGTTTGTTAAAGGTGGAAAGCAGTGTCTGGTGGCCTTTCTGAATATAAATCGTAAAAGCTTGAAGGATTTGACATTTGATAACTGGGGTACCAGTGGGATGTGGGTAACATAAACGATTATCAAACCAAAACGACTCTGATACTGATAAGTGCCCATATCTGCAGTCAGGAAATGCTGCAGCGAGGGCTGAGGATGACCATTCGGTACCGTTAGGCGGCAAACAGTCAACAAGAGGTCAACCGTGCCAAGAAATCGCTTGATGTTAAAATTGTTTACTCAGGACTTGGGCTGCACGATTAATCGCTTCTGAATCCGAGATCTCGATTCTCATCCTTATGCAATCTCAGTTTTACACGCCACAGATTCTGCCATGCTTGCATTAGGGGGGAGACCAGCCCTATCACAGCAAGCTCTCCCTTTTTCTCCCTCAGCCATATCAACAAATGACAGGACTGCGTTACACCGCATGACAGGACTGCGTTACACCGCATGACAGGAAGAGAGAGGGCAGAAAAACAGGTGTCATAATAAAGAGTAGACAAGGTTTAAGTTTGTTTTACCATTTTTTCATTGGAAATGACAGAGCAGAATAACGGAATAATGTTACATCATTCTTTATTCTTGCCCTAAGCAGGACAATGGAGTTCTGTGAGTTTTCCACTAGGGACAACCTGACCTAAGGTTTAAGCAGCTATTTATTACTGAATAAATTCAACCAATATAACACCACTGAGTCTTCCTGTACGCTTTAATTTGAATTGTACTGTTGGCCTTGTACTCTGTATGATTGGGGAAAAAAAAACATATATTTTAAATTTATTTAATTGATTTTTTTTTATTGAATGAGGAGTGGTGTATATTCTGTTCTTATTTTCAAATATGAATGGCTCCGCATGAACGTAGGGGACGGATTGTATGCCAACAAACCCGCAACTGCATGCCAGGAACTGAAGGTAATTTTATTAAACAGGCTCAAGGTTGAAATTTGCGATCTGAGACACTTTTTCCCCTGCACTTCCATTTGCTCTGCCATCACGATCCTCCAGCTGTCATGGTTACTGAAGCTCTCACCAGGAATGACTCTTTCAAAGTCACTCAGGTCTTCCTTTGCAGCCATGATGCCCACAATTATAGGTAGCCAGGCTTGCCAAGAATTTTCTACCTCCCCTGCCTCATATCAGCATATTAGTTTGGAACCCTGTGTGACATGTCTCTGCTTTGCAGTCATTCGGATTTTTTTTTGCATGTTTTGGGAGTTCTGTGAGTCTCTGGGTTCGGCTGTCTGGGCTCTCAACCAGAAGGTTGCCAGTTCAAATCGTCGGAGCCTTAAGCAAGGCCCTTAACCCCAAGGATACTGAATGATCCTGTTTACTGAAGTGTGCAGAACTTCGAGTAAAAGCATCAGATATTTATCTATATCTAAGTAAATGTTTTAAGCTTTTGTGTTCTTTTGTCCACAAAATTTCTGTCAATTACAAGTGCAACTGAACGTTCACACAGTTTTGAAGCATCTAATATTGTTCTTGTTATAAAATACAAATGACTACAAAATAAATGTGAGTAAATGCATATATTACCAAAAGGCACAGCCCAGTTTTAAAGTAGGAATTGTGCCGCTTAATTGGGGGGGGGGGGGGACAATACCGCTGCAGCTTTCAATAATATATACATGAATACTTTGTTTCCACCCAGCCACACATCCACCAAGCATATTTGCATTATTCGCAAAGAAACTTGCTTGCAGTTTGGGTTGGCAGAACCACTGTTCTGGCAAAGGCCACTTGAGACTTGAATTGTGAACCTGTTACACAAACAGTCTTCTCTTTAGTCCACTTTTATGTGCTACTTTTTAGCTGGATTCAGCCATGGATTCTCTGTCTGTCAGGCTGTAGCTAGTGCTCAGTTCAGACTAATATGGAGAAAAGGGTGGGCACCCTAAAATCATGGTCCAGTCTAGGCCAAAATATGTTTTATTTTAAATTCAAATAAAAAAAATCATTCTTCAGCTAATTCAACTCAACGGCACTGATAAATCAAATATTCCATATTCCAGCATTAATTTTAACTGGAATACTTTTTATTATTTATAGTTTTAGGGCCCTATTTTGCATTCAGCGCAAAGCAACAGCAGGTGCAGCACAAGTGTCTTTGCTCGCATGTGCCTGATGCAGTTGTGGGAAAATGCAGATGGGAAAATGTCATCGTTTAAATCAGTGGTTCTCAACCTGCGGCCCGTCACAAATGCAAATGCGGCCCTCGATGCTGACCACGTAAAAAAAAAATTAAAATTAATTAAAAATAAATAAAATAATAATAAATGTATCCCATTAATGGTAAGTAAAATTATACTCTCTAATGATAATAATA
>JAODKF010000103.1:6745334-6766473 GCA_026779585.1 Mormyrus proboscirostris
TGGAGGAAGTGGCCGGGGAAAGGGAAGTCTGGGTTTCCCTGCTGAGACTGCTGCCCCCGCGACCCGACCTCGGATAAGCGGAAGCTGATGGATGGATGGATGAAACCAAAATATAGTCGCAAACAGAATACTTGCGTATGATCCATCTATATTCATATTATACGAAAAAACAGCAATGCATAAACCAACTAGATTGTTCTGGTTTGTACCCACGGAGTTTAATTCATGATTGTGAACTTTTCAGACACATTAAAAGAAAAATCAAATATTTGCTTCTATTCATTTCATTGCGCTTCAAATTTATGGTACTTCTCTCCATTAGTGCCGCTCCACACAGCTTGCAGTTTTTTCTTTTGCATCAAATGTGAAATTTATCCATATGTCGGTATGTTTTTTCTTGCCTAAAGCCAACTGTGACACACACTAGACTTGGGCAGTATCAAATTTTTCATGTTGTCATACGCTCCAGAAACTATACAACCGTATATGATCCCCCATGATAAAATTAGCCCAATCCTAGCATAGACAAAGAGTTCACAGACAGACCTAGAGACAATACTGCATGGATTACACACTTGATTGAGTCAGAATAAAATTCATCTCTCCCTGACATTTTGTCTCATTTTTATTCATTGACGAAAGTGTCAGGACATTTTTTCATAGTTTTTGGCACTATAAATTAATTTTTATCGTCGTCTCATTTTCATCAAAAATCTTCATTGATGAATAGTTGGGAAAGTTTACACATAACAAAGTTCGTTAGTCTGATATGAGTTACCTTCTTCACTATATACATATACTGAAGAAAAAATTATTACTCCATTAGTGATATGAATTAGTGTATGGCTTTATGCATACGTTACTTATCTCAACAGAGGTACTACTGTTACTTTACTAAGAATTTGAACAAGTTTATTTTACAAACAGAAATTATACCTTGTTGATTTCTAAGCAGTACTAAGCATTCTGGGAGTTCCAGAAAGGAACCGGACACATGAAATCGAATGCACGCTTTCCTGTAGTTAGAGAAAATGACGGTGTAATTTCCTGTTACCTATTAAAAAAAAAAAAATAAATAAAGTACTATGCACTCTACAGTACAGATACTGAACCTAAGAGTGGGAAGAAATGTTTCTGTTGGGCCACCATGTTCGGCAGGAATGGCAAGAACACAGTGACACAGCAACGCGAAGATTGTGAGGGTCATGGTGAAGCATGACTCATCTGATCAGATTACACCCCTTCACTGCTCAGAAGCCCACTGTCTGCACTCTGCAGCGCTGGACCTGTGAAAGGGAATTGCCATATGTTGTTAATTTAGGCACAGAGACCACACTGTTACTCGGTTCTGAGAAGTTTCCTTCACCATTAAACTATAGGGCCTGCAAGCATTCTTTCCATCTTGTACGAATGACATTTGGATCAGTCGTGCGTTTAGGACAAACGACTCATTCATTTTATCGATTTTTCTTTTTCTTTTAGGTAAAGAGTAAGAAGTGTATAAAGGGCAGGAAGCAATATCTGAAGCTTTCCCTTTCATCCTCTTCGCTGTATCGAATGCAGAACTAGCAAGAAAACTTAACTTTGTTTCACAGTTACAATAAGTTCAGCGTTGGTTTTCGTTGTTTTTCTTCTCAGAGGAAAGTTTCAGTCCACAGCCTACCTTCCCGATACAGGGCCCCAACTGAACGGTGCTAGAGTTTCTCTTCCCCCCCCCCCCCAAAAAAAAAGCTCAATGCTGTGGGGCCCCAGCCAGATGTGCCATTTCTGTAAAAGCTGGTAACAACATGGTTATGAAGATCCATCTCAATAATACCCATTAAATGCTGGCACGTTTAACCAGGAAAAAAATATAAATATTTTAACATAGTACCAGTCTTTTTATCTGGATATCCCTTTTTGTCTCTGTGGATTGTTCCTTCTTATTCAGAATTGCATGTGTGATGTTCAGTATCCCAGTTTAGTTTCAAGGGTTAGAGGCAGAGCAATCAGTAGATACAAAGATTTAAAAACCTATATATATATTTATTATACACACATGTGTATATGTATGTGTGTATATATGTTTATTTCTCAAAATATGCATGCATTTTCATATATCAGTTCTGCGTGCATGTATTGAAAACCCTCGGGAGGAAAGGAGAAAATGGAGGCTGACTGAAACATTTGTGGCTTTTTAAAAATGTTAGTTGGTATTCAGACTTCTTTTCCTGTACTTTCAGGTGTTTACTGGCAATTAAATGTGTGAAGATCAGCCTTTGCACACAAACTAGAAAACCAGAAGGTGTTCAGCTGGGATGTGTGGAAGGACACCACAATGGGAAAGAAGGATCAGAACACCAGGAATTACAGCATGAGGGATGAAACGCGTACTAAGAGGATCATGAATAAAACATGAAGGGGATTTTTTTTAAGTAGAAAAATATGGAAACGAAGCAGCAACTCGGAAAAGTGAAAATGGATTGATGGGGGACCAAAGAGTGACTGTTTTATTTTTTTATTTTTTATTTTAATTTTTTCACATTGGAAGAGTCCGCTACAGCAAATTAAAATGGCACGAAGAACTGAAGTAGATTCTTCTTTAAGCAACAGCTGAGAATGTCAAATTTTGCTGAGTGTTGTGTCACTAGAACAAAGCAAAGCATTTTATCAGGCTGAAAAATCTTATCGTGCTGTATATCGTACAGTACTGCTGCTAAGTCATTACAAAACTGTTCTTTAGATTTAGAATTTAAAAAATAACTGTGACATCTGATTGTCTAGTTTAAAAATTTCCAGTGCGGTGAATTTGCGGTGATAAATGATTGATGTCGGTTTTCTGTAAAAATCACAATCGTCACATTATTGCAAAATTTTGTTTGCATCTAAGTGTTATTATAGTTATTGTTAAGGGTAGTAAGACCTTAATTTTACTCCTGTTTTGTTCAGTCTACCTTTGTTCAACAATTTAATTTTGTCTCATTAGTGCCAAACTGCTACATTTGCTTTATCAAAATTATAGCACCTGCATTTCCTTTATTAATATGCGATTGTAACTTAAATTGGTGTAGCCACAAATGCAACTTCTACTTTTGTTTTAATTTGCAAATACAAAGTTAACATACTATTTTTTTATTACTATACCAATTTAAAAAAAAAAAAACTGCAGCAATGCAGCTTGCTTGGCTAGGTCTCCAGTGACCAATGTGCTACAGCTAGAACGAATTCTTACAAGTATTGCTGCTATAACTGCCAAAATTGCACCGGCTTCAACTGCATTTATGACAATGTCGGACTTCTCCTGCTTGTGACTGAAATTTTGCCTGTGATTACAATTGAGCATTTTTGTACTGTTACGGAAACGGCTGCAGTGTTCTCAGAGTACTCTCACCACAGTGTTGTGTCTTACAGTTTTTAAATTTTGGCAACGGACACGGGAAACAGTAGAGTTGCTTATAATTTATAATTTGGAAATGCAAAGTTTCCGTGAGAGTACTGCTCCCCCTACTCCCCATCTGGGGTTCACCAGTGCGATTGATGGAGGCAGGGGGGCCTCTTCCTACCTAGCCCAGCCATTAGGTCCTCAGAACTCCCCAAGAATGCCAGAGGAGTATGTGGGGGTCCAACAGCAGCAACACAATCCTCACTCTATGATGTCCCTCCAGACCAACCAAGCAGCCCTTTTGCAGGGTTATGGTTCTCGAGGCAGAGGAGGTGGCAGTAGAGAAGCCTTGCCATGTGATGCAAAACATGGTGGTGGAAACAGCACCAACAGCCCATATCGCAAAGACATGATGGATTATTATTATTCATCGACAAGTAAGGAAGGACACCGAAGAGGGGGCCAAGGACTAGGTTATGGGACAGGTTTGGGTTTTTCAAATATGGATGGACAAGTGCCTCACCAGTACCGACCAGCGAGAACCTCAGGTTCTGTTTCTGGGATGTCTCGCTATCAGATGGACTATGGAGCAGTCGTTGGATCTGGTGGTAATAGCAACAACAGTAATGGTAGTGGTGCTGGAGCCTTTTCTCCCTCCCACCAATATAGTCTGGGTCAGAACCCCCCTGTCCAGACTGCAGTAGGACCTCAGATGCACTTGCGTCATCAAGCCCCAAATTATCCTTCTCATCAGACTTTACATCATGCGCAACTTCAAAGAGGTTATGCTCTCCCAGGACACCGATTCCCACCTCCTTTCTCACACTACCCCCCAAATGCACCCACAGGTCCGGTCGGCGTCTATAACTCTCTGCCGCAAAGATACCAGAGTGGAAGAAGTGGTGGCAGTTTTGAGAGTAAAAGTAACAGTTCTTCTAGTGCTACTTCAAGTCACAACCTTGGTTTAGCTAATCAAAATAATACAGGGCCGTTTGACAGTGTAGGACAGAGTTACCCAATTTCTGATTATTTATATAACTCTCAGTCATCTAATTCTCATCCAGCTCACCCAGTTCATCCTCATCGACACCCTCAGCAAAGTTTAGGCCCAGGTTATGACACTCTCAAAACACACTCATCTAATTTGGTAAACCAGCCAGGGCTTCCTTACCCTAAACACCCTTCATCTTCAAAGTCTTCCTCTTCCTCTATGAATCTTTCTGTGCCTCAATTCTCATCGCATGACGTTTCCAAATCTCCAATGCATTCCCAAACTCAGCAGCCTCAAATCCATCAAAACTTTAGCCCAATCTCCAATCCATCTCCAGTTGCTTCTGTTGTGCAGTCACCCAGCTGTAGTTCATCACCTTCACCATTGATGGGTGTTTTGGAAGGAGCAGGCAGCTCTGTTGTACCCCCTACACACTCCCAGTCGCATCCCCCTATACAAAAATCTCGAAACAGCCACAATCGTCTGTTGCAGATGATGCATCAGCTGAGCCCTACACCCAGCTCTAACAGCAACAGCAGTAGTTGTGGCAGCAGTGGTAACGTTAGTACTGCTGGTCTGAATGCAAATACAGGTAGCAGTCATTCTCAAACACGAGTCGGAGTAGGAACCAAAGGAGGGGTAAGTGATGAACATTCATCTTCTTCCTTCTATTCCTCTTCCTCACATGATAAGCTAATCTTAGACCCTGGGACCAACAGTTTAAATGCTCTGTCTTCACAAGTGGCTAATTTACCGGATACTGTGCAACACGTGATGCTTTCTGATTCTGTGCTATCAGACAAGAGAAACAAAGATACTGGGCATCAAACTCAAAAGCCAATGCATGCTATGCCTGCAGATCAGCAAGGAAACAGTGATGTTAGTGCTCCTTGTGGTGCACCGATAAGGACGGAACCCAGTAAAAGACCAATTAGTGGGGGTTCCAATTCTGAATGTGGAATAGATGAAGACTCTCAGCTATTGGAGAGCCCAAGAGATGATGGTGGTGATGGGGAAGCGCTTTCAGAAACCCCAACTGAGAAGATGACAACTTTGAGTGAAACTAAGTCAACTGGTAGCTGTGCCCCACCACAGAATCAAATGAGCCGAACAGAATTGAAGTCCCAAAATGAAGGTGGTAGTCAGATTTCACCTCTTCCTGATTCTTCTGCTCCTTCATCTTCCTCATTTTCCTCTCACCTTAGTCCATCTGTTGAGCACAGTGCGTTCCTTTCTCCAACGCGCCCTCCTTCAACTTCTCTTTCAGTTTCTTCGACTCCCTCTCCTACCATCATTTCATCAGCTAAGTCCGGTGTTTCTTACGTTCAACCTAAAGTGATGGATTGTGAACAGTTAAGCAATAAAAATGAGCAAGGAGTAAACAAGGGCAGTAAAATGGCTGAGGAAAAACAGAATAGTGATATTTGTCAAGGAAGAGAAAAATATGGCAAAGAGAAGGGGAAAACCAAACAAAATGAAGAAAGTCACACTGAGGAATGCACCAAAGAAAAGGAGGGTGAAATAGAAAAATTGAAAGATTTTGAACGTTCTAATGAACCAGGCGTTAAACAGGATTCTACAGAAACACATAATGCAGGAGGTGTAGGGGTGATTGTCTCAACTCGTTCAGAGATTACGCAACAGGAAGAACAGTCAAATGCTGTCATGTCCGAACCAACCAAACCTGATTTTCCCAACAACCCAGGAAGTTATAGCTCTTATTCTAAACAACAGACTCCTCCTCAGTTTTCCTTCACAGATTCTAGTAACCACAATGGAGAAAGTAGGGGTAATCTGACTACTAACCCTTCCCCTCATGGAGAAAAAGTTTCCCCTAAATCCTCTGTTGAGCACTGGTTAGCTTCTCATGCCCATTCTGACAGTCAAAAGGCACTGCTTGGTTATTCTAAATCACCACAAAATAGTGGGATGAAGAACAGTGGGAGACCTTTGTTGAGCGAGGTAGGAATGGCACCGAATCTTCAATTTCAAGATTACTGCCAACCACAGCGTCAATACAGCCCTGAAGTAAGAAAGACATTGGATATTGATGACCAAGGAAGGAAAGACTTAGCATTCGTGACTGAAAAGGGAAGAGATGGCAATGCTCAATTGCAGCAACCATTTCCAAGTCTCTTGCAAGAAGTTCTCCGAGGTTACCACACAGACAAAAACTATGGACGTAGTGAAAGAATTGCTCAGCAATTCCAAGCACCCGTTACTCATAACTACTCCCATTACAGACATTCTCAAACTACAATGGAACATACAAGGCCTCATGTCATGACCAGTCAAGCTGGGATGGCTATGAACCATCATATCCAGACTCAAACATCAGCCTATGAAAAACTGTACCCTCTTAAGGAGAGACATGAAAGTGAGGTTTGCATAGGGCAGGACCCCCCTGTCAGTTCATGGGGTACTGTAGGCGTTGGAACAAAAAGAGCACAATGGAATACTTTAGACAAGTGCAAAGTGGAATCTCCAATTCACTCTACCTCAACCATGCCACTGTCTGCTGACCTTTCAACACTGCCTCATTCCAGACACATCAATTTGGCTGACTACTCCCTACCTTCCAGGAAACTTTCTTCAAACCATTCAAGCCCCTCTTCTGCAGTACAGCAGTTGCTACTGCAGGAGACTGACCAAATAGGCCACAGTGGAATAACAGTGGGACAGCCTCAGAGCACGTCATTGTCTGAGCGCCGTTCAGTTATCTGTGACATTTCACCGTCTTGTCTTGCTACTCCAGATAGAGAACTTGATGGAGTAAAAGGAGAGAGAAGTAATTGTGAGTCACAAAGTGAGTGCAAAGGAACTTCTGTCATTCAGCAGTCAGTCACGTTCTCTGCAACAGTAGATAAAGGGAGCACTAGTAACGAGCAGGGCATTAAAAGGGAAATGGAGCCAGTGGGAAAACAGCAGGATATTAAAAAAGCCCATCATTTTGAAACATCAGTTAAAAATGATTCTTCCGCTAATGAAAATGTCTTTGAACATGACAATGCATCCCATCAACCACAGGACGAAAAGCCATCTAAGGATGGAAGAGTTAATTTGGAAAGATTAACCCCTTATCAGCCCCACCATCTTCGACATTCACACTCGAACACTCATTCATCACCAGCCTCATCAAGGTTCCAGTCCTACTTTGAAGGATCTGAGGAATCCAAACATTCTGCTGTGACTGGTGGATTTGGGTTTAAAGACGGAAGAAAGGAGACTAACAAAACTCTTCAACATCCACACCACAATTCCCCGCATCATAATTTTTCTTCTCTTTCTCAAGCACAAAACCCGCAGTCTACTGACAAATTACAGATGTATCTTCAGTCCAATTTCAGTTCTCTCCGATCTTCTCATAGTTCAGATGGCTGGACGGCTCCAAAAAATATTCAAAATTCTTCAAAAGACATAACATTTCCAGGTTCTGGCCAACAACAAAACCATTTAGCTGCCACTCAGCAGCAATTGCCAAAGATATCTTCCCATGGAAGCTTTTGCGAGAAAATGTGGGACCAAACATCTGAAAAAGAGAAAGAAGGAAAAACAGAAGAAGAAAATATTCAAAGAAAACAGCAACCTCCTACATCAGTTCTACCTCTGGCCCCACCAACAGAGACAAAACAATTAGAATCAAGTCCCACCAGAGTAGAATCACAAAATATTTTAAAATCACTTCATGGTATGTCTGATAAAGTAGACAGTAGTGGTAAAAGCATTAATATAACGACCCATGGTAAAACCAGAACTGGGAGCTCTGGAGATACAAATCCATTAATGATGAGAAGAAGGGTTCGTTCTTTTATTTCCCCAATTCCTGCAAAACGACAGCACCAGGATATGTCTCAGCAGCAGCAGCGAGGAACCCCTAGTCAGCACTCCAATATTGTACTCAGTTCTGCAAACAGACATGTTACTTCTGGTCTCTCTAGTCCAAATGCAGCTCACTATAACCTGACCAATCAGAAAACACATTCCGTCACACCTCCTCGAAGTGATTCTCCAAAATCTCCATCTTCTTTTGTTAAAACAAAAATTCTTCCACCCAGGAAAAGCAGAGGTCTGAAACTGGAGGCAATAGTGCAGAAAATTACACCCACTCTTAAAAAAACAGCTAATACTAATAGTAATGTTAATTTGGATTCGGTATCAAATCATTTATCTCTGACAGAAATTGCTTCTTATGGCCCTGATACCCATAACCATGACTCTACAGATGGAGGAGTTTTTATAAGATCTGGCACTGAGTCTGAGAATTGCCCACCATACCTGAGCGAAGGTCTCTCTTTAGATGACATTATATCCTACAGAGGTGTTGAACAGACAGGCCCTCCACCTCCCACTGCCTACCCTTGTGACCCTAACCAGGATCCACACATCCTTAAATGTGATATGATGGGGAACATAGCCATGGGTATTGTCAGAGACCTGGAGCCGGAGTTAGACTTTGGAGTAAGGACGTCAGGACATCCTAAAGTAGATCATGACTGTGCAGGAGAGAAGGACAAGGAGGATTTACAGGTGCCTCCTGATTTCTCTCTCTTAGGACCGTTACCTCCACCCCCACCTTTACTGTGCCCAGTACAGGGTTCACCACCTCCTTTATCTTCTGGATTGTCTGACATTCAAAACTTTACAGCTACTTATCAACAACTGGAAACCCGACGAGGTGAACACACAGCAGCCATGCTTTTGAGAAAAAAGCTTCAGGAAGGTGAGATGGGAATGGGTATGGATAATTATGCAGGAAGGGACTTCCTTGATACCAAGACATCACATCATAACCAGAGTCTAGGGCACTGCCTACTGACTAATCTGCCACATATCCAAATGCCGCACCATCATCAACTCTCTTCTCCTAGGAACATTATGACAGGCTCACAATTTATAGAACCTAAGCTTGAGAATCTAGTGCCTAAAGGCTATTTTCCATCTGGGAAAAAAAGGGGACGACCTGTTGGTAGTGTGAATAAGCAAAAGCGAATTCAATCCCAGCCTCAGAGTTCACCTGTTACCATTCTCCCCAGTTCACTGACATCTACGCCTGTTCCTGCTGCTACAGCTCCTGTAGAGGCACAGAGTTGCAACACTATAAATGTAATTCCTGCAGACTCTCCGCAAACTGAGAAAGTGCCAGCTACCTCTGTTTCTCCTAGTAGTACACCCCAGACGGGAAATGAAGTTGTTGAGGCTGAAGAGACAAAAGTTGAGTTTAATGCGAAGCCCCGCAAGCAGAGGCGGGCAAAGAGGGAAGAAAGCCATGGAGGGCTAGGTCAAAGGCAGAGAAGGCAAGAGGTAGACAGCATACTGGATAAGGAGGATATTAATGCTGGAATTGGAGAAATTAGCAGTGTGGGCATTTTCCATGGTTACAATAAGTCAGCTTTTGCTCCTTACATTCATGTAGAGAGTAAGCTGGAGATGGGGAACGTGTGCACTATTGTAAACTGGGAAGATGAAAAGAAAAAGTTAGAGAGTACCGCAGATGATGGAGGAGGGAGATGCACAGCAAAGGAAGGAGGGGTATGTGGTGCTGCTCCTCCCAATTCAACCCTTTCTTTACTAGTCAAGAGAGACGGGGAGAAGAGTAAAGTTATGGAGAAGAAAACGTTAGAAAATGTAGAGACGGCTCTTATTCAGTCTAGCCCGACTGGTAAGGCACTTCCTTCATCTGGGTATGTTCTCTCAGGACCTGCGATGAGTGAGTCAAGCACACGTGGCCATCTCCTTTGCTGTTTGTGCAAAAAGTGGGCTAACTACAAAGATCTGGGTGACCTCTATGGACCCTACTATCCTCCTGATTATTTAACAAAACTTTCTAAAAATCCTCCAGTAACAAGGCAAAGTCAAGGAACAGTTAGACTAAGCAGTCAGGAGATAAATTTAGGATCCATCACAGCTGAATCAACCAAACAAGAGAACCCCGAAGTGGCAATCCAATCCCATACATCCCAAATAAGTAGCAGTTCAGCAGCAGATCAAGCTACTGACCTTCACCTCACCACCACTGTAACAGACACGACATCTGTAATAGATGAACTGGATGTACAATGCGACATGGATGATAATGGGAACAATGACAATTTACCGAATAACCAGGACTTGGTTTCTGAAAAGAACACTATGGCCGTAGAGTTGAAACCATTGGAGGAACTAAATAATCTTGATCAACAGTTATCGAGTGAACAATCACAAACAGAGGATGCCCAGAAAAGGCCACAACACAGGAAACTAACCTCTCATCCACGTTTCAAAAGGCGACATAAATCAAATGAGGACTTGCGCAAAACTGGACCGACCAACAATAAAGCCTTATTGCCCTTCCAGCCCCCTCCACCTCTGCAGCTGCTAAAGCAGGGGGCCTCTGATCTTTCAGCAGCAATGGCCATGCTTCCTCAGGTGCCCTTAGATCCTGAAGAGCTGTGGGTACATGAGGGCTGCATAGCCTGGGCCAGTGGGGTATTTTTGGTCAATGGAAGGCTGTACGGGCTACAGGAGGCACTAGATGGTGCAAGAGACATGGTGAGTTTCTGCTCCACTATTATTCTTATCTTTCATTTGACTAGACTTTATGTGTGACTTTTTTTTCAAACAGATGTTCCTTTTGGAACTTGTTTATCCATACATACGTTTTTATGTATCACTATGTATTGTTTGTTTTATTATTTTAGGGCCTCATTTATTTAACTATAGTACTCAAGTTTGATGCTAAGTTCTGCATAAATCAAAATCACTCTGTTAGTCAGCCTCTATTAACATTGAAATTGCTGAAAATATGACAGCATTGGCATGACATGACATCATGGGTGTAAATTTTGTCATATCTTTGTTGAGCAAATGATTTTAACGTTCAACCCCGAGGATAACGACTTTTTGAAAGTAGGGTAATTGGAATCAGATGTTCCAAACAATTTTGCGGTGGGTTAGACCACAACGCATTCTGTTAAAGTGTAATATGACCCAGGTGAATCCATATTAATATCAGCCAAGTTTGCTAAAGACAACATGAATGTTCTGCAACACTGTTGGAATGATGTAAAAAATTAGACTAAACTGAACCAGTATATGTACACATTCTTGGAGGAAACAAAACATTGCGAAACCAACCTTGTCCCAACTGTGAAGTATGGTGGAGGAAGTATAATGATTGGCCTGTTTTCCTGCCTTGGTGCTTGGAGATCTTGCAATCAATGAAGAAAGTTGTATCAGAGAATACTGCAGCAGAGTGTCAGGGCATCTGTCTGTGATTTGCAGCTCAAAATAGGATTGGCAGTTCAACCAGACTATGAACAAAAACAGGATTAAATGGGAAAATTTTCATGAATTGATGCAGTTTTTATAGAGGAACTGACCAAAGTGCTTTTAACCACAGCACATTCTTTCCATCTGTGACCTTCACTGTTTAAACAATTTAGTCAACAACAATGTGGAAATATAAAATATTGTATGCCGTGTTTGTTTTATTTAGTAGATTTTATTATTATGACTTAGATGAAGATCGAGTTACATTTTAAGAGGCAGTCATGCAGAAATCTAGGCAATTCCAAAGGGTACATAAGCTATTTCTCATAACTGTGAATGTCTGGTAAACACGTGCAATACTGAGGTCAAGCTAATTGAAATTGCTGCTACAATTCTGCGAAATTTTATTCTTAATGTGACACAACATAAGATGATATAAGGAATGTATTACCAGCTGTGTGAAGGAAATCACATTCATTTTATATTTAACTCTGGTCACACAATTTGGACCCTGGTAGTGCAATAGAGAGAAGTACAATGTACAGGACTTCCTCCTATTTTTAAAGTGTTTGCTGTCATTTAGTTTAGCTTGTTGTAACACAGACCTTCCCCTTTTCTCTGGTAGTGCTGCTCTTACTGCAAGATGGTGGGTTCAACCCTTGGCTGCTACAGCAAAGGCTGCACTCTGAGATATCACTACCTGTGTGCCATAGAGGCAGGTCAGAGCTCACAATTGGAACTCTTCTGCATTCTTTACATTACTGACTACGTGTAACATCAAGATTGGTCTACATGAGCCCATTGATGCATGTTTTTGGTTCCAGTTAATACATATGCATGTTCTCCTGAGATCAAGGGAAAAAGGTTTTTCCCATTTAGATTTTTTTTTCTGCATCAATTAAGCTTTGAGACAGGAAAAATAACACCCCCCCTCACACGTGATGTCATCTTAAAGACAAGACTCTCGTCTGTAAGGAACAACAGGATTTAGGAGAGTGGTATGCGTAGTGTAAGAGATAAGGGCAAAACCATAATGTCCCCTATAGAGGACGAAAAATAATTACTGGGGGATTTATTTGTAGGCAAAGTATGTCCTTGCATAAACTTATCTGTTTACTGCATATGTTTGTGTAAGTACTATAGCCTCACAGTATATGTGACTTATGTGTATTAATAATCGTAAATTCATATATTAATATGCATATTCCCACAATCTTTCGTTATACCCGAAGACTGCTCTCTGAATGAAGACAACTTCTCACTACGGTGTCCAAAGCACAAGGTGAGAATACAACTGACTTCTCGGCATAAACTGTGCAAGGAAAATGTGCATAATACATAATACAACTGTGTAGATGTTTGCTGTGTGTATGCATATCATGCATTAAATGCATTAAATCTGCAGCTAAATCTGTAGCCCATGGCTGGACTGACACAAAAGGCCAAACAGCCAATCAGGGTTTGATTTTAATACTAACTACAATCTACTTTAAAGATGTGCCAGCAACATTAAACATGAGTGGTGAGAATCAGAACGTCTCACTACTTCAAGTGTTTACATCAGTCTGCAGACCGCAAATTATCACCAGGTTTATATTAAGACATCCAGGAGGCTTTCCCTGCTTCCCACGCCCTCCCCCCTACACACACTTCCCTCACCTTTTCTTTCAGAACAGTAATGCACATCCCCAGCTCACACCCTCCGTCGTCCTGGTCTGCTTCCATTTTACACTCAGCGGGTCAGCTGCAGCCTCGCAGGGCGCCTTGCTAAAGTGTTAGCACTCATTTGGAGAGTGGTACCTTAGTCACTGCGGGCGGCTGACAATGTGAAGCTGCCTGTTACCTCGCTCAGGGCTCTAAATGTGGCCAGCAGTGATGCCCTTCCATACATCACAGGTCCTTCTATAGCCGTTATTACTTTTGGGACAGATTTCCTTCAGTTTGGGTAAACGAAAGCCTGGTTTCCATGGCTTGTGCTTGTACTCATCCCCATCCTGTTGACAAAATAGCGAAATCCAATTGCCTTCACGTGCGACATGCCCTGGAGTTGGAGCTGTTTTTAACCAATTCCCCAGATCGACGCTGTGCTCAAGCAGTGGCATCAATGCTGTCTTCCATCTGTTGTCCTGCAGTTCCCTCAGAACAGTAAGCCAGCTGAGGTTGTGGATCCAGATCAATCGGGAAGAGGTTGAGGGCACCAGTGATGGGGAAATGTATGACCATCTGGGATCGGTGAGTCGCTATTAAACTGAGACTGAGACTGCAGCAGTGCACTAAGTATCTCAACCTGTCAGGTCCCCGGGGCTGTGTGACATGTCGATGTTGCTGCCCCAATAGCTGCGTGTCCAAACTGTCCGCTTGACTTGGAATGCAAGAGCCCTAAGCATACTGTTCTGTTTTAGGTCAACTGGAGAAAGGTGAAGGGATGAAGCAGAGACAAGGATGGGGGAAAAGGAAGAAAATGGAATTTTATTTTAGTTCTGCCGAACAAGAAAATACATTTTTATAAAGGAAAAACAAACAAAAAAAAAAACTTTTTAAAATGATTTTTCTGTCTTCAGTTTGGACAAAAAAATAAAAAGGTGGATCAATCAAAGAAGATAAAAAAAAGTGAGGGAACACAAAGGGACTGGACAGGAAAAAAATAAAATAAACCAAACCCTCGGACTGAGACCATTAAGATGGAAAGACATTGTATTGAATATGCCGAGAAAAAAGAAAGTGGGACTGTTTCACCTTTCATTCTAATCATTATGGTTTTTTAATCTTTCCTTTTTAAATCCTAAGTGCATAGGAATTCATAGCGAAAGCTGGAGACAAGGACATTGTGAGTAAGTAGGAGAGAACAGCCGGGGTGCAACTGTTTGAAGGAAATTGCCCAGTGTATTAATGGACTATTATTATCATCATTAAGTTTTGCTATTGTCATTATAATTTTTTTTGTTATTGCCGTGAAAGCGTTTTAGATTTGAATCTTATCTCAATTTGAAATTTTATAGGGTACAAAAGAAATGTCATTTAGGTCTTGTTCACCAGACGAGTGTCACATTGCCTCGGGCTTCAGAAAACGGAGGTTCCGCAGACAGGAGTTTTTCCTTGGGCATGTGTGATGTAGGAATGCCTGTTGGTATTTTTTGCTTGTGCACAAGTGCCTGGTATTCAGCGGTTTCATTTCACGGCTTTCCACAGAGCACAGGAGTGTCCTACATATGGGCTTAAACTTTTGTAGTTTATTATCTACCTGAAAAAAAAAGATATTTCTGAGTGAAACAAGTGGCAGAATTGAGGCAAAGCCAAACGGACAAAGACGGACTGAGCATTTACCCATTTTACAAAGGCATTGTTATAAAGCTGACATGTAAACTGAGCTGTGTTACTGTCCTCATCATTTTTATTGTTTTTTTTTTTTTTTATTCTGGTGAAAACAAAGGAGTGACAATGCAAAAGATGAGTTTTGGAGCCTCCTGTAAATAAACACATGAATTATAAATGTATTGACTAAAACAGAAAGGCTCGTGTGATGGTCTTTGCTTTTAAACAGTGTCTCTAGCTGACTGAGGTGGTTTCTGTTTAAATCTCATTCACTGATAATTCCGTGGCGTTGCATGGCAGCCTCACAACTTAAGAGAAAGGAATCTGTTTGATCGCACGTCTGACTCTGTATGTGTCATCCTGCAAACCAAAAATATGTAGTTAGTGTAAATTGCACGCAGTGATTGGGTGAGCATCCTGCAGTGGATCGCGGTGCCATCGTCGGTTTCCCTTGTCTCATGCCCTGTGGGTCTCGGCATGGGTTCTACTGTCACCGTGACCCTGTGCTGGATAAATGGTTAAGGGAGGTAGACGGTTAATCCTCCTGTTCTCTGAGTGAGACCCTACAGGCACCATGCATCTTCCACTTCCTTGTACATTCTGTAAATTTGAGGAAGTGTTTTCGAAACCACACTGATGAACCCGATGCTAAATGTGTGCAGAGAAAAGCAAGGTTCATTTCAGCAGGCAGGCATTTGCACTAGGACGCATTTCGTTAGCATTATGTGACGGGGTTGGATTTGCTCATGCTGTAGAGTGGGATCCCTCATGGCCGGCTAATCGACATGATTGTTGTAAGCTCGCTTCGTCAGCATGGACCAAAGACTCACTGTGTTGATGTGCGGACTGATGTGCTTTGGAATAGAGGCTCAAGGTAAGATTTACACACCAGCCGCGGGGCAATTGATGTTGGGGCTAATGCCGCTGTAGTGTTTTACGGCTAACTGTGGGGCGGACTTACCATAAGGCAAGAGCGGGCAGCCGCCTGGAGACCAGAACATTAGGCGCCCTGTGGAGATAGGATTTCCAGAATTGACATTTGTGCAGGTATGATAACATGATCATTTTAATTATAGTAACATGTCTGATTTGCTTGCATCGTGACAGTTTTCGGGATAGACGAAGTTGCCCCCCCCCATTCCAGCTGTAATAGACTATTCGTACTTTGAGACTTCAAGCTGCCCCAGCTTGCTGTACACCCTGGAGTCTAGTGGTACTGGTGGTATCACTGCCAAGATATTTTGCGGAAAGTAGCCTAACAGAAGAAGGGCGCAAACATACAAGACTAGCATTACATTTCCCATGTTTTTGGCACTGTCCCTCTAGAGTGGTAGGGAAATTGTGAACAGATGTGAAGAGAATGCAATTAAAGGAACATATACAAAATTTCAGGGGGTGCAGTATGGTATAGGTTTTTTTTATAGGCAGTATGGTATAGGTTTTTTTATAGGCAGTATGGTATAGGCTTTTTTATAGGCAGTATGGTATAGGTTTTTTTATAGGCAGTATGGTATAGGCTTTTTTTATAGGCAGTATGGTATACGTTTTTTTATAGGCAGTATGGGATAGGCTATGCTAGGCTGCAGCCTAGGGCCACGGCAAAATATGGAACAGTTAAACTTTTTAAACGTGGCCGACTGATCCACCACCACGATACCCCCGTCGTCCCAATTGCCTAATTTTATCGACAGCACTCCCTCCCTTACCCTAATCAGTAAGATTTATGGCTGGCACCCCGCACTCTCATTAGTATATTATTGATGTTCCATCCTTTCTCACTCCCTCTTTCCGCTCCAAAAAATATCTCCATTGGCCCAGGGCCACAGCCTAGGCCCCAGAGAAGTTAGTTCCCCCGTTGGTTTCTATCAATATAGCTTATGTGTCTGGTGGTACTTACAGCATTAATCTGGCATTGAACACAATTCTTACATCAAGTAGGGAAATGTTGGTCCCCTCACTTTCACTGCGCAGCCAAAGAATTGCATTGTCCATTAGTTCAAGTTGGCATATATGTGACGTGTCCTGGTGTCTGGTATTTTTATTGTTTACTGAGATAACCTTTTGCTCTTTCTGTCACAGATGCGCCAAAAATTGAGCCTCGTTTTGATCCAATTACAGTGGCTTTACGGGGGGAGAACCTCACGTTTGAATTCACCGTATTTGTACCGAAGAACCAAAGTTCGGAATGGATTCGATGCAGTCCTACTAAGAGCGATAAGACGATACACAGACAGGAAATCCTCAGCCATGCAGAGAACTTCGTTCTGAAATTATCCGTCAACAGCAGTTATGATTCGGGAGAATACTTCTGCTCTTACAAATCCACAAATGTGTATTGGATGGTTCTGGTGAGAGGTGAGAATTCAGGAAGAGGAGCAAGGGGCACTGGAAGGTGGAAAGGTAGCAGGCGAGGAAGTTGTGGATTGACAAAAAGCGGTAAAACAGACATAACTACAAGTTTCGATCTCCAGAGGTGTGGTTTAAAAAGACAAACAGTTCAGTCTTGCAAAACAATGTAGAAACAACTTCATTTCCTGATTAACACGATATCAGACGGCATCAAAGGATAGTGTAATGCATGCATTTGGGTTAAACGTTGTGCAGCTTGCATCTACTTATGGCACAATGCTGCAGATAAATGTCGTAGGAATTCATGTCTCCCATAGTCATGTCATACTAATTGTTGCAGCCTGTCTGTCCCTCTTTCTCAGATGAAGGGTATCGAGAGCCAGCTCTGGATAATTCTGTGTTCATTTACATTGGAAGTCTCACTGCAGGACTTTTTCTCTTCAGCGTCATTGGTTCGACAGTTCTCTGTAAAGATTACAGGGTGAGAGATTTCCTATAACTCACACAGGCCAATGTAACACCAAGATCTTTAAAATAAAGACATGATGCTCTGAAATGAGGATTGAATTAATGACTTCCAGTATCCCTTTATTACCTTAAGGCTGCATTTAATAATTAAAAGTTTTTTTGGGGGATACACTGAAATAACTTAATGACTCTCCTTTTGGGTACACTTGTGTGTATGTCTGTTATATTATATGTTGTATGTTATTAGTGTTGTCCAAAGGATTCTGAGAATAATGAAGAGGAAATCGAAGGAAACAGAAAAGTAAAGGATGAAAGTATTGAGGACTCTGCAAATGATGGATCTGTATATATGGTGAGTACATTTCCCTATGAGTCATGTGACTGTCACTAATTTCTTCTTCATTTCCCTGTGGGTCATTTGACTGCTAACGATTCTCTGATCATATCCCCTCTTGCATCCATGATCCACTGAGAAATACATCTTTCCTGTCCCTCTACTGATGAATATTGCTGAAATCCTTACTCCTAAGGCATAAAAAATCCTGGAAGCCTCACGACCCCTACTTAATTACTCTATTAACCCAACCCCTTTAATGAGGGAGATCAGTGAAGACCTTCGGTCATGGATATGCACATGAGGAAAGGTGCAGCACCCATGAAGTTCTGCTTCAGTTCCAGTTGTTGTGGTGTAACTTCCCTGAGCAAGGATTTTTGCCATAGTCCATAGACATTCTGGGCCTAACTTGGCTGGAGGAAATTAAAAGGCATTTTATTTCAATTTGATTGTATGAAAAGGCACTATACAAATGGAATTGAATTGAACTGAATTGAACTGAATT
The DNA here is from genome assembly GCA_026779585.1 of Mormyrus proboscirostris. Taxonomy (NCBI): domain Eukaryota; kingdom Metazoa; phylum Chordata; class Actinopteri; order Osteoglossiformes; family Mormyridae; genus Mormyrus; species Mormyrus proboscirostris. The sequence goes on from JAODKF010000103.1 coordinate 6,763,903, forward strand.
GAATTGAACTGAATTGAATTGAATTGAATTGAATTGAATGGAATGGAATGTCAGTCCTGGCATGAAATAATGCTGTTACAGACAGTCCGCGGGTTAAGAAAGTCTGACATATGGACAACTTGTAACGGAACGCCATAAAGCCTATTACATCAAAAATTTCAGTCGAAGACAATGGATCGTAATAATTGATGACTGCACTGCTATGTGTTGCTCATGAAAACATTGCACGGCGTTAGTGGTTCATCAACTTGAGGTATAGTACTGTAATGCATATAGTTACTTTTGTTATTACTGCATTATTATGTACTGTGTTATTATGTTTAAGATGTTTTAGTGTATTTGGACATTTTTCTTACGTGTTTTATGTGCATAGAAAGGTAAAATATACACTATATACTAGGACAAACATTTGATTGACACTAAACCTGGTGCGACTTACGTCGACTTAAAAACAGACTTAGGGAACGAATCTGGTTCATAGCCTGGGGACTGCCTGTATAATAGCCTCAACCTGAATTTGGTAAAAGGATTATGTGCAAAATTATATCTGGCTTGTTTGAATGTATCTGCCAATCGTCGACAGTCTTATCCAAACTGCAAAGTTTGTAATTGTATAATTTAACCCCTGTACACAGCTGGAATATTTTCAGGCATCTATCAAACTCCTACCTTGGTCGGGGAAGGGGGGGGGGGGGGCTTGAGCTTATCCCAGGCAGCAGAGGGCACATGGCTGGGGTCCATCCTGAGCACCGGTGTCACCCAGGGAGGAGCGATAAGCTCCACGCGCCCTGAGCGTAGGCAGGATGCCAGCAGCCACCTGTGAAGATGTGTGAGGTGACAGTGCTACCTACTCAGCTACTATATGCCACCAGCTGTATTTTGCGTCGGTGATTTATTTTAGGCGTAAATAATAGATGATTATCCATTGGCTGGACTGAATGAATCAGGAAGATATAGTGACGTGTCGTGTGTCAGTTTTGAGGCTTGCACCGCGCTGTATCTTCGACCCGTGTTCAACTGTACCCTCTGTATAGTGCAGTTGACAGTGAAAGTCACACAATAGGGTCGAACAACTTTGAGGCACAGCGACAGGTGCTGGCAGTAGACCGGGACCCCTGAGGGCGGCTGACGAATCTGCCTTATCTGTGTATTCCGTCTTTCGCCAAAGGGAAACAACCCAGTCTAAGGTATATCCGAGAACAGGATTACTGACTGCAGGCACCCGATAATTGATTGTGGGAAAATATGCATCATGCATCATGCAAGGCTGACACTGAGCTCATAGCCTGCTGGTCACATGCACCTGATTGGAAACCCTGTTCCCACATCCTCCTTTCATCGTAAAGCCCAACTGAATGACCGTGCAAAACTGAACAACCATACAAAAGCACTGGAAATAGGAATCTTCTTTTCTTTCTTGTGTTTTTCTTCAGGGTCTTGAGCGCTCCACCTCTTCAATTTACAACGTCCTGGATTCAGCCTCCCCGGCTAAGGAGGCGAAACAGAAAAAGCTGGAGCGGAGGGCAAACAAAGAGACGAGCAAGGTGAACTGAGAACCGCATCGCATTTCAAAGGCCACGCTTTAGTGCAACTGTTCTACAACTGAATGAATCCTTAACAACTCCACAAAACCACAAATAAAGAGAATCCATTAATAATATTGCTAATAATAATTAGCGTATGGAAGCTAAAACATTTCAGTTCTCCCACTACTGCAAAAGTATATTATGCATTTTCTGTCTTCCCTTTTAGATGCAGAAAACACAAAAGGAAGAAGATATCATTGAATCTGTCTATGAAAATTATTAAGTCTGTGTTCTTTTGTTGTTCCCTCTCATCTGCTTTGCTCCCTTCAGCGTAATTGCTGTTCCTAAATCTCAGCTGCTCATTCTGTCTTTTCGCCTCAATAAATATTTTAAATAACTCCTTCTTAAGGTAATTGGATTTCACTGCTAAATGTTTTGCACTTTGGAGTACTGATTTTGAATTAACTAGCATATTAATTACAGTTAATGGATTTTATGCCATGACTGTAACCATCACTAGAAGGGAGGTGAGCTGTGTAGCCCAATCACAGGCACAACCGATTTGTGCAGAAATCACCGTGGAAAATGTGTTTCTTCAGATGCCATTGCGTGTTACAGTCACTCCAAACCAACTCTAATAAGGTTTGCTGCATGTTTTTTAGTTAGCCGAAAAAAACACAGGACTTTCCATTTTAGGGAACCAAAACATCATATGGGAGTCTTTCGGAACGTTCACAAAGTACGAAATGCAGTCTGAACCTCCCCTCTCCTTATGTCACGTGATAGTTCAGGATGGAGGCTACAGGATGTTCAGAATTGTTCAGTAGAAGGGCTGCTTGTATCGGCAAGGATTCATTCCGGTGAATGGAACGCAGGGGATAACATTGTTTCAACAATGCATATAGTGTCAGTAGAGTTCAGGTTTAACTGTTATAAGTCTGAAATAGACAGTAATGGGCTGATTTCTGGCTTAAGACTGTGCTGACTTTAAGGTAAATAGAAACATGTTATTTGTGTCAAATTATTTATATCCATTTGCCTGGGT
>JAODKF010000103.1:6766573-6780345 GCA_026779585.1 Mormyrus proboscirostris
TTAATAACTGAAGGTGAACAGGGAAACAAGCAAAACTGCGAGGGGGCAAACAAAGGAAGCGAGTAAAGGGAAGGACAAAGGTAGACAGGAGGGACAGCGTGACCAGAGTGTGCATGATGAGACAAACAGGTACTTAAATACTTCAAGACTAACAAGGGGCAACAAAAACCAGGCGTGGCTCATCAAGGCCACATGAGGGAGGAGACAGGAGGGTTAGGTGCACAGGGCAGGGAGGACAAAACAATAACCAAACATGACAGAAATGAAGAGGTCTGAATACTTTCTGCATCAACCGTACACAACATGAAAGGTGTTTTCCAGACGATGCAGAGATACTCACGTTATTTGCTCCAACTCTTTTTTTTCACATCCCCGGAGACCTCTCATTGGCCTTATTGACGCTTTCCTTCTCTTCCGCTCACTTCCACACAACATGGGATTGTAGGGAGTTCTACAATAATACAGATTTCTTTTGTGACTCATCGTAAATGGAGTTAATTATGCTTCTAACTCTGGCAAAATTATAGCGTTGACAGACGTCTGAGTGAGATGTTTTTAGGTAAAATATATTGTAGAAAGATGAATTATATCTTATAATTTATCTGGGGCATGTGCACCAGCCAAGTGCATAATAATGATCTATACTGGTTGTCTTGGAAACAATTGTATCCTTGGGTGAAACTGCACATTTTCAGTTTAGGCATCACAGTCACACTGGCCAACATAAAGCTGGTTAGAAACGGTCAGCAGATCCTTGCCTTGCAATTCGTCGCTGTTTGCAACAAGGTGGAAGCCGGGGGATTTCCAGTGACGTGTGACAGCACTGTAAAACCGATATGACTGCTTCCTGAAATGGGTGGAAATAAACAAACGTAATCATAGGCTGCATGGCCCAACCGTGTAGACCGGCAAGAAAAGAAGCGCACATCCTTCACTCTAACTCCACAAATCTTATTATACCCTTTAGGCCCATGAACGTCCACATGTGTACTTGTGCTCACAGTGAGTTCAGTAGATAGTTTGTGTTAAAGCAGAAGTCATGAATGTCTCAAAAAAAAAAAAGTGTGATGTAGACTTTCTCAGCTCATACAACTGATAATAAGACCAAGATAATGGTACTGAAGCTCATAAATCATCAGAGGTGGAGATTCCAGGTCCAGAGAGTAGAAATCCAGGCAACAATTTTGTTTCAACCGACCAGTTGAGTACTTTGTGACTGGGACTCTTTACACTCAATTGGTCAGTTGAAGCAAAATCTTGGTCTGGATTTCTACTTTCTGGACCTGGAATCTCCACCTTTGTAAATGATACATGTTCTCCTTGCTGCATGCACTAGCTAATTTTCAGTCTCTGGACATGTTAGTCACGTGCTTACAGCAGCACATCTCCAGCAGGAACTGCTCACCTAGCCCAGATGACATGCTTCTATGTGCTGTCAAATGCAAAATGATTATGAAAGTATTTTAATAATATCACTAGTAGAAGTGTTTGTTTTTGAGAAGCTGTTCACTTCAATACTGCTAGCAGAATTTTTCTTAGTATATGTCCTTGGCATCCAAGGTCCTGCCTTGCCCATTTTGCACACTTTAAATTCATACATATCATTAAATCCAAATTGTATATTGTTAACAATGTGATGTTTTTGGCAGTGGACAGCAGAAAGGTTTCATTGGGATCACACTGAATCCGTAAGGCTGCCTTGCATAGACTATGCATGCTGTTAGTCATATTGTTTACCTGCCCCAAACCTGCCACCCCTCAGTATGTCTGGTGTGGACCACGCTTACTATATCTGTCCATGGATCCATCCATTGGGGCACATGTACTCATGCCTCATGTCTGATTTCACAAAAAAAAAAAAAAACACATCTCTTAGGACCATGGGAGGAAGCCCGGGATCAATGTGAGTAGGTCTAAGACTCAGGGTCTGCGTTTGACCGGAATCCACAGCAATGCTACCTGCTGGATCGACTTACTGTAACAAAGGTGGAGGGAGATGCAGGTGTAAGGGAAGGGAGAGTCCTGTGACTGAAGTCTCTATGCTGATTAGCTCCACCCACCTCTCATTCATAGTACAGGAATACACTGGTGTATCGTGTTTAATTTCAGCTCCAGCATCCCCTTCTACTGTTTGCTGGGACCTCATGTTGTGCTATTTTACTGCCTGACTCCCTTGCCTGAGTTTTTCTGCTTTTCATTTGTTTGTTTTTTTTAATCCCCTGAAACTGCTTCTTTGTTTTCAAGTTTGCTTTTATGTGTGGGGTTTACCCCAACCCTGTTCCACCCCATAACTCCATAAAAGGAAATACCTGTGCCCTAATATACTGTATTTTCAGGTATGCTTTGCTTGGATTTGTTTACCATCACGACTGAAGGTATTAACACACCCCTGCTCGCTGGACGTGGAGAAAATGCACACAAAAATCCCTGATATCAATCTGTCTTCCAACCACTTATCTTGGTCAGGAGAGTGTTGAGTACTTATAAGACAGTGTTTCCCAACCCAGTCCTTGGGGCCCCCCAGACGTTCCACGTTTTGTTCTCTAAAAATGTGTCTGGCAGGAGGCAAAAAATGGACTGTCTGGGGCAGCAGGTTGGGAGACCTCAGAGGAGGAGGTGTGCGGTAACAGTGCGACCTGCTGAGCCAGCTGAAGATTAGCCCAAAGAAATCCAGGGTTATGTTTTTCTAGGATTTGTTCCAAGAATCGGTAAGTTTCTAAACTGCTAATCCAGCAACAGCCATCCCCCAACATAGCAAATTATTCTTTGTTGGAGCTCAGTAGTAACAGTGGAAATGCTAAGTCATTAGTTATTATTTAATATATAAACAAATGGTAGAAAGCAAACTAAATGACGGTGCTTATATATATATATATATATATATACACACACACACACACACACACACACACACACAAATTGTTTAAAGCTATTTATCTGGGAAGTAAGTGCACTTCTGCTCAGAACTAAAAACACTTTATTCATTCAATTGATTTATTAAAATCAATTAAGGGTGACACAATAAAAGTTGGTAAGGATTTTTTCTATTCTGCAAAAAGTTAGTGATATCTAGTTGGATGGCTAGATGAACACCGCTTCAGTTCTCAAACCTCTCCTCAGGGGCACCTCAGCCATTCCATGATTTTGTCTATTTTGTTGTTCACCAGCAGCTCAATTAATTAAATAAATTGGCTTTAAAAGTTACTGACCAGATTGACTAGCTGTATGAGGTGTGCTAGTGGTCAAGTCAAAAAATACATGGGTGTATTGAAAGGTTGCTGTAAATGAGGTGATTTCAGCAGAGGTTTTGAGATGGCTAAGCTAACACACTTAGGCATGCGTAATAGCATAGTAAAGGTCATTTAAACATCATTTTCCTTGGCTGTTTAAGTCACACACACATATATATATAAATGATGACTGTGTTCCTTCTAGAATAACCACAACAGGAAAAACGTGACATTATTTTGAAACTTGCAGATTGTAATATTAGCACATGAATCATGCAAAAGGTCTGAAACAGGCAAATCTCACTTGACTCTGCAATGAAAACAAATATATCAGGGTTAGATTTGAAAACGAATGCTTACTTTATGCAAACAGGATGCCAAAAGCTTTCCTTAGAGTCTGGTCCATGACATTCTTGCACTTGTAGTCCTCCTGATGGCTTTAGCTAGCTACACCCCTTTGACTGCTCTCATTAACAAGGTATTTTTGCCATCAGAACGGCCACTGGCTGGTTCTGAAATGCTGGAAGCCCCACATCTGGCACCAACGATCAAAACACATTCAAAAATGCTTACATCACACATATCGCCTGTGAAGCTGTCGAACAGAAACCGATCTCCTCAGGCCCGTCTGTGTGTTGTGTACTGAGTCATGGCCACATGATTTTCTCTGCAAACCCTGCTGAAAAAAAACAGCTTAGAAGAGCATGACTTCCATGCTGGTGTAGCTGGTGGACCAGCATAGCTGTGCTGATCTATCTGCACATGAAGTTAGACCATCAGCAATATTTCATTAATGATGCTGGTCCAACCATGCATTATACTGGTAAACAGCTAGAGCAAGATCTTGCAAGCTGTTGGTATAAATGTGGAGCTGTAGCTAATCAAGTGGTATATGAATATATTAGTTATATTACATTAACACAAAACAGGTGATTGAGCCAAAAGTATTAATTGTACGCAGTCTAATGTCCTACTAAGACAAATCAAAAAATAACTACTGACTTATTAATGGGCCACGTATGAAAACGGACGCAGAACAGCTTCGTTAATCAGCGCATAGCTTGCGTAGCACTGACTGATGACGTGAGCAACGCCGAAAACCCGCGTAGCTCGGAGCACCGGGCACGCGCCTCCGCGCGCGATCACAGCACCGTGCAGCAAACATGGCGGCGGAGGGTGACTTCCTGACGCGCTATCGGGCTGTGTCAAATAAGCTGAAAAAGTAAGACGCGAAATAAACGTTTCAAAGAGTGCAGCTCGGTTTTTATCCCAATTCCCAGCCGCGTTTTATTGTATGCCTTGGCTGTTAGAGGCTTGATAGCAGGCTGTCTAGCTGGATGTGGGGCGGTCCCCCGGCTGTCAGTGGTAGCTAGCTGTCAAGTAAACGCTCCGTAATTCGCCTTGCACTCTGTTTAGCTAGACGGATAACCAGCTGATTAATAAATAACTAGGTAGTTGTGTATTAGCTAATCAGTTGGGTGTTGTAAAGTTTTTTTTACTCAACGATATACGTTGTCATTATAATTTCTGTATCTCAGGCAGCTAACGAGTATAATAATGTGCCTCTTTGTAATCTTAATTATTTACGTTGCTGGCTCATAATGCAGTTTTACAAAAAAATACAATGAATACAGTTGTCCCAGTGTGTAATTATCAGCTATAATGGGCTAAGACAATGATTATTGTTTTTTGCTTTTTTTTTGTCAGGCGATTTCTGCGCAAGCCCAATGTTGCTGAAGCAAGTGAGCAATTTGGTGAGTTCTTTGCATTTCTCAGTAGGTAATGCAATACCTGCTAATTGGCGGTGGCCACTGAAATGTAATGATTTATAGGTAGGCACTGCTCTGCTTTTTCTCTGAAGTGAATCAGAGTAACCTTTCCTGCCCTGATCCCGTTCTGTTTGTATCTACATGTAAACTGTTTTCCTCCTGATCATCTCTCCTGGCAGGTCAGTTGGCCAAAGAGCTGAAACAACAGGACTGCCTGCAGTATGCAGCCTTTTGTAATCTGGCCATGGCGAGGTGAGGACCACAGACCCGCTTGCCTCCCTGCCTCCGTTTAAGGACCAGACACCTCAGAGTCCTCTCGTTCACAGATGGTTTTCATGTCGTGCGTAAGAGCGACGTTGGTCTGTCAGATCTTTGGAATAATGGATTGTGGGAGTCTGCTGGTACTAGATGTGGCGTAAATGGCCCCTTGTGTTAGTTCTCTATCCCACCTTCCTTGGCCCCCAGTAGATGCATCCCTCTCTGGTTCTGTCTCTGAAGATGGAGACATTTTGGATATTATGGAACTATGTGCGCTTGCCATATAATAGGCCTGGTGATTGTTTTTCCATATGCCTTAGGATTCTGTGTACTTCCCACTGAAAAGAACCTTCAGTTCTTATGTTCCCACAAGAACAATAAAAAGGTTGTCCGTGTTATTTATATAATACATATGTCTTTTTCAGACTGAAGGATCGGTGTGCTAAATTTTCTGTAGACTTTATTTCAGTTGTAATTCATTTTTCGTTGCATATATATTCCAGTTGTATAAATTATGAATCCTGAAGTGATGTAAATCTAAGACTTTTTGTCTCCGTCATCTCCGTGTTAGTACTCTTGCGACCTCTGTTTCGGTAAACCTGTGTCTGCACTCACACTGCGCGAACATCGCACCCTCAGGTGCGAGCAGACTTTATTCAATGCGCCAGGAGAGGCCCTCGCACTGACCGAGGCTGCTAGGCTCTTCCTGCTTTCCGAGCGGGAGAATCACTCACTGCAAGCCCCCGGCTTTGACGAGCACCTCCAGGCCGCTCTCAACTGCTACAGTTTTGCCATCAAGGTGAGTGCCGTCCATTTGCTTCTGGGGTTTTGTCATGCATGCGGCACATGGGCACTTTTGCTGCTCAGGAATCTCATTTGTGTGGCATAGATGCACACTTTGCTCTTTTTTTTATTATTGATTATTTTTTCTTTAGGCTGACGCTTCTTCTTAGTTCTGGTTTGGGTCATATTTCTCAGTCAAGCTGAATGATAAATAGACAGACATTCCCAGTAGGTGTATGTTGGGATGGCATATGAATGTGAGAGTATTTGCGTGCCTGGGTTTTGGGTCATAATTACACAAACGTCGTCTTTGTTTTTCAGGTATACATAGAGATGAACCAGCCAGTGATGGCTGCCAGTCTGTCCCTGGAACTGGGCAATGCTCTCAAGGTATCTGCCTTATTCTGACTCTGCTTAGGCCTGCATATTCATTATTTACATATTGTCATGCTTTATCTGCCTAGCTTGTGTATTGCTTTGGATAAAACCATATGCTACATGAATAAATGTAAATACATTTGTGTATGCCTGCTCTCCCCCACGGTGCCTGGTACTCAATACATTAAAGGATAGGGTGAAAATGCATGGTTTTATTATGGCAGCCACTTCCCGCTCTGTTCGCACCGTTAAAGTAGGGCTGACTTCCTGTTCTGGCCCGGGAATGTCATGCGATCAGAATCGTCGTATCGATTCCGAATCCAGGAGATGAACCGGCCCGGTGAAGCCATCGTCCATTACCAGCGAGCCGCGGAGCTGCAGACCCAGACGCCAGTCGAGTCTCTGCTGTCCTTGGGGGAGATCGCCTCTTGCAAAATCCTGACACGTGAGTGGCGACCTAGATTAAGCGACATCGAAAGGCGTTTTTGACTGAAGCTGGTTGACGTGGTAAATACTGACCCGGGGATCAGATTTAAATGTGAAGCTTGGAGCGTGTGAGTGTGTGTGTTTTCATTCTTGATTCTTTCCGCTGGGCGTGGAGCTTGTGTAGCCACCCGGTTTGAAGCATGTGCCTTCATAGGTGATTACTACGGTGCTCTGGCTGTGCTGACGGAGATGCAGTTTGTGTGTCAGGAGCGCGGGCTGCAGGTTCCCGGCACCAACACGCCCGTGGGTGAGGCACTCCGCCATTACTCTGCAGTGACGTCACTTCCTGTTGATATCGTGTCTTGGAGTGCATTAGCAGTAACAGAAATCATACCCGTAAAAAGGACAAAGCGGCAGCACGAAACAGATGACAGGCAAGCAGGGAAGTAGAATTTGATGAGACAGCAAGACTCTGTGAGCCAGCTAACATCACACCCCTGTGGCTCCTCGCTGCAGGACTCGGAGGATTGTCCACGCACCTGCTGTCTTAAGCTACCATCGCATTATATAGAATTAGGCATAAAGTCTTCTTAATCTTCTTGGGATAAAATGTGGAAGCATTTTTTTTACAGTGGGTAATTTTCTTCTCGGTTTATGATGGTTCATCTTAAGATATTTTGACCTTACAGTGGTGTGATAGGGATGCGCATTCAGTCCCGTTTAAATTGTTATAGTAATTATTTATTTACTTATTCCATGACATTAGTTATTTTACTTATTTATTTATCGTGTCATATTCGTATTCGATGACATGATGGGTTTAAAATGGGATTCTTTTAGTTTAGGTTAATTTCTATCAATATTTGCCAACATTCTTTCTAAAAACATTCTGTTAAACCAATTAATTTCATTTATGAGGTGGAAGGGGATGAAATAATTAAAATGGCTTCAAAAACCCCTTGATTGTGTTATTTATATGCTTAAATATTTAACTACAAAAAAAAAATTATGGGAGCCTTTAATTCCAAAGCTTTTATCTTTAATGCTGCCTGTTTTTGTTTTTTTTTTTTTGATTTACAAAGTGCAGAGCAGATGTTCATTTTTTCCTTTTTAAAAAGGAAATATTATTACACCTTCACTACGGCTGCATGCCGGTGTCATTGTGATGAAGCTCAGTAAAGGACAGAATGATTAAAAAAAAAAAAAGTCGCAAGTTTTTAAGAATTTAATGTAAACCTTCCCCACATCTCGATACTGCATTAGTGGCTCCAAGGTGGGTGGATACTGCATTAACCTTAAGCAGCACCAACACACTGGGAAATTTCTGGAACCAGCGTTAAAATGTTTTCTGGTTCCTCAGAATATCAGAGAACATAAAGCGCATGTGAAATCCGCACATAGCTGTACAGCTCACTTGTTCTCCAGCTGAGAAATTCGGCGCTGTGAAGCCGGTTGTGTTGGGCAGGCAACTGCACGTACAAGGCCAAGTTGGAGCTCACCATGACAGCAGAGCACTATCAAAACATAATTAAAAACATATTAAAAACGTATTAAAAACCCATTTTGCATGGATAATCATGTGTCAAGCATAGCAAGGTTAAAAAGAAAAACACTGCCCTGAAAGAGGCTTCTCCTGAATTTTACCAGCTGTGGTGGTTGGTGTGGGGGGGGGTGTCATTTATAGACCAGCTAGTGCTGTTACATTGTATTGAAAAGGTGAACCTCATGTGGAGAAGAATGCCATTAAAATGTCATTCTCTCCTACTTTTTGTGTGACTATGAAGGCAGTCAAAGAAGGCAGATTTTATTTATTTATTTGTTTGTGTGTTTTTTTGGGGGGGGGCAGGCAGCAATTTCAATAACACGCAGCAAAATGGTTTTATGTTAAATGTCGAGATGTCGCACGGCGTGAAAAGCTTCCTCGCTGCTTTCTGCTTCCTGGCGTCCTTGATTCTGTGTGTGGTAGCATGCGCAGAAGCTGACGCGATCACCCCTCTCACGATGTCTTCATTGAACACGATTTCTCTGCTCTTCTTCCTCTCAGGAGCCTTTCTTGATATCGTGGCCAGATGCGAGGTTACCAGAGTTCTTCTGCTCATGCTGCTTGAGGTACGCAAAGATTTGAACCACGATATATAATTTTTTTTTCTTTCTTTCTTTCTGGATAAAAGAAACGCATGTCATGTCTAAATGACGTCTTCCCCGTCCCGTCACCTTCTGCTTCCCAGCCCCCCCCTCAGAAGTTGCTTCCGGAACATGCTCAGACCCTGGAGCGTTACGCCTGGGAGGCGTTTGACTCTCATAGCCAAGGTAGTGGCTTCTCTCTTCGGCTGACTATCTCTAGCTTCCGGCCTGTGGACAGCAGGATCTGCCCTGGAAGGAGGGAGGAGAAACTAACCACTGCTTGCACCTGTAAACGCTCATGATGCTCGTATAGTGGGACAGAGTGGAAGAACCGGTTTTGACTAGTACAATAGGCTTGGAATAAATAATAAAGGATTGAGGTGTGTGTAAAAAAAAATATATATAATGCGGCTTAAAAAATAGCCCTGCAGTGTGATTTTTTTCAAAACCAGCTTCAATTTCACTTCCATTTGGAGTGACTTTAGATTGAATCCTCCCTGAGCCCTAATGCATTGCATGTCAAGAGGTTGCCTCTCTCACTCTCTTTCTCTCTCCCTTTCCTTCAATATTCTTCTCTCCTTCAGTGACGTTTCTTCCCGAGAACGTGTTCCTGCTTCTGCAGTCTGTGGTGGTAAGTCCTCAGTTGCTGTGACGTGACCGAGACGAATCACTGCATCAGTGCAGTTTTCATCCAGCTGGGTTCATATTTATAGGCGTTAAGCATCTTGTCGGCGAGTCGCTCGCACGCCGCATCTCGTCGCTTGTGCTGTTTGGCTTTCCGGCCGTGCGTCGCTGCACAGGACGGATGGCTGTGTTCTGCTGTCGCCGAACAGCTGGTCAGCATGTGGCGGGGTGTAAACATGCCTACGCCTCACCCACCAGATGTTGTCTGATTTTTTGACTGTGAAATGAGATATTTCTCTTTTTTTTTGGCAATTTGCAATATTGTTTTTAACATTATAGTATGTCCACAGGCAATGTTACAGCTAATGGACCACCCTTACGCCAGCAGTTATACATTCAGCTATACTTGAATAGTGCATTTTTACATTATATTATAAAGCACTTTACGCTTTATCACTGCCCAAAGCCCCCAGTGAGCAAACCAGAAGAACCAGACTCAAAGGGAAAAACCATCCTCCAGGGGGCCAGCAGGGAAAATCAAATGAGCAAATGGCAAAATCCTAATTTACACAGTCCAGATTTTAAACAGTTGAGTATGACAGTCTGTTTTTGCATTATGGACCTTTTAATGTTTTTAGCAGCACAGTTAGTTTAGTGCCAGTGTAGCAGCCAAAAAGACGTCTTTTGACGTCATGGCTATTGTTGTGTATATAACAGACTGGGAAAAGCTGTCGTGGAATGTGGTTGGTTAGTATAACAGCTGTTCTTCTCTGATTGGTTCTGACAGCAGCACAGTGGTGGGGTGGGTAGAGGGGAGTAACGTTTCTGGGTGTGAGGTGCTCCCCATGGTGCCTGCTGCATAGTACTGAGGTCATGTTGCTGCCCTGAGATCAAATATACCTCCATTTATAAATATTAACTGAGCGGCATATAATTTGGTGTAAGACTGCCCTCAGGGTGGGGGCCTGTTTTCCACTGCAAAATGCAGCGTCCTCGGATAAATGTGGGCAAAGGGTGACGTTCGCCCGCTGAGATTAATGGCAAAGCGTGATATCTGCAGAGGAATGAAAATGGGCTCCTATCGTCTCCCTCCAATCAGATAAAGGAACTCATTTCTGATTAGCAGTATGGGGAGATTGTGGAGTGAGGTCGTGCTCTATCTCTGAGAGCCACTCGCTCTCCTAATTGGCTGATTAGGTTCTGCCTCACTCTCCCCCTGTCCCTTTTTTCTCTCGGCACGCTCCTGAAATCTGGCTGCGTGAGCCCTGCCTACAGATTGCTGATGTAACAGATTATAATGGCCCAATCGGTGCTGCTTTATTTATTTATTTTTTTATTTTTTCGGTGTGTGGTGGCCGTGTGTGATGCGCTTTTAGGGGTGTTATGATGTAGGGCCCTGACATCTGTGCCTTGCAGATGGCCTGTCAAGAAAAAGATACGGAATCTTTGAAATCCCTGCAGACCGAGTTGTGGTGAGTGGCTTCTGGATGCTTGCTTATGTAAGCATTATGTATTATTTATCATGAATCCTGCCAGTATGGAATATCAATTGCCTGTGTTCTTTGTCTCCGTCCCTCCCCTTCCATTCATTTCTCCAGGCCCCTGCTTTCTGCAGAACAGAATCATCTCCTCCATTTGGTGGTACAAGAACGCATCACCCCCTCAGGACAAGGCATTTAAGCAATAATGGAGCATTCCCATTGTATTCTAGCAGACAGGTTATCTGCTGGGCCAGGGCACACACAGCAGGAGTACAATGAAGGTCTAGATCTGTATCATTCCCCTAGAACAGCCTGGGCCATTCAAACAGGGGCGGAGGTTGACTTGTGTCCTTTGTTTATATGTAAATCAGGAGTTGTATAAAGTCTTTGAATGTGTAACTTAATAAATGACTTGAAACGGTACGTTTTGTTAGAGTAGGTCTGTGTATCAGGCAGTATGATGGTAGCTGTGTTGCATTCGAGTCCCGTCTCCGCCGTGTGTGTCGCATGTTCCCCCACTGTCGTGGGTTTCCTCTGCGTTTTTTCGCTCAGGATTCCTCTCAGTCTAAACACATGCCGTTAGGCTAATTGATTTCTCTGAATCTCCCACAGAGTACGATTTTGTGTGTGTGTGTGTGTGCACATGCGTCCTGTGACGACCTGGCACCCCAGCCTTGTGCTCTGCGACACTTTGAATACTTGAATAGGCTCTAGGCCACCACGTCACTGACCAGGGTAAGTGGTTGGAAAATGGCAGGACGATGTGTTTTAAATATGCTGTCCCGTAGTCCAGATTAGATGAACATTTCTGACCTGAAATCGCCTTTTTTATATTCCTGTCTTATGATCACTCGCACTTTGCTAGGCTGAATAAACCAGAGCGTTGTATGTGATGTTCCTGCTCCCGCACTTTTCTGTGTGTAGTGGCGTGACGCCCTCGACAGACACATCGTCCCCCGCAGACAAGACAAAACAAGGCGTCCGCAGGCGAACGGGAGGCCCTGACACGGTGCGGTTTCTGCGCACATACTGTGTCTTTAAAGTGGGGAGGGGAATATTAATATACTCCATAGGCCAAGGGCTGGGGAGCTCTGCTCCATGGGGCGACTGCGCTGTGTGTGTCTGTGCATATGGGCTGCTTCACGGGGGATGTGCAGTTTTCATTAGAAATCTGTGAAAATATTTCCCAGTCTCAGGTTCTGTGTTTTTTTTTTTGTTTTAAGCTTTTGTCTTTCTTACCTTCCCTCCTCCTTTCACTCAAGGCCCATTCCACCATTTTGTCGCGGTTAAAAACATGCAGTTTTTCCTCCCGTTTCCTGACTTCATTCACGCCATTTGACCGGTCGTCCGTCGTCAGCTCTCCTCCCTCCCGTGGAACCACCTCTGACGGGCCTCCCCTCGGCCACAAACCCTGGCTGCTTTACCGTCCATCCCACCGGGTGCTTCGCTCTAGGTCACGATGACCGATGGCCCAGAACCACAAAACCGCTCGCTGCTGTTACGCGCTTGTGAGCAGTAGAGGTCGTGCAGTATGACCGAGGTGCTGCTGTTCTTGTGGATTCTCTCCAGAAGGAACTACTTTCCTGAATCCCCTGAAAGCCTGATCACGTCTCTATTGGCTGCTTTCCACTGCCACCGAGAACTGAGCCAAACTATGAAGGGACGGTTTTCTTTATATTACGTACCAGGGCTGAACGTGTGAACAAAATGAGTTGGTTATGTCACCACCATCTGATTGGTTGAAATGCATGGAGACAAGTAAGAACCAGTCATCTTTGTCAATACGAGTTGATTATCTAAAGGAAAAAGGGCATATGATATATACATATATCCTTATTGGTAGTATTGCCCGTCACCATGTATCAATCCATTCCCAGTAACTCGGAACTTGCAGCTACTTGTAAAAGTACTTTAGAATGGTTGAAAATAATGGATTCGTAGTGCAAATTTACACAAGCTCATGCTAATTCCTTCAGCGTTTGAGGCAAACATGACACGGCGAATCTCACAGACGTGCTAGCGGAAATTAGCACAGTGTAAATTATGACGTACACTGTGTGAACAGCAAACAGGCGCGTCGGTTATACGTCACTGTCGCTCTCCAAACCCAGCAACACTTCTGCTGAACCAACCTTCCTGCAGTGGAAAACCGAAGCGAGCTGGAACCGTGCTGTAATTAATATCCCTTCCTGGTACGGGTTGGGTTCAGCCTGGTTCCTGAATGCCAGCGGAAAAGCACCACGTGGGCCCTAAAACCTCCCTTTGCACAGAGAATAAAAAAGTAGAAATGATGGGCAAAACAGCTTTTTCTCCAAAAAAACTTTATAAAACATTACGCAAATTTACACTGATTAAAATTCCAGTAAAAATGTTAGAAAACAAATTTTATATACATGTTCCGCAACGTGCTTAAACATGGTTGTACTGTTTTACCTGAATTATTTTTTATCCAGTTTTTTGGCCTGACTGATCAAACATGGATATTCAATAAATCTAATATCTATATATATGTAAAGTAATATATGGCTCATAAAATACAGTCATTGAAATTACATTTCAGCATTATGTATATGTCAAGGTCCTATAGCAATAATATACCATGCTACCTACCAGTGACTTATTACCAGAGGTGGAGATTTCAGGTCCAGAAAGTACAAATCCAGACCAGGATTTTGTTTCAACCAACCAGTTGAGTACTC
>JAODKF010000103.1:6780445-6801210 GCA_026779585.1 Mormyrus proboscirostris
TTTGTACTCAAGTGGTTGGTTGAAACAAAATCCTGGTCTGGATTTGTACTTTCTGGACCTGAAATCTCCACCTCTGCTTATTACACAATAATGTAGTATACACTGTCACAGCTTAGTGGTGCTCTGGCAGGCTTTCATCTCAAATGGAAAACGTGGAACTGTCCTGGTAGAGCAGGGTCGCGTGGAATATTAAAAAGCATGTCAAACGCTTTCCACACCTGCCAGCCACACAAGCACCAACATTAACCATAGTTTCCATTGTCAGCGGGAGCAATTTAGTTTCCGAAACCAGGTCATAGTCTGCTGTGTCTGCCACCATTTAGCTCACCATTTAGACTTTGGAGTTTCTAAAAACAAGACTTATTGACTCCTGTATGGGTGAGGGTGGGGAAAATGAAACCAAGTGAAGTGTTGCTTCCCTCCCAACAGACCACTTATTAATCACGGCACAAGATTAATGATGACTGGGGTTTGTTTGCCCGTGCCATTTATGAAAGCCGTTGTTTTGTGCTCCTATAATGCCCTGTGTCACATGTAAGCGTGCCTTGTAAACTTGGACAAAAATCACATGCATAATTCAACTTTCATCTTCTATACCAAATGAATGAACACCACCATACAGAAGTGGGCTCAAAGGATGATCAGTCCTAGAATACCACACGCTCACTTAGTAACATTTGTGTTTTAGTTCATTCTTTGTTTGTAACCCTTACATAACCTGCCACCTCCTTCATCATTACATTCCCTTAATGTCTACAATTGTTCTAAAATGGGTGGAAGGTGATTCTTCCACCAGGAAAAACATATTTGTACAATACACTTGATGCACTGTATATTTTTATCTCCTCTTTCAGATCTTTATCCTTTGTGACTCAACTAACCAGCGAGTTACTAAGAGACAGAAATCTATAATAATATTAATATGCACTCTTGGATTCTTTATGAAAGTATTCTTGGCCTTCCTCTTGGCCCAGCCTTTTCATAACTCGGTGGTCGTCTTGAGCAGGAAGAAGTAGCAGATACTGGAGATGAAGGTGAGGACAAAGGAAATCCACGCCAGGACATAGGAAGGACCGTACCAGCCGTCCTCGTCCGTGTGGAAGGTGGCCGTGTAGACAGACGCTGCTATCATTATACACAGACCTGGCAGATAGGAGTAGGAAGAAGGCTTGTAAATGAGGCTCTGGGCTATCAAGATGATAAGCTGAGGTTAAATCAGGAATCATGAGAGAAGGGACTATATAATAGATGGGAAAGACTGATATTACTGCAAAAACCCTGGTGCTTTAAGTTCAACTTTAACTGACCTTAATGTCACATGCTTGTGTACGTATGTGCGTATTTTGGTGAGATTTTTTTAGATTGTCCGTAGATTGTTTATAGATTCCTAGCATTTTAGTGTGCCGTTGAAGTGAACATATCTTTGTGAGGGCTGCTCACTCGTTTCTATGGGAAAAATGCTAATGCATTTTATTGCTTACCTGCTTGAATTGAATTGAATTGAATTGAATTGAATTGAACTGAATTGAATTGAATTGAATTGAAACGAAACAAAATGAACCGAAACTGGAAGAAACAACTGGCAGAGTGAGCTGCACACTCTCAAAAAAAAGGGTAAAAATTAGTACCTTTGCTTGTCGCTGGGGCTGTACTCTTGTATTTGTACATTTTAAAGTACAGTACAGACATCCCAAAGGTATAAAGAGCATTAATGTACCATCAATGGTACAGAAATGTTCCTGAGAGTCCATTTCTGTACCTTAAAAAGTACAGTAAGGGTACAACCACAAATTTTTTTCTGAGAGTGTGGTGAGGCTGATGCAGTGGGTACCAGCCAGGGGTGTGTGAGTGTGTGTGGGCCATCAGAACGTGTCGGGACGGCCTACTCACAGGAGATGAGCTGGAAAACGCAGGACAGTATGAACTTCTGCCCCTTTCTGAGCAGGAAGAGCTGAGCCACATACACAAAAAGGCCCAGGATGGAGAACAAACATGCCAGCACTGTGGTGGCCTGCACAACCTGTAGTGGCTCTGGGGAGGGAAATGGCGGGGGGTATTCAGAAGCAAATGAATGGTGTGATCTCAGCAACATGGCATCAGCACAAACATACTACCACAAAAAAAAAATAAAAAAATTCAACAGACCATACTTTTAAACTACTTACATCTCCACCTACAAGTAAATATTGTGACTATCAATCATTATTAAAACAAATGAGATATGCCATTAATATTAATTATATTAATAATATTAATTATTATTAATAATAATAATTAATATTACTTAACAATGACTAAGGGAATGGCACTCTATTAGCATAAAAACAGTGAACAGTGTTCCTCTGAAATGTGGGTCATTTACCGTCAGGGTAACTGCTAGGGAGTTCATTGTATGTCCAGCTCCTGAACACCATTGTCCACCTTCCCCACACATCTGTCACCATCGTGTCCGTATACCACCACGCCTGAGAGAGACGGCAGGTTTCACTCAGTGAACATACAGACACCACAAAAACTGACGTGAATAGATCTCCAAATGACGGAAGCGTAGCCAGATGAGGCATATATGTCAAATACATCCATTTGAATTCTTCTGAGTGTGAAAACAAATCCCAAGAATGTGACTAAAATGCTTCATCTAGAACCTGAAAGTTATTACGGCCGCATTGTTAACCGCGCCTGCCAAAATACATCATAGAGACAGATATTTTATGGATCCCCTGAAGTCTAAATGTGAGGGTGTGTGTGAACAAAGCGGCAGATTGTCTAGTCTAACGCCAACTGCGAAGTGTTAACAGGTGGAGGCCGAAAAGTCAACAGCTGAGGACAGTAAGGGGCAGTCCTGAAGGGGGAGGGGCTCAGTCACACTCACGTTTTTGATGGTGGCGATGAGGAGCAGGATCACAGTTGCGACGTGAAGGATGAAGATGCTGGCCACGTGTATCCACATGGTATCTGAAAGAGAAGCGCTGAAGATACATTATGCAGTTGCTGGATTCCATTTGCAGTAACTGGCCTCTGCAAGAACAGAGGCACACTTGCAACTCTTCTGATGGTATAAGTTGCTACAGAAAGTTCTCAGAAGTCTTCAGATGCATATGTTAGATGCCTAAAACATGTTGCACAGTGTATGAGTTCAAATAAGTTATTACCTTAAAGTAAATTCAAATAGGCTATATAAAATATGGTACGTGTGATTCTCTACTGCAGCAGAAATTTGTCAGTGAGCAGCATGGTGTCATGTATAGAATAATTTAAACTATCAGCCTTGTGGTTTCCAGACAACCCTCACCAAATCTCCCCATTGTGATGTAAACGAAAATATTAGCACTAAAAATGCAGATACAGTTACATATTGAAATATCCTGACAAAGTACTGTATCCTTAAGATTGCATTTTCCGAGCGCCAAAAATCTTACTACACGAGTACGATACTTATGAGCAATATTAAAATATCAAGAAAAGCAAAAAACTGCAATTTAAATCCCATGTTTTTTTCAGGAAATGGGAAAGGCAGACTTCATTATCGATCTTTCAAAACATTTGGGAGTGTCCCATTAAATCAACAATGTCTTTAGACCTCCAAATCTGGCCATATTTGGTTAATATAATTAAATCAGAAAATTAAATAACCGGCAACACTTAACTGAAAATATTTAACTAAAGGCCAAGTACAGTACCAATGATTTTACTAGTATTAGAAAACTACAAATACGGGATTACCTACCTGTTACGGTCCGTTTCCAGAAACTGAATTCGCGCTTCCAAGGAAGTACTGCCGTTTAGAAATGAAAGCAAATCGAATTATGTAGTCAATACAGATTTAACTTTTAAGTATATTTTACTTGTATATTTTACTTTCTTTACTTGTAATATATCTTTCGCTTAAATGTAAAACAGTTTCAGACTAACTCGATTAAATTAAACTATTTAACGATATATGTTGAAAGTACTAAGTACTGGATCTTGTGTCCAATCCGAATGCACTGAATAGATTTTAAAATGGGTGTGCAGGGCAGTCGATTTATTTATTGACGCCCTCTTCGTCGTTTCTAAATTTCAGATACAATATTTCGATCCCGTACGCTAACACAAATTCCCATAAACACAGAGACCCCACCCCGCCTTCTGTCCTCCCCGCCCTCTTCATCCACCCCTCTGCCGTCTCTCATTTCCCTGTTGGCCATGCCCAACTACTTTCTCTTTTATGTCCCAGCTCTGCCTTATTTATGCTTGTCCACATATGATACAATGAAGCGAAAATGCTTCTTTTTTTCTGAGGACATATGTTTGAACTATTACTTTTAATGGGCTTTTAAGCTTGCCCTGCCCCCTGTATCACAGCAGTCTGGGCACAGAGTTCATGCACTTCACTTGGGTTTGTCTTACCGCACTGGCACGCCCCCCAACGCAGGCACAAAGCAGACTTTTTTTGAATAGCACAACCCCGCGCTGCATAAAGCTGGGGCCCGCACCCTCAACCCCGCTGGTCAACCAAGCTAAAAAAAAAAAAAAAAAACACCAGCGCACACACAGCCATTCCTTTAAGCTGAGAAAAGAATTTTGAACCAAGTGCAAGATGTTGTAATATATGAATCCCGTACATATAAAACTCTTAAGGCAGAAAGCAAAAAACACAGTGTGTGCTAAAGAAATTTCCGTAGATCTGTCTGAAGTCCACAGACTTCATATTTTATATTTCTTGTAAACACGTGCAAGGGCTTTTTAAAAAGGCACGTGTGTTCCACAGTGGCACAATTCAGGGTACCATGTATTGTCTACTTTAATGTTTTCTTCACGAATAATTTAATTATATGCTCACTATAGTATTGTTTTACATTTTGTTTTCTAGAGGTTTCCAAAGTATATATGGCGTCATGTTCCGTATACTGTCAAAGTAAATGGTAATGATGGCATAATTTATCAACTTGGGTAGTCTTTTTTTTTATACATTGTACTTATGTAAACATTTTCCCACCGGTTTTAGTGTTAGCTTACACGTTTCCCCTTTAACTCTCCATCACCGCCCCCTCTCCACGCTTCCTTTCACACCGGCTCCCCTTCCTCTCAATGAAATCCAGACACTCATACCTCGATCCAAAGATTCCGAGTGAAAACAATACCGCAACGTAACCAGGCAACCATTTTCCGTCACCAGGTGGCCACGCCCCCTCTGACTGTCCTGGCACAGTGGCTGTGTGCAACCCAGTCAGCCCGCTAGACGAGGAGTTTAAATCGTTTAAGATTTGTTATTTTTCTTTGTCTTACATTCTTATGTTGAGGCCTCAAATCCTCAAAATTTAAATTCCATTTTAAATTGTTCTTAAAAGCAACACAGGAGACTGAGACAGTAATAAACTTAACACAATAAACTGGAAATGGCCTTTATTTGCTATATTTGACCGTCTCTCGTAGCCATTTTTAAGGTTCGGGCTTTCCTGAACTCCCTGTTTCACAAAATATGGTGGAAGGAGGGACAGGAGGTGGGCTGGTAACAAGAGACGTCGTCGTCCCCAACCCCCCCCCCCCCCAGCAAGGCCAGATGTTAAACAGATGTGGGGGATAAAACTACCCCACTTATCAAGCTTACAAGGTTGTTTCTGTTAACAACTTTCGGCAACAAAACAGTCACATTTCAGTATGATTTTTTTCTGAGTCTTTTGTAACAATTTTGTTAAGATACATGTATTTCTATCCAGCTGAAGAAAACAGAATGGTTGGACTACTTGGCAGCACATTCTAGAAACACTGAAACAAAGAACTCTTTTGTTTTGTATTTTATATTTGTTATACAGACCCGATGTGTATAGTTCATCAAATACAATTTCCAAATTCAGCAACTTTAAGTGGGCGTTAATTAACACACGAACAGCCGGCCGATGAGTGCAATGAAACGAAATGAAAAGTTTTAATGGAAGCAGTTTTTGCAACATATTTCTAACTCTATTAGCATGAAATCTATTGGTTAGCCATAACTAATCGTTAGTAGGCCTAATGGTTATTTCCAAGAATTTGTCGACATTCAACTTAGGCAGCCACCAGAGTTAATTTTGTTTCCGTTAATAAATAATATAGAGCTTTAGGGTGATCGTCGATTTTAAACCTGAGTCACAAACGCATAGCAAATTGGAGCGGCTCTAGAAACGCGTGAAAACGCAAACCAGCTGCGGCTTGGATTGGCTGCCCTCCCCACCGGGAGTCCGCTTTATGTCGGGGAGCATATAGGCGTCCCTTCGATATTTCGCGCCCACAGAATTTTGTTCCTTTGGCTCGGCGAAGCGTGATTGTGAATGATCGAGCGTCTGTGTAAAAATTCTAACTTGTCATGTCTTGGGAGGACAAGCAGATCGTTGTATTAACATGTGCTATAATTGTAATTGTCTGCGTTGTAAACACGTGTCGCGGTTCAAAAGCAAGCTTGGCGACATCGAGTGCTTTCGCACTACGTAGACAATACCGTGTCAGCGCCAGCATAAAGCGTAATCTCGGTGGTGGGAATACCGTAACAGATGCCACTTTTGGAAAGCTGGTGTTTTCACACGGTTTTAAATCGGTGCATGGTGGACGTCGCCATGGCGTCTTTCTGAAATGGATCCACAAAGAGTACGAGCACCAAGAGACCTCGCAGGCCAGTACATTTGTTAACCCCCCTGGTAGGATTTTTTTCTTTCTTTTTTTTCCTTATTCGATAAGAATGCAAATACCACGTAAAGGATTTCTCACAGACACATACAAAAACGAAAGATCAGTTTTATTCGTCTAACTGTATTGTACGTCATGTAAGCCAAAATGACTGTTGCACTACAGGATTTGCAGTCACAAGCAGAATAGTTCAGTTTCTAAAGAACTGTTCCCTCTTGCGTTCCTCATGGCTCTCAAACAGGCCTGCGTTTCGGCAACACAGTTGCCAGGTCCGTGGTTTTCCCGCCCAATTGGGCTCTTTTGAAAATAGTTGTGGATAAATATTAGGAGGTGGCGCCTTGCAGGTTTTTCGGCTGCTTCATAATGTTCTGTGGCAGCAGACTGTAAGGAGAAAAAGAAAACAATTATGAATGCAAGAGTCTCCTAATCCTGAGTGATACTGGAAAGTCAGCCAGGCACACAAAAAGCAGGGTCGCCAAGTCTCACGCCTCTGGTGTGACACTCAAGCGCTTCCGTCTGTGTGACGTCATTGTGCTTAACTGTGTTTTAAAATGTTTAATATTTGAATGTGATCAACATGCAAAAAACTGGTTTTATTTCTTTGAGATACAGTATACTGGAATTTACCTGGCAACATGTCAGAAAGACCCTTATGATGATGGCTATAAGATTTGCTCTCTAGCCAGGTTTTTTATCCTGGGAATTATCCATTATGATACGCTAGGGGTAAGTAAGTTATTGGGTGTACAGTCTTCATCAGTTGCTGCCTAATTTTAACAGGGCTGCGGAACCGCAGGCAGGTTACAGGAATGGTCTTTGGCCCGTACCCTGGACCTGGAAATGCAGCTGCCAGAGAATGGAGTCCAATGAGACCCACTGTACAGTGCAAAAGCAATTTGATGATGCTCACTGCACCGGGCCAAGCATACAAACATCTACTAATAGACAGAGGTACCAGCATTGAAGAATGTATAAAGGAGTCCTAGCTTAATGAATATTTGCCATGTTCGGGTATCTTGATGAGTCCCCTTTGCATTGTTTCAGGAAATGCCCCTCCACTGCCCTTTTCCCATCTGCCGTCTAGTTGTGGTTACTCTGTGAAGGTGACATGGAAGGATGTGATTTTGATTACGCCATATGACGGTTGCTATATCATTCATCAGGTACAGTTCCCCAGATGGCTTCTAGTGCTGCTGCATATATTGTAATATTAGGTGCTTTCCCACTACAGGAACCTTTTTTAGGGACCAGAAACTTGTGTCATGTTCCTACCGCAGGAACTCAACCAGATTGTTAGTCTTGGGAAGTGGGGAAATAATAAATTTATATGTAATTTTTTTTTTTGTCCCTGCTCGAGAATAGGTATTCTGCACTCGATGATGAACGGTGGGGCTTATGGTGATTTAACTTTGGTTGGTTAATAGTGAATTTTATAAACGCGTACAAATAAACTGCTGTCGCGTTTTGAACCGATACGAAGTTTGAATATGAAGTTTAACCTATGAGCTTTTTGTGTCTTCCATGCTAATTTTAACATAAAGGTCAGTTCCTGTTATGTGCTGGGAAAGCTACACACACAAGCGACCCAGGAACTACAAAAGTTTGCAGTCAAGTTCAGGAACTAGGTTCCTGAACTTTGGCGGGAAAGCACCTTCTAGCCAATGATATTTTTGTCTTGACCCTGGTGTACTGACGGATATACCGCTGGCTCCTCATCGCTCTTGATCTTTCAGAATGGCACTTATGTTCTGCCGTTGCTTTGGTGGGGGGCTCCTGTCAAGATGGTCTGCCCTGACGTCTTGCCCCCCCCACGTGTCCGTCTTTCTGTCCGTTGCTGGCTTTTTGGCATGTCCCTGCATATAAAAGCGCAGATGCATGAAATTAACAACCTCAGGATCAAATGTAAGTTCTAGTTGAGGTCAAGGGGGGAAATGGTTCATTCAAAGACCATCTAACCTAACGTCTTGTTCTGCACACTGAGAGCTTTCTCCTTGACTCCCTTGGTTCAGTGAAAGACGGCTGGGTGCCGTCTGTGTCTGTAAAGTGTGCGTTCCGTGCAGATGGTCATTCTGGAGAGGTGGTCCTCTATCTCCCATATGCGATCTGTGACATACCTGTTCAGGTAAGCGTAAAATCTAAGATGTATGAATCTGGTGGTGAAACTTGGTAACTGAAAGCATGGTTGGTTTAATTCATGAAGTATGTGTAACCTTTGCAGCCGTTTTAGCATGGGGAGACTAGCTGCTTAGTTCTACATAAAATAAATACATAAATTGCCTTCTGATATTTGAAACATCCGCCCCCTCACTGACTGACACTACCTGACATTATAATACTTCGTACTAAATAATTGAATGAACAATGGTAGCCGTGTAAACATGGCTTCAGATCTGTTTAAAAAAAAAAAAAAAAAACTGTTGACCAGGATGTGTGTTACACTGGATTGACTTAAGTGTGTAGCTGTACTCCTTAAATATTTAACATCTGTCAGCCGACAAACCCTTTTTTTTTTTTTTTTTCCTCTCTCTCCTAAGGATGGGTCACACACCCTCTCCGTGTTTTCTGAAGGAGAACACACTTATTCTTGTGCAGTTCTCCCTTTGACCCAAAGCTTTCAGTTCCCTCACTTGAAGCCAGATTACCTGTCTTACTACAATCCTCTTCAGCCCCCACCTCCTGCTCCCAGCCCCCCTACTGCTCCACCTGTCAGAGATCCTTCTTTTTACCCCATGATACCTGGCCCCTTTCCCCCTGCCAAGCCACTGGTCCAGCCGCCGCCGCCTCCTCCTCCTCTTGACATTCCCACTATGGTAACGTCTCGCTATAACTACTATCCCATAATTCCCTTCCTGAGCTCAGGTTCCTTTCCTGGCCCCCCCCTGCCCTCTATTGGCTATCCTCCCTACAATCATATGGTTCCCCTGTTTCTTCCATACCCTCGGCCCCCTACTCCTGCGCCGGGTAGCCTCACATACACAACCTCCGACTACATGCCTCCTGTTTCCACCACTTTCATGCCTATTACTGACCCAGTCCGTCCTGTGGTCAGTACCCCTAAGGGGCCCATCTGGCACCAGTTACCGGTGCCATACCCTGTAGAATGGCCTCCCTCCACTTGGACCCCTCCTCCTCCATCAGTGACCACATGGGTCCCTGAGTCTCCCGCAAGTCCACCCCCTGCTCCTCTGCCAGTCTCTGTCGGTGTCCCTACGATCCCACCTCATCTCCAGCCTGCCCTGATATGCAAGACCAACTCGATGACCATCTTGCTGCCCTCTGCCCGGCCCGAATCGGTCAAAGTCTTAGGTGAGCAGCCTTGCTGAGTAGTGATCGATGGGCTCAGCGGCCTGTTGTAGTAGCCTTATGTCATCACGGTAAAAGCCTGGCATGATTCACGACGGTGCTTCCTGGTGTCATGTGAATGACAGATTGATTTTGTTTAGGCGGGAGTGTGTTTGTTTATTTTTATAGAAGGAACTGGCTGATGGCACTGACTGTAATGGTTGAGGGAAGTCCAGTTTTAAACATTTCTGCTGTCCTAGACCGAGAGAATGTTTGGATGGCATTAAAAAATGCCCCAGCGACCTGCTTTTACAAGATCCAGGCCACTGGCACCCGTGGGCTGAGGGTCTCCTCCCCTCTTCCTGCTTGTCACACACGTAA
Source organism: Mormyrus proboscirostris (assembly GCA_026779585.1). Classification (NCBI taxonomy): domain Eukaryota; kingdom Metazoa; phylum Chordata; class Actinopteri; order Osteoglossiformes; family Mormyridae; genus Mormyrus; species Mormyrus proboscirostris. The sequence continues at coordinate 6,790,751 of JAODKF010000103.1, forward strand.
TCAGGTAAATACCGCCCCCCCCCCCGCCCCAACCCCACACAGACACAAACACACACACTCAGGACATGCTGTCCTCTGCTGCATGTTCTATGCTGTTCAGCTGCTCACTTATTGCTCCTCCACTGTCCCAGTCAACAACTACAACTATCGTCGTAAAGTTCTGGGATGCTTTGCTGAGACGACGTCGAATCCTGGAGATGCATTGCCCACTGCCCACCACCCTCCCTGCGTTATTTCCATCTCCAACTCCTCCCCCCATTTTGCAAACCCCATTTAGTCCTGCCCCACTCAAGCCCCAGGTGCTGTGCTCCGCCAAGGACATGCATGTGGAATTGCCCCCAGGACCTCTCAGGGCTGTAAGTATTAAGGGTAAGTACACGGGAGAATGTCAGAGCCTGCATATTGCTCATTTTGTGCATATTTTTAAATATGAATTGGCAAAATAACCGGAATACAAATTTAACCTTTGGTCCCTTGTGCATAGTGCACATAATGGTGGATTTAAATGTCACTGGTAAATGTGGTTGATACTCCTGTCAATCTGCACGGCCATCCAGATGGCGAGGGCGGCGTGATTCGTCTGAAGGATGCCCCAAAGCATTGTGGGTATGCAATTAATAGGGGGAAAAATGGTGTCATCACACTGGCGCTACCCTTCAGTTCCTGTCACATGTCTATGCAGGTTTGTAGAAATGAGGCTATCAGGCTTTACCTTGTACCCAATAGCAGGAATGAATGACGCAAGGGCCGTGTGAAATTTTATCAGGGTAATAAGTACAGAGTTGACGTGAAATATCGGACTGCGAATGGCGAAGAGGAAACTACATTGTCTTGCCCAGTCCACCTGCCCTTCGCCAAGCAAGGTAAACAGTTATTCTGTAACACCGTTTTCCTACTCTAACTAACTACAGAAGGCCTCCTTACTACAGCAGCTGTTACCTCTGACTGTACTACCAAAATCGAAGGTCCCCTTTAAGTGTCTGAAACTGGTCTTCATCATGAGAACCCTTCCAACTGTCCTAACCGAAGGCGTCCGTTCAAATCCAGTGACCTTCAGTAAACATTAAGGGAGTGGTTTACGGCTCTGTTCCTGCTGTGACTCTGCGTATCCTGGTTTCTGTATTCCGGTGAAACTCGCAGCAAAGCTTAACATGTTTGCGTATTGTTGGGTCTGTTGACGTTGTTAAAATGCTTCTTCTTGGAGCGTTTAGCTGGACCCCTGGTGTTCCATTTACTGCCTGCCTATAAACGATTTGCGAATGAATCGAATTAAGGATGCTAATTAAGTACTGCCGAGCGTAGGAATGATGCTGATATAAAATGACTCAATGTCCATTTGAAGGTCTGTAATCTCTAAGATGGACAAATTGAACTGGAGTAGGTCTTGATTCCATGTTTTAGTTGTCTTGTTCAGTCCTGTACATTCACCTGACATTCTGTATTCTTGCTGTCCCTAAGAGTGCGACCTCTCCATTGACAAACGCATCCCTTGTGGGTCAGAATCGGCCTCCCCTAAGGAATGCCATTCCAGGGGCTGCTGCTACTCTTCAGACTCTGGGACTTGTTTCTACCCCATGGATGGTCAGTATCTCTGTTTTGAGTGTCATGGTGTGTGAGAGGCTTGGGATAAATTCTTGCCTCCAGACTAAAGTCGGCGAAAAGACCTGTAAGTCTTGGCCGTTTTGGTACTTTTAAAATGAGTACCGCTGAAATTTTTTATTTATTTATTTATTTATTTATTTATTTATTTATTTATTTTTTTTAGAGTGCACAGTGGACCGGCATTTTGTATTCTCTGTGCCTGCGTCCCTCACGGAACCTCCCCTCTCTCCTGCCTCGCTTTTTGTGGCTGGGAATGCCTCCTGCACCCCTCAGACTGTCACCCCCAACTTTGCCCTGTTCAGGGTTCCGCTGGATGGGTGTGGGGCACACAGATACGTAAGTGTCGAGGCGGCGTATTGCGTCGCGTCGTGGCGACCGGAAATTGGCACCATTTCCCTTGTGTGGGCAGGAGATCGGACAGACAATAGTTTACATGTTGGAGATCGTCAACACCATCCGCTCCATTGCCCTCAGCTATGGTGCTATTACAAGGGATGCTCCTCTCAGGTAAAGCTGCTGCTGCTGCTGCTGCTTGCAAGGCAAATGTCACAAATTCTCATTGGCTCTAGCAGTGTTTCCCAGCCCGGTGTTCAGGGACCTTAGTCAGTCCACATTTTTGCTCCCTGCCAGGCATCGGGGGGGGTGGGCCGCCATGGCTGCGGGTTTTTCAGATGGCCTCTCAATCGGGCCAATAATAAAGCAGTGATTCTTAACCCCGGTCCTGAGGATCCACTGTTATTGGCTGATCGAGAGGCCGTCCCAAAAACCCACACCCCCCAGCGGCTCGCCATAGATCAGGTTTGCCGCCCCCGTTCCACATTTTTGAGCAAGCAAAAACATGGACTGTGCAGGCCCCCCAGGACTGGATTGGGGAAACATTTCGTTATAGCGCTGTAACTATTCCACCTTTTCGGTGATGGGGTGTCTTTGGATATCCCCAGTGTGTATTAGCTGTGGAAAAACTAATTTTTAATTTTTTTTTTTTTTTTTTATTTTATTTTTGGAATGTTAACATGCTTCAATGCATTACTCCCAAAATCATAATTCCGATTTCGTGCTGTAGGCATAACTTGACTCTCTGCCTCTCCCTTCCTTCCAGATTATTAGTGGAGTGCAGGTTTCTTCCCGGCTCCCGGGTTAGCGTGGGCTACTTGGTGAAATCTCCGTCTCTTGGACCTTCCATCCAGGCTCAGGGCCTCTTTGGTGTCCAGCTGAGGATCGCCACAGGTGCACGACATCTGGCATCTTTCTGCATCTCGCTGTATACTCTGTAAAAGTGACACACAGAACTACTTTGACTTTAAATTGCTGTATGAGGTGCATTAGAAATGGACCAATTGATTGCTTGTCTTCCCCAGACCAGGACTATACAAGCTACTACCCCCAGTACCACCGTCCTTTGCACCTCCTCCTGGGAAAGCTGCTGTATCTGGAGGTGCGGCTGCTGAACGCCCCTGATCCGGATGTGTTGCTTCTGGTGCACTACTGCCTGGCCTACCCTCGCTCTGCACAGTCTGCCTGGGTGCTCATCTATAATGGGTGAGACGTCGACTTCTTGACGTACAATACTAAGATTCCATGGGTCCAGTTCTCTGGGTCTCAGGACCCTGGACGGGGGCTACCAACTTGGTTGGACTTTGTTGACCGCCTTGCACTTCCAGCTGTCCCAATCGCCTAGATTCTTCCCCACCACAACTCCTGCCGCCATCAACTCTTCCAAAACATACCAGAAGGTTCACCATCACTACATTCCAGTTCCTCTCCCCTGATAGCAATTTTATATTGGACGAAGAGGTGAGAGCAGCTTTTTCTAAATGTGTCGACGCATTTGTTGTCCATTTTAGCCTTAATCTATTCCTCCCAACCCCACAGATCTACTTCATGTGTTCAACTGAAGTCTGCTCACCCTCTGAAGGCCCTTGTGTGGAGGGTTGCTTTGGTGGTGAGAACAATGTAAGCAGTGCAAAGGCTCCTGTTAATTCCTGTGCTTTGGAAGGACTTTGTGTTGGGACAGCTGCACTTGCATATTAGGGAAAAACACACTTCGTGCTGACTGGTGGAAAATGAGCACATTGATAATTGTGTGTGTGTTTACCCCCAGTCTGCCCAGAGATCCAGTTTTAGCAGGAGCCTGAAGACCATTAGCCACCAGGATGTGACTGGTAAGGGAAGCTCAACACAGCCTTCAGCTGCTGAAATTTAATCTTGCGAGTCTTAAAACTGCATTAACTACTTCCTTTCATCTACAGGCTTGGCATTGACTACCAAAAAAAAACCATCGTGAAGACATCCTCACGGGCCTTTGTGCCACTGCTGTTGGGGTATTCCTCCCCCCTCCTTTCTCTTTAGTTTCCCTGGAACCTAAATCTTGAACAGTCCTGCCCCAACCATCATAAATACAGTGTATATACAAAATCATCTGGGACCTTCTTGGCTTTTGTTAGATGTGTTAAAATTCTGCTGCTGAACGAGGGGGGGGAGGAGTGTGAAATGAGTGTTTATTGCGTGGGGGGGGGCATGATCTTGAGTGGGGGAAAGGCTGCCGCAAGTCGTGCATTTCAGAACTGGAAATAATGGTGATTGAACTGGCTTAGGAGCTAATCTGATGTGCTGTGACCCACACAACAATGGGGAATTCCCATTCGTGTGAAATGCACAAATTCATCTACCAAATCTAATGTTCCTAGTGATCTGACTGTGTCCCCCCCCCCTGAATTATATCTCCAGCATTAGTCATTTCCCCGGGACCACAGATGTGGCCTTCTGCCTCCTCGCCTCCATTCCTGTAAACGTTACATCACGCATGGGGGCCCACCATCCTCCTGAGGGGAGCTGTGATATGAAGGGGGGGGGGGAGAGAGAGAAATGTTCCTGTAGTTGAAGAGAAGTTACTCTTCCTGGTGGGTGGAGAGGGGGCATTTTAACATAGACAAATGTTTTATTATCCACAGCCTGCTAATTGATAAATGTCCACATCGCCCAAAGGGATCACTCCACACCCTGTCAGCCACCATCTTGGATATATTGAATGAAAGTTGTATTTTTTTTTATTTTTTTTTAATCACTGATCAGTCTGTGGGTGTAATCGTCTTTTTTGTGTATCAGTTGCTCACTGCGGTTGTTGCCCTTTCTAGGGTTGGAGGTGAGGTGTGTACCTCTCATTGCTCTGCCTTCTGATAGGCCAGTAAGAAGCTTATAGACTTATAGACCAATGATTTACCTATGTAAACTGAAAATTAAGACTGGCCTAAACATACATTTTATGGTGGAAATGAATAAAGAACACATTTAACGGTGTGCTTAAGTTCTTTTAATAAAAAGGGATCCCTGCTGATAGTAATTTAAATCAATCGCTCTGTTCATCCATCTCTTAGCTACTTATCCTAGTAGTGGTCATGGAGGTGAGGAAGGAGTGTGAACAGCTTGCATGGATAATGGACTGATCTTCATGGCTCAAGGACCTAAGTTAGTTCTGATTCGGGAGTAATGGTCAGTCTTCAACCAGACACATCTGACCCTCTGTATTGCAGCCACTATGAGCCACTTGTAGTATGTTAAACTAACACCTCTCAGATATTTTCTTACGACCTCTTGAGAGCTTAAAAGGACGGTTGCCTGCAAGCTAGAGCCCTTTTTCTGCTTCTCATTAACGGACATGACTATTCCTGTTGGTCGCTGGCAGCGGGAGGCTGCTACACTCACTGTATGGACATCTAGATAAAATGTCACGGGGTTATGAGTTAATAATGCAGCGATTTAAGCAATGGACTTATTTGCTGTTAAGGTAACCTTGACGCCTGGGGTTTGTAAATTCCATGCCTGGAATGGGTTGGATCACTTCAGGGGATTATTTGGTCATTCAAAAGCGAAATACAGAAAGGAGCTGTATCTTTGATATGCTGTGAGTAAATACAGCGAAGTCCTACATGATATTTGTGAATCGCGAAAGATGATATCCCACAACTGATATCCCAAAAGCCAAACAGAAATCAAATTTTATTATAGTGCATTTTCACATTACATCGTCCCCACCCAAAGCCACCAGTGAGCAAACCAGAGGCGACGATGGCAAGGAAAAACTCCCGAGAAGGAAGAAACCTTGGGAGGAACTAGGCTCAAAGGGGCAAACAAAAATGAACTTCATATATGAGAAATGGACATGGAATGAGAGAATTCACTCACTCATAAGACCTAGCAATTAAGTGAATGTGAAGTACTGAGGGAGATCTGCCAAACCAGGACGTGGATGTTCAGACAGACATAGCTGCACATCGCCCCACCTTAGGGTGACACATGGAGGTCAGACTAAACAGGCTTAGGGCCCAGCCACTGCGGAGATGTTTGGTTTTGATGCTTTTCTTCTGAAGATCCCAGCTGGACTGAATTTCGCTATTGTGCTTTATTTTTTTCTCTCGCGTGTAGGCTGCTAACTTTTTCTTTAAATACCACACAAACTCCCACTTGCAGTTTCAAATCAAACAGCTGTGGTCACAAGCAAAGCTGTTAAATTCAACTGAATAGTCACTGTAACTACATGACTAATGAAGTTAAACATGACAAATTTGCACGAGGAGACTCCTTATTTTAGAGAACCGTGATGATTATTTTTTTCAGATAATATTTTTTAAGATGTGTATTTCTTTTCTGTCATTTGCTCATTTTCAGTGTTCAGTTATTTTTCACGGTTTCTTAAATCTTAGGACCAATGGTGGAATTTGTGATTTAATTACATGAACCACATTGAATGGATCAACTCAGAAATTCTTTTCATTACAGATCTGTTATTGCTATTGTTCTGTATATTGAACTACATTTTTTATTGTTTTGAGATACCAACTTTGATCTCAAGTTTTTTCAAGATATTTATCTAAATCCATAGGAAACTGTTGTTGAAGGTAATTAAGCAGTAATGAAGCGCAATTAAACATTTTAATATATACTGTTAGTCTAACAAGTGTTCCCTGTTACAAATTCAAGTAGTACATTGCGAAATTGGCATGTCTATATATATTTCGATGTTGTTTTCACAAGGATATGTGCACCTTTTACTTTTTTAAGGATTTTGACTCGGTATAGTTTAAACAGCGAATAAAAAAAAAACTAAAAGCAATGACCACTTGCGTCCACCAGACGTCGCCCCAATACTTAATATTCGGAAAAACAAGGTGGTTATCTGCATTTTCATTACTATGGGCCGCAGTCAAATACATTAAAGCGACTCACCCGTCGCTTTACATGTTGTTTTCACTTACGTATTTATCTTTTCATATTTTTGTGAAAGCTTTCATTGGTCTTTTCAGAACGAGATCCTTGTTCTTTCATCTTCTGCAACACCGCACTGATCCGGGGTTCCGGTCTGGCGAATGCACGGAAATTGCCGAAGCTAAGTAGCCGAGTTACCTTCGACTCCCCACTACCCGATAATAGGAGGGCACGTCCCCCCACCCTCTTATCCCGCCACGTTAGCCCATACGAAAAAAAACCTTCCGCACGAGATTCAAACGAGTTATTTTTTTTGTGTGTATTTCACACTAGGAAAAGTGGGGAGGGGGGAGCAGAAATTCCAGTAAAGAGTTGGCAGAATTAAAAAGCCGGAGTTTAGGGCCCCAAATCCCACTTTTGGGAGAATGGGAAAGAGGCAGATTTTCCACCAAGCGATAAAATCCAATGTGCGTCTGTCTCTAAAACCCAACCTCAGTGTGGATTACGGTGTTATCGACTGATAGCGCCGCCCGGATACTGATATTAGGTGTAGCAGAAATAACACTGGCGCAATCATTCCATTTCCAATTTTAATGTGTAGCAGAGAAAATGCATAATGATTCCTACGTGACTGCTGTTTAGGTGTTTGTGCGTGCGCTGGGAGAGAGCAGGAGGGGTGGGGATAAGAGGAGTATGACCACCGAGGAAAAGTAGGAAGAGGAATCAAGGATACAGTATAGAGGAGAGGAGGGAAGGGAGGGAGAGAGGAAATCGCACACGCCGCAAGAATTCGCCGAACGGATTGGGAGAGAGGAAACGGAACGGGGGGAAGAAAGGAGACGGTGGACTGCTTTGTTTTGGGAGATCATCTGTAACGACAAGGAGACCAGGGGATCGTATCGAGAGCTGTTCGTCTGTGTTGCTTTTCTTTATCCCTAGCACCCGAAAGGGGAGCTTGCTAGCTAATATAGGGGAATCGGCAGGGTATGGATAGCCAGTAGCTAATGATATTTGCCATGTCGTTGAGGTAGGATCCGGAGCCTAGATGATATTCGCTTAACATTTTGCGTCATAGATAAAACGCATATGGGGCATGTTTTTTTATTACCGATAATGAGACGTAATCCGTTTACGTGCGTGCGGTTCTGAAAATGAAACGGGCTGTTTAAGTGTTTAAACAATCTGAATATAGCCGGACACAATTTTGTCGCCTTGTCAAATATTACTAATGCTCAGCATCATTTAGTCATTAGTTATGTTTTGTTTTGACAACGCATGTTTAGCCACAGTTTTACTTTACGTTGATGTTTAGGAACAGGATCACCAATTAACAGCACAAGTACGGAAACAACGGGGATCCGGATTGAGCCACGGTCCTGTCCGGAGACTCCGCATAATAAACAGGAATCCATCACATCCGAAGGCTCCGCAAGGCCCAAGTCACAAATGCTATCTTTGCAGGCGTTGGAAAAGCGCCAGCAACATTATATTATTATTTTGCCGTTCTCCCTTTTGTAAGGTATTGTGCCCGTTACATCGGTATTCTGCTCCGACGTTGTACTCCATGCGGTTCAACAGATCCAAAGACATCCGATCGTGAGGAAAGGGGCTCATTAAGGACGGGGAGAAGTTGCTGAAATACGTAGGTAAAACGGCACATTACGGGCAGGAGAATAAGGGGTAAGGAATAGGCAGCCAAGGATTTAAATAAATAAGTTTAGGACGGGATCGGCTTTCAATGTTAATGTCGACCGACGTAGCATCAATTATGTTACCCGTATCCCGGGGATTAATGGACCGGGAGAGGGACTTGGACGCGATGGTTCACCCGAACGCTGCCGGTTCCTCGGCGGCTGTCAGGGGAATGAAAAGGGGGGATCCGGAGCCCGACGCCCAGACCACGGCGGCTTTTACCGAGTCACCGGCGGCGGAGTGCAAGCGACCACGGATAGACGGCTCCATCGGAGCTGAGATCGGCCAGGTGGGTTGCGGGATCGCTGTGCGATGACAAAGGGTTTTGTCCGCCACTTCTTTTTTTTTGCACTGCCAAGCACACTGCGCATATTTTTTAAATAACCCACCGCATTATCTTTGAAGGGCAAGTGTCCTTATACAATATGCTACAAATACGAGATATTGTATCAAAATGCAAATCACAGCTAGTAAACAGTATGGAAGCTTATGGATAGTCACTTAGCCCCGCTACACAGTTTCGACCATTTTGCAGGTATGTTGGTGTAGCCGGACTGTTACAGTTACCGTACGTTTAACCCATTGATCGTTGTTATGCATATTCTAACTAATAAAAACTGCTGCATTTAAATATTTTACCCAGAAATCTTATTAACAATTCAGTTGTGCTGAAACATACGGCAGTGTCTGCATATCTTATTCTGTGGTGCATGTGTGTCACTCTGTGTCCTGTTTGCGCTCTCGGACCCCTTTTCTCTGTACGAATTCGGATTAAGGAGAAAGCACTGAGACCGGGTTTGTTTTCGGTTTAGTCACGTTTCCCTTTCATCAGTTCACCACCTAGTCGCTTGTTTGTCTGGTATGGGCGCGATACATGTGATGTCATGTCACCGAAGACGGTAGCAGTTTCCGGTCATCCCATGTGTGATTTGGAAGGGGAGTGAAGATGGTGGGGGTCAGTGAAGGCGCCCAAATAATGAACTCGTCTGAATTTTAAGTGGGTGAAGGTACAGTGCTAGTCGGAACACTCTGTCCCGAGACCTGGGTTACTTAGGGTTCTGCTGCAGTCTAGCAAAGCAATCTGCTCTTCGCTCAGAAATTCATTACTGTCATACAGATGTGCCTTTCAATTGAGTAATGTGCTCTGTGTGCTGGAATCACCGTATTTGCTGAGTAGTCATCATACAGCCGGGGCCTCCATTGACCCCGAGGCGTGTCATAATCGCAGGGGGCGTGTGACACACTTGGAAACGGCGAGCTGAATTCAGGGATGGGGGTGTCTGTATGTGTGCTGGCGTTCCATTTGCTCTGGTGACCCCCCCCCCCCGAGTCCTGGGTGCCACTCAGTGGTTCGGTCTGTTTGAGTCTCTCTCCCTACACATGTGTTTCCCCAGACTCAGAGATCAGTGGTCAGTCCTCACTGCTCAATCTAGGCTCGGACTGAAGGGAGAACAGGCATGAAACACACGGAACCTTAGTGTGCAGAGGGGGTGCGTGTCGGGTTTGCTGTGGCCTCTGGCCCAGTGGAAGGTCTGGATCACGGCGACGAGGGTTCGAAGGGTACGGCAAGAGCTGAAGGGAGCTGGGAATCATGGGGTGGTTTTCCCATTGCGTGTGTGTGGGGGGGGGGGGGGTCAGGGTTGTGAAGTAAACCACAGGCATAATTTAAGATGAACGACGGTTATAAAGGTCTGGGTTTCTGAGGAATGTGGTGAAGATCAGGCCCTGGCATGTAATAGATGAGGAGATTGTCATGGTGCCGTAAGACTTCGTATTTAACAGAAAGCATCTTTTAAAAAAAAATGTAAAAATAGTTAATGTATTCATGTGCCATTTTAATAATTAGAAGCGCTCGTGACCTGTTGGAGGTCATGCAAGGGAAAACATAATTATTTTTATTCCCTTCTAAGTTCGTTTGGGGGGGGGGGAGGAAGGGGGCGCAGTGAAAATGTGCACTGCAGCTC
>JAODKF010000103.1:6814839-6825560 GCA_026779585.1 Mormyrus proboscirostris
CCACCACCCTCCCCAGTTTAAATTTGCTATGGATATCAGCGTTGGGCACTAAGCATGCTAAGGAGCGTGTCAATGTCGAGGGCATGGCTGATTGGACAGAGGGAAATCTTTGGCGTGTCAATGCTGGAAAACTGAAGCGAATTAGCATGTTGCAGGAAATGCGATATGCATGCTTTACTGGAGTCCGTCCATACTGTGCAATTCAACAGACCCTCTCCCCACCTTAATACAACCAACCTTAATATCCGTCTGGTATCTGCTGTTGTTACTATTCAGCTGGAGGTGTTGTGGTTCATGGTTCTTTAGTGCAATAAAGGGTCTGTTATCTTCCCCCCTCTGCTGCAGTGACGCATGTTTTAATGCTCTTATAGACATGCTGTGGTGTGTCTGCCTCTGGCTATTACTGCTGCAGTCCTACCACAGAAATGGCAATTGTGCATGGGGTTTTTGAGCATTGTTAGACTGTGTTTTATTGGTATTTTTCAGTCTTGTTATATTGGCATGGATCTGTTTTTTTTTTTCTCTCTCTCTTTTTTTTGCGTCTGTTTTGTTTCCTTACTGTTTTTAAGTATCCTCTCGAGGTTCACTGGGTCCTGACCCGTCCAGCTCTGCTGGAATTGCTCTCTCTATCGATTCATAGGGCCGAACAAACGAGGTGTGAGGGGCCATCCTTTTGGCCCGCCAGCCGAATTGCGGGGTATGTTCCAGATTGCGGTCATTTGCGCAGAGGAAAGACGTCAAAGCCTTTTCTTCCCCTCCACCAGTAGCTTCTTTATTGTCAGCATTGTTAGTCGACGCCAGGGTCTGAGGGGATACCCACAACCCCCAGGATTCTTTTTTGCTTTTGTGGATCTAGTAAAAGCGTCTTGTATGAAGTCCAAGAGATCGATAAAACACAAACGCAGCATATTTATCAACCTGCTTCTTTTCAGGGAATATTGCATATTTTACCTGCACTGTATGACACTGTACAGTGTTAGGAGGCAGTATGCCTTTTAGTTAAGTAAATAGAATTATATTATATATAATAATAGGCTTACATTTTTCCGACGTTCGAGTTGAAGTTTTTTCTCTATTTTTGCCATCTACAAAATTGCATCTCAAATCCGGTCTCCCTGATCTAATTTTGAAAAATTTCGGCTTATGAAATAGATTCAGTGCACACTTTTTGTTGGAAGTGCAAACTTTATTTTTTCCACCAGTGTGACTCCGCGGATTTCCATGGCAACGGCTCCCGTGCGCAGGAAATCCCGCGATCTGCGATGCATCGAGTGGAAACGCAGAAACTGACAGCTCGGTTGTCAGGCTTCGCTCCGCATGTTTAGGTGACTGTCTGCATGTAGGGGGTGATCTCCACGTCTTGGGAAATGTCAGGACACGGTTGACCTAAACTACCTCAGGGGAAAAAAAACGTCAAGAGTTTGAATCCCTTGAATCCAGTCTTGTCCTAACCTGACTGTGTTCTAGTCCTTTCACCTGGATGAAATCTGTAATAAGGCTTTAAACTGAGTCATTCTTACCCTTTTTTCTGTGTCATGTACTGTATGCATGGGAAGCTTACTATCCTACAGGTGGCTGTTAAGTTGTTTTGTTTGGTCGCGATGCATGTGCTGGGATTTAACTCGAGTTGACGTGGGAGACTTCGCAGGGCCGGCGCTTATAAACGGATACACGCCCCCCCGCTCTGCGTCTTTCTGACCATGCTGTGTGTCCTTGACTGGTCGCTTATGCATTGCATGGCATTGTGGCGGTGTTGGTCTGCTGTATTTTTTTAATTTGGGGGTCCGATAATGTTTGACCGCTGCCTTCACTACGCTCCGCTCTATTTCGCTACCCCCCTCCCCACCCCCAGATTTCTGCATCTTCTGTGTCCTCCTCAGATAACTGGCAGGTGGTTTTTATAAATGTCTGTTGGGATACCCATTTTATAAATGTCTGTTGGTTTGTTCATGTGTTAGACGCAGCGATGAGGGGGGTGTGCTGGTGTGTGCCCACGCTCTTTCTGAACATGCATGGACTCTGGGTTTTGTACGGATTGCCCCCTGTAGCCAGTGACCCGTTGTGTTCCATTTAAGCTCGCTCGTCTGTCCGCTGAAAACGCCGCGCTTTGAAGAAATCCCCACATCCCTTACGCTTTCAAACGGAACTGATAAAATGTACCAATGTAAGTGGACGAATCTGTTTTGTGAGCTCTCTTTTTAAGTGTCTGTGTTAGTGGCGTCCCCCCCCCCATCCCATCTGTTGGCGTGCTGTGTGTGTCGACCCCTTCTGCCTGGCTGCCGTCGCCCCCATTGGTTCGTGTTTGTCGGGATGGGATCAAGCCTTCGCACCGTTTTATTTAGGCTTTTAATTTTGTTTTCTTGTTTGTTTCGTTTGTGGTTTGGTTTTTTATATAGCGGAAATGTGTCATTTGCATACCGGCACACCGCTGCTGCATGTCGTTCAGAGCAGATAGCGGCGCAGACTAAACGCGCCACCTCGCTATGGTTACACATGGGAATGTATGTAAACTAATGCCGACTTGCGTGTGGACCATCGTCTTTTTATTGGCATATTCCAGCTATAATTCTGCTTGGCTAATTATGAATAATTTTTGGGTGGTGATGGGGGCTCTTATCCTAAACTACTGTCAGTTATTATTCATAAATAAAAACACGATCACGCCTAATTTTTTGACAGTGGAGCTTAATGTCGAACCGAAATTGCGAATCCACGTATTGTAATAGTAAACGGATCACATCGGCATCGTCTCGCATGGCGCTGTCTTATGGCCGGAGACAGAGCTGTTCCTCGTTTGGCCGCTGAAATGGTCACTCTTTCTTGCATGCATGGTTTTTGCAGGCTGGTTTGAGTGCATGCGCATACAAGGGAGGAAGACCAAAAGAGTGACAGTGATCTCAAACCCTTTGTTATCTTTGCTTCTGTGCGATTTCCATGGGCTTTCCCCACCGTATGGACAGTATTGTCCCCGTCTCCTGTTACATGGTCCACCTTCATGCCCTGTTAGCGTCCTCTGGAACTTCTTGTACCTTTCCTGTTGGCTGTCTGCTTTTGTTCCTGTCATTACCTGTATATCACTGCACTGAACAAGATCACCATAATATAGACAAATTCGCGATTTATTGATTGTAATGAACTAACTCTACGGATGGATGTTGCCACCTGGTGTTGTCAAGGGGCATTGCATTTTAATAGTGACAGCGTTTTGCATAATCTATTCACTGTGTAGACGAGTATTATTAAATTACATTTGTAGAATTCTTTGTAAAATAACACGGGAACCTATATTTTGCAAGAATGTTTCGGTATTTATTAACTGGTTGTAAGGCCAAAGAGATTTTTGATTAACCTATTTACATTCGGACTAGTATTACTACCATACAAGGTACAATTGTGTTATAATAGTATTATTAATAGTATTATTTTATATAGTTAAGGCACTTTTAGTCTCTAACTCTTTTAGTACAAGCTATATATGAGTTTCTGTCTTATAATTTTCTAATTAAATAATTAATATTATGCTAATGTAACCTTGCAGTGTAATTACATAAAACTGTACAGACTGTGTTGTACTCTTGAAGACTTGGCCTCACACCTTCTATGATTAATGAATCTATCATATCTCTGTTAGGTTTTATATTTGTCCCAAGTGACCAACCTTAAAACTGGTGAAAAATTTCTCCCCCCCATTGCAAGTTATAGATTTTTAAAGTTAATAATATTTCTCTCCCCTGTCTTTCTTCTGCTGTCTCTCTGTGTCTGTGTAAGCTACTAGAGATTATGTGATAAACCCTCCCTATCTGGTTGTTGTGTGTGTGTGTGTGTGTGTGTGTGTGTGTCGGCTGTCGGTCCACATGCTGCCCCTGTGTCTTTCCTGTCTGTGATGTTCCACGTGTGTGATGTGAGTTGACAGGCTAAGCTGGCCACATCCTTCTCCAAGTCTGTTTCTGCCGTCTTTCCCCTCGTTTGTTTCTCTCTTCTTTTCCCTGTGTTCTTCTCATTCCTAGGCATTTCGGACCGAATGCAACGTATCCAGCTTGTGTACCGGTTCCAAGATCCCAACCTTTTTCCGAAATTGATTTTAATTATAAAATTTGTAATTTTCCTCGTCTCCATTTCTGTTTTCTGTGGTAGTAGTTCTATTTATTTGTTTAGATGTTTGTTTTTACTATTTTGTGTTATTTTTTTTTTTCTGTTTCCCTGACGACGTCTGTGTGTGTTGTTGTCAGTTTCCACGGTAACCGCTCACGTATCCTCTGGCCGTTTCCTCAGCATGGGTAAGTTGTGTATACATGGCGTCATCACTGCCTGACCCCCCCACTTGCCTAAAAATGTAGCAAAATGCATTAAAAGAAAAAATTGCATCTTGATTAAAAACAGTCCACAGTAGTCAGGAGTAGATAACTGTTGCAATGTTTGATCAACAGTATTGAGAGCGTTAAAACAACTAGACAAACCTTGTCTCTGTCTTGCTTTACAGTGCTTATGGGTAACTTTGCCAGAGTGTCTTATTAATAAAAACAGGGGTCCACATAATAGGGCTGCGTTCTGTATGTCCCATGGTGTCACTCTGCATTGTACGTTGGTGTACAGGGTTCCCATGACCTGTATGCACGCATTTGGCAGAACAGAAGGTGCCGGAAACATGGCTGGGTGTGATTACTGACACCTCAAGCGCTCACATGGCACCTTTTAGGGTCTAGCAAGTGTGGGAAAATCGTGGGATGGTTAAGAGATCTAAAAAGCACGTCCTGTAAGATGGACTCGGGGACATTTTGAAGGGAAAGGAAGGATGAGCTCAGAAAATGTACAAATCGTGGGCTTTGCTCACCAAATTGACCGAACTGCAAACCCCAAGATGGGGTGGTTGTTCCTGGTCTCTCTCTCTCAGCGAGCGAAGGCTTTGACCTTGATCGAGTTGAGGGGGTGGCTCCGTGGGACTTGTCCCACCCCATGACATTCACCCCCCTCCCTGCCTGTCATGCAGATGTTTGATGTCAAGTAATCTGTCTGCTTCAATCGCAAAATGATTAGTTCCATAAACGATCATCGTTTGATACTCGGGGTGGTGACACGACTTAATAATTTAAATGCAGAGGTCTCTCTATTGGGGGGGGGTGTTGAATAAATCCAAATTAAATATTGGGGGTGCACCCCCTCCACCCCCACCCGCCTTCGGTTATAGCAACCTTTTTCTTACCAAATAGCAGACAGTTTAGAGGAAACTTAATTACTACTTTTTCTGATTTCCCTTCCTGTATTTTTTTTTAATTATTAGGCAGGAGACAAACAGAGCTTTGTTTGAAAGCTCTTCCTATATCCCTCTTTTGTCCTGTTTGTGCCCCATGGTTTGGTTTTGGTTGGGACATGAACAGTTTGTCTCATTATTATTGGCTGCCATTGTTTTCTTTTGGGGTGTCTATTCCTCTCCATCTTCCCTCTCTTTTCAGTGTCTTTCATCCGAGAGCTATTACTAATTTGAATAAACTTTTTTTGTTTTGTTTTGTTTTTGGTGTGCACCTTTAGAGAGCCCTGATCTGTTCGGTGCTTGCTTGTCTGAATGAAAACACATCCCCCATGTAATTTCTGTGCCTGGTGTGGAGAATGTGGGCCTTGTCAGTCTCTCCCCTGCATCCGCACCACACACACACACACAGACACTTGCGCATTTGCGCACCCTGTTCCTTTTGGTGTTTTTTTTTTTTTTTCCAACTTCTCACCCTGCTGCACCTGCTGCTTGCTGATTGGCTGATCTCCGGCCCGTTACTCTCGTTCAGCTATGTGATGTGCCTGTTTGCATTATCTGCTGATGATGGTTTTTTTTTGGGTATGCTAAACAGATGGGTCTCCCCTTCTCTCTCCCTGTGTCCTGACCCCCTTACAGGCAGCAGCTGGTTGTTTTTATATGATCTCTACTGCTCTGTCAAGAACCTTTCATAGGTTGTTTTAACCTGTGAATAACTGGTTATGTTTGAAGGTTATTTTCTTTCCTTTGTACCTACCTCCCGCATGCCTGGTTTTTAACAGGAACTGCTCTGTGCGTTTATGCCTGTGGTGATTATGCTTTTGTATGAAAAGATGCGAACGAATGAAAGATTGGTTTTATTTTCTGTAATGTAATGCCACACCTGATCTGGCTTCAGCACATTTTAATTCAGTAAATCGCTCTGAAATGCTGTTGAATTTATTTATTTTGTTGTTGCTGTATTACAAAAGAGGAAGGGCTCGCAAGCAGTCAGATTTGGTTGACCACCCACATCTTACCGAACTTTTGTCCTACTTGGCAAGACAGACCTCAGTCAGATGTTTTTTTTCTTTCCCCTCAGTAAGCTGAAGGTTGCCCCTTTTGAGGTCTTTCCATTTAAATGGCCCTTCCTCATTAATATCTCCTGGTTATCGATACCCTCTCCAAGTGGCCTCTTGACGTGATACATTTAGGATGAAGAGAGAGGCCTAGACGCCCGCATGTGGCTGACATCATTTAATGATTAAGACATCATTCAGAAACGTCACCCCTCTGTCTGAGGTCATGACCACTGTGTTCCACGCCTAACCACCCCAGCCCTGTAGGTGGCGATATGTGAAGCGGGCAGCTGGCTGGCCACAGCCCCCCCGACCGCATGCTATTGTCTTTGCAGACCAAACACGTTTGCTTTCTCTTCATGACCACATGCATGTACATGACATGGCGATGTCGTTAAAAAGGAGCCTCATAAGGCAGTGGAGGCTATTGCCGGGATTAACTCCGGCGTTTGTATTTAATGTCTGTTTGACGTTGGTCTCTGGTTTGTCGCGGGGTCCTTTTCCTAGGCCCTCGGCTTGTCTTTTAATGTGCCCGATGCTCTGTGGTGATTGGCTGGATGTCTGTGCCATGAGTCTTTCCCTCTTTTACCTCGTGTTCTTCCCCTCATCTCTCGCTCCTCTCTTTCCGTCTCCCTCTCCTCCAGGTGAACAATGCCACTGCCAGGGTGATGACCAATAAGAAGCTAGTCAGCCCGTACACCAACGGGGAAGGGCTAGGCTCGCTGCCATATGGTAAACGCCGGTCTCGTGGCCGATGCGGAATGAGGGAGGGCTTTATCTCCAGGGTTTTGAGAGAGAGTGTGGGGGAACGGAGGTGTGTGTGTTTCACCGTGTAGCGTCTTTCCGCCGCGCTCCCCCCCCCCCCCGCTGTTAATCGCACACCTCTGCTGGCGGCTCGTCTCACCGGTTCCCCTCTGCCTTCCCGTCTCTCAGCGAGCTGGAAGCTGAGCCCGGTGGTGGGGGCTGTCTACGGGCCTGAGCTCTACGCGGGTGAGCTGCTGACTCCGTCTCTCCTCATTTATTTCCTCGCCCCCACACCCCACAAAGCTGGCTTGTTAAACTTGGAGCAGTTGTCATGTAGCCTAGCAAGGCTTGAAAATTCAGAAATGCAAATATGTTTTGAACAACAGGCCTTTTCTGGGGTGACACATTCACGACGGTTGCACGGCACATATTTCCCCCCCAGATTTATTTCTAGAGTGATTATTATTTGTCCTGTTCACTGACTTTGCTGCTGCATGGAATCAATGACTCTATTATTATTATTATTATTATTATTATTATTATTATTATTATTTTCGTCGCTGTCGTCGCCTTATTGATCTTAGCGAGTCACTTCATAGACTGAGGTCATATCTGTTCATTCACCCCTCCAGTACCCGGGTTCCCGTACCCTGCTACCACGGCTGCTGCCTTCCGCGGGGCTCACCTGAGGGGTCGGGGTCGCCCCGTGTACGGCGCTGTCCGCGCTGCCGTCCCCCAGCCTGCCATCCCCGCGTATCCAGGGTGAGTGTCTGTGTCGCCGGGGACGGGGATGCATGACGGGTAGATTTAATGTAACCCGCAAACTGCGTGACGAGTCTGTAAGTGATGTCTGCCCTGCTCTGGAGGGCCGTACCACTTCCATGCTCGACGAGGCCAGCGACAGCCCCGCACTGTCATTTCCTTGGCGATGCTGATATTCCTCACTGCGAATGCGGGTCCTTTGGGGCCATCTGTCACTGGCTGGGGTCCGGCCAGTGCTGGGTAGTGGGAGATGCCCCAGGGCATTATGGGGGTTGCAGGGTGTCGCGCTTATGGAAGTTGTATCTGTTTGTGCATGCTGCATGTGTGTGAAATAACACTCTCTCTCTCTCTCTCTCTCTCTCTCTCTCTGCCCTTCTCCCTCCCCACCTCACTGCTGTTTTCTTTGTGTCACATCTTATTTTCCCCACTTCTCTCTTTTTGCTACTGCCTTTATTCTTTCTCCTCATCCTCCCTTCTGCTTCTTCATCTTATTGGCATTTAACATTTTTCTTCTGTCTGTGCCCATCCATCACTGCTGCTCATTTGTTCTCTCTCTCTCTCTCTCTCTCTCTCTCCCTCCCTCCATTTCTCTCTCACCCTCCTCTGTGCCTCCTTTCCCATCTGCGCCTGTCCCCCCCCCGACCGCTCTCTCAGTGTGGTGTATCAGGATGGGTTTTATGGAGCCGCAGAACTATATGTAAGTAAAGTCTCGCTCTCCCCCCGCCCCGCGATCACACTCTCCCTCTCTGCCTCACGGTGTTCCGTGTGTGTGCGTGTGCATAAACTGCATAGAGCTGCATACTTGTGAATGATATAGCATATCTACAGGGTTTTATCCCAACATTACTAAATGGCATGTGCATTTTCAGAATTTACATCTATAGAAATGACCCAGTGTCTAGATATGTCTATTTTTATTGCTCGTAATGGGATTTTACGCCTTCCACTGTAGTTTCAACTAATACGAAAATAAATTTGCTTTTAAGGTGCTTTAGATTCATATGAATTTTATCCTCAAATATGTAGTGATTCATCTAGATGTTTAAGTAACATAGTGAGTGTTACACCCTCTCATGCAGGCAGTATGCTGGACAGCACATCCTGCAGCCAACACGTCCGTCTCCGATCTATACATTCATAACTGAGCTGCTCTATGCGTGTCTATTTGTGTGTGTGCGTGTGTTTGTGCGTGTGTGTGCGTGTCCAGGTTGACAATAGCTGTTTCTGTTTTCTCTGTAGAATAGTGTTTCAGGACACTGTCATTAGTGCCAGATTGCCTCAGGTAGGGTTGGTATAAAACCCAGTATGCATTTATTACCGTCGATTATTGTTTTGATATTGATCATTTTAAATTGTGATGGCATTTCTGTACTAACTCACTGGAATCTGACACTGGCGGAATTGGGGAAGGGGTTATGCTGTCATCATCATCCCCATCATTTTCATCTTCATCATTTTATAGTAAAAACACACTAGTAACTTTTAAACTAAGGTCTCATCACATGTAATATAAATGGAAAGGAACTGTACTTTAAGGTATATGAATTTCCATTTGGGAAATTTGACCCAATTAGGCTTGAGTCAAATAGTCTGACAGCCTGTCTTTCTGTCTCGTAAGAACATATCACACTGTTTTTTACGCAACATGAAGTGCATGGCTTGCGGCAGTTTGCGTCAATAGCATTTCAGGCGTACACCCCATAATCAGTGCTGACAGATATCTGCAAACGCTCTGTGAACGTTTGGGTTTGTTACTGAGAAATAGCTGGAAAAGCTGTAATCAGTAAGAGTCAGGGGTGGGGAGGGCGGGCTATGAAATTGGCTTTCAGTCCCATTTATTCTGGTGAATAAATTTCTAGTATTTTGTAGGAAGAGTGGGGGGGGGGACAACCCCCTACGGAATCTGTTGGTATAGTTTTGTTTCACTGCGTTTCTCTGGCCTGGGGCAGTACAGCTGGTCACGGTAACCTGCCTGCCCGGGCAAGAGCGGCACATGTTTTAGCAGGACCCGCAGGCCTATCTGCACTGCATCTGCTGCACTAGGGTGGGACTCGCAGGCCCAGCTGCACTGTGCTTGACATGTTAAGGTGGGCCTCGCAGGCCCAGTGGCACTGCGTCTGTCGCAATAGGGCAGAACTCACGAGCCCAACTGCCCTGCATCTGTGACATTAGGACGGGACTCGCAGGCCCTGCTGCACTGCATCTGTCGCATTAGGGTGGAACTCGCAGGCCTAGCTGCACTGCATCTGCTGCTTTAGGGTGGGACCCGCAGGCCTACCTGCACTGCATCTGCTGCAGTAGGGTGGGACTCGCAGACCCTGCTGCACTGCATCTATCACATTAGGGCAGGATTCTCAAGTCCAGCAGCACTGCGCCTGCTGCATTAGGGCAGGACTCGCAGGCCTAGCTGCACTGCATCTGTCGCATTAGGGCTACATCTGCTGCACTAAGGCGGGACTCGCAGGCCCTGCTGCACTACGTCTGTCGCATTAGGGCTGTCAGGACCCCACCAGCACAGCTAGGACCTCATCCCTAACCCCTTCCCAATATCTCGCTCTATTGGTTCGCTTCACCTGTGGCATGCTGAAATGAAATCAATGTGAGCATGCTGACACCCGTACCCCACCCTTCCACCCCATCCCCTCCCCCCAATTTTACCCTCTTTCCTCCTGTTTTCATCTCGCTCCCTCTGCATCTCTCCCCTTAATTCTGGCACCTTTACCTGTCTATACCCAAATCCTCTTTTCCTTTTGGCTTCTCCAAAATGTCCTCCCCCTCTTCTTCCCCAACTTTACTCACTTCTATGGTCTCTTTACCCTCCTAAACCCTGGGATGGCTGTTACGGCAGACCGAGGTTTTCTTATAGCTGACGTTGTACCATGCCCCCTACCGTACAATCAAACTATGACAGC
>JAODKF010000103.1:6828176-6843071 GCA_026779585.1 Mormyrus proboscirostris
GAGGCCACGAAGAGATGCTACCTACCACCAACCTGTGTTGGGTTACACTGCGGCATCAGGGCAAAACGGCACCAACGTTTTGTTTTGTCTGGGAAACGTCAGGGGCGCTGAACAGCCCCAGACTGGGCTCTGTCTGGTCATGTGACATGACCTTTTTAAACACAGAGGTTATTTTTCTTAATGGATTGTTACCTGGTTGTTACCTCTCTCCTCTCTAAGTCCAACAACCTGCTTCCCAAGCTGGTTCCCCATTCTCTAGGTTTGTGAGAGTAGTTATCTATGGAAGGCACAGCCAATTTCTTACTATTATTTGTCTTTTTTAATTTTTAATAAAGTTGGCAATTGTGGGTGACATGAGGATGTCTGGACAGTGACAGAAAAATGTTACAATGTATAAATTCTGGTTGTAGAATCGCTGAAGCTTAATTCCATATCTTCTAAATTGTATGTTTTTTTTTTGGTTTTTTTTTTTGGTTTTTTTTTGATTCCAAAGATTCTTCAAAAGCACATTTCTGGCCACACGTAAACGTGTTATACTGTATATTATTGTTGCTGTTATTATTATTGCTGTTATTATTATGGATGTTTTGATGTTACGTTACTTTTTTATACTTTTTCTTTCCTTTCTTTGTGTGTTGCCTTTTCAGAGAGGTTCATTTAGATGCGACTTTTTAACTGTAGTCAAGGATTAATACTTTAGACGGGTTCTCAATGCTAGCAGGTGACTAAAGGCAAAATGAATTACGTAACTACAATCTTTAGGAGGAATATCGACAATAAAAGCTCAATTTCATTCTACATATTTTTTGAGTATGAAACATTGATTTTTACCCTTGTTTAGGCCGTCTTCCTTTTCGTTGTAATTAAGGGGGTCGACCTTATGAAATTGAAATGTGTGTTATTTAATGCGGTGAGTAACAGACCACGTGGTGAAGATGAGACACTTTTCCCCTTTTCGTGGCAATGAGCCGTGTTTAAACAAATTTAATTACCTGCTGGATAAAAGCTTGTCTGGAAAGCACACTTTTCCCATCCTTTCGTTTGTATTTGAATCTGGTTCTTTCTAATACACTGATTGGGTTCTTTGTCAGGCCAAACCACTGAACATTTTACTGGAGATTGGGGGGAGGGGGTGGGGGGTTCTGATTCTATACATGTGGCACAAAGGTGAAAGGTAAAGGGCGAGAGGCTGAAGAAATTTAATTGGTTACTTATGTGTGTGGGATCATTCCGCTAATGAAGTGCTGTTACCTTTTTAAGAGTATTTTTAGTAAAACGTTACGAGTTTGCATACATCAACGTTTTGTTAGAGGTGAGGTAGTATATCAGACATGTGCGTATTATAAATGTACAAGAAAAGAATCGCCCTGGGGTGTAAACAAAATGTTCATATTGCGATAAGATATGGGCGTATCCCCATTTTGGCTTTCGCGTGCAGGGTGCAGCAACATCTCATTTTGTGTCTTTGTTAGTTCGTTTGGCACAGACCATGTGACACGTACTCATGCATTCACCAGTCATGCTGTACGTCTGTGCGTAGCATGATAAACGGGCACAAATCCTGTATGAACACATGCCACGTGACCTCGGATGCAGGGCGTGCTTTTTTTTTTTTTTTATTCCCCATTAAGAATGTCATTGTCTTTGTTTCTTTCCCTTGGTTTACAGTGAGTGATATTGTGTATTTTCTCATATTTCTTTCGTTATGTCTCTTTTTTTTGGTCTGTTTTCTATTAAATGTACATAAAGGTTTTTTTAATATCTTGTCAGCTGTTTATATTGATAGACATCGCAAATGATGATGTGCTTCACCTAAACGACTGTTTATGGGGAAACTTGGTCGCAGTTGGGAACACTGAAATATTTGCCTTTAGTGAAAAAACAGGAAAATCCTAGACTTTTCCGAGAGTAGTGATGGATCAATTAATAAGCACAACACCCTTCTCTTTGCAACGTAATGTTGGTTAAAACAGCAGGGAGTGGTCGCTTAACTAGTCTCCTTTAAATGAATAACAGTTTTCCTATAAAACGAGAGAATCCTTTATCAACATTAAGATCGATAACTAAACCACATGGTGTATCTTAGAGCTTCACTTCAGAAAAATCTCAGCGCAGTGGCGTCGATCTAGTTAAGCACTGCTGCAACAAAAATGCGGCGTTTTAGGGACCCCGTACCGCAGTCATTTCAGAATCAAAGAATCATTAGAAAATCATTAATGAAAAGCACTACATCTAAGGATAGCTGCCAGCTGGGACGTCTTCGGCAGCCGCCATTAACTAAATAAATCTGAATAACTCGATCTCCCGTAGATGCCACCTTTTTCACAGATTTCTGTTTATAGCAACTATAACAAAAACTACTCATAAGTTATCGATCGTTTCATAAAAGGCTAAAATGATAGAAGATCGACATCGACACAATTGCAGATGGACATTTCCACAGAAGTAGTCTAACATTTTGACTCATTTTATATATAGTGATGTCAAATGCTTCTGTTCAGTATTCGTTACAACTGGCACTTTGGTGGTTTATTAGGTAGCACTGTGGTCTTTTCCATGCTCTCTGCGGCGTCCTGGCAGCCTGTCCCGTACGCCGTCCCCAAGTCCCCTAAGCTCCCTGTCATGATTCCGGACATCGGGTATGTGAAACGAATAGACGTTTTGTGTAACATTTCGGAAGATTTCGAATATATTTGCTCCATGTGCGTTTAAATGAAGTGAGTGTGTCCTGCGATGGGTTGGCGCCCCCTCCTGGGTTGTTCCCTGCCTTGCGCCCGTAGCTCCGAATCTCTTGCGATCCTGAATAAGACAAGCAGTTACTGAAGATGGATGGATGGAACGGCGGGCGGACATGTGCGTTTACCTGCATGCAATAACTTTCTTTTATTTTTCCTTCGTGGAAACCTGAATGATATGGGATTTGAGACGTGTCTTGTTTGTGTTGTAATGACACTGAAAACCACAGCGTGGCAGTATAACTGCATTAATCATCGCTAAGATCCGCGGCTCATGCTCGGCGCTATATTATAACAAATTCGAGGTTGAAGGCTGCACGGTAGCTGCACACCAACCTCTGAGTTCGTGTGGATTTCCTCCAGCGTAATAGAATGTCTGGCCATTTTGCAGTCCATTGATTAGGTGGAAGGTTGAGCTGGCAGGATATTAGGGGACAAGTCTGCAATTCTACCGTCGGCAAGCATTTTTCAAAATGAGAGGGATAGTTTTTCACATTGTTAAGATGAGCTTGAGACTCCCTCCCCTCGCCATGATGAAATACTAAATTATTTGTTTACCCCAAAAAGTGTAAATATAGATGCACGTGTTCCGAATAAGCTAATAAGATTTTAGACGCTAACAGTCTTCAGTTTTTCTCTGCTGTCAGCTTCACCGCGGCGGTGGTTTTGAAGTACAGTCTTGCCTGTTATTGACTACAGTCGTATATGCATTTGTGTATTCAGATGTATACGAAATTTCTCACTCATTCAACCTAATTTCCCGTAAAATCCCATTAAGATTAAGCAGGGAACCGCCATGTCCCAGCAGAGCTATACTAAGGATCAGTGTGCGAAATACCCGTCAATATTCGGGGGGTGGGTGGGTCGCCATCTCCCAATTGTTGCGCAATACCGATCTTGAGACCCCCTTAAAATTTTGCTTTTGAGGCTTTCAGGGGTTCTCATGGGTTAATCGGGGGTGCCGGACCCCCCCGTATTTCGCATATTGCTAAGGATGGTGTTGTAAACGCCATATACGAGTGACCCAGGCGTCCCAGTCTTCTGCTGAGAGGTTATCAATCTTCAGACTGACATGGTGTTTATTCCCCAGGAACAGAAATGCATGGTTTCCACCCGTTTGTTAATTTCCTCCTGGCCCCGCTTTCTGTAATTTGGGAAGGCTCTATTAACGACATCCATCGATGGCGCCATCAGTATTTATTGTCTGAGGACATGTACTATATTAAAATCCATCTGGATCAGTTTCCCGAGGCTTGCAGTGGCCTCAAATTTACATAAATTACATATGTGTGTAATTTTAGCTACAAATAATTATACATTATTGCTACATTGATGACCCTCACATATCTCTTAAATCAAACCTAATGGCATCAGCAGCATCTTTGAAATTCTACACACCGGTTTAATCCATATTTAAATATGGGGAAAGATATAACTTTTTATTAGTAATCAGCCTTGCGGTCTTGGTGCTCAGTCAGAAACTGTTTTATTGCAAACTGGCATGGAATAAACAAAGGAACAGCCAGTATCTGATAATTATTTTTAAATTCTTTCTTAGAAATCCTGTTGTCTATAAAATGACTTTAATGTGTAGGGAGTATCGGTCAATCCATTTGGTGACAGAGGTGTGACCTAGACTGTCATGTGCAGAGGGAGTGTCGCCGGTGAGGTCTGCCACGGGTACTACATGGGCTTTGACTGGGACTGTGTGTGAGTTTATAGTCTGAGATTATATTAGGACTCTAGCAGCTGGTTTCACATTCACATTAGTAGAGATTCCACTCATGACAGCATCAACAAATTGATATATCATCATGCTTACAGCTTTAAACAAGTAATGCTGTGTGTTTGCCTGTCATTCTTTTGCCAAGAACATTGTGAATGAATGAACGAATGACTGTCTTCGGTTGACTTCTTTGCGTTTTCATTCACAGCTTCGCCAAGCTGTCATTCCTGGCATCATTGCACGTTTTGCAGTCTCGAATGTGAACTCTTCGGGTCTCTTTTTAATAGCATTGGCTAAAAGTCACGGTCACAGTTATTGCGAATAGGTGGATGGGAGTTTGCTTGTATGCTCTGTATCCATATTCTCCTTGGCGTTTTGATGATTCTCGCTGTTCTCCCAGTTTCCGGTTCGTAATGTGAGGTACGTGACAGTCAGTCTTTACAGCGTGTGACACGTGCTGCGCACACTGATTGGCCGTCATCTACCTTACTGACACTCTATACTTATCTCATTGACGTGCAGTAGTACGTTTCTTGCCCAGGATCTGAGCCGACGCTAATGCACCGTGTCAATCAGCAGACCTTCCTCTTCATACTTCTTCACCCCACCTCTGCTCTCTATTGTTTCAGTAATTGTATTTTGTATTTAATTTATTTAGCATTTACTTTTATCCAGACCGATGTACAGTTGAGCAGGTCGGGGCCGGCCAGTCCCTGGACCAATTGAGGTTAAAGGTCTTGCTCTGGAGCCCAACAATGACATCACTCTGCCCACCAAGGGATTTGAGCTGATGACCATTTGGATTATAGACACACGTTCCTCACACACTGAGGCACACGTTGCCCCTAAAGAAAAGCACTTGACTCCAGGGAGACTGGTATGAGAATCACCCTCTATTGGCTTCCAGTTCCAGTCCCTCTGGAGTTCCACTGGTCCTTGCTCTACACAATAAACCCAAACTGGGCCAATCTGTGACGGACCCAGCCGTTGGACACCAAGGCCACATTTAGAGTCTGGTCGTCCCAGACAGACTGCTGGCCTGTTTTCCACATGCCCAGAGTCGGCAGAGTTACTGCTAAATTGGGCGTTTAAAGAGGCAGACTGGCATAGATTGGCTTTGGCCATTTAGCTGTGGGTGTAGCAGGGGTGAGATACGGGTGATGGTCAGAGTCACCAACAGCCATGCTGTGTCATTGATCACTTGTACAGCAGCAAGGTCAGAGTGACCCCTGCCCCCCCCCCCCAGGCCAGATGATTGAGGACCCAACAGGCGTCATGATGGCAGGCAGGGCAGAGGTGAAGATTTCAGGTCCAGAGAGTAAAAAATCCAGACCAAGATTTTGTTTCAATTGAGTATAAAGAGTTACAGTCATAGAGTGCCCAACTGGGTGGTTGAAACAAAATCCTGGTCTGGATTTTTACTCTCTGGACCTGAAATCTTCACCTCTGCAGGCAGGACAGATGCAGTGAGAAGAGCCCCCCCAAGGACAACAAAAGAAGTCTGTGTCTGAGGTAATGATGAAGAACAGTCCGAAAGATCAACCATCTCTGTCCCGTCTCTCCCCTCTTTCTGAAAAAGGTCATTTTTTGGTCAGTCTGTGTGCATGAGTGAATAAGTTTCTCAGAAATGATAAAAGCGGTTTCTAATACGGCAGAGTGGTGCAGCATAAAGGATATATATTTTTGCCCTATATAAATATATAATACGGCTCTTCTGTGTTAATTCAATTTTCGTCAAATAGCAATTCAACCCAGAATATTTTAAATCATCCTGTAGCAGAATCTTATTTATTTGTAGAAAATTTCCATTCTGCCTTGCATTGTTCAACTGCTTCCTGCTAATTATGGCCACCGGCCTCAGAGCCACATCAGCGGTTCCCCCATGAATCTTTGGTGCCTGGATAAGTTAAGAGCTGACTGAATCATTATAGGAAATATATGGCATTCCTACACCTGGCTGTGAGCCCTGTGCCAGAAAATGAAAAATAAAGATGGTTATTTTATGACGTATTACATCAGCGTGTGAGAGGCTGCATGCCGGAGGTCATGGCAAAATAGTCAAGGTATAAACAGGGCAGAGGAAAACTGATTATCTTCAGTCCTGATACCTGACTGTCATTTACTACAGTTCAAAGGGCTGCCCTTGTGTCAGAATAAGTCTATCCTATTATTGAATGAAATACAAAATGCCCATCCAATTGTTACATCACACATACAATGGCATCTCCGAAGCGTGTACTTCAGCGTTTTCCAGAAGTGCAGGTTCCTCCATCGAAAAAAATTACCGTTTGAGATTCTGATGCTTAATTGCACGTAGGGTGTGAGGATCCTGCAGGATCCAGGCTCTCGGTGAGCTTGCACTGGATATGCAGTGTAGCTGCGTAAGGAAGCGTGTGGCCAGTGCATATCTGAACTGGCCACCCGATCAGGGAAATGTGGCGAGAGAGAAAATCTCAGATGCTCCCATTAAAATTTTAATCAAGAATCCACATTAAAAAAACACGCAATACTTCCCGAAATACAAGAAAACACAAGGTAGCAAAAATACATTTGTTTTATGGAAAAATAATACATTTGTAAAATATAGATTGCTATTTGGAGTTGTAGTGGTAAAATTGGCTCTGCATTGTATGTCTTTGATACAGAATAAATTCAGTCACAGTGACATTTAATGACACTTTTATGGTTGCACACATCTTTCCTTGTTACAGGTTGCCCTTGAGGATGATGCATATTTAACCAGAACTTCATTGTAATCTGGGGCCCCAATGGCATGTCCATGTAGAAAGTGTGGGATGATGTAGCCTGGGGTCCGACTGGGGAATGGTGTCGGTAAAAGGTAAGGGTAGAAGCAGGAGGTTCAGATGATGCCGAATTTGGCCAGATCGCTGAGCTCCATGTCACCGAAGGCTTCCCAGGGACAGATGACAGTGATGTCTGAAAGGGCAAGAGAGTGTCAGGGCTGTGAACTGTGCACTGTCGGATAGCCATTATTATGAGTACTATGGATACTGTGCACCCTAGCAAAGCCATTATTAAGAGTACTTTTTTACTATGCATCATAGGGAAGCCATTATTATGAGTATTGTGTGTACTGTGCACCCTAGGATAGCCATTATTATGAGTACTATTAGTATTGTGCATCATAGGGTAGACATTATTATGAGTACTACTGGCACTGTGCATTATAAGGTAGCCATTATTATAAGTACTGTGTTCCCTAGAATGACTATTATAATAGAGTACTTATTGTACTATGTTCCACAGCTTAGCACTGACAGGGATTTTGTGATAGTTACCTGTGCCGAGACCCTCCATTCCTGGGATGTCATCTCCAAACCTGAGTGCCGGTAGAGGGAGGAAAATCGTATGAGCACAGAGAAGCAAACAGTAAATGCTAGTTTAGTTTGATTATGCAGCTTAATGTGAAGTTTTCTGATTGCCTGTCACTACCAGACAGCATGTGCAGATCGTGACAGCAGAGGTCCTTATAACCCTCCAGAGAGATGCCATGTACATGCTACCTGGCGTACATGCTGCCTGTTGTACTTGCTGCCTGTTGTACATGCTGCCTGGTGTACTTGCTGCCTGGTATACTTGCTGCCTGTTGTACTTGCTGCCTGTTGTACATGCTGCCTGGTGTATACGCTGCCTGTTGTACTTGCTGCCTGTTGTACATGCTGCCTGTTGTACCTGCTGCCTGGTGTACATGCTGCCTGGTGTACTTGCTGCCTGGTATACTTGCTGCCTGTTGTACTTGCTGCCTGTTGTACATGCTGCCTGGTGTATACGCTGCCTGTTGTACTTGCTGCCTGTTGTACTTGCTGCCTGTTGTACATGCTGCCTGTTGTACTTGCTGCCTGGTGTACTTGCTGCCTGGTGTATATGCTGCCTGTTGTACTTGCTGCCTTTTGTACATGCTGCCTGTTGTACATGCTGCCTGTTGTACTTGCTGCCTGGTGTCCTTGAGAGTAGCTTTTCCCAGTGGTCGTTTCCCGCTCCTGCTCCCCACTTACCCTTTCTGTCCAGGCTTTGGGGCCTTGCTCTTAAAGGTGCGGGTGGTTCTCTGCTTGAACTTGGGGGGTCCCTTCTTGGGACTGCTAGGTCCTACCACGGCAGTGGGGACAGATAAGGTGATTCCCGCGGGGCCTTCTCTGCTCATCTCTGGGGTTTACTGAAAAGTTTTGGGGGAGGGGAGGGTTTGAGTGCAGTACACACACCAGGAAGCAGTAGCCTTTTAACTCAGCATGTACTTTCTTTTTTTTACCCTATACTGCCCCCTACCTGTCACTTTCTTCATACTCATCTATCCACACTTACTGTACTGCTGTTGTACGCTGCTAATCCTTATCGATATCAATCCATCCATTCATCATCTAACCTCTTTATCCTGGTCAGGGTTTGCAGGGTTAATCCTTATAGATAACCTGAAATTAAACCCTGTTCAGTTACATAACCCTCGACACTTTCCAGAATAATCTGCATTATGTCTGTAATTACAGCCTATTTTTGGATCCCGTCAGACGCAGAAGCACAGACGCACAAAGGGGCCAACAGTGGCCTGTTTCTATTCAGGGCTGTATTTTCTGAGATTAGAATGAATGTGTTGTGGAATAAAATCCGTGCAAAAGTAAGGATATGTTACCGCCAACCTTAGGTTCCGCGGCATGTGGGATGGTGTACGGCAGCATCAATGCGGATTTATATAAGCAGCTCACCCATAGTCAGCAATTCTCACCCTTGGATACTTTGTAAGGGTCTTTGTAGGTCTGGCGCCCCTTGGAGTTTAATGTTCTTTCATGTTCTCTTTCCTCTCCACATCCCTTCTCCCATCATACCTGCTTTGTATCCCCGCATAGACAGGCAGGCGGCAGCCCTAGTGCTGAGGCTGGTTGTGTTTGTGACTTAAGCCTAAAATGGCTAAAGAATAAACCTAGGCTGTGTTATCCTGGGTACAAGATGATGTCCAAAAACCTGATCTCAAAGATGACAGCTGTTACAGCCACTTCTGTGCTATAACTGAATATGCACATTTGAATATTTGGATCTAATGTTTCATTAGTAGTTGTAAGAAAAATGTTGAGTCATATTTCTAGCATATGGATATTTCTATAGCTTTGCATTTGTCACAGTGTAAGACTTAAGCTTAACACGCAATTGCTTTATGTGATGAATTCGATTGGCTGCTGAGTTTAGTGTAAAAGCGTAAAGACAGCAGAAGCCTTGAGCCTAGCAGAGTCACGGCCTTGTGACCGTCACGTCATGCCATGCACATTTGTAGCAATCAGGAATTCGTCTTTTGTTTTGCATAATTTTAAGTTTATAGTAAAGATACAAACATTAAAGAAAAGACTAGATTCAAGACCTTTATTTTTTCAATAAGTGTCAAGTGTAAAAGAACTTTGAGATCCGAGGTTAGTGAATTATAGGGAGTGCGTGTGCATGTCTGCATGTGCCCTGCGATGGCCTGGCATCCCGCCCAGCGTGTACCCCTGCCCTGTGCCCTGCGAAGGCCTGGCGTCTCGCCCAGGGTGTACCCCTGCTCTGTCTTGCCTGGGACAGGCTCCAGGCATCTCTGCGACCCTTAGAAGTTGATAATGCGTGAGTATTATAAAGTGAGTAAATGTGAGTGAGAGCTTCCTCTAGATGAATGACATCATTTTTACGGCTTCACCCTCTCCGCATGATAGCATGCTTACCCAGGTGTTGCTAATGTACAGGTAATTAAGAAACGAAGCCAAGAAGAATTGTTTAATTAAAATCACATTGATTAATCTTTTTATAATGCCATTTCCCCGGGTCTGTTATGGCTTTTGTGTTCCTCTCCTCCACGCCTAGTGAATAAATACACAGCAGGTAGGATGGAGAGCAAATTGTACCTAATTGAATTTAGTTAACATAAACTCATCATTCCTCTTAGTATATGTTAATATACCCTGTCTGCAACACAAACTTTACATCTCGCCGTTTTCTCAACGTTCCTCATACTTTGCTGCTATCAAAGTAGCCTAAGGTGGTTAAGCTAACAGCTCCCCCCCCCAGGGCCAAAGCAGATTTGGGGGCTTCCACACTTTGCGGTTTCCTCATTGTGCTGACCCATTTGTACCAAGAGCCTATGTTTCCAGTGTCTAAGCATCTCCCTCTCTCTCCCTTACTGCTGCTGCTCTTACCTTGCTGCTGCTCTTACCTTGCTGCTGCTCTTACCTTGCTTCCTTGGGGCGTTTGGTCTCCCGTTCCTCCCTCCCTCTCTCTTCTTTCGGAGAGCAGGTGCAGTGATCAGGCTCTTTGGTCTGTGGATCCTCTTTACTTCCTCTTCTCTCTGCTATCTGTTGCTTCTCTCCACCTCCTCTCAGTCCTACCTTTTTATACTCATTCTACTGCCCACATCACCAGCATCCCCCCCCCTCCACCATGCACGGCGACAGGGATAAGAAGGTGTATTTTAAGGCCTGACTTATGGGTGGGTAAGCCTGCACTTGTTGGCAGGAGGTCTGTTCCCCCAAATCAGCCTCTTTGAATTGAGCTTCAGCCCTATTCTCTGAATCCCACCCTAAATATAGTCTCGTCCCAGAATAAACCCCACAAATATCTTGATTGCATTTCTTTTTCCTTTGCTTTTGTCAATAAGCATTTGACCTTCGTCAGAGTTAAAGAATGTTTCCATAATATTTGTTATCCCTTGCTGTGAGTTCATGTACCCTGTCTCCAGTTTTGCTCTTTTCCCTTAATTGGATTTGGCACCAGAAGGCTATATGTTTAAATACCAGGACTGGTTCTGTACCGTAGAGCTCTGTGTTTCACTGAACAGAGCCAATTAAATGTTACCGAAGATGTAAGATCAGCTGAGGAAGCAGGACAAATGGGGGAATGTGTCTGTCCACTTTATGTAACCGATAATTATTTCGAATTGTAGATTGTAGACTGAACAGCCGTTGGTTTCTTACCAATCAAATACTAGTCCAGTGATGCCCTGCAATCCCACTGTGATGCACCTTTCAAGAGCCAAATACCAACAAAGGTAATTTACCATATAATCCCACCTACTGTTACCCATGGTGGCTGCAGGTGATGCTTACCCAGAAAATAACTCCTTATTTTGTTTTCTCTCTGTACTTTTGTGATCTCTCTGTACTTTTACCCTGACACAAAAAAATCTGCAGTGTGTTTGATAAAAAAAAAAAAAAATAGTACATATGTGCTCAAACAAATTTGATGTGACTGTAAAATTATTAGCTTTTAAAGTTGATGCATCAGTCGTCATCAGCCAATGAAGAGTCAGAGTGTATAATTTTGATGAAATTTTATGATGCCTGTTTATGATGTTTGATAATGAATGACATGTGCTGGAAGTTGCCCCTGGGGAAGATTTTGAAATCTCAGTAATGTTTGGTGGACAGGAGGCCCACTAATGGATGGCTGAGAGCCAAGCATCTATTTAAACTGGTTCTAACCGGTTTCATGCATTAGAAATGTAATCCGGACATGACCGTGCATATATTCTCAGATATATACAACATTACTTTCTTGTTGAGGTCCGTGTTGGCGCAGAGGATGTCGGTGTGGCTGTATTCCTCTTGGACTGTGGTTTGAATCCTATCTGTAAACGTTTCATGTTTGTTTTGCGGTTTTCCCTTCAGTGCTCCGGTTTCTTCCCGCAGTCCAAAAACAACGAAAAGTTAGGTGAATTGGTGTTTCTGTATTGCTTGGAGTGTGATTGTCTGTGCGTCTCTGCTGTCCCGTTCAGCGTGTCCCTGCCTTGCGCCCTGTGCTTCCTGGTGTAGGCTGCACCCTCAGCGTAACCCCAAGCTGCTCAAGCGCTTATGAAACATAGATTATACTATGTATGATACATATGAAGTATGATTGTATACAACAAGGATGATAATAGCACTGCGAGCACTGGAGGTCGAATAGGAGGAAGGTTAAGGCCAGAGGTCTGTGTCCTGGAAGCCTTTGATTCATGTCCCAGAAAGACTTTGACGAAGAGCTTCGCCTGATCTGCTACACAGAATGGTTATGTGTATATTCATAAATATATTTGATTCATTGATATTATTTTGTTATTATTTATTAATATTATTTATTGATATTTTAAATCCTGATTTAATCCCGGTTCTGCTGGCAGAAGGCGATGCTGAGCAGTAGGTTGCTTCCCGGCTCAAAATTTCTAAGACAGCAGGACACAAGAACAGCGTAAAATACTATTATGATAAATTAAATATTACAAATGAAGCACCAGTGTACTATTAGTTGTTTAAAATAAATTAAGTCGGTAATAATGAAAAATGATTTCAATCCAAGTAAATGTAAAAGAAAAAAAAAAAACGAATTCCAAAAATTCTCAACAAAGTTTAATGATATTATTCGTTTTTCTGTTAACTATGAAGGAACTTTGGTACCGAGATTTTAAGGGGCGTTGTGCTGACCAATCAGCTAATACATCATGAAAACAACTAAAGTTTATGAAATAAATGTCGGAGTGTATAAGTGGAGACTTAATCTGCCATCTGCTTAAAAATGCTTAGCGAGAGAGTAAAAACAAAAAGAGTGCCAAGTGTAACCCTCAGCGCTAAAGCCTCATTGTGTAATATGTTCCTCACCTCTATTTTAAACCTTGTTTTTTATCGGCTAATAGCGGTTACCTTAATACCCAGCACACAAGGCATAATCTCCTCTAAGACATCATCACGTTTGAGCTTTGCAGCTTCTGTAAGCTAATTTGTAACCTGACGGCTTATTTCACCCATAACAGTTTACCTAACATTGGGTGGGTACCGTCTGGGACCGTAATCCATTAGAGAAATCAGGAAGTTTGTCTTTTGTAAATAATTACTTGGAATAATGTTCTGTGGGTGTCGTGGGACGTATTTGTAAGGGGCTTTCTGTCCCATGCTTACGTGTTGTAGGCAGAGTGATTACTCCTAGGGGGCAGTATCGACTTTCATGCTTACGTCTTGTGGGCAGAGTGATTAGCTCTGGGGGCAATATTGGCTTCCTGGATTAAGTTTGTTTTGGAGGGAGTGGGGGCAGAGGGGTTCAGTGAAGGAGCAGGACGAGGTTCACAGCGTGCTTTTACTTATGAAGGACGCAGCCAAAATAATGGATATCACCCGAAAACTGGCAGGATTTATTTTAGCCATGCATATTATTCCTGTATGTTTTTGGTGTTGCATTTCCTCCCACAAATCTGTTCTACATTTTCTTTGGCAAATGATGACAAATGCGGCCCATGATATTTATCTCCAGCCTAGTCTAACTCAGGCGATTTTGTTTTGTCACGGTTAATCATGATGACACCTTTTGTGTTATAGTTTCAACTGAATAAACCATGCAAAGCCAACAGGAGAATGGCCACTAAAACAAGGCCAAAGCGATGTGTACAGTCTGCATGCGGCCCGTCCATTATTCTTCAGGACCACCCCAGATTTTGGTCATCTGTCCTGAAAAAAATGAATTTCATTCCGGAAGGCGAGATGTCCCTATCGATTTCCTTATCAAACAGACCCAAACGTGCCTCTGGAATGACGTCACTAAGTGTCCGGGTGTCCAGTATTCCACAGGACTGAAGCGGCAACCCTTGTGTACAAAAGTGTTGCGAGGTCTGTACATCGTTAAACGGGTTATATATAACTCTGAGGCTTTCAAAAGAACAAAATAGCTACAAACAAA
Source organism: Mormyrus proboscirostris (assembly GCA_026779585.1). Classification (NCBI taxonomy): domain Eukaryota; kingdom Metazoa; phylum Chordata; class Actinopteri; order Osteoglossiformes; family Mormyridae; genus Mormyrus; species Mormyrus proboscirostris. The sequence continues at coordinate 6,842,307 of JAODKF010000103.1, forward strand.
CATTATTAATGCAGGTGTCTACTTTGGGCCATTGAAAGTGCCTTTTCTGGATTAATCAGTAATGCAGACCAAACAATGCGGCTAAATACAGACGCCGAACCCCGTGTGTCATGTTTTGCCCTGTTCGTTTGTTCTATTCAGGCTTGTTCAGGCTGGACTCCTGCTAAAAAAAACAGCCATGTGTCACACCCAGCCAGTTCATTCACACTCGTCGTCAGGGAAGCTCCCTGCTCTGCATCAGAATTTTATTGTCAGCCACTCCTTGTATCTTGATTATTTAATGACTAGTTTTCTGCTCTGCCTGCTTCTTTGTGCATGCCTGTGTTGTAAAATGCCAAGTGCTTCCGTTACTCGTCTTGTCTAATGATCTAAAAATGTACTTGTTTCCCAGTACTGTTGTTCGTTCGTTTAAGAAGCGTTCGGAGATCTTAGCTTACGAGTGTCCTGGCTTGACGTCCTTCCCGAAGAGGACAATTCTCAAGGAGCTCAACGCTGAACGGTTTGATAAGGGAGGCGAGAGCAACAGAGGAGGCGGCGCACAGAAAGCACGTCCCTGTGAGTGACCCAGCCCACCCCAGCCCACCCCAGCCCACGACTGTTTGAGAAAACATGGGAGGAGGAGAGGTGGCAGGGCAGTGCGGAGAGGGCTCAGGTGCCAGGCTGAGGCAAGAAAGCTCTCAGTTTGGGCTCTTTATGGGTTTGAAAGAGCCCAGATGGATTTACTGAAAGGTTCAGGAGAGGAAGGTGGGGAGCAAACAGATGGGA
>JAODKF010000103.1:6875043-6887575 GCA_026779585.1 Mormyrus proboscirostris
GGCCTGGGCAGATGCCTTCCGCAGCTCCCCGTCCCTGACGGGTGTGGTCTCTGTATATGAGGACCTAAAGAGGAGGGGGCTGGAGTTCCCCATGACCGACCTGGACGCCCTGTCCCCCATCCACACTCCACACAGGGTGCGTACATGCGGCGCCTGTAACACACTGACATCATAATGCCGTCCCCTAGGAAACCACTGTCACCAAACTTACTTTCTGCAGAGTGTGCCGGAGAATGAGTCATCTACTACGCCCCCTGCTGGATCCTCTGGCACAAGGCCACCCCAGAGTCCCCCACTCGCGCAGAACACCGGACCAATCATCATCACGCCTGAACCGGAAACGGTAACACCATGAGGGGGAAGCACCCTGCTTCAGGAGATGCTCTGTTTTTTCCTGCATCCATAACATATGGAAGAAGGTTCTGAACATTATAGCTTCTTACTCGCACAGGTGAGGAAGCTCAGAGCCGACCTGGAAGTGGTTCGGGGCAACCAGAAGGTGATGTCAGAGATGCTGAGCCAGCTGACCCCCAGCAACGCGCAGCAGTCAGACGTGGAGCTGCTGCAGGTTCGAGCCGGTCTCTCTGCCGCTGGGCGCCTCCTGGCCGGATGCTGGCCCTGTGTGACTCTCTGCTGCCCCCTGTGTGTCAGTAGCAGCTGTACACAGTGTGCAGAGACATGCAGAGCAGGGTGCTGGAGTTGATCCCCAGGCTAGCGGATGAAGGTCTGATAGGAGAGCTGTTGGCTGTCAACGATGACCTAAACAACACCTTCCTCAGCTACCACAGGTCCGGGGCCGCAAACCGCAATTCCGTTCGGGCTCCATGCATACGGCAGGCTGGGAGTTCACACTAAGTACACTTCTGCACTTGTGCTTTGGATTGTTCCAGAAACCAGCATTATTCCCTGTTTGTACCTAGGTTTGAGAGGCTTAGCAGTTCCCCACATGCTGCAGAGCGGGTAAGATTCTCATGGAAACGATTGTTTTTGTACCGAGTCAAAATAGCTGCGGTATTGATATTCTTTTTTTTTTCTTTTCTTTTCCTTCCCTCGCTCTCAAGCGATCTGACACAGTCTCCCCAGACCTAATTGACCTCAGTCTTGCTCCTTCCACCTCTCTTGCCAATCAGCCCAGCAGCCAATCGGATGCCACCACTTCACCCAATCAGACAGCCACACACAGTAAGTGCCACAGAGAATTATTTTTTTGGGGTTGTCTGTCATTCTGTCAGGTGAATTTGTGAAACCACCTTGTTGCCGATTCAACTACCCCCCCCCCACTCCACCCTCAGGCACAGAGGTGGAGGATGAGTTTGACATGTTTGCTCAGACCAGGAACAGCTCGCTGGCGGAGCAGAGGAAGTGGTAAGGGTACTCAAAAACCCCCCTAACTCCTCCGTAGCTTTTGCAAAATGGACTTCTGTCGCTTCCGCTGTGCCGGTGCTTAGCTTCTTCAGGCTTTCACATGCACGTTTTATCAGCATTTGAAATTTAAAATGGCTTCACACTCATGACTAACGTAGTAGCTCTAAATAACAGATCTAAAACTTCCCGGACTGATTGTGAAGATAAATATGCTGCATGGCAAATATCAGATTTCGTTTTGTGTTCTTGTATTCATACTTGATACCTATTGGGATGTATTGGTGCTGTAATATCAGAACTGGTAATATTTATATACTTCTTAAAAATGTCTTCTTTCAGAATAATATGTTTCGTATTTGTTGTAAACAAGAACAATAATAGAATATTTATGACAGCTGTTTGGCTGCCAGCGTTGTTTTTGAGTCTCTCCAGCTGTTTTTAATGCATACTTTAGCAAGTCCGCCTTTTTTTGTGGGGCGGGGGCGTATTTCACGATGCAGGGAGTGGGGTAATCTGTTAGCTGGCTAGATTGCGTAAACAGTTCTAACAGGTCAAGGCTTTCCTATGGGAATTTGGCGAGTAGCTTAATCTTGTCATGCTGTCTTTTGCCAAAATGTTTAATAAAGTTACCCAACTAGCAAGATTATCCCCTGCAGCATTTTTTTATTTTTTAATTTTTTTTTTAAGCGTCAAAACAGACTCTGCACTTCCGGCATTAGGAATCGCATTAGACCACCTAATGCAGCTCAGGAAGCACGCTGGCATGTTTGTCCTGCAGTTTTTCTAGGCTGCGCCTTTAATTTGTGGAGCTTTTGCCCTTGAGAAGAGGAAGCCCAGAGCCTAAAACCCTGTAAAAACAGCTTTTCTACTGTATAGGCATTCTAAGGATATACGGTGAATCTCGATATGCGTACTTCACTGTGCTTGTGCTCTTCTGCGCCGGTTTTACGTCGTCATCCATTGCTGTACGCCAACTCCAGTAATCAAGAACAAAAGTACCCTGGATATTGGCTCTGCCCCCAAAAATATAAAAGATACATCGGTTGCATCCTCGCCAAACGAGGCCAACCCCATTGCGGCGCAAGTTCGTTCTTGTAAGGCAAGTCAGCAAGATCGGTCTTGCTGAGACCACAAGTACAATCATGGTATTCAGATTCACCCATGGTCATCAATGGCATGTCATGCTTGGAGTTTAAGGTCTAATCCTGTGTTTGCTGTTAAGTGTCCGGTACGAGGACCCTGGGGCTATAGAAGGACTGGCTGGAGCACTGGACAGCAGACTGCAGGTGACCGGGCCGGTCAGTACACTCCCCCTTACATAACCATGCATCTTTTTTTCCAGAAATAATTTAGAAACCCTCTATGATCAAATATTATTCAATTTTATTTGCAGTGTTTCCCACTTTGGATCAAAGTCTTTCTATGAAATGTAAACATGCAATATGACATCGGTGTGTGTGTATCTGTTCAGATGTTAAAGTCTGCCGTGTGAGTAAGAATCTGTGTCCATTTTATGCATGGTGTTTGTTAAAAATGTGTGTATCCTCACGTACTGGTGTCTGTGTCTGTAGTACTGGTGTCTGTACATGTACATGTGTGTTATCTTGTTGACCATGTCTATACTTCAGTGCTTTAACCTAAATGACTATAAACAATCATGCCTGGGTGTCTAAAGGACAATCCAGATTGATTCTTCTCTTCCTTCTCCCATTCTGATTGGTAAATGAGGAAGGGAATTATGGGTCTTATGTGCTGAAGAGAGCTTGGATGGAATTGTTTGCATGCTGTGCACTGTTTTTTTTTGTTTTTTTTTTTTTTTAATAATCCCTCTCATGCGACTGTAACTTATAATAATCGATCCTTTATCGTCCCCATGGGGAAATTCGTTTTACGTTTCCCTCAACTTGCGAGCAAGCTGTCCTCAAAGGGGCCAGTGGACAGACTTTTGGGGCGCCCAGGGGAGCTGGGGGTTAAGGGCCTTGCTCAAGGACCCGCAGACATGCTGAGGCTGGGTTAGAACCGGCGACCTTGTGATTACAGGCACACAGGCTTAGCCCACTGAACCACACACTGCCCTAAAGAGATGTGTAAAGGAATCCGTTATGGGATAGATTTGTGGTCTAACTGCTCAGGGAATGAATCTCAGTGCAGGGCAGACATATCCTAAAGGTATTTAGAATTATGGTATCTTTTTTTTCCATGCAATGGGTGCAATGCAGCATAAATGAATACATTATTGTTTTGCTTGGATTCCTGTCTCCTATCTCTCTCCTCTGTTAATTGGAGTTGCGTTACAATGCCGGTTGTGAACCACATTAACCCATAGACCTGCCGTCCCTCAGATCCCCACCTCCCAGGCGGCGGTGATGGAAGACATTGAGAAGTGGCTCTCTGAGGATGTGGTAAGAGATGGCAGGTGCCCCCCCCCCCCACCTCCTCCTAAGTACTAGGCAGCAGGATCAACGTATTTCAGTATCCAGTAAATACTAACAAAACAGAAGTGTGTTGACCAAATGTTCATTTTGATGATACAATACACTATTTTTACCAGGCGGGCAGTTTTTTTTCAGCTAGTTGCTGTCATCTGCATTTCCATTTATTAATTTTGTATCTAAATATACAGTAGAGATTAGACGCATCGTGTTGATGCTGTGTCTGAATTATGGTTTATGTTCTTTTGCGATGCAGAAGGACAACACTGGAGAGAGCGATGGCGTCACAAGTGAAGGTGAGTCTTCCTAAAAGCTGTTGTCAGCGTGATGCACAACATATGTCAACATAATTATTATATCCATTTGGCAATATTTATATCTGAGCCATCCCTGTGGAATTCTGTACAATACTTTCCTTTATGTGTCTTGCGCTGTTATGGTTTATTTTTGTATCATTTATTGTTACGGTCTTTTAATGTGCAAACGTCTGCATCTGCATTATGTTTGCCAGTGTATTGACAGTTTTGTCCTGTTCAGTTAAATCCATCCTGTGTGTCTGTGTGTGTTGTGTTTTTTTTTTTTTTTTTTTTAAAGAGTTTGACAAGTTCCTGGAGGAGAGAGCAAAGGTGGCTGATCATCGCCCCACAGTTCATAACACAGCCCCAGCCCTGGCTCGACCCCAATCGCAGCCCTCTCGCTCCGACGAGACGGCACATGACCAGCTATTCACGCTCTGAGATTCTGAAGGAGCTGCGGCCGTGGGTCTGCAGTTAAGGACGTGCAGAGTAATGGACGCATGGAGTGGATGGTGGACCAGTGTGCTGTAGTGTATGCGATGGGGGCGACCGCGTCCCGTTTAAGCATCACACCTGTTAGAAGAAGGAGATAGACAAAGGCAGAACTGTTAAATTAATGGAGAAAATGTTGTAACTTACTCTGAAGTATTATGAAGTAGTTGAATGCTGTTGGAACATGCCTAGTATGTTTATTATGTAAAAATGCAGCTAATCTTTTGGTTTTGGGTGGATGAAGAATCAGTTTAATTGAATGTGGATGCACTACTGGTAATGTGAAATGTTAATGATAATTATGATTCTGGTGAAATAATTATTTTGTCTTTAATCAGGACTAACTGAATTTCTATGGGGATGTTGCTTTTCCACAGACTTAAAACCTGTTTAATCAAAAAGGTATATATAATAAATGATATTGGTGTCCTCCACCTGTAGGTGGCACTGCTGGAATATGGGGTACATGAACGATTACCGTGTTCTGTTTGGTCTCTGTTTGAATGCAGTGAGAGTTTCTTTCTTTTTTTTTTTTTCTCCATACTCAGCCTCCAGCAAAGGTGCATCTCATCTCCACTCCTGTTTGATTTTTTTTTTTTGTTGTTTTTTTTTTTTTTTTTATGGATAGGGTAGCATCTGTAGCTAGAAGGGTGTCCAATAGGAGGAGCTAGAGGTGACACGCCTACTCTTTGCAGATTTTTTGCAGATAGCTTATTCTTGAGTGGTTTCACGCAGAGTGTGGAGTGGTAGGGATGAGAATCAGCACCTCAAATCAAAGCTGTGATGCTTTCTTGGAAAAGAATGAATAGGACCTTTCAGTTGAGGAGGGTTAATTCCTTGGTGTTTAAGTATTAATAGGATGTTGAGCTTGAATTATTAGGTAACGGACCATGAAATTGACCAGTGAAATGGTTTGGTTACTGGTTTGTGGTGAAACAATAGCTAAATCATCATTAGAGGCTTGTACTTTACTGGTCAGTCTGTGTCTTTGTTCTTACCTCTGGTCATGAGCAATGGGTAAACACCAAAAGAACGGTCAATAGTTAAAAAAAAAAAAACCAAAAAGCCAGAAATGATGTTTGTACACAGGGCTACTGGGCTCACGTTCTGTCACAGCATGAGGAGCTTCCAGGGACATTGAAATGGAGTCATGGTTCGTTCTTTTTGGTTGACAAGGGGTCAATTCAGGTGGTTTGGACAAACAAGTCGTCACACTGGGCAGAGACCTAGGGAACGCTGCTGGGATTATTTCTCCTGGCAGATCTGGGAATGTCTGGGAATCCCCCAGAATGAGTCAGTGGCCTCGGAAAGAATAGTCTAGCCTGACCTCGGCGTGCTGTCACCGCGACCCTCAGCAGAAGTGCTCTGGAGATGACTACAACAGAGTAAAAACACTAAAATTAGTGCTCTATCCCCAGCATAAGCAGACAACCATGGACATAATTCTTGAGAAAGTTCTGACTTCTTACGAATTGTTTATGTGCATGAAGCCCGGAATGTGTGCAGGAAGTAAAAGGGGGTGTTTAGGGGAGGGAGGGGGGGGGTATTTTTAAGAATAAAATTATCATTTTTTAGAGGTCACTTGATACCACAGAATTAAGTCCTCAGCCCCAGTTCCAAGAAAACAGACGCCCAAGTCACTGTCAGTTGAAAATAAACAGCGAATCCTTGACTACCATGTGTGGCTGTAGACTGTATTGGCTGTTCCTACCATAGCAGATACAGTGTTTTTCACTTGATAGTCCCTTCTTCTTTGCTGTGTTATTGCATTTGCGTTCAAGGATGTCTGAACTGATAGAAAGAGTACATAATGACTTCAAACAGCCCAGACACGGAGAGAGAGGGGCAAACCGTAAAGCTTCAGCACTAGCCGGGGCTAGGAGGAGGAGCATATTGACATGACTTTCTGGTCAGTTAAAAAAATTGTGAGCTTCAGTGGCCGACAGTACCGTTAAAGAGGGAGGTGGAAGCAATGGATTGAAAACATACTGGAGGCAGTTGAAGGAAAGGGTTAGACTTTGGCGACCACTTGTACTGCGGTGTGATCGGTTCCGCGAGAGAGGCTGAACTTCAGGTCATCCTCCACTTCACGATGAGTTGCTTTTTGGCCTGGCCTGTGAGCATCGCCCTTCTGATGTGCTGGACCATCCCGGGTTTCTCCAGCGACCAGTCGATCGACGCTCTCTCCACGTCTGTGCAACAGCATAAACTCCACTCCGAGAGTCTCCAAAGCCGGGGTGTCCTTGGGACGGACTTATCTTTCCTCCGGTCCAGGTCCCAGTACGTCTCCTCGGTGCTGCCGGTCCGACCGTACTCACTCTCCATAAATGCGGACGACTACCATTACACCCCGAAACCCAAACACCTTCGGCCAGCCAGACTGCTGCGAATTCTGGGCCCGTCCTTCGATCCGTTCTGGATGTCGATCGAACGTCCTGCCAACGTGGGAATGTGGGTCTCAGTAGGGGTGATTTCGGGGTTGCCGTCAGAGGAGACTGCTTTCCGGGACACCCGGCCATCTGCAGTGACCAATCACGTCGGCAGCAGCAAAAGTTTCAACCTGAGCACCTCCCCAGAGCTAACGGAGGGGGCGGCTCGCTACCAGAGGAAACTGGAGATGGAAGCAGAGGAGCTGGATCTGCATTTCTTCACCCCCGAAATGGCCGGTTCGCTCCGGGCCTGGCTGGTCCACACAGCTACCTGTGGGCTCCGCTACCAGTGGGTTGACCTGGGCCCTGTATTTTGGCCCCGGTGGGTTCGGCACACAGACTGCGAACAGTCAGGAACCTCGCAGAGCTGTTCCTTCCCCAGCGGCATGTCCTGCAGACAGGCTCAGGTCACACAGATTAAAATCCTGGCCTGGCACTGCTGGGGCAATGAGGACAGAGGCAGTGAGGTAATGGGAGAAGCCGATTCGGGGGCCTCCCTGTTCGGCAAGCGCTGTGTTTGGCGCCAGGTGCCTTATCCTGTTGTCACGGCCTGCAAATGCTCTTGCAAATAGTTACGTGGTTAATGATATGTTCAGATAACTTGGGGAGCGGACCGACTTACACAGTCTCTCCCGAGCACTGCTGTCTCATTTGAATCTCATGTTTTTGATTCCTTTTATAAAAAAAAAAAATACTATACTTTTTTTTATTTAACAGATCCTCGTAGGTTAATTAAATCTGACTGACATTATCCGTATCACCGTTGACTTCAAACTGATAGCCGTGCTTGCCACTACCAGCCGCTCTTGTTTTTGCTTCTCACATGAAATGATTACTCAGTTCAATAAACTGTGAATGTCATGTCCTTCTCAAACAGACATTTGTGTTGGGATACATTATATCCATAATGTAATAATAACAATGGTGGCAAATGATTGCATTGATATGTGGGGTGTGACTGTGTACATTATAAATAATGAGAGAAGTCATTGTTCATGTTGCTAACTATAAGTGTTACAATGACATTCCAAATGCTGACGTCTGACACTGATATACTTTTGCTTAGGTGTGCACACTTCTTAAGAGCACCTTCTGACACTACAGTGCACTTTACTTTTTGCAAAGTCCTTTTGGTAGCTATTTTAAAACAATGCCGTTTCTGTCCAATTAAGGAAGTACAGTGTGAGCTGTCTAGTGACACTAACTCCCCATCATGTCACTGTTGTATGAATGAGAGTGGCAGAGGTTAGGGGACTAATTGGAAAAGGGATATAGGAAGTGAAACAGGAACTTCAAACAGGTGAATGGACCTTCAGTAGGTGACATGAAATCGACACATTGATCTATCCTCAGTTTTTTGTTTTTTGGTTTGATGACTTGCCCAGTGGCAGACTACAGGAAATTTCTTTGACAATAATGTCTGGTAAGCATGGTGTGTTCATTATGTCCTGTGGTGGATTACCGTCTCATACGCAGTGTACCCTGTCTGGAGCCCTATGCGGCTTACAAGCCAGCACACTCCAGAACCCTGGACTGGATAGATGGATGGATGTAGTTAATAATCCAGTCATTCTAGTTCAGTGGGATCAAAGTCTGGCTATCGTGTCAGTCAAAGAAGAATAATGAAGCAAAAACGTCATTCTTTCGCTGTCTTGGTTTGCAAACTTACTGTAGGTTTAGAGCTTAGACCTGGCTGGGGCAAGCAGAAGGGATCTTTAGAAGTCTGCTCTAAGATTAAGGGCCGGAGGAGGGATGCTCTCATTTGCAGAGTCAGGAATCGGTACGGTGTGTCCATCTCAAACTGCACCGCTTAGTCATTTTCCAGCTCGACAGTCTTGTGTAGAGGCCAGTAAACGGGTAGAAACTGCCATATCAGTTGCTTCTGTTTGGCAGCTGGCCGTATGGAACGCCGGACAGCTCTCCCACGCTGACTTTACCCCTGTTTTACATTCATTTGTTCTTGCTTTCTTTCCCTTTTTAGAAACCGTGGCTTGATTTTTGACCTTGTATATCTGTCCTCTCTCACACCTCATCATGCCCCCCACCCATTGTTTTGTCTATCACAATGCTTCATTTACATGCTTCCGAGTTACCCAGCCAATACTTATCTAACATGAAGGCCCTTTCATCATTAGCTGCTATCCGGTTGCCTTGGGTTGAGCAACAAATGTTTGGAAATTCATGGTTTGGAAAAAAAAACTTATTGACAGCTTCAATAGGTGTAATGTGACAGAAGGGGAACTTTCTGAACTGAAAACCCCACTGAAATGACGACCATCGGCCATTAGGGGTCGACAGAAGCGCATAATTAGGTACTGTCCGTTAAAGACGGACGTTCAAAGTGAGTGAGTTTGTCTTAGGTTGATGCCTTATTTCACAAGGTTACTTCTTTTCTTGTCGTTTAACATTTTCCCTTGGTTAAAGGATGCAGTTTGTTTCCTACAGCTTAGATAGGCTAAGTATTGCAACGTGAGACGGAGAAAAATCAAGAAAATGACAATTTGTTGTACACTTATCTCTTGGCGAAGCTTTTCCACGCTAGTTGATCTGCCCTGTTGAATAACGACTGCATATATTAAAAGCGTATTTTATAGGCGGCTCATTTACTGTATCGTACTGTAGTCGCGACGGAACAATTTTTGCATGATTAGTATCAGTTTTATGCTGTTTTTGAACGCATTAATGATATTTTGACATTGCTATAGTGATTGCTGAGAAACAAAAGCAAAAGGTGAATCAGGCTGATCGTTAGCACTTGAGGGGCACAAATATCCTAACTAGTAACTCAGTTACTAGTCAAGTACAAATGACGAACCGTACATCCTGATTAGTGATTAACAAATATGGTATAAGTACGTAACTAGCACTTATTTTCGGGTTAATTAATACATTAAGTGTATATTACTACCTTTGTGTCCCCTCATGTAAAGTGTTACCGGCTGTTTTGGGCGTAAATCGATAGATAGGCAAAACGTCAGTATATCATTCAGCATTAAATTTGCCGTTGATCAGTCCATTTATATTAGACTTCTTTAGTTAATAGATAAAAGTGTAGCGAAAACAATCCAGATTTCCCGTTATATTCCTCTATTTCCTGTCAAACGCTTTGGGTAGATTCCCAGGTCAGTGATGAATCATCGGTTTATCGCCACTATTCTCAACTCCCGGATGAAAAATGTCCGGAAACTCAACGCAACCCGATTTGCCCTACAGAGATCGCGTATCAGTTGACATGAATGTGTCAACGTCTTGCTTGTGTGACTGCACTGTTTCTTTGCCCCAATTCCTTTACCGTCATTGTCAGTAATCAAGGACGCCCAAGTGCCCTTACATGGAATTTGCACCCTGCCCTGTCAGAGGTACACAGATTGGTAGGGTGATGTCTGTGCCATTTGGGGTTTCTTATGGAGAACATATGATGTTTATTGGTCAACGTGCGTTTTGCTGGCCTCTTTTTGAAATGGTGCCAGATGGGTGCTTCTGAGTGTAGGTTTTCGGGAATCCATCTTCTCTCCATCCCTTAAGTGGCGTCAGGTAAGTCGCCTGTCGAGTGAGATGTGAGATCATGGTTAGGCGGGGTGCATTACGGTAACCGCACCTCACAGTACGTCTGTTATGCCCAGACATTGTAAAACTAGCACGTGTGTGTGGTTAACTTGTATAAATATCCAGTCAAAACCTCCTTATTTTCATAAATAGGGTACGTTTTCCATCCATCCATTTTTTTGAAGCTTCAATGTTGTGGGGGTCCGGAGCCTATCCTGGAGCCTACGGGTGCCTGGCAGGGCAATTTTACATTGTATTAAATGTAGATGCGCCCGTGTGTGTATACAGGTATTAAGTGCACTCTGCTAATCAGATGTGTTTCCTCCCTGAGATATGTATCAGTATCCAAGGCAAACGAGCGTTTCTTTGCTCAAAGTGCCCAAACACGGTCACGGACCCAGCCAGTGGTTTTTGGTTGTTATTTTTATATTATTTTCAATTGTCTTTTGCAATACAGTTTAGTTTTATTTTACTTTCCAGTAAAGTTTTCATGTAGTTCAGTCTAAGTTTTAGTCATATTACTTCTAGCGATAGACTGAAATACACGGTGCTCATTATGTACTAATGACCACAGGCCAAAAGGCGTTCCACATATTATTAATGGTAATTAAAAAAATCGTTACTCTAGCTAAATAATATTTTAAAAATGTAACCAAGTTTTTCACGTTTATTTTATTTGTTTTGGAAGCAGTTCATGAAAATGTTATATTTTTATGTTTAGTATTTGTTAATGGGCAGGCTGTCATTTAGGGAGGACCACAAGAGGTGAGCAACATACCAGCATGTCAGCCAACCATCATGGGAAAGGGCAGATGAATGAATGAGTGCAGCTGTCATACTAAAGCATGATTTTGTGCTGTATTCATGGGAAATTCTTAAGCACACATAGGCTCACACATGATGGAACAATTTTATTAGAAAATATAAAGTTATTTAATTCTGTTAACGCATGTTAAAAGTCACAATATTAAAAACAAACAAATGCATGATATCCTAGCAGTCACCTTTCAAAAATCATTTTTTAGAAATACTGTATAAAACGATATGATCAGAACACACTAAGTCTGCTTTAAATGCATCGATTGGTGTCAAGACACGGTGTACAAACTGCATAGGTGATTCCAGCCCCAAACACACACACACACACACACACACACACACACTATTTGCATATTGGAGCTACATATTACACTAAAAGTGCTGGGTTATCATTAAGATGCTACGTTTCAAACTGGAACAATCCCAGAAGAGACGAGCTATACCGTTCAGCCAAGTACTTACAGGGAATGTGTAAATGCATTATTATTTTAAGCGACGCTTGAGAAGCAGTTTTAAGTGCCTGTTACTCACTTTCTCTATGCTTCGCTACAAGTTGAATAAAAAAAAAAGAAGAAATGTATCAAAATTTGTATATTCCAAGTCCCACCGTTGCTATGGCAACGCAGATGCCCAGAATTAACCGAAGGAGAGAAGAAGGCATGAGTGAGGTTGGGGCTTGTGCTTGTGTCAGCAGGTTCCCTCCTGCAAATGGAAAAAAAAATGATTACTGCTTCATGTTCTTGCAGTTTCTATGCACAGTTCTAATCAGGGGAGCAGCATGATGACCACAAGTAATGGCTTAAAGCATATATAGCCGAAGTCAAGGTAGACTTTTTGTAATGATTTTCATTACTCAAAGGTACAACGATGGAGCCACGTGGGACTTGTGTTCATAAGTCAGGCTCACAATAACTGACGTGGTCTGGGTGGGACGTTTCGGCAGGAGGTCTTACCCCATTTGTCGAGAGTAGAGTGTTTGTGGCTCATGTCGTGACTGCCCTCGGTAAAGCTTAGCATCTTCTGTAGATCGTCAAAAACCTAAGAGTACAAATGGTAACTGTACCCAAATCCACTGTCCCATGTTTCTTTTCAATAGAACGACAACACATCCAATTTAGAACAGCAGTTGTAGAACACTGAAACTATGGTGTGA
>JAODKF010000103.1:6890024-6902205 GCA_026779585.1 Mormyrus proboscirostris
CCAGCTCCCCAGGCCTCTCCCAGCTCCCCAGGCCTCCCCCTCACCTCGACGTTGAGCTGGAAAGCTCTGACCGCCTCCTCCAGCAGGCCCGTCCTCTCCTGCTCCGTCAGCTCGATGCTGTTCATCCTGCTTCTGTACAGCTGCTTGAAGCGATTTGGGCTGCTCACCCCGGGGAAAGAGAAGAAGGACAGACCCTCCCCGTTCTTCAGCTCCAGGGACTTCTGGGTAATGCGTCCCAGGACCTGTCCCCCTGACAGGTCTCCAAGGTAACGGGTGTAGGCATGGGCCACCAGATATTCTGGATTTTCTTTGCCCACCTGTGAACAAGAGGGAGAGATTCCAAGTATGAAAATGTGGCCAAAACCTTCTGAAATAAGTACTACAACATTAACAAACAAACAAACAAACAATCTTAAAGTAAATTAAACTAGAACAGAGGCAGTACCTGTCTCAGCCTCTGTGTGTATCTCTGTGTAGCTGCAGGGACAATGACTCTCTCCCTCCAGTTTTCTCCATAAAAGTGTGCGAGGTCCTTCTTCAGTGAATCAAGTCGGGCCAGTTCTTGGGGAAAGTATATTGGTGCCACACTTGGATGGGCGGCATTTCTGTCCAGTTCCTCTTCCAGAGCGTTATAGATCTCATACAGAGAGAACAGGAGGAGCTGTGGAGAGAGAGAGAGAGAGAGAGAGAGAGAGAGAGAGGTTAATAGGATTAATTAACACATCATACATGCTAGACATAATTCACCCTACATGGAGTGACAGGGCTTCAAATGTCTGATCAGCAGTCACAATGGAAAAATGATTATATTCATCATAGTCATATTTGAATTTTTGCAAATGTGACATTTGTAAATGGAAATGAGATATTTATTAGTTAAGGATATACATTTGTAACTTTAAAATTTGCAGGTTTGAGTCCCCGGAGTGACCTTGCTATAGTGCCCTTAAATACAGAATTTGACATGAACAGCTACGTAAACACTTCAAATTTGCTTTGGATTGTCAGATAAGTAGCTTAATGTGACTGTGTGGGGATTACGTGGTATTGCACAGTACTGTGTGCTTAGTGAAGCATAATTATTTACTTAAGATATCTAATTATTACCTTATACTGGGAGAGAGTTATTTGTCCCTTCTGGAAGTTCTGCATAAGCTGCGTGTTCTCCGCTGTGACGTGGCTCTCCTTTGTCGCGGTCTTTATTTGCTCTGACAGGTCGCTGGGGAGTGGGATAGATAGAGACACGTGAACACAAAAGGACACATTGATGGCCAGGTGTCACGGGAGAATCAGCGCGGCGCTGCGAGAGACTGGCTACAATATAAACAAAGGCATCCGGCAAATTTACAGCAGCGAGAAGCAGAACAGAGAACCAACGCGCATCCCGTGTGGTGGACAACACCAAAATGCTGTGTCTTTTTGCGGGAAAGCCCGCAAAACCGTTGAAAAGTGGAAATTAAATCACTGCACATAAATGTAGTAATGAAAAAAAGATTATAAAAATAAGATTAACAGCTGTTGAAAAGTTTTGAAAGAAATACCTTTCTGTGCTCTGGACCGTTTCGATCTGTCTCTTGCCACCACTGTCCATCTCTGTTAATAAGGACGTTTTTGTCAGTGCGTTGAACAATTACAGTTTAGTAAAATTGCAGTATATTTTAATAACGGTGGCATTTAAAAGTACAAATACCAAAACGTAATCATTACATTTCTAATAGAGTATTTTTCTTATATCTTCTTACCTGCGGTCAGCTTCTTTTTCTTTTCTGTGTTTTTATTTGTATAGGTTTCTTTGGTAGGCTCTTCTGAGCTCTTCTCGGCGGTTCTTCTGAACTTGAGTCGACTGTGTTACTCGCTGTTACAGTCTCCTTTTATATTGCGTGTAAACCCTCCTCCCCCTTTGTAATAAAAGGAAGTGAGAATGTTGACTCAACAGTGCCATAATACGCCGCAGAAAGGAAAAAGAAGGCAGGGATCGAGCAAACCGTGACGGCGCACTTTTCTGCAGTTAGAGGACGGGGGCAGTGTGATGAACCGTGACTCAGCAAAAGGACCGGTCACACGAATCACATGGGTGTGTTTTCTCTTTTGTGTGCTGCTACACATTAGTTCCATTTCTGTTAGGGTTTAGTGTCTGGTCGTTTTAAACTGCGGAATCGGAAAGTTACATCGAATTGCTTATAAAGAGAGTTCACACGGCTGTTTAAAACAACCAAATAAACTGTATAGTTGTCTTTGTTTCTGAAATAAGTGAAGATTAGAAGTTTGGTCATTTTTTAAAAAAGTATCTAATGCAAAACGAATATCATTTAACTCTAGAAAGCATTTCTATATTTCACGTTTTGATGTGTTTAAGAAAAATCTCCACGTTCCTGTTTTGTCGGCTTCTTGATTGTTTATCTGACATTAGTATTTAATGGCTATAAAACACTAATGTGAAAGTTAATTTAAATTGATTATGAGGTGGTTCCACGCTGCAAGTCATAATGAACCATAAAACTGCTTAGCACAGTTTACAGGCTGATTAAGTGTCCGCAGCGTCGTTTTGTCTGGTGCTGAGATTCATCGAGATTTTTAAAAAAGGTCTGTGACTTTAAATCTCTACCATGACGCAGCATTAAGGGAGGGAGCTGAAGGCATGGGGAGAGGAAAGGGAAAGAGGAAGGGGGGTGAAACCGTGACTCAGCAAAAGTTACCAGCGGCAGGGGAAGGAGGCGGGCCGTCGCGTTCCCAGAGAAACAAAGGGGTGTTCGGGCTGGTAGCTGCATTGATCTAACAAGTTTGTCTTTTTCTCTGTCATTTATATTTCACTTTAGCTAAATATTGTATTTCAAAGCTAATAGTTATAAGCTTATTGGATCTATGAATTGCCATCAAGCTCTTTTGCCATTCAAACGTTTTTGTTTACATTTATTTAAAGTACGTTTATTGTTAAAAGTTGATTTCATTTAGAGCCAATTTGTTAGTTTCTGTATTTATCTACATGGTTTTTTTAATGAAGAGCTACCGGATACAGGTCCGTACGATACGGATTTTGCAGTTTAAAAACACATGGTACATGTGAAATAAACCACCGTTCACTATTTCCGTGAAGCTAAACTGTAAAAGCAACGATATCACTGATACATAAGCACATGGAAAACTTCATCTCCATTTTCCTTGCAAAAAATGTCTATGCTAGGTTTCTTGCCAGCGGCAATCACAAATTATGTTCGTTATCATGTATTCGTTAACATGATGTATTCTGTCACACATGTTTTTTCTTGCCTAATTGGGTGTGAAGCCTGCCCTGTGATCTTGCTCTGAGCAAGTGGTAACTATCTCTAAATCTCATTTAAACAGGGCAGTGATTATTCCTTACTGGCGTGGCTGCACGATTCTCGATAAAATATGAGTCAGGATGTTTTCCCCACTCAGAATTTAGATCCAGATTTTCCCAATATTCTTT
This sequence comes from Mormyrus proboscirostris, assembly GCA_026779585.1. NCBI lineage: Eukaryota > Metazoa > Chordata > Actinopteri > Osteoglossiformes > Mormyridae > Mormyrus > Mormyrus proboscirostris. The sequence continues at coordinate 6,893,473 of JAODKF010000103.1, forward strand.
ACCAATATATTTTTCTCTTTTATTGGAACTGTAACATTAACTTTGCATCACCGAAAAGGCACAGTCCTAATTTTTAACAAGCAACTGATTCCTAACAAATTGTTGTTACGAGCAATTCGTAATGTTCCAACGAAATACACAAATAGACGTAACCCCTTTTTTGTAGGAGCACAACGTTATTGCTCTAACGAGTTGGGGAAAAAATCTACTGTAGCATAAGAACATAGCTGTACCGGAAGGGCCGTATCAACTGACTGAATCATTTTGTTCTTGTTTTCGAAACTTTTTCCTTTCACCTTGTCGCACATATTAGATTTCATTTTGAGATCTACCGCTTTTCCTGTGTTTGGTTCGTCTCGTGCTGTAACGCAGAACGAGATCGCATAGTGTGACTTTTGGGGTTTTGTCGTCGTTGACGATGACTAGTGGTTTTGGGTTTCAAGTCTTGTTGTGCTTCATTTTTGTTATTATTAAATTGTCCATGGCTTTTATTGGCTAGCATCTTGTCTGGTGCTCGATCGCCCGAAGTCTTCCCTGGTGGTCTAGTGGTTAGGATTCGGCGCTCTCACCGCCGCGGCCCGGGTTCGATTCCCGGTCAGGGAATGAAAACTTTTCACGTGCTTGAACAGTTTCCTCCGTTAATGACGTTTTCTGATATATGCTGTCTTGATTCTGGGATGATAGTTCTCATTACCTGCAGTTCCACATATATAGAGTGCAGGATTTGTTCTTAGGTTTCCTGGTTCCTGGTTTTCCAGTCCTCTGCACTGGTCTGTTTTTTGTGCATCTCATCTGAGAGCCGTCCATGCAGGCAGCAGCCTCAAGTCCAATGGGTTACCCATGTCCTGCAGTGAGCGGTCTTAAGGTCTTGGGGGCCATTTGGTGGAAGGCCTGGCGTTATGGATGATGGGCCCAGGTTTGGGTGCTCTGTTTCAGACAGTGTATGTGAAAGCCAATAAATGTGTTTTATCCAAATGCTGAGTCCTAGTCACGACAGTTTGACAAACATGGTTGTTTATATCAGCTGTTGTCTAATTTACACAATATTAAATGTCAAACATGGGTAAAGAGAGTTATTTTTATATGGTTCTTCCGAGGTAAATTTGCGTTTTTGCTTTTCAGTTCTGAGATGCTGATACGGATGTGAAAAAGGGAAATTAAACTTTGGAGTTCTGAAGTTTATGTATACTTGTATGTAAATTGGCAGTACACTTAAAGTAGCACAGGGTTCTTAAAAAGTTATTTACTTGTTTATATTTTTCATAGTTCAATGGCATTATGTTGTTTTAACTTCCATGTACCTATAGCTACGTGTGTAGATGTATTTTTAGGAAAATTGGAAAATTGCTAACCATCTCCTTACAAAAGGTCGCTTTATTAGAATGATTAATGTGAACCTTGACCGCTTATTTCTGTTGGTCTGGTGGATATCAGAAAAAAGTGGAAATTGCAGTATGACGTTTCTCCTGCAGGTGGAGTGCAAGAGCTTGATGACTACAGGCCAGGGAGGCTGCGTGAGGTACAGCTTACATGGAGATGAGGGGGGAAACTAAGCATTAGCTAAAAGAGAATAAAATAACAATAAGCCTTATTGCTGAAGAAACTCGTGCTGGACCTTGGAATGCGGCCAGTTCACGGATCTTGGGACAGTTTCGGGTTCTTTTAATATGGTGCTAATGTGCAACAACTAATTAAACTGATAAATAGCCAGATATACCCCAAATGATAAACCGCCAAATTATTTATAATAAAAGACTGGTTACATGCTGGGGCATACCTAGAAATTGTGTGCTCCCTGTCAAATTCACCATGGCCTGACTACTTCATTTGGTACTATATCAGTCTGAAGATATCGGTCATTGCGTAGATTTTGCTCCGAGCAGGGGATGTGCGACGGTAGTTTTTCGGGTCTCTTAAAAGTACTGGACCTCCATGCCCCCCGACACCCTTGCTTATACGAGTAATTTAGTTAGTGGCGTATCTGTATTGATCTTATTGTCCTCTTGCGGTCAGTTACGAATTATGTGGTAGAGTGCTGCTTTCCCCGTTAATAATATTTACATTCTTCAATACAAACCAAACATTTGTAGTATTAATTAAGAGCCTTTTCTATCTCCCCTTTGTAACAATATGCCTAATCATTAAAATGTAGTTGCAAAGTTTCATTCATGCATGTTGATATGTTTTTCCTTTTAATTATAAAATATATTTTCTGGTTACAAATAAGTATGGATGCCCAGGACGGGAAAGACGTCTGTGCATAAGTCTGACAGAATATGCTTTAGGAAACATCCGTTTATTATTTTATACACACCTTAACATCACTTTACAACAACTTTTTGGTTAAGAATATGACTGTTCCAATGAAAAATGCAAACTGCGACTAAGACACAAATTATGAGTCAAAGCATGACTTTTTTGTGATAAACGCAGGAGTTTATACTACAATAACGTGAAAATCAACGAGCAGTGTTGGTGAGGATGGCCGAACCCCTCCCAGGGCATCGCGCTCCCTCCCTCCGTCTCCACGAGCAGCCATTTGTTTACCGATGAATACAAAGATGGCGGCTGCCGGCGCCTAAACTGGAACGCTGCTAAGGTAATAGCTTTATTTAATGTGAACCTTCCTATCCCTCGTTCCTGGCCGCCGCTGGCCTCGGCGTGGCAAAGAGCCACACGCAGGATGTAAAACGGAGCGCAAGGCGCGAAGCCCTGGGTTTGATTTACTCGAGCCCCACGTAGGCCTACTCCGCGCAGCGCTGAGCGGACTAGAGTGGTCGGTCTTGCCGGGTAGGTGACACTTCCGGTTCGAGGCGGCCGAGTCGGGAAGGACCGACCGGGCGAAAGGGGGTGTGTTTGTGTTCAAACGTAGGCGGGAAAAGGTATAAACTCAATTAAATCGGCCACCGCTTTTGTTTATTTATCTACTTTCGCTTAACCGGGGGGTGTTGTAAATATCGAAACTATACCTTAACGGGATTAAAATACGTGCAGCTATGCAGAGAAAGGCTAATCTCGTTTGCATGGCTTACATGACAGACATGAACCCGACGATCAGCTGGGCGTTTGACAGTTTCGAGCCATTGATTATTCGGATAACGTCAAAGCGCAAGTTACCGCCACTTACATGTATTCTGCTAACGGCATTTTAATGTCTGTCCCCGAGCTTTTTTTGTGTTAATCGTAGTTTACGGCGTGTGGTCGGAAATAAATTTGCATCTGAAAATGTTCTGAAATCTATTTGTCGAAATGCTGTTTATATTCCGGTATGGTGATTTGTTAGGCAAATAGACCAGTATAAATGAATGGTGTATATGATGGTTGTGTTGGTAATGAAAGAATACTATGACATTTTGTATAACTTCGTCCTTACCCAACTTCTAACCTAATGAGGTTTACTACTGTTTCCTCTACTGAGTCAGTGAGGTAGAGACTGCCCGGATGCCACTTTGAATGGGATCATGGCTTTTGAGGAGATAAAGAAGAAAAGCTTGATCGGTAAGGGATCTGAGTTCACTGACATGCTTCCTGCCTTCTGGTTTAAAAAGGCTTGTAGGCGTCATGCTTAAGGCCAGTTATGACATTGGTATGGCTCCTTCCTCCGTTCTTTGCCAGAGGTGTCAGGTATGGAGGGGGATGTGGGTCTGGTAGCAGGACGTAGTCAGAGAGAGAAGAGGAGATCTTACAAAGACCTGCTCCGGGAGGAGGAAGAGATCGCCGCTCAGGTGCGCAAGTCCGCCAAGAAACGGCCCAAGGTAAAGGGTGTGGGGGTTTTTCCTTTGGTTTTTGCTTGTTTTTTCCATTATGTCTGTGCTATCACTATTTTCCATTAGTGATTTTTTTCCCCTTGTGGACGTTGTGCTTTACTGCAGCCTTATCACTGCTTTACCTTCCTGGGCTGATATATTCTAACGTATCTGAGTTAAAAGTTTTAAACACATTTGATGTGTATATTGGTTGCATTTTACCATCATTTCAGGACTCTGAACTGTTTTTACTGGGGGGAGAATCTCACAAGAAGAAGAAAAAGCACTTTGATGAAGACTTGTTTTACAGAGGTGAGGGGCTGCTTTTCGGTCGCTATGCAAGGGGGAGGGACAAGGCACATCTGGTGATGGGAATTATATTGACTGAGATTTATTTGGCCCAAGGGTCCCTGGTATATTTGTTTTTCTGCCCGCTGATGTTCCGAAACATCTTCTGCAGACCTTCAAGGATCTGGCCTCCCAGTGCACAAAAAGAAACGCAAGTCCTCCGACGGCTCGCTGTCCCTGTCCTCCTCCTCCCACCCCGCTCACTCCACAGACACTGCCATGGGTCTCCTGCAGGCCATCACCTCCCCAATGGCCACGGGCTCCGAGCCCAACCCGCACCTGCACAAGAAGCCCTCCTACCCCCCATCGTCCTCTCATTCCTCCTCCAAGGAGCGGAGGCGCGAGGGAGGACATGGAACCAGCAAGAGCCACTCTTCTTCCCACTCCCGCTCATTCTCATCGTCGTCGTCCTCCTCCAAAAAGCACTCCTCTAAATCCACACTGTATCTAAGCGGGGGTGGTAAGAGCAGCAGCGGCAGCAGCAGTGCTGGGGGGGGCGAGCCCCTGACCCTCAGGGAGGCTGAGGGCCTGAAGATGAAGCTGATCCTTTCACCGAAGGAGAAGGGCGAAGGAGGCACATCCGAGGGATTCCCGTTCCCTCCACACTCTTCGTCGTCCTCCTCAGCCTCCTCCAGTGCCAAGAAAGGGAGCTCGAAGAAGGAGAAGGACAGAGATAGGATGCTGCTCACCAAGTCCCCCAAGAAGAGGCAGCAGAGCAGGGATCCACTTCCTGTGGTGGGGGAGGAGGTGGAGCTGGAAGGTAAGCGTGCTCCTCACTGACACCCACCTCCCACACCACCTCCGCGCAATAATTACTTTGTATTTATTTATACAAGTTCAAATTCTACTAAACCACATTGGGTTATGAGTGACTTGAAAAAGCTGAATCTCCTCCTTTTCAGACTTTTTTATGTGCAGGCTATTCTTCAAAACCTGTCAACATTGCGTTTTAATGTTCAGACATTTTTACTGAATTCAGTTTGACCTCGTACAGAGTGTTTTCTTCTAATCTTGGGTATCAGATATACATTTTCTGCTTGGTCCCACTTTAGGTGAAATGTTCCACTTTTTGTAAATCATGTTTAGATTTAGACTGTGTTACCTGGTTCTTTCAGCATCGTTGCTCTTTTACAATATTAAAGTCATCGAGGTCTGCATTAACCTATCAGGGCACTATGGTGGAGCCCTTGGCTTGATGGGTGGAGAAACCTCTTCTTCAGGCGGTGAATTGGAGGCGGGCGAGCTGGTGATAGATGACTCGTATACTCAGCTAACCAAAAAGAAGAAGAAGAGCAAGAAAAGCAAGAAGAAAAAGGAGAAAGAGAGGGATAGGGAGAAGGACAAAAGTGGAAGAGAAAAAAAGCACAATCGAGCGGGCAGTAAAAAAGGTTTGTCAGGTGAGATGCTGAGTGTTGTGTGGACAGACACCACTTGTTCTGTGATTAGTTTGCTCAGGTGTTATTGAAGTGTATATGCTGAATAATAAGCCCTGCTCCTGTCTCCTGTACAGGAACGTCTCTCCTCCTGTCTTCTGGGGAGGTTTCCCGAAGCCACGCCCATTCCCATGGGTCAGCCAATCACAGCACGGGAGTCGGGCTCTATGCGATGGCCTCTCCGGTCTCCGCTCACCACCACAGTAGTGAATCACAGAGCGAGAAGAAGAAGAAAAAGGAGGATAAAGATAGGGAAAAGATGGAGAGGGAAAAAGAAAAGGTCAGAAATGCGACAAAGTTTTGAATCGTATGCGTGTCGCCGTCTGCTCTCTGTATCGAGGTGTTCTTTTGTTTTGGCAGCCCAAGAAGAAAAACATGACTGCATACCAGGTGTTCTGTAAGGAGTACAGGGTCAACATCAATGCTGAGCAGCCTGGACTAGGTCTGTGGCCCTCGTACTGCTCCCCGGCCCTTGTCATGATGACCATCAGCATTGCTAACTGTAAAACCCCCGTAAATGGCATTAATGGAAAATTATTAGCAGATAAAACTATGAACCATGCAGCAAACAAAGATTAAATTTGTTATTTGGGGGGGAAAAAAGACAACAGATACAGGTCTAATTTAGTTTGTCGGATGAAGTGTTGACAACACTGGAGATTTGCAGTAATAGAATACAATTCATGGAATACATAAAAGTCTTTAATACATTTAATGTTCTGGTTTATGTGAAGTGTTTTGTTTATTTTATTACAGTTTTTGGGGAGTTGAGTAAAAAACTTGCAGAGGTGTGGAAACAATTGCCTGAAAAAGACAAACAGGTTAGTTGTTTTGAAAGACGAAATTAGCCATTTTGCAGTGTTAGCCTGACCACTGCTAGCAAAACTCTCTTATTGTGACAATTTTTCAGCTTCGTTTCTTATATTTTAATATGGCTACAGTTCAGCCCAGTATATTTCCATCCTAAATAAATCAGTACGACAGAGTTCAAACATTACTGACATCTGATCAGACTCCTGACTGCATCTCCCTGCCCTCCTTCAGGTGTGGAGACAGAAAGCTCAGTACCTGCAACACAAGCAGAACAAAGCAGAGGCTACAACGGTCAAGCGCAAGATCTCGGGGTCCGAAGGCAGTAAAGTCAAAGGTAATCACGAGCACTCGGGCACATCGCCGGTCCAGTGACCCATCAACCATCAGCCAGCCTTTAGCGGAATGTTGGAATGTTGCTTATTTCGCTAAATGGGGGAGGTTCAAGCCACAGGATAGAGATTAAAAACATTTCTGCAGGTGGAAAATTAGCTGTTTAATTGGCAACCCTCTGCTACAAGTTTAGCATTTTTGACCCAAGGTCTACTTACCTGACCTGTAGAAATGTCATAGAAATATGTGACCATATGGTTTCAGAAAGAGAGCACAGAGTAAGCGTGCCGTCCCCTGTCCCCCGTCCTCTTTCCCAGGCCCACTGAAGGGGACAGCAGGAGGAAGCGGAGGGGGATCTGTTGTTCTGTCCCCCAGTCGAACCTCCGTGGGTGTGTCCCTGTCTCCGGCACGTGTCCCAGAAGTGGACCCCATTGACGCTGCCGCTCACCTGCAGTTGCTGGGAGAGTCTCTCTCGCTCATTGGGCACCGGCTACAGGAGACAGAGGCTAGTATATGTCATAGAAGACCAGAGCTTATTCGGGAGGGACAAGCAAGTTCGTCTGCTGATATTTTAGTCAAATTTGATGGCAAAACAGCACAAGAAACATGTTTGTCAAGTCTGAGATCTTCCATCTGTTCTAAGCTTTTTCTTGCAGCAGTGATGTTGCCACAGAAACACTGGGAAGGGTCTAAGCGCATGTCCTCCTCCCCGGTGTCCCACAGGGCATGGTGGCCGTGTCGGGCAGCCTGTCCGTTTTGCTGGACTCCATCCTGTGTGCCCTGGGTCCCCTGACCTGTCTCACCGCCCAGGTCCCAGAACTGAACGGCTGTCCGCGGCGCGTGCTGGTGAGGTGTCGACCGTCTCTCTCACACCATCTTTTTTCATTTTCCCATCTCCAGGTAGTTCTCAATTTACTTATTTAGGTTTTGCTTGAATGGGGGGGGTAAATCTGACATGCATAAAATTTGACTTGCTTAAGGATCTGTGGAACGTATTACTTGTTTGAGGCAAGAACTGCCTGTATGTCTAAATTTCTCACTCCTTCACAAAGTAAAAGACTGACTTGCTCATACTTTCCTGTGAGAGTCCAAGCCTTTACTTCCTGTTTGTCTCTGTTATCCTTCAGTCCAACACTCTGGACAACATTGCCTACGTAATGCCAGGACTGTGAGGAGCAAGGGGGATCCCGGACAGTGCCAGGCAGGAAGCGGTACCATGGCGACGGAGCGTGCCCACCTGACTCCTCGGGGGGGCCTGGGGCAGCACGTCCTAAGGATCAGTGTGCAGCCACGGTCCAGCTTTGGATACATGTGGACGGTTGTAGTTTTAACTTTGCTTTTAATCCCTTGTTTCTTTCTTTTTAATTTTTTGTTTTATTGCTGTTTTTCCCAATTAAACCTATTTTAGTGAATATTTTTAAATATCCATGAATAGCGTTTTTATTTGTTAAAGTGTGTGTGTGTCCTTATTGATTTCCTGCCATTGAAGACCAGCAACACCAGCGCAGTGCCCTTGAATTATAATATTGATATTGTTAAATTCTTATCTAGCTCTGATTTAAAGGAACCCAGGGTTTTAGCTTGTGCTACACTAACAGGAAGACTATTTCATACTCCAGCTACACGCTGTGTAAAGAAATGCTTTCTCAAATTCAGTTTAAGATGTTTTCCTGCTAATTTCCACCTATGGCCATGAGTTCTAGTATTTAGTATCTAGTATTCTAGCCATTTGGCTGAACAGCATGGAGGCCTGGACTTTGTTTCCTTTTGAAAATTTGGTATTGCTACTCCCAGGTGTGGTTTCTCCAGTTTCCACCAGGGGGCAGCCCTGAATGAGACTTAAACTTTTAACAAGACAAACAAACAAGACTTTTATCATAAAGGATTTCCTTATTTCTCATGAACTGGATTTTCTCTGCCTGACTGAGACTTGGATGGTTCCTGACAGAGGTGGAAAGTTGAAGTCCAGAAAGTACAATTCCAGATCAAGGTTTTGTTTCAACCAACCAGCTGAGTACTCTGTGACTGTGACTCTTAAAGCTGAACTGGTTGGTTGAAACAAA
>JAODKF010000103.1:6902305-6916660 GCA_026779585.1 Mormyrus proboscirostris
GGGCTCGGTCTATTAGCCGCAGTGTAACCTCCACAATCTGTATAAATAACGCAGCACCAGACCACACCTAGAGGCGGCTGTAAATGACGAGGGCTCGGCCTATTAGTCGGCCGTACTGAGGGCAGCAGCAGGAGAAAGCTGTGGTTTCCTAAAAGCCTGGGCCAAGCTGGGACTGGCAGAGGCACATAGTGCCACGTGTAACAGGCCCTCCCCAGGCTCGATCCCCAGGGGCCTCTACTGATTGGCTGTCGGAGTGCCACATCCACTCTAGGCTTGGTCACTAGGGGCCTCTGCCATCATATTTTATAGTAATTTTTCCGATGTACTATACTATTAACATGGGGGGATTTCAAATAAAATAAAAATAGGGTTTTAGGGAGGGAAAAAAATCAACTTATCACAGCATTTATAGCCATTACTGACATAAAATGATTATTATCTTTCCTTTCCCTTCTCAGTGAGGTCCCTGATGCCGTCTGGTGGCTTGTTCACTCGGCCAGCTGCAGATGTCTGCGCACACGTTACACAGCCCATGCAGATCTGCACACCCGGGGGGCCACAGGTTCCTGGTGAAGGAAGGGGGGCCTGGCTGATGAGGCGACCCTCTGACAGCTCATCACCAGGACCAATGACAGCCTTTGCTTTGTCTTCTCTCATTGTGATTGGCTCTTTGCTGACATGCCAGTCTGTCTGTTACAAACCCGTGTTTGTTTGTTCCGCTCTGTTATTTACTCACTGACTTGTTGCATTTCTCCATAATATCCTCAAGCAATCTGGCATATCGGTATGGTGAGATTTTCACTGAAGGCCTGAAGCTGCTTGGGGCTCAGGAAAACTGGAATCGAAGAAACAAAACTGCAGTGGCAGCCCTGAAATCATTACCACTTTTCTGCCAGCCCCCTTTGCTGCAGGCTCAGAAATCTGCCAAGAGGCAAATTTATCACACCACCTAGGTGGTATTACAGCACTACTGTCCACTAAATTTGTATGGAGATCATTGCGGGATTATGGGTATGTTCAACACTAAGTAACTGTAGTCAGCCCAAAGAAATTCCAAAGAGTTTCCCCACGAATAAAGTCCTTTTGTTCATATTCACAGCTTCTGTCGCCTGCTTTCCGGTGCTCAATGTGACAGAATGACTCTTAAAAAAAGGACTCTTAAAAGAGAGAACCCCTTGACTAAGGATTCCTACCTTGGTCTTGTGGATGAGGTTACGTATTAGCTCGCCCAGCCCAAAGTCTGGGAGGATCCCCTGTTTTAGGCTATAGGCAGCCGGAGCAGGGACGTCTTAGAAGAGATGTCCCTACCCGGAGCTGCAGCGTCACCCCCGTTATTCCAGAGTCGGCGGCTCCTGCAGCGCCCCCTGCAGGTCCTGAATCGTCGGTTCCTGTGGAGCCCCCTGCAGGTCCTGAATCGTCGGTTCCTGTGGAGCCCCCTGCTGGTCCTGAGTCGGCGGTTCCCGTGGCGGCTGCATCGCTGTCCCCAGAGGTCTCCGTGCCTCCTGATTCGTTGCCCCCAGAGGTCCCCGCGCTTCCTGCTTCGTCGTCCCTGGAGGTTTCTACTCTGCCCCCTGATCCCTTTCCCCAGAACATCCCTGATCCCCCGGACATTATTCCAGTGCCCCCAGTCCCAGTCCCTGAGGAGGTCCCCATCTGTCAAACCATCGCTCCTCTACCCTTAGTGGAGATGGAGGAGAAGATTGAATGGGACCCCTCAGCGATCACCCTGACCTCCCCAGTGACTCCCCCCTTGCCCCAGCGTGGCAAGTCCTGGCCAGGTCCCCGCCTCTCAGTCTCCCAGAAAGGGAGGGGACACCTGCACGGGTCCCGCCTACCCTGCCCCCCGGCTCGCCTGCAGTCCTCCTGCCTTTGGCTCGGCAGTCGCCTCCGGTTCAGCCTCCAGGGCTTCATCGGCCAGCTATGGTCTTGCTCTCTCCTCGTTCTGTCTTTGGCTCCAACCTTGCGGTTGCCTGCTGCCCCCACCCCTCGCCTGCCGGGGTTCCCTCTGGCTCCCCGTTTCATCCTGTCCTTCACCTTGTTGCCCCATGCCTTTGTGCCTCCTGTGTTTCCTCCTCGTCTCTCTGTGTCCTTGTTCTCGTCTTGTCCCTTCGTGCCATCTGTGGGTGTGCCCCCTGCTGTTGCTCCGTCGTTGTTTTCCTCCTTGGGTTTTTTGGTGCCGCTGTGTGTGTCTGCATTCCCTGTGGTTTGTCGTCTCTTGTCTGAGTTGGTCTCCCTGTGCCTGTTTTGCGTGTTTGTGCTGTTTCCTGTGCCCCGTTGATGTTTGCTTTTGTCTCCCCAGGTGTTGTCCTGTTGTACCCTGCGTCCTTTGTGCTGCCCCTTTGCTTCCCTTGAGCGTGCCCCGGGGGGGGGGGGGGGGGGGGGGTACAGCCCCCATGTTTACCATGCCAACTCGTTAACCTTGTGTGGATTACGTGTGTTCACCAGATGCTCTTGATTGTTGTCATTAGTCCGTGTTATGTTCATTTCCCCAGTCCGGTCATTAATGTTGCGTGTTGTCTTTGGAATTTCCCCACGAATAAAGCCCTTTTGTTCATATTCACGGTTTCTGTCACTTGCTTCCCGGTGCTCAACGTGACAAGAAGTATGGCTATAACTGTTTATAAAAAGGGTTAGCCATGTTTATTATGCATTATGACTGCATTATGAAGCTCTCATCAATAATGCATTATAGATACCTTCATAACAGTACAAAGCATCCTTAATTTTTATACTGATCATTATAATGCATTACGAAGGTATCTATAGTGCATTATAAATGCGAGCTTAATTGGAGCTTATGAAGTATTATAATCAACACTATAATGCCTTATGACTGTCAATAGAAGATGCTGTAATGCTTTATTAATTCTTATACCAACCATTATAATGCATAATGAAAATATGCATAATGCATTATAGACGACAGCTTCCAGATGAGTGTCACCATTTTGTTTTGGTCATTAAGTTCAACATTTTCCAAAAAGAAGCTCTTTTAACTGACTCAGTGTTCCAAAGTGCATACATGTTTTGTAAATATCGCCCTTTTTCTTTTTTTTTTTACAAATATCAGTACCACAATAAGGCTACCCTTATACAGGGGTTATGAATAGTTTATAAGCATTATAACTTATTAATTAAGTTGCAACATTTCGTAAATCATTAATAGACAGTTATAAACAAGTTATACCACATTTCAAACAGGGTGCCACTGCTGAACTGAAAACATCAAAAAAGGAGATAAAATTACATATTCTTAAAGCAATGACATATTCTTAAAGCAAAACAACAAAGTAAATTGGAGACCAACATGGCTAAAACAATCTTGGTTCAGCCTGGAACATTATGAGAACAATAGCAGGCCTCCAGAGTCCGAAGAACAACAGTCTATTCACCCTGGATGGTTATAGCTCAGATATACAGCTAGCCAATGCTCTTAACAAGCTTTATAATCCCTTTGACACATTTTAGTAATGAAATCCATAAACTGAGAAACAATCTTGCAGATGCTCAGCATTTTGATATAGGACCAAAGGAAGTGCGTGAGGCCTTCCTCTCAAAAAAAGTAAATAAGAGCTATGGGCCAAACAATATCTGTGGGCACAGACTGAAAACCTGTGCAAGACAATTGAGTTTTCCTTTCCATTATATTTTTAATAAATCTTTAGAAGCACAACATGTACTGAAAGTTTGGAAGGATGCTGTGGTCGTCCCTGTTCCTAAATACTGCTTCCCTAATTCCCTTATTTTTGTCCAGTAGCCCTAACATCAATTATAATTAAATCATTTGAGAAATCGGTGAGGTCTGAGATGTTGAGGAAAATGGAGCACTTACTTAACCCTGTGCAGTTTGCTTATACAGTAGATCTCACAGGCGGGTTGAGGATGCCACAGTCACCCTGCTTCATTTGCTGTATAAACATCTGGATAAAAATGGTTCTCATGCCAGACTTTTAATTGTTGACTTTTCCTCTGCTTTTAACACAATTCAACCACACATTTATTTTTATTATTACTTGTTACTTATAGTAGTGTTTTTACTGTTTATTGTTAGGGATGGACCGTGGTATAATGAGTGATGTGTGATGTGTTTTTCCTGCTTGGGTTTGTGTGTGGACAAAATTTATCTTCGGGTACCAATAAAGTAACTTGAACTTGAAATTACAATTGTTATTACTGTTAATATTACTTGATTACTGCCTTGAGACCCAAAGAGAAGATTATTCTGTGGCACTATACAGAAATTTAAATGCAGTGTTTTAAATTACAAAAATGTTACAAAAAAAGTCACAATTACAAGCTGGACTTCTGTCTTTATTTTGTCTTTAGAAACAGAAATGTAATTATCTGTTTGGTAACTCACGTGCACAGGCAAATTCCTCACGTTAGGTGACATACACAGATATTTCTAATCCTTTGATGACAAACACTGGTCTGTCCTGTAACTCATACTCTCCATCTCAGACCAGCTGTGCTTCATGTATTTCATTTGAGGGACAGCAAGGCCAAGCTGAAGAGGGAAATGGTGAAGGAGCCCTAGTGAAAGAGCAAAGTGTAAGGTGCAGCTTTGAATTGGCCTGGTTTTGAGGCCTAGTTTTTGCATGAAAGCAGAATCAGAGTTTAAAATTAATCTATTTCTGTTATTCCAAATGCTTCTAAACAATTTTTTTGGCGTTTTGTGTAGCTAAATGGTGTAACTAAACTGGACAGGCAGACATTAAAACCCGTATTCACCAGGCTACGTGAGTGACTACGTGGATCTCGGCTCAGCCCAAATTGACAAATTACATTCTTGCCTCGAAAATGCCCAGTGTGTCGAGTGCCTGTGAAACCTGCCACTCAGCGGACAGATTACTAAAGAATTGCCTGATGTGCGGTCATGTATGCAGAGTGAGATTCACCACCCGCCAATCAGTGGTGGATGTGCCTCACAGTGGGTCTGCAGCCAGACTCTACTGATAAATTTGCGGGAGACTCTTGGTACTTCTGGGAAAGGTGGGATGTCAGATGAATCTACACAATCCTGACCTCAGAATTCAGGATCAATCAATCAATCATTTATTTATATAGCGCTTTACAACACTAAAAGTGAACAAGGCACTTCACAATTAAAAACTATAATATAAAACTAGGAGATAAAATAAAACTTAGTGAATTTAAAATAGAATGAGATATCACAAACACACTACAACAAATGTGAGAAACACAATACATAAAACACAATAGCATGTCAAGGGACATGGGGTACATGAAACAGTAAAATATCAGCCCCAACTAAATATTAAAAGCTTTCCGAAATAAATAAGTCTTGAGTTTAGATTTAAAAAGGTTATGGTCAGAAATGGTATGAATCTCTGGGGGTAGTTTGTTCCAGAGACTGGGTGCAGCTACAGAGAACGCTCTATCTCCCCATTGTTTGTATTTAGACCTTGGAATTTCTAAAAGAAGTTGGTCAACTGATCGTAGGGATCTGCTGTGTCTCCTGACGGTTACTAATTCAGATAAATACGGTGGTGCAATGCCATTTAGAGATTTGAAAACAAACATTAAGAGCTTAAACTCAATTCTTGGGAGTATTAGTTAAAAAACGCGCAGCAGCGTTCTGTACAAGTTGTAGACGATTTAAAAGAGATTGAGATATGCCAAAATAAAGGGCATTGCAATAAATAAGTCTGGAGCTGATCAAAGCATGAACAGCTTTCTCCAGATCAGAGCGATTTAAAAAAGGTTTAACCTTAGACAAGAGACGGAGTTGAAAAAAGCTTATCTTAACAACGGTATTTATCTGATTGTCAAATTTTAGACTGCTGTCAAACATCACCCCAAGATTCCTCACAGCTTGGTTGGATAATTGATGCGAAAAACTGGAGTTGTCTATATCATCAAACCCAATAAATTCGGTTTTTCCTTCATTGAGGTGGAGGAAATTCTGTGAGAACCACAGTTTAATCTCCATAATGCAATCAAACAACCGAGTTTGTGATTTTGTGCAATCTGGTTTCATGGGAAGATAAATCTGGATGTCATCAGCATAACAATGAAAAGAGAGATTGTGCTTACGTATTACAGAGCCAAGTAGAAGCATGTATAGCGAAAATAATAAAGGGCCAAGAATAAAACCCTGAGGCACCCCACAAGAAAGGGGAGCTTTAGAGGAGGACGTGTCACCAATCATAACAGAAATAGTTCTGTTAGTCAAATACGAAGTAAACCAGTCCAGTACAGCACCCCGGATACCCACATAATTGTCCAGGCACTGCAGAAGTACTAAGTGATCTATAGTGTCAAATGCTGCTGTAAGATCAAACAGTACAAGAATGACAGGACATTTGGCATCCATAGACTGCATTATATCATTGTGGACCCTTTAGAGTGCATACTCTATGCTATGCCTAGATCTGAAACCAGATTGAAACTTCTCAAAAATTGAATTTGAGTTTTAAAATGACTGCAACTGAATAAAACTTTTGATAAAAAAGGTAGATGGGAAAGAGGTCTAAAATTTGATAAAAATGGATGGGTCAAGATTAGATTTTTTTAAGAGGGGCCTAATCACCGCATGTTTAAAAGCTTCTGGAAAAACTCCTGTGGTAAGACAGCTATTTATAAAAGACAGGAGATACGGCCCGACTCATTGAAAGCCTCTCTCAACAATTTAGAGGGAATAATGTCTGAAGGGCAGTTTGTAGGCTTCATTTGAGTGACTATTTCAGAGTGTTGTGAGGTGATTGGCATAAACTGATCAAGGATAATGTTGTGGACTGGGGTAGAAGCTACGTCCATGATTCATCCATGGGTTAGTGACCTGACATAAGCTATTTTATCAATGAAGAAGTGGAGAAAGTCCTCACAGATGGAGGACGAGGCTTCAATCAACACAGGAATGCTCATTAAATCAGTCAACATGTTGCTACTGTGTTTTTATGCACAAAATACCATGCAATGTGTTGCTATCAAGCGCTATTGCTAACAATGACTAACAATGAAACTGGCTAGAACTGGAGCCTGTTTCAGAAAGTAGGATTTCCTTCTTATCTGGATAACTTGTCAGAATTATGGTAATCTGGGCTAAATGTAAGTGAACGAAGATAAAGACCATCTAAACTGGGGTAAATTAAATCTGACAAGTTACCCGGCTAAGCAAGAAATCATGCTTTTTGAAACAGGTCCCTGGTTTTGCTAAATGGCTTTCCGACTTGCTGTACTGGAACACTGTCACAGAATTTCTCAGTTGCTTTGGTGCATTTCTCACAAGAGACTTTAACTTTTGCATAACAGAGAGTGGATTTCTCAAAACAAATGGGAAAACATCATGGCTGAGCAGCATAAGCAGGTAACCTCTTCAAAATCCTTGGTCGATGCCTCAAAAGGAAGTATTTACGTTACTGAGTATGTCAGTGCCATCAGAATCCCAAGTCCATAAATCACCGTCCACGGACATGACAGCCAAAATGTGAAGCTGTTTTTCAATAGAAAATCTAAACAATCTAAACATTTTCTGATGCACGAAACATCTGAATAACAAGGCCAGGAAACATAAAAAACACTGATTGCAGGAGATTGATTCACTAAGAATATTTTATTGATTGCACAGGTATATGATGACATACCAAGCACTGCAATTGCAGTCTAACAAAAAAAACACATCTCCATGCCTTATGCATAACATTTGAAATGAAAAAAAAAAAATCAATTACCGACGCAAACAAGCACCTTGCATGACATGAGAGCTGTGAGGGGTGTGGTGACTGTGCTGTATCCCTGAATTCAGTGTCAACAAAAATTAATAAAGCCCAAGAAGTTCCTTACGTGTGGCAGAATGAGGCTATTCAGCGACAGCCTTGAGTTTTTCAGGATCCATCTGGACTGATCCCTGGGAGAGAACAAATCCTAGAAAGGAGACTGAACTCTTGTGGAACTCACAGTTTTCCACTTTAACAAAAAACAAATTCTGAAGGAGTAGTGGCAGAACCCTTCAGACATGATTTATGCTTGTTGAGCATGTCTCGGAGGACATCACTGATCAAGCTCTGAAATACAGCCAGGGCATTAGTCAAACCAAATGGCATAAGTAGGTACTCATAGTGCCCAGTGGGTGTATTGAAGGCTGTCTTCCATTCATCGCCTTCCTTTACTCAGATTAAGTGGTAAGCATTGCGAAGATACAATTTCATAAAAATGGTGGCTCCCTGGAGTAGATCAAAAACAGAGTTGAGCAGAGGCAAGGGGTAGCGATTCCTAACTGTGATTTTGTTTAATTCCCTGTAATCAATGCAGGCCCAAGGGGATCCATCCTTCTTAATCATGAAGAAGAAACCTGCTCCTGCTGGTATTGAAGAGGGGTGAATGATGCCAACTGGCAGTGCCTGTCCAATGTATTCCTCCATGGCTTTCCTTTCAGGAGCAAACAGATAATATAAATGACCCCGGGGAGGACAAGCACCTGGATGCAAGTCAATCACACAATCATAGGGATGATGCGGCAGAAGGATGGAGACAAAAGACTTACTAAACACTGCCTTCAGGTCTAGGTATTCAGCAAGTGCACTAGACAGATGTGGGTCGTCAGCTTGGCTCGATGGAACTGGGGTCAGAGCAGTAAGAAGACACTGGTCAAGGCAAAAAGAGTCCCGGCTAATAACAGTGCCCTTCTCCCATTGCTGAATGTGCTTGCCAATACACATAACCTTTATAGGGCATTGTAAATGGAAATGCTCTCATTCTCGAGACCTGGGGCCTGTACTACGAATCGGGGTTACTGGCTTATCAGGGTAACTTAAAGCACTCGGGAGTTTAAAGCAGTCTGAGCAAAAGTGAACGAATATTAAGTCCGTTTAAACTGTGGTACCTTAAATCTGACCCCGATAAGCTAATAACCCTGCTTCATAGTACAGACTACTGGGTCTCTTGCTTACGTTTTTCATATTTATATACTGAATAACTGAAATCTCAAACACTATCACAGTAAAAGCAACCAACAAAACAGTTGGAAGTATATGACAGACTTTTTTCGTGGGAATTTAATTGAGACTGTATACAAACACATATAAAGGTGAAGAGCATTGTGTAAATAACCACAGCACGCTTTATTATATGATTTACCATCCAAGGTAAAGCTCAATGTAGTGCCTCAAAGCACTATTGTTTTGATTCAACAGTGTATCAAGCAGGCCGTCCATAATGTGCCCTCAAGTAAAATGTTACCGACTAATATTCGTGACATTGATGATGGTGGGTGTCACGCCCACGGGGGCGGGGTCCACTGGGTGCACCTCGTCCAACCCTAATTAACTAAGTTCAAAAGGAGACAGATTGCTATAGCACTTTGCGAAGTATTGAGCCGATGTATCCGTGCCTTACTGAGCGATCTTCTTGTCTCTCGTTTGCCCTCATCTTCCCACCTTACCTGTCATCCCGGTGTGTGATCCTTGCCTCCCCTCCTTAGACTCGATCCCGTCCTTGACTCACCTGCCTCATCCCATGCTACGTCCCCAGCCTCTTGTTCCTCGTTCCTGTGCCTTTTCGTCGGACGGACCTTCCTGGCAATGACCCCTGACTACGCTTCACGACTACGATTCCTGCACGCCGCCTGGACACCTCCGAACCGGCTCCGAGAGGGGAATACCCCGATCGCGTCGCCGGTCCTCGCCAGCAAGCTCGGCGTTGCTGAGCCGGTTACCCTAGGCTGGGGAATACCGATCCTCGTCTGTGTCTTCTCGCCTTGTTCATTAAACCCATCACTTCCCTGCATTTCTGGATCTCTGACTCTTTCCTGGCCGAACCGTGAGATAATACTTCGCCTCAAGATGGATCCAGCAGGGAGCCTTGATAGTCGCGTGTCTGCCATGGAGCGCCTCCTAGCTGCTCGGGTGCCTTTGCCCGATTCTCCTCCCCGTCCAGCCTCCTCTCTGCCGATCGCCCTCCCCGAGCGCTATGATGGGAACCCAGATCAGTGCAAGGGTTTCCTCATGCAGTGTGGCATCTACGTGGAGGAGAACCCGGAGAAGTTATGCACTCCCGAGGCCGAAGTGAGGTTCACGATATCCTTACTCACCAGAAAGGCTCGCGAGTGGGTGACAGCTCTGTGGGCGGATGACAGTCCCCTATTACAATCCGGAAGAGAATTCCACCGCGCCCTCATGGAGGTGTTTGATCATCCTGCAGTAGGAAGGAAACCCGGCTTTCAGCTGTTGGACTGTCGACAGGGCAACTGTACCGCAGCGGCGTTCTCTCTGGAATTCTGAACCATCGCTGCTAATTTGAGGTGGCCGGACGATTGCCTTCAGACGATCTTTCTTCGAGCATTGAACCCGGATTTGCAAGACGAGCTTTCTCATAAGGGAGAGGCTCTGTCCTTTGATGAACTGGTCAGACAGGCCATACGCCTGGACAACACCGTGAGAGATCGTCGCCGTCGGCGTCATCAGACAGAACCCCCCCAGGGGGGCACCTCACCCCACGGTCAAGCCGGCGGAGCCCATGCAGCTAGGCCGATCTCCGTAACGAGTTTACGGTGCCTGTGTGGTTAGAATGGGGAGGTAAACGACACAGAGGGATGGCGCTCATCGACAGTGGAACAGCCGGCAACTTTATTGATGCCCGTCTGACTAAGCAGATGAATTTACCTCTGCGGAAGTTAGCCTACCCCATTTCTGTACAAAGGGTGACCGGGGAGCGGATAATGGATGGAACCATTGTCCATCGTACTCACCCCTTTATATTACAGGTGGGGGTTCTGCACTCCGAATCATTGGAGGTGTATGTGCTGCCCAAACCAAAGATCCTTTAATATTGGGGCTCCCGTGGTTACGTAAACACAATCCCTGGCTTGAGTGGCGAACGGGAGAGATCGCCGTTTAGTCTGAACAATGCCTGCCTGATTGTATATCTATCCCCTGCAAAGCTACAGGAGTGGAGAGCCCAGAACCAGAGAACCTAACGACCATCCCGGAGGAGTACAGGGACTTCATAGATGTGTTTAGTAAGGAGAAAGCTTCCAGCCTTCCCCCTCACCAGGACTGCGACTGTGCCATCAAGCTCTTGGATGGAGCTAAATTACCCTGAGGCCGGTTGTACCCTGTCTCGTTAACAGAGGAGGAGTCTCTAGAGACGTACATTCAGGAAGGGCTGAAACAGGGGATCATCCAGCCCTCCACCTCACCCGTGACCGCGGGGTTCTTTATTAAAAAGAAGGATGGGGGGCTACGACCAGTAGTGGATTATCGAGCACTGAATGCCATTACAGTGAAACGTCGAGAGCCTCTCCCCTTGAATCCTTCCTCTCTAGAGCTGCTTCGGAACGCCGTGATCTTCACCAAACTAGGCCTGCGGAGCGCGTACAATCTGGTGAGAATACGTGCGGGTGACGAGTGGAAGACTTTTTTATCACCAGTAGGGGGCAATATGAATATCTCGTAATGCCTTATGGATTGGCTAATAGTCCCTCGATTTCCCAAGCCTTTATAAATAGAGTGTTTCATGATATGATAGGCAGGTTTGTCATAGTGTATATCGATGACATACTGGTTTACTCACCTTCTAATCAGGCTCACATACTGCATTTGAGACAAGTGTTGCAGCGACTGCGAGAGCACCGCCTGTATGCTAAGGGAGAAAAGTGCGAATTTCATCAAAACCAGGTAAAGTTTCTGGGTTATGTTATTCAGCCAGGGGCGGTTGCTATGGATGAGCAGATCACAGCAATCCAGAGCTGGCCACAACCTCGGACCCTCAAGGACCTGCAGCGTTTCCTAGGTTTCGCTAACTTTTACAGGAGGTTTATACGGGATTATAGCCGGGTAGCCGTGCCCCTCACTTCCCTGACTCGCGGCAAGCTCAACCAGCTCCGTTGGACCCCGGAAGCCGATCACGCTTGGAATCACCTGAAGCAAGCCTTCTGCACTGCTCCCGTGCTCAAACAGCCGAACCCAGAACTCCCGTTCGAAGTAGAGGTGGATGCTTCGGAGGCCGGGGTTGGAGCCGTCTTGATTCAACGCGACCCGAAGACGGGTCGGAGACATCCCTATGCCTACTATTCGAGGAAATTCACGGCCGCAGAACGCAACTACGAGGTGAGTGATTGAGAAATTCTCGCCATGAAATTGGCCCTGGCGGAATGGCGACACTGGTTGGAGGGGGCTCGTCACCCCTTCGTAGTGCTGACGGATCATCGTAATTTGGAATACGTCCAATCTGCCAAAAGACTTTCCTCTCGTCAGGCTCGCTGGGCCCAATGGTTTGCACACTTCACTTTTCGCGTCAGCTATCTTCCAGGGAAGAAGAACATCAAAGAAGACACCCTGTCCAGACAATTCGATTCTCCGGAAAGCGAGAATCACGCTTACCCCATCCACAGCCCTTCATGCTTCGTTTCCTCCATCACCTGGGGATTGGAGGAGACCATCAGGTTAGAGAACGAGCATTGCGCTGTCCCGTCTGGTTGCCCCCCTGGATCACTGTATGTATCTCGCTGACACCGAGGGGAGTTGCTGAAATGGATTCACTCGTGACCCGGGACTGGACATCCCGGAGTGTCTGCTACCCAACTCCCCGTAGCTCGCAGGTACTGGTGGCCCGGGTGGTGCCGCTAAGTCCAGGCCTATGTGGACAGTTTCCCCGACTGTGCAAGATGTAAGTCCTCCTCGCTGAGCCCCACCAGCCTCCTACAGACCCTGCCTGTGCCTCTAGGCCGTGGTCGCATGTAGTCATGGATTTTATCACGGACCTTCCTCGCTCAGCGGGTAAGACAATCATTCTAACAATTGTTGATCATTTTCCAAAATGTGCCGGTTGGTTGTGCTTCCTAAGCTACCCATGGCAGTCGAACTCGCCGAAGTCCTGATTCGTGAGCTATTTCGTTTAACAGGTATTCCTGAGGACATCGTCTCTGATCGCGGACCGCAGTTCGCCTCCTGGGTATTTAAGGAATTTTGTGCCAAATTACAGGTTTCACTCAGCCTTACCTCAGCGTATCACCCCCAGTCGAACGGCTTAGTTGAGCGGACGAACTACGAGGTGTCTAAGGCTCTGCGACTCCTATGTCGCGCAGATCTCGCTAGCTGGTCATCTCATCTTGTATGGGTGGAGTACTCTCTGAACTCCCGGGTGAGTCCAACCACTAAATTAACTCTGTTGGAATTAAAATTAAATTAACCCGTGTGTCCTGGGTTTCCAGCCTCCCTTGTTCCCTTGGGACGCTCCCTCCGGACCAGTACCCCATGTGGAGACCTGGTATCAAGAAAGTCGACAAGCTTGGCGCCGCATACAAGCTGCTCTGCGTACTCAGTCTGATCGCTACAAGGTTCAAGCTGACAGACATCGCCGCCCGGGGTTCCCCTGCCGAGTGGGACAAATAGTGTGGTTGTCCACAAAAAACCTCCGCATCCCGGGCTGTCGCAAACTGACGGAGCGGTACATTGGACCCTTCAAGATCGCGAGAAGAATGGGGCCGGTAACGGTGAGATTGCATCTACCCCGTATATATCGCATTTGTCCCACCTTTCATGTTTCCCTGCTCAAGCCAGTCAAATACAGCGGGTTACGTCCTACCTCAGACTCCCAGGAGGAGCAGCTCCTCCCTGTCGCCGAGGAGGGACCCTCATCTCAAATCCAAGCCATTCTGAACTTCCAATGGCGTCAGGGGCAACTCCAATATCTGGTTAGCTGGACCGGAGATGGCCCGGACGAAAGCTGCTGGGTACCGACTTCCACTGTAACAGAGCTGGGCATGAGAGACGCATTCCACCAAGCTCACCCAGACAAGCCAGCCCCCTGTCTACGGGGACGACCTCGCAACCGGCAACGGCCTCTGGGAGGCGGCCGTCAGGGGGGAGGTACTGTCACGCCCACGGGGTCAGGGTCCACTGGGTGCACCTCGTCCAATCCTAACTAACCCAGTTTAAAAGGAGACAGATCGCTATAGCACTTTGCGAAGTATTGAGCCGATGTATCCGTGCCTTACTGAGCGATCTTGTCTCTCGTTAGCCCTCGTCTTCGTTCAAAGATACTACAGTAAAGTGCTATATTTAAACCCTTATCTGGGTGTAAGACACCTATCAGAACTGTACTCACGGAAGGGGTGGCAGGTATCGGAAAAACAGTCTCTGTGCAGAAATTTATTCTCGACTGGGCAGAAGGAAAAGCAAACCAGGATTTTCACTCCATATTTGCTCTTCCTTTCCAGGACCTGAATTTGATTAAGGATGAATACAGTCTGATTGAACTGCTTCACCACTTTGTCCCAGATATGAATTCATTTGAATCCACTGAGCTGTTTAGGTTCAGTCTTGTTCATCTTTGATGGTCTGGATGAGTGTCGCCTTCCTCTAGATTTTCAGAACAATGAGAGCTGGTTTGATG
>JAODKF010000103.1:6916760-6936707 GCA_026779585.1 Mormyrus proboscirostris
ACAGTTCTAGTGTTCAGCCAATGGAAATCAGTACAAACCCTCAGATCGCCATTCTTCTTCCACACCATAACCAATAGTGAGGCGTACTCACTCATTAACTTGCGGATTATCTCACGCTTCTCCATCTCGTCCAATACTTGCCTCAGTTTCTGGTAATGCTCAGGTGGGACTCAACAATATGGTAGCCGAATGGTGCCGAGTGCTGTTGCCCCTCTTATTCGTGCCCTGGAAGATGCCCAAATCTTCCACTACCAGGCAGGGTGACACATCTGCAAGTTTGTTGTTCCGACGTAGAAAAACCGGGTCTGAGGACGGATTAAGCACCTTCATAGGGACCGATCGGTCACCCCACATGGAAGTGATAAGCTTCCCTACTAAGATGTTTCTGGGAAATGGGCATCAAGCAAATGTGGGCTCCACTATGATTGTGCTGCCTGCAGACACGCAGACGTCGCTGGGCAACTCTGCGGGAGTAGAGTATTAGGTCTTACAGTTCTGACAGTCCCAATTGGACCAAAACCATCAGGTCCAGACCAACAAGACACGCTCAACAGCTCCAAGAACTGCTCGCAGTCAGGGTCATTGGGTTCTGCCAACATGAGCTTCCAGAACTCCTTCCTCGTTTCCGATCTCATAAAGGATGCTGGAGCATGTCTGTGGGTCCTTGAGCAAGGCCCTTAACCCCCAGCTCCCTGGGCGCCTCTACAGGTGGCTGCCCTTCGTGGACAACTTGCGCTACAAAAAGAGCAAGTTGAAGGAGGCATAAAAATAATTTCAATAAAGTTCCATTATTATTATTATCTTCTACAACTTATAGGCTTAACAACATTAGCGGCAATAATAAATTCGTCGTGCAGACGTGATACTACCAGGGTGGGCACAACAAAATGAGAACCGTGTACTTACCCCTATATCTGAGGTCATAGATGCATTTAGGTTAAACCGCCAAAACTGACAGGTACCACATTCCCAGGAATTGACTGGGGGCTAAGAAGCTGGCGAGTTGATTTCAGCTTCTCCTTCGCCTCTTCACTCAGTGTACAAGACATGGAGCCCGAATCTAACAATCACATCAGAACAATATCGCCCCTAACAACTTGGGCTGAGGCTATAAAACAGCTCACTAAACTCCTGAAGCCTCTGGAAGTTTACAAAGATGGGCATCTTACCTTCTGGCCTCGTAGACAGAAGGTAAATCAGGTTCTTGGTTGAGTGTTTTGGCGGCTACCCCCACGCTTCTCCTCACCCAGTGTTATGATCTGTGATGTGAACTGTGGGCAAACGAGCAGGGAGTGGGGAATCTGGACCAGGTACATGGAAACCCAAGAAATGGGGATTATTAAGGCAGAAACACATACACACAGTAAACTACCTCAATGACCAGACTGGGGAAACAGACTTGAATGCGGCCTAAATACACAGGACTACTCAGAAATAACACAAAACAGCTGAATACAATCAGGAATTGAGGAGACGGATGAGACGGACCTGGGGACATGGGATATGGAAGAAACCAGTAAAGGAGACATAGGGGAAACACCAACCAGTGGGACAAAGGGACTGGGAGTGAACAAGGGACGAGTAGCAAACACAGGAGAGACGAAGGAAAGAGGCAGGAAACCAGAGGGCAGAGGATAATGGGGAGCCCAAGGGAGCCGTGGAGGGTGAGGGGTGCCAGCCGGAGAGGCAGCAGGCGACTGTGAGGCCAGAGCAGAGGCGCTACAAATACATACTTCCTATATCTCCTGATCTCCTTGGCCAATCCAAGTGAAATTTGGCACATGTCTACTATGGCCAAACCTGAGGTCATACCCTTACTATGGCAGTCATAAGTCATAAAATGGTGGCCATAATCAGCCAATGACAATCAAGCATCCATTTGACAAGCCTAGCAATCACCAATTTGGTAATAAGTGTATTAATATGTCAGGAACTGGTTTCCCCCATCCTGCAGGTCAGATCCCTTATGGTTTCATTGGGTGTACTGGCATTCTGTTAATTACTTACCTTCCTTACATTTGTAGAATTTATAAAGTAAATCACCAGTGGCAGAACAACTGCAGACAAGGCCTAGGGGCAAAACATTGATTGGGCCCTCGGGCCCCCCGCGCACACACACACACACACACACAGATACGTTTATGTGGCAGTGCTGAAACAAGTTTTAAAGTGTGGGTGCAAGAACACAAAAACCTTAACGAGAGAATTCGACTGTCCCTCACAAAAACTGTAAAGTTTTAGTGGCTAAATTGCACTTTTTTTTTTTTTGCACTATTACTGGTTATGCGTAACGTTTTAATCGTTTTGCTATTATTTCGTGGTAGAAATCATATTCACAGTTTCTTACGAGCCTAGTTGTAAGTTTCTTAGAAATGTATAATGAACTTGCATCACATTTGCTATTTAAATGTCCCGTTTCTTAATTAAAGTGCGTGACAAAGCGAACTGACCTATACGTACCACCAGAGAAAGCGCCTTTGGAAGACTATACATATAAATTCTACAGTAAAATGCCTTGAATTTCTGGATATCGTAAGTTTAGTAGTTGTTGTTTCTGTATCACCTCGCTATGCTAGGTTTACGACGGGACTCTGATGTTGCTTTATAAAGATTATATATCTGTGCCCCGTGTGTGCACCTTACAGCTTGTGTTTCGGCTGTGCGTATTTAGGTTCGGTGCCAGTTATGGTCCTGTTATAAGGAGTGTAAATAAAGAACGTTTTCTCCGACGAGCAAAACTCTTTGTTCTTCGCTAAGTTTGCGATGCATCTGTCGGCCCGGCGGTACAATTATTATTATTATTATTATTATTATTATTGTAATTATTATTATAGCTAACGTTCGCGAGAGTCCACGTCAGCAATTAGGGAAGCAGCATATCACTAAACAGCATGAGAAACATCCAGCTATAGCTGTCATAGCTGAACTCGTTCGTTCAGTGGTTCTTTGGTTCACCAGTTCATTTGGTAGTGCAGTGACATTTATTGGCCAGAATAAGTATTGCAACGAGCGTGGACCGGTGTTATGCCGAAAAAGGCATCCCTGCCGCAGAATGCATATCTGTCTCTAAAATGACCAGTTCGTAGCTGATCTGAAACGAATTGAGCTACTTTGTCGAGTTAGGCTACCGTAGTGCTAATCGATAGCCCTAACCTTTACTCTAACAATAATCCCCAAAGAAACCCTAAAGCACTCCTAAAACCCTAACCCCCCGTAACACCCCTAAAACCCTAACCCAACCCCCCAAAAAAAGTTCAACTCGTCAGAACACCGGCATGCATTCTACCGCAGGGATGCCTTTTTCGGCATTTTATGGCAAAATATTGACTAATAAAACTTTTGATTATTAACGTGTGAATATTCTGTATATTTATTTGTAGCCTAAAGCAATAAATAAATAAATAAATTGTTGGTGCTATACGTTAATCAGGTTTAAATATGAAGCCTGCCGTAGCGTGTATGTACTTGTGTGATAATTATAATGGGCTAAATTATAATTATATTAAATACAGGCATAAATACATACATATATACCAGTGGTTCTCAACCTTTTTTTGCAGTGGGCCGCACTATGTCCAAGTTCAAGTCTCACGGGCCGCATATTATTTACATATGACGTCATCAACGCTCAATAATCAGATATTATGCGGGCCGCAGGTTGAGAACCACTGACATATACGTATGCATCCACACTTATCTGTACCCCCACGCATGCATACACACATAACCAATAGCACACGCATACAAAGGTAGAGGCAAACACACATGCTTGTTTTAATGATAATAAGTTGTTGTAAATTTGTATTATGTTGCGGTTCATGGTGATGTTATTGTTATCATGGTTGCAGCTGTAGTTGTCAATGTTGTTGTTGCCACTCATTTCATATTTTTATTATATTATTATAGGTATTCCCCGCGACCCATTAGGATTAAGCGGATTGGATAATGGATGGATGGATGGATTATAGGTATTATCATTATTTTTTTTGTTTTCCTTTGTTTTGTATTTTTGTTTTTTTGTGGGACGATCTGTATATTTTTTTCTTTATTTGTTCCCCCCATACTTCTTCCCCCACCCTAGTCTCCCCTAACCTCTGCTTGTTGTCTTCTTTATAAAAAAGGAAGAAAAAAATTAAAATAAAGCAGTCCTCTGTAGAGGGGTAGTGGTGGAGAGAATATAAAAAAGGAAAAAAATGAACGAATCAATGATTCAAAAAATCAAATCATTTCAGTGAACGGAACGAAATGAATCGAATCACTAAAAAGATATAGTTGGCACGACTAGTTGATATCCGTCTCTGCTGTGAATGTGCAGTACAGTTATTACTGTCTCTTGCTGGTAGCGTTTAATTGCAGTACAGCTGTTAATAGGGCTGTCTTGACACATCATGATGTAATCACGATTATATGGCACATGCGCAATCATCACCAGGGCTTTAGATTTTTAACATAATAATGCGTCTCCTTGTTCAACACATGGATCACACAGGAATAACAGAAACGGCTCAACAGAGGAAAAATACTTTTATTAGTAATTCAAGGAAAATCTTGAGCCCTGGGCTGATGTTCAGTGGAG
Organism: Mormyrus proboscirostris; assembly: GCA_026779585.1. Taxonomy (NCBI): domain Eukaryota; kingdom Metazoa; phylum Chordata; class Actinopteri; order Osteoglossiformes; family Mormyridae; genus Mormyrus; species Mormyrus proboscirostris. The sequence goes on from JAODKF010000103.1 coordinate 6,921,337, forward strand.
CACCTTAGAAGGCACTCAGTCTTTTTTTTCCATGTGAAGGGCAACCAATAGCAACGTTTTTGCCACTTTAGAATATTTCAATTTTATGAATTCATTGTTCTTGCATTCTTGCACTGTTCTTGTTCTTGACCAGACTGAAAAACCAGATTTCAGAGACATTCACATTGATATGGCTGCAGTTGGAGTCTCTCTCTGGAGAAGCAGTAGCATAGAAATGCTGCCACTTAACTGTGAGTTTCGTTGACGTCAATCAAAAGCCAGAAAACCATGATTTTAATGTAAATATCACAGTAACCCCCACTGGAAGTGAATGAATATTTCACGAAAATAGCACATCAATAAATTTAGTTTGCATCAGATGTAATTTGGTCTCAGTGTCTGATGTAACACTGCAGTAGATGACAGCAATGAATTAATACATTAATAGATTGGATTTGTACATTTTCTGCCACTAAGGGAAAAAGTCCTGCTGACTGAATAATTTGTAGAATAAATTTGAGAATTGTCTTGTAACTAACTTTTGGTCTGTTTTCATCTTTACACCAGAAATGCTGTTGTGAAATGTGTGTCGACTCTGCTGTTAGACTCAGCATAAAATGTTTTCCTTGTTACAGTGAGTAAGGAAATAAATACCAGCAGAGATACCCAGACCTCCCTCTTGCCAGCCTGCTCCACCGGGGGAATCCGAAGGCATTCTCAGGCCAGTCGAGAGATGTCATCTCTCCAGCGTATCCTGGGTCTGCTTTGGGAGTCTCCTCCTGCTTGGACATGCCTGAGGCACCTCCCCAGGAAGCCATACAGGAGGCGTCCTAGATAGATGCCTAAACCACCTCAACTGGCACCTTTCAATGCGGAGGAGCAGCGACTTTACTTTGAGCTCCTCCTGAATATCTGAGCTCCTCACTCTCTCTCTAAGGCAGAGCCCAGACACCCTGTGGAGGAAACTCATTTCTGCTGCTTGTATCCACCATCTCATTCTTTTGGTCACGACTCAGAACTTGTGACTATAGGTGATGGTGAGAACAGAGCAGACTGACTGTTAAATGCATAGCTTTGCCTTCTAGCTCAGCTTTCCTTTTACCACAACAGAATTTTACAGCTTCCAGATTACTGCTGATGCTGTCCTTGTCAGGGCACAGAGCCTGGTAAACCATCCATGACCAGGTGATTCACATATAACCCCTGTGAAGATCAAGATAATGGATCGTGTGACCCTGCCCGTACTGGGGAGACCGGGGCCCTTCTTGGAGTCGGGACTGGGGTGGGGAGATCGAAGGTGACCCATGGGTACGGACTGGGCATAGCCAAAAGCAAGTACACGTGTCTGCCCTCCTGTGGTCCCACCAGCTGCAGGGGGGTCGGTGCAGTGTAGATCAGGTGACATTTGAAGGACAGGAGGCTCTGTGGGCTGATCATCAACGACCAGATCTGGCTTTAGGTACATGGAATGTAACCTCTCTGGTGGGAAAGGAGCCTGAGCTGCTGTGGGAGGTAGAGAGAGATGCTGACTAGATATAGTCAAGCTCACCTTGATGCACAGTATGGGCTCTGGAACCAAAGTCCCGGAGAGGAGCTGTGTAACACTGCTGTGACATGAACATGCTTATTAGGTTCTGGATGTGTCATTTACTTAATAAATTCTACAAATATAAGGAGGGTAAATAATGAACAGAACACCAGTACACCCAATGAAACCAGTGACAGATAAACAGCTAAGCTGGTGTTGTGTTTGTCCTGGGTGGCCTTGGATGTTTTTATGTGACTGATTCCTGTAACAGAATAGAAACCACTGCAGTGTTGTAGCTGCCCTGCAGGAAGTTGCTCACGTTACTCTGCTTTTTCAAACAGCACATACTGTAGCAGTACAGTGGGGTGTTTCAGTATAACTTATGTTTCATGTAATGTTTCATTCAAGATCCTTAGGTTATGTCACTGTAGATAATAAAAAATTTTGAAATACAAAAAATGCAATTTTACCTTTTCATTTCAGCTGTTTTTTTTGTCAACTTGACCCCGGTTAAGCCAAAGAAACACAAAAATGCAAAAAATGTAAAATCCTCTAATAATAAACAGTGATCATATAAACAATTGCTGTGCATGTTGTTTTTGATACATATGACAACTTAATTAAATTGATAGAAATATTATCAGGTAAACCAATATAACAAACACAATACAGACGCTCCTCTACATACAAACTTTCAGACGTACGAAGAGCACCGTAAGTCCAAATTGTGTTCACTGGTCTCGCGTTTCCTGTGTGCAACCTCAATTTTTTTTTTCTGTGCTCCAGTTCCGCCTAGTATGGCGCTCCGCGCACAGCGCAGCAGCATAACGTGCGTACTCCCAGCATCCTAGTTCTTTGTACTTGCGTATACCCTTAAAATGATGTTGAATAACGACTTGCGAACATTTCAAGTTACGAATGGCCTTTCAGAATGTATCTTGTTCATGAGTAGAAAAGCATCTGTACTGTGCATAAGTCTTAGTACTACAGACTAGAATTCACTTCCCCCCATGCACTGCAACCTTCTCCACTTCCTGCTTTTCACTAGTATTATTTTCTAGAATTCATATAGGTACACCACCTTTCACATCCAGTGGGAGTTGGTAGTTGGACATCAAACAGCAGCTAGTCCAAAGGAATGGGTATGTCATAGATGTGATATACTCTAACTCTCCTGATGAATCTCCACTAGCATTCTGAGTCAAGCCTGTGCTTTTTCTGTGTCCTCTATGCTAAAGTGCAAACTCTTCTTTAATGAAGGGGGGGGGGGGGGTGAGGCTTGCAGCGACATCAGCCAGCATTTGGTCAATGATGAAACCTTTGTCTGCCATGCATGCATCTCCTGGCTCTAGGAGTTTGTGAATTCCTGCCGCCTTAGTGGTTTCCCTGTTACATATAGATCCTGTGTATAGCTTTGAAACAATTGTGTAACCAACCTAGCTGCCAGGTTAGGGCAGTGTACTCCAGAAAAAAGGAAAACGTTCTGTGTTGGGAGAGAAAAACAACAAAGGTTTAATTGACAGTGATTCCATGCAGGATTTATTCTGATAAATTTCCTGCTCGGGATTGTTACTCTACCCAACACTCGCGGTCCAGGAGTCTGAAACAATAGACATATCAATGTCAATCAACACAAAGGAGGGAAGCAAGGAGAAAGAAAATATATTTACATAACATGGGGTGACTGATTTTCATTCTGTTATAAATGCAGTTACCACAAGGGGCAATATCACTCAGAGCTTTGAAGGTAGCATGGTTTACATATGATGAGAAGGTTTCAGACTGAAATGTAAGGGATGATAGACTTTCACATCTAATTTCAGTACAGTCCAGAATCACTCCCAAATCTGGACTGCATTGCCTAAACGTCTCTGGCATTGTTGTTTGGATCCGTTCTTTAGACATCCAGATGGGCTTTGCTCCCAAGACAAGGCAGTTGGACCAGGTTATAATAACCCTACTCACCGTCACAGCACTGACCCCAAAGATGTTTGCCAGGACCATTTCCCTGCCCAATACCAGTTTAATCGTGATTACATCATGATGTGTCAAGACAGCCCAGCGGCAACATGACAGCAGTACATGGACAGTTTATCCACAAGCGCCAGCTTCCTATCTGGGCTTGGTTTTTCAATCTCCATCACACCATCAATCCTCAGTGTTTTACTCCAATACATTAACCTGGATGCCGAGGGGGCAAGTGACTCTCAAAAGACCTCTGATGTGAAACGGGTACAGAATCTGAACACTTCACCCCATGCACAATGTCTGTTAATCTAGATACATTTCACTACAGGTTGTACTTGTATAACTATGTATGTGACAAATGAAGAATCTTGAATCTTGTAGTTCGGTTACACAGATGTCCCTGACTGAGATTCTAATTCCCTGCCTAGTCTCCAGTTCCCAGATTCTTTCATTATCAGCATCCAAAGCATCTGAAGTAAATTAAGATAATAGCGACTAGGCAATGCACTTTCCTTATGTGGTGTTTATATTTTTGTAACTCGGCTGGTGTTCTTGGGTTGGGCAGGCCGGTAACATTTTTGGGTTTTTAAAACAAAAACATAAAAACATTTTATGTCAAACTGCTTAGATATTTACTTTAGGAGGTTAGGATCATGCACTGAATACAGGGCGTTGCCACACCCACCGCACGACAATCCATCTTACGGAGGAGAACCTGAGGGCAGCCATATGGTGGTTGATACCTTGGCACCACACTAGTCCGAATGGACCAGTGTGAGGATTTTTCTGGTGGCTGGAGTGCCAATCCTGTCACTGACCCCCACGTTTTTCCTCGTAAGTTGGAGAAGCTCCTTATAGGGCTGGATGTAGATTAACGTCATACCCAGGACAAAGCAATTATAGGTTAAGGGCTTTGCTTAAGGGCCGAACAGAGTAGAATCGCTCTGGTCATTCACGGGATTTGAACTAGTTACCTTCCAGTTACCGGCACAGATCCCTATCCTCAGAGCCACATTCACAAAATAGACAGAAAGCATGTTTAATATTTGCCATTTACCTCTATTAGATCACATTTACAATGAAAGTGCTATTCAGTTATTGTAATAAAATGGACATTTGTGTAGAAATCAATAATAAGACATAATGTGGAACATATCATTAACCCTGAGCAAATAAAAATGACACAAGGTTTCCAAAGCTATCGACTGTGTCACACCCCGATCGTGCGAATCCTCCTGTGCCACTCCCCCCCTCGTTAACCTCATGTAGATTCCCAGTGTTTAAAAACGGTTTCCAGTTGTCTGTGTTAGTTTGGTGTATTTAAGTCCACGTCAGAGTTTGTTTCCCTAGTTCTGTCATTGTAGTGTTATAACGTTTTCTGTCTTGTCTACCTCTCCGAATGTCTATTAAAACCCTTATTCCTGATTCCTCATCTTCCTCGCCTGCTTCCCAGGTCCGTGCTCTGCACAGTCATGACAGACTGTAATTCTTTTCAGCTGAACAAATTGAAAGGACAAAGTTTACATACAGTGCAATACTGAAATGACATGAGCCCAGCTGAAGACAAAATCATAGCATCTAAGCAGCAAAGACTAAATTGAGACAAGCTGCTAAATATCCTAATGTCACAACATGATACATTTGCCTCAGTAAACATATCTAATGAGCAATGCATCAAATGGCATGAAATATACAGCGTTCGTGTTCTGATCATACAGCCGGACCTATTGGTATAATTACGGAAAGTGTCTATGGCAGGTGCATCCCAGGTGGAGGTCGACAAGCGTAGTCACGGTCTGCTGGATAATACTCAGCATTAACCTCATCAGCATGGTAACGTCCTGAGTGTGAATGACTTCAGGAGCACTGGCTCCCAGGGGAGCACTGGCCCTATAAAAGCGGACTCCTGAGGACACTCGTCTTCTCCCCAGTCATTTCAGACAAATGGTGAGGTACGGGCCCGTTTTTATCTGCCTGTGGACACTTTTTGACAAACATGCTAACGGTCAAAGCGCAGGCTACATACAAACGTACTCCAGCGAAGTATATTTAAAACTACACCCAAAAAGAGGACCTTTGTCCCTCTTTACTGACCTCACCCCGGCGTTCTGCAATTCTGTGTTCTGGGGGAAATCATGAAAGCTCTGGTTCGGTCGCATTTGTGTCGAAGTGGAGCCAGCAGGTACAGTAACAGCAACGAGACGATTCGGCCATAGTTAAAAGACAAACCGCTGCTTAGGCTACAGATTTGGCCGGTCCGCTCTTTTCTAGCCCAGTTGGGGTATTTTGGAAAAAAAAAAGAGAGCAGGGTCGCCGTCTCTCATGCCTCTGGCCTGACACTCACGGTCTCAGACTCTCATATATATTATTCCATTAGAAAGCTAAAATTAGCTACATCAGAAACTTTGGGGCAGTTTGCAAACCATACAGCAGGGGTAGCCAATCTTATTCGCAAAGGGCCGGCGTTCTGACAAAACGTCCTACTTTGTTAAAACATCCTACCATAGTGCTAATTGACAGCCCTAACCCCCCAAAAACCCCTAAAACCCTTACCTTAACCCTAACCCTAACCCCTAAAACCTAACCCTAACCCCAAAGCAGTGGAACTGCACATGCCCAGAAAGGCTTGATAGCACGTCTCGATAGGTAGGATGTTTTGTCAGAACACCGGTGTGTATGCAGGTTTTTGGGATTACCTGTAGGTCAGCTGTTCAATCCCAGGTGTGAGGACTCTTCAGCCAATCAGTCCTCTAATTCGTAATCTAATTAGGGAGTTGCAGCGAAAACCCGCATACACACCGGCCCTTTGTGGATAAGATTGGCTTCCTCTGCCATACAGGCTATTTACAAGGTATTAAAACAGTTGCATACAGGTAAACGCATGTGTGTGCAGATTTCTCTCGAAATGAAAATCTTACTCCAGCCAGATGACCAAAGTTTGCAACCCTGGGACAGGAGCGTGCGTCTGTCTACATGACATAATTGTATTTAAGTGTAGTTTTAAAATGCTGAATATGTAAGAGTTTGATTTGGTTACGTTGTGTTGACGGAGAAGAGCTGAGCGATTACTTCTCTGTAGTGGTGGGCGGATCGATCCAAGTATCGATAATATCAATAATAATGTTGGTATTGATATCGATCAATACCAGTTTAATGAAATCGATACTTTAGTTTCAATTTCAATGCTGAATGCACTGCGGCTGTCTGTGTAAGCCAGGGATCACCAACTCCAGTCTTGGAGGGCTACTATCCGGTAGGTTTTCTATCCTACCTGGTTTCTGATGAGCCACACCTGCTCCTGGTATTTACCCAAAAACAGGTGTGGCTCATTAGAAGCCAGGTAGGCTAGAAATCCAACTGGATAGTAGCTCTCCAGGACCGGAGTTGGAGACCCCTGGTGTAAGCGCTCCTCAATTGCCGCTCCTGGCTGTCATGTGACTCAGTGGTACCAGGCGAGCAAACAGGCTCATGCGCGCACACACACACAGGCAGTATAATATTTATAATAAAGTATTATAATAGTGGGTCGCTGAGTCATGCTCGCAATAACTAAACAGCACAGATAGTTCAGGGTTTAATCACCAGATGGCATTTTACACCCGTACTACTTACACCCGTACTACTACAACCCACACTCGTCGCCCCGTTTACTCCTCATACACACGGTGGGCGCACGCACATACACAGACACTACGTACAACAATAAACATTAACCACTATATATGACATAACACACAGCACATTTATAATCACACAAGCGATTACTGAGAACTATTCACAAGCTGACATTAGTCCAATATGCTGCGCTGCCCGTCGGTATCTCCGTGCTACAGTATTTACTTACTGTTAAACTTTGCCCTGGGTTTTAACTTATTAATAAAAAATATCACAAAAAGGTCAATTTGATGATGCATCCACCTTAATTATTAAAAAGTATCGATATTGGTATCGTATCGGTGATACTTTCCCTGTATTTACTTGGTATCGGATCGATACCAAATCTTGTAGTATCTCACACCACTACTTCTCTGGGAAGTAGGGAAAAGGAGCGGGAGGCAGCACATGGCTAGGTGGTCTAATTTGGCACCATAGGGTGAAACAACAGGCTGTCAGAAAGTATGAAATATGCTACTAAAACATGCTAAACTGTGGTTTCCCATCTTACAGTTTAGGTCTTACTTAAAAGATCAAACCTTCTTGGTTCGTCTTGGTAAATCCAAGTCCTCCTGCGTTCCACTGTCTCACGGAGTCCCGCAGGGTTCCATCTTGGGCCCAATTTTGTTCTCTTTATCTGCTCCCCCTGGGCTCAATTCTCAGGAGACATGGTGTCTCCTTTCACTGTTACACAGATGACTGCCAGATCTATGTCCCCCTTCAGGATCCATTTTAAATTGCTTTTATTTGTGTATAAGTGTCTGTCTGGTGTTGCCCCTTTGTACCTCTCTGAGCTCCTTCATCCATATACACCTTCTTGGTCTCTCAGGTCGGCTGACGAGCTCCTTCTGAGTGCGGCCAGGACGAGTCAGAAGCTCAGAGGGCATCGGGCTTTTGCAGTGGTAGCACCTTGTGGAATGAGCTGCCTTTTAACGTCAGACAAGCATCCTCTACATGTTTTTAAATCACTTCTTAAAACACATTTGTTTGACCTTAGATACCACATAACATGTTGACATTTTTATTTTATCCTATTTATTTTAATTTTAATGTATTTTATATGTGATTTTTAGTTTATTTTTGGCTTTTATTATAATACACGTGTATGATACTTTTGTGTATTAAGTGCGTTATAAATAAAGTTGCCATTGCCAATACAGGGGTGTTGAACTGCCATGAAAACACATGTTGATGCCTGAAAATGCCATACATTTTTTAACCCTCTAGCCACAATTATGTTCGGCTGAGGGACCAGACAGTAATAGAGATGATTGATAAACTTATGTAGGGGTGTGGATTAAGGGAGCAAACAACGATGATGAATGATTGAGGGAATGATGACGCTTAAGTGCCGGGAAATTGTTAAATGATAAGAAAATGTATAACATTAGTGTAAAACAGTAATGGACAGACTCCTGCAGGGTGAGCAGCCTTGGCTGTAACCTCACTGTTGCAATGAAGACTGAATCTGAAGATCTACACAAGTGGCTCCTGACTCCTGATTGGGGGGCTACGCCTACCATGACCCCATGCACAGCGACCGCTAGAGGAGATAAGGAACAAACAGAGACACCAATGGAATAAGACCCTTTTTATTTGTGGGGCAAATAAAGTGCACATCTTTTTTAATGTAAAACAAATGACCTCCCGGCAACTAAAACAAGCTTTATTTTTTTTTTTTTAAATGAACAAAATACAGTGCAGGAACTGAAATAACGTGATAAAAAAAAATAACTGACACCCACCAAATGAAAAGAGAGGACCTCTAAAATAAAGAAAAATAAATATATACATATTGTGCAAAGCAGACAGAGTAAACAAAATGAACAAACTTTAAATGAGATGTGAAAGACTGACATCCAATTCATTCCCTGAAATGTAGACAAGCACAAAACAAACATACATCATCAGCAACAGCAACCACAACAGTAAAGAAGCAGTAGTAACACCACCATATTAAATGTTTTAAATGTTCGGTGAAGGTCGCTTACTTTTGGAGTTGCTTTAACAGGCCCCTAACATTGTCAATTGTCAAACTCATGTCCTTGCACGTTTGCAAAAGACCGGGAGACTCAGCCAGGACTCTGTGGATCTGAAAAGACAGTACCCTTTTTCATTCATGTTTCTAATTTTAAAAAAAAAAAAAAACAGCGGCATTAATTGACAGTATACTAACCACAGGTGTTTTTATTGGACTTCCCCAATATGGCTGGAATTTAGCTTTCATCATGCCCTTGAACGTGTCGGGATATGTCAGTTTCCTTCTAAGGTGCGGTGTCTGAGATATTTCAAAGAAAATGACATTTCTTTCATCATGGCACATTACCACAATAACATAAACTTTCCCAGGCACATTTAAAAACTTACCGTATTTTCAGCACTATAACGCGCACTGCATTATAAGGCGCACCGTCAATCAGTGGTCTATTTTCAAACTTTTTCCACATACAAGGCGCACCGAACTTTAAGCCGCTAAGCACTAGACCTACTATCTTAAGCAAAACAAAACAGTCAGATAAGCCAGTCAACCAAAATTTATTTTACATCACGTGTTCACAATGACTGTCAACATTGTTCAAACGTTTATGAGTGTCTTCACTACTCTTTAACACGTAAAAAAACAATAGTCTTATACCGCTAAATCAAAAGTCAGCCTATTAACAATACGGTAACTCAAAAATTAACACTTATAATACGGTCCTATACCTCATGCACAAATCCCTTAAATTCTTCATCTTCAGTGTCCGAGTTAAACAGTTGGGCGATTACGGCATCCAGCATGCCCGGATCCCTCTCGTCATTATCCGTGCCGTTATCTGGCAGCTTAGCAGTGATGATTCTGGCCTTCCTGAAAGCGTGGACCACAGTTGAGACTGACACCTCAGCCCAGGCATCCACGATCCATTGGCAGATAGTGGCATAAGTCGCCCGGCGCTGTCTCCCTGTCTTGGTGAATGTGCGTTCGCCTTCTGTCATCCACTGTTCCCACGCAGCTTGCAGTTTAACTTTGAACACCCTGTTGACACTAATATCTAGCGGCTGGAGTTCTTTAGTTAATCCACCCAGAATGACGGCAAGCTCCGAATTAGTTTTCTTCACTAGTTTTTTTGACGGCATCGGTGACATGGGCGCGCATGGAGTCGCAGATCAATAGGGACGGAGATTTGTGATGTGTTATGTCTCTTGACATAAATTTCTCTCAGCCACTCGCTCATCTTTTCCTCGTTCATCCAGCCCTTCGGGTTAGCTTCGATGATGACGCCGGCAGGAAACTTTTCTTTTGGCAAAGTCATTCTCTTGAAAATGACCACAGGTGGAAGTTTCTGGCCATTAGCTTGGCAACTGAGAACAACAGTGACAGATGCCTTCTCGTTCCCTGTGGTGCATATAGACACTGTTTTGGTCCCTGTTTTCTCCACAGTGCGGTTCACGGGGATATCAAAAGGTAAGGGGAACCTCATCCATGTTGATGATGTGCTCTGGCCGGATCTTCTTTTCAGCGATCTCGTTTTTGCAGTATACGCGGAAAGTGACCAGCTTTTCTTCGTAATCTTTCGGCAGTTGCTGTGAGACGGTAGTTCATGTGCGGATGGAGAGATTACGTCTTTTCATAAAACGAAAACACCAAGAAGGGCCGCCTCGAAAGGCGTTGATATTCATGTCCTGTGCCAACGCTGTTGCCTTCATTCGAATACAGACGGTAGAGACGTTTCTACCTGCTGCTCTCTGTTCAATAACCCACTGTTCAACTCTGTCCTCCAGCTGTGGCCATCTCGGGTTTTTCCCTCGGAAACTCTGTGTGGTCTTCTTTACTCGGCGCAGGTCGTCTTCTTGCTTCCTCCACTTTCGTACCATTGATTCATTAATGTTGAATTCTCTCGCAGCTGCTCTATTCCCATGTTGTACTGCGTGACTGATCACATTAAGTTTGAATTCAGCGTCGTAAGCGTGTCTCTTGACAGGCGGCATTTTGGGGTGTGGGGTCCTTATACACACAAACTGGAATATTAAGGTGAAGCGCCGTATGTATTATTCCGCGACACACCTGATTACTGTAGCCTTAATGCTAGTGGTGCGGCTTTGCAGTTTACCAAAGTCATACTAAAACATTCAAATCGCTTCGAGTTCAGTATGCACAACAGAAATTAATCCACGTTTAAAGCGCACTGGATTATAAGGCGCACTGTTATTTTTTAAGAAAATCAAAAGGCTTTTTAGTGCGCCTTATAGTGCGGAAAATACGGTAAAATGACATTTCTTTCATCACGGCACATTACCACAATAACATAAAATTTCCCAGACACATTTAAAAACTTAAATTGAATGCCTTGGCATTACCTGAGAACGTGGTACTGACTTTGGTAGACGACTAGGAAACTGTGACAAAGAAAAAGATGCGTTTTCAGTTTCACACATGTATATACATTTCTGTTCACACAAAGTATTATAATGCTTCAATTCCCAAAATAATTAACTGGTGAAACTTACTTTACATTCCTGCTCCTCCTTCTTCACCACCTCCTCCTCCTTCACCACCACCTCCTCCTCCTCCACCACCACCACCTTCACCACCTCCTCCTTCACCTCATCCACCTCCTCCTTCACCTCATCCACCTCCTCCTTCACCTCATCCTCATCCTCCTTCACCTCATCCTCATCCTCCTTCACCTCATCCTCATCCTCGTCCAAGAGCAACTTGAACTCCACCTCCTCAGTAAATTCTTTTCCCTCATCTGCCCCCAGCTCACCAGCCATCACAACACTGCCAGCTGATGGAAATAAATACAGCGTTTTAGAATCACCATCACTTTTCACTTACTAAAGTGATTAACTTGTGATTTCCTCCACGGGGCGTGTCACCTTCTGTCACAGGTGTTTGGGGGAGCACCTGCACTCCGCTGGTTTCACCCATCGACGCCTGACTCTCCCCAGTGTCACGACCACTGAAAACACCACTTGTGCCTTCGCCAGAGTGGTCTTTCTGTGTCTCAATCTCCTCCTCCGACGACGACGACGAGGAGGAGAGAAATGCAGCAGCTGTCCGTCGCCTTCGGGCGGTCGCCATCCTCTGCATCTTCCGGCCTTTGACCTGCCGCCTAAGCCCGATCACTCTCTCGCTCAAAATTTTCAGTTGGCATTTGAAATGCCGCAAGAGACCGTTAATCTGTCTTCGCCCAAGCCGGACGCAGGAGAGCTGGGCGTCCAACAAGAAGCGGCAAAATTTTGTCACAGCCAGAATGTGATTCTTCATTGTGCTAAACCTTAATTCTTGATTTAGATAGGACAGCCAGGCATTGACTTTGGACATGTCCAATAGATATTTTAAATGGGCAGCTGCTGGGGACTGTGGATTGTCCCACATAAAATTGATAAAACTTTTAATATACGACAATTCTTGCTTTTGGTTTTGTCTGTATTCTGACGAGGCGCCGACCCGGAACATGCTCTCCCTATACTTGGCCAGTACCGAATCTAAAAGGGAAGAAAACCAGAAAATTAAAATTAACCTGTTTAATCCCACCAGCAACAATTGTGTCCAATGGCATAAATGACATGAAAAAAATCATACATATCTGTCTTATAAGTTTTATCATGACACTGCACCACATGGCACCACAACCCACTGACTGTTTCAAAAAGCATCTAAAAACATTTCTTTTTAACAAAACCCTTGGCTCCCCCACTTAGAGGTCTTTAAAACTTTTTACTTCTAAACTGTTCATTTAGTCTGTTTTATTTTAACTTGTAGCCCTTTGAGATCTTCGGATGTAAAAGGCATTATAAATAAAATGCATTATTATTATTGCAATTGTAATCCCTGTTACCATAGAAGAGAAGCGTGTGGGATGCCTGCAGCACAGCTGGAGATGGATGACTGGATAAATGCGCTAGTTTCTCCTCTAGGTTTGCAATACGCCGCTGCAGGTCTTTTATTTGGTCCTGTTCAGCCATGGGCTGACTTTTGAATTCCCGCAACAACTGACGTGCCGCGTTCTTTTTGGCAGCCGTGATCTGGGTTTTGGGCAAGACATAATCATGCGAAATGCTTTAAGACAACGAACTGTTGTGGAAATTTGCTGTACGGATACAATTCAATTAAATGGAATACCTGCCGCTTCAGCTCATCCCCCACCAGCTGGTGGTGCAGCCTCAAGTGCTGGTCAATGCGGGAAAGGTTTTTGGCCAGGCAGTCGGCCACTGGGCAGCTGATGGGCCCAGCAAACCTGCCCGATGACACCGAGTTGAGAAGCCTCCTCTCCGTCTTACTGTCCACCTTATGGAAATCACGGAGGTGGACGGAGATATTATAGCGGGAGACGGCGCACAGCGGGCAGAGCTGACACTTGCGGCCCATGATGCAGATCCGCACCTAATAATCAAAACATTTCTGAATTACTGAATATCCATACAGATGCATATTTTATTACATATATTTCAAAGTGAATTTCTTTGCTTTATTAATAAGTGGTAAAGTATTTAAATATATAATTCCAATAACAGGTTAAATGACATGATCCACTTAGTGGTATTACACATATACACAGGGGTTGAAAAACTGGCATGTACCGAATCTAGAAGAGAAAAAAATGCAAACACCACATAGAAGGGCACCCTGGGTGACCCGGGAACCGAACCCAGGACCGCTTACTGTGAGGCGACAGTGCTAACCACTGCACCACCGAGACCCAATTTCTTCTTGTATCAGCATGACAGAATTCATGAAAAGCTCAAACGTAACACGGCATTCCCCTCACGTCACGTGTCTATAAACAACATAAACAATTACGAATTGCTGCTTCACGTAATCGGTGTCCCATTTATGTTTGTTGATTTAAGTGCATCTAAACATGGAGTTAAACAGCAATATACACTGTGAAACAGTTACTTTGAAAGTTTAAATACTGCATTGTTAAAAAACTTTAAAAGTACTTTACGAAATGGTGAGAAGAGTTGAAGCGCAGGCAATTTCTGGAAAATCTCCTCTCGCTTTCCGAACTACCTCTGATGAGAAGTTCGCGCCACTGTTGTCAACTCCTCAGCAAGGAAAGTCGCTATTGGCTGCCCCAAAAGTCGCCAAATGATGCCATCGCCTCATTTGCATAAGGTGCACGTAACTGTAATAGACGCTGTAGGAGAGACAAAAAGTATTTTTCCATAGATACGTTTAGAACTACAAATAAATTTTATTCTGTTTTTTTATATCACAATTCCAATCTTCCTCCTATATCAGGGCTTGGGACCGATAAAAGGGATACTCTGGCGGAGCTCACGGCAGCACCCGCTGCTCGGTGAGAAAAGTAAGAACAACAGCGAAAGTCGCTAGATTTGTCGCTAGTCGCTTTTTTGAAAACGAGTCGCTAGATGGGTCTAAAAACTCGCTAAATACAGCGACAAAATCGCTAAGTTGGCAACACTGCCGACACCTCTTCGTTACCTCCTCTACCTGCTGTCCATATCCTCTTTTCCAAGTGAGAAACCGAACCGTTGTCGCCCACCTTTCTGCCATTTCTACCATGTGCTTTAGTACGGCAGCCTTTCACACAGCATGAGTTTCCCATCTTACCAAAGATAATGCCGCTCGCTCTTGCGTTGTAAACATCCAAAATGGCGATTCAACCCACAATACACTGGGGCTATAGCGACGGGGGGAGTTAAAGGCATACTTTAAGTCATACTTCAGCGTAAAAGCATAGAAGTTATTTTATAATAATAAAATATTGTAAAACTGTCAAGACAAAGTAATAACCAGTCAGCAGGACTTCTTCCCTTCGTGGCAGAAAATGAATAATTCCAGTCCATTGATGTATTAATTCATTGCTGCCATGTACTGTGGCGTTACATCACAGACACTGAGACCAAATTACATCTGATGCAAAGTGAATTTACTGTCATGCGCAATTTTAATGAAATATTAATTTATCGGGGCAGTGGGTGGTCTAATAGTTAGTGAAGCACGCCGATAATTGAAAGATTGAATTCGTGACCAGCAAGGTAGTGCCCCCAAGAGAGTGTTTTGCTGCTCCTAATTTTACTCGTCCTTTAGTGAACGGCTCTGGGTGTGGTCGCTCCCTGCATGTTAATGGTGAACACCTGTGACTAGGATTGGAGGGGGGAGTTATAAAGAGGAAGAATATGTTGGAGGAATTACTGCAGTTCAATTGGGGACACTACTCAAATACTGTAGGAGAAGTGTGGACAATGATTAAAAAGATGGGTGGGGAAATGAGAGACTGGAGCTACC
>JAODKF010000103.1:6936807-6954220 GCA_026779585.1 Mormyrus proboscirostris
CATCCTACTGGTTTTTGTGAGGTTTGTCAGACACCTGAAACCATAGAACATGTACTTATAGATTGCAGAAGGTATGAAGAACAAAGGGTTATGAAGTAAGTAACGAAACAAACACAGAAAATTGCTGCATGAGTCCAGCTTGGAGTATTGTGTGTCCCAGAGATCACATTCCGTAGGCTTAGATTTAGTCCCACATTTTTCCCACCATTTGCTCCAACTCACCACTAGGTGGTAATCAGTTGACAGCGCAGTTCCTCTCTTCACCCGACTGTCCAAAACATGCTGATGCAGAAGTGATGATATAATTACACTATCGATCACTGAACGGGGTGCTCTGGTGCATTTGCAAACACTATTATACTCAAACATGGTGTTTGGTATGGACAAATTCAATAACATCTGACCTTGCTGGAGGGGTCCTAGGTGCCATATTGTATAGGACTATTACCCCTTGGTAGGGTCCCCCAAGGCAAATTAGTCCTAGGTGAGCAACCAGATAGTGTCACATATGACCCCTATGAAGATAAGATACAGGTGCGTGTGATCCTGCCCAGATTGAGGAGACTGGGGCTCTGCCCTGGAGCCAGGACTGGGGGGTGGGATCAAAGGCAAGTGCCTGGTGGCTGGGTCTCGACCCATGGGTACGGACTGGGCATAGCCAAAAGCAAGTACACGTGTCTGCCCTCCTGTGGTCCCACCACCTGCAGGGGGGTCGGTGCAGTGTAGATCAGGTGACATTCAAAGGCAGGAGGCTCTGTGGGCTGATCATCAGTGACCAGATCTGGCTTTAGGTACAAGGAATGTAACCTATCTGGTGAGAAGGGAGCCTGAGCTGCTGTGGGAGGTAGAGAGATGCTGACTAGATATAGTCAAGCTCACCTTGATGCACAGTATATGGGATCTGGAGCAGTGGCGGTTCTACACTGAATTGGTCCCCGGGGGAGACTCCCTCCCAGCGCCCCAAGCCACGCCCCCCGAAAAAGAAACATGAGAAAACTTCACGTTTTTTGCAAAAATTGCAAATTTAAATAAACATGCCCTAACATGCTAAATGTCTGTCATTAGACACTTTATTAATCTAATATAATCTAATCTAAGGGAGGAACAATTAGCTCCTTGGTTAATTTACTGCCTCAAATTATATGCTTTGTCACGTAACAGAGTTATAGCAAATGGAAAATGTCTTTTAAACTATTTACACATATGTAAATTACACTGGCTATTTACAGTATACTGTAAATATATTGGCTATAGCCAACATTAATATAAACAATGGAAATAAATAACTGTACTTGCAATAGTTTTGTTGCAAAGCACAATTTTGTGGTTAAATTTAATTAGATCATGAAAAAAAACAATAGAACCCTGCCCAAAAATAACAGAAAATGTAATGGATTTAATGGTTATAATGGGAATTGTATTGGTTTTAATGGTAAGTATAACAATGTCTGCTGGTATATGATGGATTCTATTGGTGGGTGGGATGGTAAATCCTATTGGAAAAGTGCCCAAAACACACTACAATAAGGAATTTTGTAATAGTTTCACTGGAAAAAGTTAATGGTTCATAATGGTATTTAATAGAAACCATTAGAATTTCTGTGATGGTTTGTATATTAGGCTTTTATTGTGTTTTTTTTTTTTTTTACAAAGGTAAGCATAGCAAGCATCGTAAGCAAGAAGGCTAACAAACCTAAGAGTTAACGTTATACCACTAATTAACGTAATGACATACAGAGAGAACATTGTTGCATACCTTTATCTTTTGCCCGTTTCTACTCATCTTCTTTTCTTTTTTTCCTAAATTGGGCACCTGACAGCTTAGCCTTTGACCTTTTTCTCTCCATCGCTGTGTTTACTTTGTAATCGACGATTCGACAATCAACAGATTTCCCATCCCCCAACGCTGTCACTCACGACCAAAAGTCAAGACTCAACCAAATCACCTCCACATCATAATCGTTTTTTATTACTTATTTTTATTAGCCATTTCATACAATTAAATAAATGAAAAAAGTGCAAATTATTGGTCAGTGTTTATAATATTTTGAATGAAATGTGCGTTATTTGTAAGAAAGTCAAGTGTCACTGACATAATTAACCCCCCTCCTTGTCCGCTTTGCTTCATTTGGGAGAGATGAACTGTACTCTGCGCCCCCCAACACCCCCCTCTCCTCTCCGCTCGCTCAGCTTCTGTGCGGCTCCTTCAGCAGCAGGGGCGGCACAGGTATCATAGATAATAGAAAACCGCTTAGCGGCACAGATTATTATTTTTTCCTTCAAGTTCTTGTGCCGCCCACTACGCGTCATGAAAAAACGGGCTGCCCCGTTCGCCCATGCCTAAAACCGCCACTGATCTGGAACCAAACTCCCGGAGAGCCCCCCGGTTCGATGCCAGCCTGTTGGGGTTCACCCCAGTAAATGAGAGGGTTGCCTCTTTTCAACTTATAATAATAACTACAGAATGTTCATGCACATAAAATAATTGCAAAGACTAAAGCACGGATAATACGTGTATTCAGTCATGGATAAGGTATGATGTGGAAATATGTCAGAAACTGGTTTACCCCACCCTGCAGGTCAGATCCCAGCTCGTCATAGCAATAAGTCACCTTAAGGTGGCGCCAGACAGCCATGTTGCTATTTTTTTAGCCATTGGCACATGTAGCAAATTTCATATTTATCTGATGTGCTTTTTACTCTCCATAGATTTGGTATAATTTAATTATAATTTAGAAATATAGTACCTTTAAATAAGGTCACCTGAATAGATTGCACAAATGGTTAATATAAAGTAGATCCATTTTCCTGAGAATTTGGAGCAACATCAGCAGTCAGGTTACATGCAACATTCTTCATGAAAGTTAAAGAACAGATTTTAAAACGCATAAAGCAGGTGTTTTTCTTTCCACTTAGATAAAATATCCACGTACAATATTTAGTTGTGATTTATGTTTTATATGGTATAACTTTCAGAATGATTCTGTTCATTAGAATAAGCAGCACCCCAGTCTCCCATAAGGGCATCAACCTGAACTTAAGCACCATTAGACCATTAGACCAAGGATGCCATCTGGGCAAAGCTTTCACATACCCTTTCATTGGTCTTGAATTAAGTCCATTACAAGAGAAAACCCTAGTGCAGAGGTCGGCAACCTTTTTAAAGCAAAGAGCCGTTTTATCTTGAATGTCTGACACAAGATTTACAAAGAGCCGCTAGAGAAGAGGGTTTCAGATACAAAAAACGAAAATTCCAGTCCTTACTAAAATTCCGTGGGCAGCAGGAGGACTGACAGTTTTAAATCACTAACAGTACAAAGATGACTAATATTCAGCGATAGTCTTCATCATCACCCCTTCTTCCTAAAGTTTGTTTTGCTCTGCAGTTGTCTGCCTTTAACTCTCCACTTCACTAGTTGTAACTGTGCTAGCAGAGCAGTGCAAAATGTACTTAGCACTCAGAACTCAGCTGTCTATAATATGCAAATCTGAGAGTAAACACGTTTAATATTTGCCATTTACCATGAAAGTGCTGTTCAGTTATTGTAACAAAATGTGACTTTCGTGAAGAAATCAATAATAAGACACAAGGTAGAATATATCATTAATCCTGAGCAAATAAAAATGAAACAAGGTTTCCAAAGCTATTGATTGTTATTGTTTTGAGCTAAACAAATTGAAAGGACAAAGTTTACATGTAGTGCAATATCGAAATGATATGAGCCCAGCTAAAGACAAACTCAAGGCATCTAGGCAGCAGAGACTAAATTGGGACAAGCTACCAAATATGCTAATAAATGTAACAACATGGTACATTTGCCTCAGTAAACATATCTAATGATAAGTGCATAAAATGGCACGAAATATACAGCGTTCGTGTTCTGATCATACAGCCGGGCCTATTGGTATAATTACGGAAAGTGTCTATGGCAGGTGCATCCCAGGTGGAGGTCGACAAGCGTAGTCATGGTCTGCTGGATAATACTCAGCATTAACCTCATCAGCATAGTAACGTCCTGAGTGTGAATGACTTAAGGAGCACTAGGTGAGCACTGGCCCTATGAAAGCAGACTCCTGAGGACACTTGTCTTCTCCCCAGTTGTTTCAGAGAAATGGTGAATTACGGGCCCGTTTTATCCATCTGACAAACATCCAAGCAGTTAAAATGCTCTCATGAGGTCTTTCTTTGGTCCTTAAAACTGAGAATTTTGAGATGCTTCACTTGCCTGTCTGATAGTTTCTTCTTCCTACCTCTTCCTCTTCAGTTCTGGTGTGAATTGGTGGCATCATGGCAGCCGAAAGTGGACTTTACAGGCTTGGACTGTATCTCATGTCCTTGGCTATGTGGCGGTAACTCCAGCCAGCATCAAAAAAAGCCTTTATTTGAACCCGTTGCTCATTCGTTAGCTCCTTCTTCACCTTAGTCATGTTAAAAGTGGAGGATTTACGGTAGTTTGGGCTAATTGTAAGTGAACAAAGATAAAGACCATTTAAACTGAGGTATCTTAAATACGACAAGTTGTCCGGCTAAGCAAAAAATCTTGCTCTTTGATATGGGTCCATGGTGTTGCACTTCTGTGGCAGATGGAATGCATCCAACTCGTGTTCAAGATGTTCAATAAACATGTTAAGTGCATATATATTCCCTTTTTTCTTGAGTCTGTTTGCTCATGCAAAATGAATTGTGATTAATATAGATTAAAAATGAATATTTAATCGTGATTAATCTAAATTAATCCACAGCAACCCTGTGATTAATCTGATTAAAATTTTTTATCATTTGACAGCACTAGTAAAAAGAAATAACCGAACACAAACATAAATACAGCTCACTCACGCCAATAACTTGCGAATTGCCAAAAGGACAAACTCTCGCACCTCATTGGCCGCGTTAATTCAAGAGGAGTTAATGAAAGAAAACTTGTGATTGCAACTTATTCAATAACTAAAATCTCCGTGAATATTGTCACTATAACTTAAAACATTTTCTCAGCCGCCCCTTAGCAAAAAGTAGTATACTTGAAGTTCATGTTATTAAGCATGCTTGAGTATACATGTACGTATAGCAAGTATATTACGGACCATGTACTTGTAATGTACTAGAAAGTATACTAATGTAATACTTCTTCGGACTAAATTGGAAAATTAAGTTTATAAAAGTATATTTTATACTTTAAAAGGTCATTTCAATTTTACAAAAGTATACTTTCAAGTATACAAGTACACTCATCTATATACTACTAGTGTACTAGGTATATACTTCTAGTTCACATTTTAGTTTATTGAAGTACACTTGAAGTATACTTTTATGAACTTAGAATTACTAAAATAATATATATTTTTGCTAGTTATATTTTAAGTATACTTGTAAATGGACTACATTTATATAGTGCTTTTCTACTCCTACAAGTACTCAAAGTGCTTTACAATACATGCTTCACGTTCACAGGTAGAGGAGGCTGCCATGCAAGACACCAACCTGCACACCAGGAGCAATTTGGGGTTCAGTGTCTTACCCAAGGACACGTGGATGGGATCAGGAGGAACCAAGGCTCAAAGCTGCAACCCTCTGGTAACCAAATGATAATACTACCTCCTGCGCCACCATCTTACTTCTTGTAATATTGCTTAGCATATTACTTGTAGCATACTATGTACATACTTGAAATATACTTCCTAAAGTATTCTTAAATTTAACTCATACTGTATGTACACTAGACTGCAATGTATTTACAAAATCACAAGACAGAATGTTGAGAAATAAAGTATAATAAAGTATAAGCTTTAGTATTAAAGTATAAGTAAGTATTAATGCACTTAGTCTTATACTTTTCTTTGTACTTATCATTATAACGCGAGTATACTTCACTATACTATTCTTAAGTATATAAAATATAGTACATAAAATTAAACTTCAAGTATACTACAACAGTTTTAGGATAAAATAAGTATACTCGTAGTACACTTGAATAAACTACTTTTTGCCAAGGGTACTGCCCCCAATCAGCGGGCTTTGAAGGAGAACTCTTGCGGTTTCAGAATATGAATCAGATTACCAAAATGATTTGACAACCTAAATCAACCTACACTTTCCTTCCTACCCACTGGGCACTATCGCTTCTTCCTGAAAACTTCCACTTGCTCCTTTTTCATTTTTGAGAGAAATCTGCACACAAATACATTTACCTGAATGTAACAGTTTTAATACCTTGTAAATAGCTTGTATAATTTACAAACTACCCCAAAGTTTCTGATGTAGTAATTTTAGGTTTATACTGTAATAATATATATTTGCCGTTAGACTGAAACTTCTGAATTACATTGACGCCGGGTAATTGGCTAGACAGGGGGCAAGTGACGTTGCGGACACGCCCAACAACCCGATGTCACTTTTAATTGTAGTATAGTACTGTAGTTGGGTTTCAGAGACTCCAGACTGACGCGCAATGGAGCCGTTTTGTGGACCAAAGCTGACAGATATAGGGGTAAGGAATATATGACCCTTTTAAAATAACATTCTCCAATTAAACCAACCTTTTAAGCGTAACATTTGGGCGTATTTGGAAGATTATATCCAAATAAATTCTACAGTGAAATACTTCTCTGGATATCGTACGTTGCCGTATCACCGTGATTCTCAAACTCTGGTGCGGGAATAACAATCTGTCTGCAACAGCAGTTGGTTATGCAAATATGTTGATAGAAGACAAGTATCCTTGGGCAATGCTTTCGCTTCCTCCTGCCGTTAGGCACAGCTTCAATCAAAAATAGTAATGAACGGTGCTGTCTCTTCGCTTTGAAGACACCTTTCCCTGTCCTCAGAAAGCCCCTCAAAACCCAGGATAACATGGTCCTTGAACAGGGTAAGCACCCCAGAACAAGGATTCTTTCGAACAAGATAAGGATACTCCTTTCATGAGAAACAAGTCATTTGTGGAAAAACATCTTAATAGTTTATGTAGTTTAATCTTAATACAATAATATTATAGGTGAATCATGGATGACGTATCTGAATCTCAGGATGATCAGTCCATACCCGAACTGACTCAATCAATACCTCAATCACCTCATATGTACGATAGTAACAGGAAGACAATGATAAATTCTAGGCAACATAGTCGTCCGCAAGTACATCCTAATGCAATAGTGGTTAATGTTTATCGTTGTACGTAACGTGTGCATGAACTGTCTCTGCTGTGTGATTATTGAGAGCATGACTCAATGACCCACAATTACAATATGTATACATATGTGAACATACGTATGTTTATGTCAATCAATAGCTTACAAGCTTGCTATGCTAGCCTAACTGTAGCAGTACAGTTGATATCCCCCTCTGCTGTGAATGTGCAGTGCAGTTGTTATTACTGTCTCTTGCTGTGTTTAGATAAGGTACAGCTATTGTCATTGTTACTTGCTGTGTTTAAATGCAGTTCAGCTGGCTGTCGCTACCCGTCACAATGTAATCGTGATTATATGGCGCATGCGCAATCATCACCAGGGCTTTAGATGAAACATTCGTCAGGACGCCTGCATCAGCACCAGGACGTCATCACATTTTAATATAATTCGCCTTCTCGTGCAGCTCTGCTCACACAGGAAAAGCAGAAAGTCTCATCAGAAGAAAGAGACATTTACTAGTAATTCAAGGAAAAGCTTGGGCTGACATGTAATAGAGCTCCATAGACAGCATTGTCTTTTTCCCATGTGAAGGGCAACCAGTAGCAATGTTTTTGCCACTTTAGATGACTTACATTTTATGATTTCATTGTTCTTGCAGTTTTGTAGAGACCAGACTTGCGTTTGTATGATGGATTTCAGAGACATTCACACTGATATGGCTGCAGTTGGAGTCTCTCTCTGGAGAAGCAGCAGCATAGAAGGGTTGCGACCTACCTGTGAGTTTCGTTGACATCGATCAAAAGCCAGAAAAGTAATATTTTAATGTAAATAACACAGTAACGTCCACAGGAAGTGAATATTTCATAAAATGGCATATGTTGATAAATTTAGTTTGTATCAGATGTAATTTGGTCAGTGTCTGTGATGTAACGCACCAGTATAAGATGGCAATAAATTAATACATTAATAGAAAATGTACGAATCAAATCTGCCATAAAGGGAAAAAGTCCTTCTGACTGAATAATTTGTAAAATAAATTCGAGAATTTTCCTGTCTAACTAGCTTTTAGTCTGTTTTCATCTAGACCAGACATGCTGTTGTGAAATGTGTTGACTGCGTTGTTAGACTCAGCATAAAATGTTCTCCCTGTTGCAGTCCGGTCCGGTCAGGTTGGGGAGTATGCGCTGATGCAGTGCCTTGCCGCACCCACCACCCAGCGAATTCCTCGGGATTCCGGCCAGCGATGCCCCCAGGCAGATACAAAGTCCAGTCTGCCACAATCTGCCACAGCCAGGTGTTACGTGGGCGTCCCCTTGGCCTGGTCCAGCCACTTGGGTCCTCAGCAATGAGGATCCTGCGGGCCGGATCACCCTCGGGGAATCAGGCCACATGGCCGTAGTGCTGTAACTGATGTTCTCTGAATTAGAATTTGGTGATCATTGGTCATCAGTGGTCTCACAATGTGCCTCATTTGAGACTCCTCTAGCGACCGCTCATTCGACACAAAGTCAAACCAGCAGTACCCCGGGATTCTCCAAAGGAGTTCAGTCTTCGTCTCAGCTCACTGTATAGCGTCCATGTCTCACAGCCATATAGCAAAGACTTGGACCTTCATCCTCTTGCAAAGATATCGGGAACGCCACACACCCCAGCTTCATTCTCCTAGTAGGTGGTAGCCTACTGGATCTAAGCTGAATTTACAGAGTAGCAACAACAAATCTGTGTGAACAAATCTGTGTGAACTGGACACTTCTGTAGACCCTGAAGTTCTGCAGGAGCCTCCAGCATCTGCCCATGAGGATGTGATCGATCTCCTTTGCTGCACCACCAGTATTGGAGTACCAAGTCCAACGATGTGGCTCAGGGTGTTGGAACCAGGATCCAGCGACTCGCAGCCCATGACCTTTCGCAAAGTCAAGGAACATGGAACCGCTTTCACCACGGTGTCGAGATCCATGGGGACCAACACGATCCTCATAGCTGGGCCTGTCAGTGCCAGTCGTCGCATTGAAGTCACCCATGACCAGAGGAGTGTCACCTCGTGGGCACCATTCAACCACCGAGCAAAGTTGTGAGTAAAATGTCTTCCTGAACGAGAGATCACTCACATGGGGTTTATGAGGCTCCCCCAACAGAAGAAGATGGTCATCTTGCCGGAGAGACAAGACGTTCCACATTCCTACCCGGATGGGTCGCCTCAAACTGGGGCCCAAGTGCCGCCATGTAGCCGGCAATGCACACCAGCCCCGATCCCCAACAGGCCTGACCCTAATAGCTCTCCGACAGTTTTGAGGTTTTTCCTCATCCCCTTCATGGTGCGTGCAGCCTTCCTGCGGGCAGCTGCAGCACAGCTACTCCCTCGTAGAGCAGAGTATTATGCTCGTTACAGTAAATGAAGAAATAACTGCCAGCAGGAAACTTAAAGGGGAGGGTGATTCTGTTACGCCGTGAAGAAAGAACCAAGAAAATGAAATGTTACAGCTTTTGTTTGCTAGAAAGACAGTGGACCTAAAACACTGAAAATGAATCCAAGCCAACAATCTTTGCATTTTCATTTCCCAATTTTCTGTTCACTTCATATCTGGCCTTAATGTGATTTGTAATGTTCATGTAATGTTATTGCTTTGTCTATAAAGGCAGTTTTTCACAGTATTGCTAATAAGTAACTTGCTTGTTTTTATGTTGAAGTATGACTTATTTCTCTTAAACTAATGCAATGTTCTGTAGAATAATGAAATTCAGAAAACTAATATCAATATACAGTGATCCCCTGCTATATCACGGTTCGGCTATTGTGCCCCTGCTGTATTGTGGATTTTTCCCCGACGCATCACAGTTCTTTGTGTATGTGCATGTGAGTGAGTGATATATTACACACATACATATACATTACTTATTATTATTATTATTATTATTATTATTATTATTATTATTGTGTTACTCATATCCTTAGCCCGACATCCACATATCATATGTGCTTACAAAGTGTGTTTTAATAAGTTTACATGTGTTTAAAGCACGTGGGAGGGGTATTTTAAGGCTCAAACTATAAAAAATAGTTTATTTCTATGGTCTTTCTATATCATGGATTTTCACCTATCGCTGATGGGTCTGAAACGTAACTCCCGCGATATGCAGGGGTTCGCGATTTCATATTTCTAGTCCTGCTATACTGATGGATGAATTAGGTTGACGTTCCTTCTTGCTAATTTGTCGCAATAACTACAGATTGTTAATGCACAAAATAATGGCAAAGACTAAACCACATGTAAGGAAGTGTATTCAGGCTTGTATAAGGGAGACTGTGGAATTCCGGATTCCTGCTCATTACAGCAATCAGTCACCAGGTGGCGCCAGACAGCCATGGGTATGTGTTGCTATTTTTCCATCAGATGTGATTCAAACGATTTTAAAATGTTTTTTTTCCCCCATTGGTGCTTGAAGCAGTTTTGGTTTTGTTGCTGTTTTCTTCTGATGTATTTTTCAATCTGCTTTTAATATGTCTTGTTTAAGTATAATTCAGAAATATAGAAACTTTAAATATGGTCACCTAATATTGCTGTTGCACAAATGGTTAATGGCAAAGTTGGGTTGGATGCATCATTCTTCATTAAGGGTATAGAATAGAATAAGTAGAAATAGTAGCAAGTGTTTTTTTTCTTTCCAATTAGTCGAGCTGTCCAAGCGCAATATTTAGTTGCAACAATGTGTGTTATGTTATTACTCTGTGCTTCATAATAAAAAATGCTACAATTTTTTTCAGAATACTTGTGTTCATTCATATATTGCCGTAAGGGTAGCAGCCAGCACCACCTGCTAGGATCTCAACACCGCCCCCTTCTGCGCAAAGCCATCACACACCCTTTAACTGGTCTTCTATGAAGTCCATCCATCCACTCGCTTGTTCTATTCAAGGTTACAGGGGTTCACAGCCTCTTGGAAGCTACAAGCACAACACAGGGAATAACCCAGGATGGAGCACCAACCCATGGCAGGGCACACACGCCATTCACACCTACAGACAATTTAGTAACTCCAGTTCACCTTTTGGATTTTCATACTGGGGGGGGGGAGTACCTGGAGGAAGCAATGACACAGGGAGAACATGCAAACTCCACACACGGAGTCCAGTGTGTGATGCGTTCTAAGAGGTCCAAGCCCGGAATGGCCAACCGCGAGACTCGGGAGGGTGCCGGTCAGGAATAAGCTTAAAATTGACACGTTTCAAAATTCAAGAACAACATTTCATAATGTTAACCAGTGAGTTTTCTCATACATACCCACAAATAACGAACCGCGATTGTTCTGCACAGAGAAATGCGCAAATACGCGACACACTCGGCTTTCTGTTCGCTGGTCATACAACTGAGCGATCACAGCGCACGGTTGCGGGGGTGTCGCAGTACTAATCACTCGCAGTGTGGTTTCTCCAGTTTCCACCAGGGGGCAGCCCTGAGTGAGACTTAACTTTGATCTCCCACAGGACGGCAGCAACCTGAGCCAAGTTCTTTTAGCCAAGCTTTTTGGGTTCAGTTACTGTATGAATCAGCAGAACATTACTGCATTATTATTAACCAATTAAGTTAGAATGACATTTCGGTTTGAACAGGAGCAATGTTCTTATAGTTACAGGTAGATTTTTTCAATGTGTATGTTTTAAGTGGATTACATCCTATTAGACTGGTCTGATGAACAGCTCCAAGCAACATGCAGGTCTGTATGGTGAAATATAAATGTTTTTTTTCCCAGTGCTGTTAAATATTCATATAATGCTGCTACAACATGAAAGTCCTTATTAGGTTATGTGTGACTTATTTTATAAATTCCACAAATGCAAGGAGGGTGAGTAATGAGCAAAGGACTCGTACGCCCAGCGAAACAATAGCGACCGATTAAACAGCTCAGCTGGTTTTGTGGTTTGGCCTGAGAGGCCTTGGGTGTTTGTAGTGTTGGTGTGAATGATTCCTGTTAAATCTAGTGAACATACCTGTAGAGGCCTTCTGGGAAATGAACATCTCTGCATCCAATCGTATGTTCCGGGTTTTGCTTCAGGAATAAAACTGGGTCTGTTATGGGTCTCCTAAACATCAATGTTAAAGTCTATTAAAAATAAATAAAGTCTATTATAAGGCCCTAAAGTAGGGATTCTCAGTGCAGGACAGCTGTGAGGGATGATATGCAAGAAAGCCATCAGTACAGACCCAAGCAGACAGACTAGAAGCAAGAAACTTATGCTATTTATCCATTTAAGTGTCTCTCTTACCAGTACTGAGGTGATCTCTGCTGCCGCTTCTCCGCACATTTTAAATACAATTCAGGAGTGAGATTATGGCAGGTCGGCATCCAGCAGCCTGAGGTATTACAGGGGATTCAAGTCTTCCTGTAGTAGAACAAAAAGCACAGCCGTGTCATAGTTCCATCCATTTTCCATCCCCCCCCCCTCCCCCTTTATCCTGTACAGGGTGGTGGGGGGTCTGGAGTCTATCCAGGGGGCAGGGAGCAAAAGAAAATCAATCAGCTTCATATCAAATAGATCAAGATGTCAAATGTTAGTCCAGTGTTTGTCATTCATCATTATTAGCACTTTGACAAAAAGCTCCTTGGGTTGTTTATCTGTATGAAAACAATAAGCAGGCAACCTGTAAAACACACAATGTATCTTTTACAAGCATATCATAGATTTACTAACGTGTTGTATTTATTTCATTCATCCCTCATATTCAAACGAGTGTTACATTTTTTATTGGTGGCCAAGTACCTGAATTACAGCCTGTAAATAATGCTTCAGAGATTAATCTTTTAAATCTCTTCTTGTGCCAGAACTCATGTCTGGTATTTGAGAACAAACAAACTGTGGAATGACTAATATGGCCTGATTATACAATTAGCAAGATGACTGAGGCACAAAACCTCCAGAACTTTCTTGTACCATGGAACCTGCTGTCTGGACCCTGGATCGAAGTTTGATCTGAAGAGGTTTTGGTCTCCAAAGCAGGGTGTGTCTTTTCCATCCAAGGCTGTTCATGTTTATCAATGTATATCCTGCTGACACACGGAGATCTGGCAATGTCTCTCTCTCTCGGGTAAACTCCAACGTAAATTCCATAGCTGATTGATTAGAATGAGGAATTAAATGGTTAAATGGTTTTTCAGTTTTCTCGCAATCTCCAAATCATTTCTTCAGTGTATGTTACCTCTAGAAATTATGATTATTACTAATTGTTAATACTGTTACCCTGTGTTCCTGCCCAATAAAAAGCAGCTGGAAGATGGAATGGTGAATAAACTGATGAACAGTGGCTTTTAATGTTATGTGATTGCATCCAAGTATTTGCAAAACATTCTTAGAAATACCTTGTTTTTGTATTGGTAGCTTGTATTGGTACAGCAGTGAGGGTGACTGATGCACTGTGCGTGTTGATACAACTGGACAGTCAAACGATTGACTGAAGTTAAACCGTCTTAAGCTCTCAGTCCCTCAGTTCTGTTCTGAGGGACTGAGATCTTCAGACGGTTTAACTTCAGTCAACTGCAGTGTCAGCCCAGCAGTTGACAAGCCAAACCCATCACATATCTCCCTGCTGCAGGAGAACAGGCCTGACTACTTGGACCGTGACGGTGTGCTTTGTTGCTTTAGAGCAGCAGCCTTACCCCAGAACAACACTTCCAGGACGAACTGGAATGCCAAACTGGAACAATGGTGAAGTTTATGAATGCTTTCATTCTGGGTGGAGAGCCTTGATCTGTCAGTGGCCACACGGTTTGCTGGTTTTTCTGTTCGATTGAATTTGAATGAACAGCAGACTGTGATGACAGCAAAGTCCCCGAGGCTCTGGGAGAGGTGGCCGGTTGTGGGTAGGAAACACGAAAGGTTGTGTGAGTTTCAAAGGGACATTTACATGACATTGATTCACTTAGCAGAAGCTGCTGTCCAAAGTGATGTACAGCTGAGAAAGCAGTGTCGGACGGTCCGAGGTGCAACGCAGGTTAAGGGCCACAGGAGTTGAACCAGTGACCACTGGATCACAGATGCAGTGGATTAACCCACAGAGCCACACACCTCCCCTGAAATATATTCACTGGAGCTGCAAGAAAGTGAGGCAGTGCAGTCAGACAGTGCCTGGAGCAATTGGTACTGGGGGCCGTGCTGAAGAGTCCAATGGTGATAACATTCTACTGACCATGGGGTTAGAACCAGTGACCCCCATTAGAGCACCAGGTGGAGCACCAGGTCAGGTCAGGTTGGGGAGCATGCGCTGATGCACCAAACACACATCGAAACTCCTTGGGATCCCGGCCAGTGATCCCCCAGGCAGATACCCTCAGGGAAACGCGCCACATGGCCGTAGTGCCGTAACTGATGCTCCCTCACAATGCAGGTAATGTGCCTCATTCGGGACTCCTCTAGCAACCGCTCAGTTGACACAAAGTCAAACCAGCGGTACGCAAGGATTCTCCAAAGAGACACAGTACCAAAGGAGTCAATTTATTTCAATTAAATTTTATTTATATAGCGCTTTTAACAACGGTCATTGTCACAAAGCACATTACATTCAACTGGCCAGAACCCCACCAAGCAAGCCTGTGGCGACAGTGTCAAGGAAAAACTCCCTCTGGCAGGAAGAAACCTTGAGAGGAACCTAGACTCGGAAGGGGACCCCATCCTCCTCTGGGCGACCGGGGAGCATGAAACTGCATTTACAATCACATTAATTTGAGTCCATATAGTTTTAAAAGTTTATGTAGTTATCTCCAAGGAGTGCAGGTGAGGGTTCAAGTGGTGTAGGCGCGGCTCGGGAACAAGTTTGGAAAAGAGAAGATGGAGAAGAGTTATTGCAGTACACCCAACCTAACCTCTGGCAGTACTAAACTAACTATGGCAGCCTGGCTAAAAGAGAGACCTGAGGGGAAGCATAGACATGAGGGTTTCCAGGAGTTTTGGCATCAAGCCAAACTACCGTCAACAACTTAAGTGATTGGTAAGAGTGGCAGGACGACAGCACCAATCCCCCCTGTCACATGTAATCTCAAATGACTATGAGCCTCCAGATTTCCCATTCACCTTAGAAAAGGGGGTTTTCCTATCCAAAAGACTGGCTAAAGCGGTACGTCTTAAGCCTTGACTTAAAAAAGAGTCCAGTCTTCGTCTCAGTTCACTGGATAGCATCTATGTCTCACAGCCATACAGCAAGATAAGGAGCACCAGGACCCTAGCAGGGACCTTACCCAGCACTGGAAGCAGTGTTATCCCCATGTAGTTGTGGTAATCCACCCTTCCCTTTCCAGATAGAGACTACAAGTCCCATTTTCCACTCAGCTGGGATGATGCTTGACTCCCAAATGGAAGGAAAGATTAATGCTTGCAATGGCAAAAGGACAGCCTTACCACCAGCCTGGGGAAGTTGACCCCAGATACCACAGATCCCTGTGGTCTTCCCTGCCGCCAGCTGATTCACCAGCTGATGCAATCTCAGTGAGATTGGGTGGTTCACAGCTGACTGGAGGATCAGCTTTGAGAATCTGCAAGTTCCTCACACAAAGTGTGTGCAAACTCATCAGAAACATTTTGATCTTGGGGTCTGGCTAAGTCCAGCTTCATTCTCCTAGTAGGTGGTAGCCTACTGGATCTAAGCTTAATCTACAGAGTAGCAACAACAAGTCTGTGGTCAGAATTCACAAACTGGGCACTTCTGTAGACCCTGAAGTTCTGCAGGAGCCTCCAGCATCTGCCCATGAGGATGTGATCGATCTCCTTTGCTGCACCACCAGTATTGGAGTACCAAGTCCAACGATGTGGCTCAGGGTGTTGGAACCAGGATCCAGCGACTCGCAGCCCATGACCTTTCGCAAAGTCAAGGAACATGGAGCCGCTTTCACCACGGTTTCCTGATCCATGGGGACCGACACGATCCTCGTAGCCGGCCCTGTCAGTGCCAGTGGTCGCATTGAAGTCACCCATGACCAGAGGAGTGTCACCTCGTGGGCACCATTCAACCACCAAGCGAAGCTGCGAGTAAAATGTCTCCCTCAACAAAATATCACTCACTGCGGTCGGAGCAAATACTGAGACAACAGATAAGACACTGAGGATCTGCCATTCCTCTTTTTTTTTTTTGCAAAACTAACCATAAAAAAAACTGGACATAGATTATTGAGCATATGTTAGGATCCTTTGTGCCATTTCTGTTCCACATACAGAAGGCGAACATCAAGTTTCTATATAATCTTCTAATGACATAAACTTACTGTAATTTGATAAGCAGGGATCAGAATCACAGGAATGAGACAGAACGACTTCAGTTCTCACAATGGGCTGTCATGACAACACAGTGACCAATACGGAATGTAAGGAATTTTCTCTCTCAAAGACACAGGTGCGTATCGAGTGAAGTCAAGCCTGTGACTTCCTCCGTTCTGTGGGTTTAAGCTCCATCCTGAGCCCACAACCTTAAAATAGCTGTGATGAAGATTGAGTGTGGGTGTGTATGAGAGAGAGAGTGTGACAGCGGAGGAGAGGCGACGCAGTGGGAGTCTCCTGCTGCTTTAAGGAGTAAGTCAGCAACAGAGAGAGAGAGTGAGGGAGCATTTTAAGCAAGAAAAGGAGCAAGAAACAACTCAGAAAGGCACAAATAGCAAAGGCAGAGGTGCAGAAGAACGTGAGCCAAGAATTAAGTCTGAATAGTCAAGACAGACTGATCTCTGGCAGTGGGTGAGTTCACTTCTCATTTCTGTCTGTTGTTAACGTTTGTTTAAAACTGTGTTTCATTGTGAAACTTCCATTATGGGTGGAAGATTGAACTAAAGTTGCATTAGTGATACTGGAATAAGTTCAATGTCACTTCACAGACAAATATACAAAACAGCCTTAGGCAGTCAAAGAAAATATTTAAAGTTAATTATCTGGGTTTTATCTCAGATAAAACACGGTTTAACATTAGAATATATGCAAATGAAGACGCCTAAGACTTCTGTACGATGCTGTTTGTATTAATGTATGCAATGTATGTATATATATATATATATATATTAGTGCTGTCAAACGATTAAAATTTTTAATCAAATTAATCACGGGGTTGCTGTGGATTAATTTAGATTATTCACGATTAAATATCATTCATTTTTAATCTATATTAATCACAATTCATTTTGCATGAGCAAACAGACTCAAGATAAAGGGAATATATATGCACTTAACATGTTTATTGAACATCTTAAACACGAGTTGGATGCATTCCATCTGCCACAGAAGTGCAACACCATGGACCCATATCAAAGAGCAAGATTTTTTGCT
>JAODKF010000103.1:6966152-6976622 GCA_026779585.1 Mormyrus proboscirostris
GAGGGTGGCGGAGGAACATGTGATGGGAGGGGGCGTGGTGTGGTTGAGGGGGGAGTCTGTGGCGGTGGAGACCGGGGGTGTCGTTTCGTGGGGCGATCTGGCCAACCCCCCTCCGTCGGACGTCTCCACGGCGATGACCTCAGCCGGCGAGTGCTGGCACGGCGCGGGGGGCTCCCCGGAGACAGCGCTCTGGGCCGCGGCTCCACGGTTCTGCGGTTCGTTAGCCGCTGGGCTGTTAACAGGTGGTGACGCGCTTCGCGGAGGGCTCAGCTGCTCGCCATGCCGGGCGCTGGGGGAAGCGGGGGGCTCCAGTTTCTCCATCATCTTCCCCTGTGAATCCCCCCGCCCCCGCGTACTGTCGTCCTCTTGCTTGAGCCCCCCTGCCAGGGCTGGGCCGTCGGCGAGCGCCTCCTCGCACGGTTCGCGTTTCTCGTATCTCTGACGGCTGCACCTCCTCAAATCCGACGCTCTACGAGATGTTAGAGTGACGTTTGCACCTCTGCCATCCCTCTGGCTCGTGGGGGATGGGCATGGGGGCTTCACACGAGGACCAGCAGCACGTCCACCTCACATCAGTACTTCACAAACAGATGATGCCATCCGCATCACAGACTCAGAAGATACGTTCAAACTTGGTCCCAGTTAGTTCTTGGCAGGGTCCTGGGTCTGCAGCAAGTATAGACCTTTTACCCAGCATTCAGTATCACCCAAAACCACAGGTGTCGGTCAGCAGAATCTCACACCTGCAAGTACACAGAGCGACACATTAGATCTGTGCTTTAAACATCGACGGGGCTTTCACTCAGCTAGCAACATGACTTGACTGTGAATGCAGCTGAAATACCAGCGATAGTTAATTATTCGCAATCTATAGGAAGAAGAGAAACAAAAAGGTTCTGTCGAAGCTTTCAATACAGTTTCAGAATTGTTTAAGCAAAGCACCGTGAAGCCTCTGCTTGCAGATAAATTCAGCTACTTTGACCCTGAGGATTCATGTCAAGGTTTTGTAATCAACCTCTTCCCCTTTCCTTCTCCAGAAAAACACAACGACAAGAGAAGTTTCCCGTTTTGTTTATTTTTTCTTGGCCCTGCTGTTTGTGACAGTCCCTAAACGAATGAGGCCTGACTGTGGAAATGCCAAGGTCCTACGAACATACATTCATAGCGAATTTCCCCCGTTTCATTTGGGTTATCTGACTGGCATAAGAACACAGAGCAAACAGTCCAAAACATTACGTCACTGAACAATGTGTCTATCGGAAACTATCCAACAAAATAAATATCTTACATTTATGTGCATCTTATATTTTACAAAGCTATCTGCTCTACAAGTGGTTCTAATTAATGACTAAAACCATAATTTATCAATAATTTCAATAACAGAAACAATGATGACGGCAAGGATAATAGGTAAGGATAATAAAAATAATAATTGCTAATAATATGTACTAATAGCACAGTAGTTAATCCTGTAGTGGGCTTGAGTTAGGATTAGGATAAGAGTTAGGATTAGGATAAGAGTTAGGGTGAGGGATCTGAGATCGTCAGTGACTTCATTGGTAGAAGATGAGACGGGCTCTGTTTAGTCTGCAGTAACATCAGTAATGAACCGGACACCGCGCACACTGATGCTGTCACCCACGGCTTAGTAAATTACTTCTCATTACAGAGAGACGCAGTCACTGGCCACACTGCAGCCATGACCCCACAGAGCTTACAGTGCAGCACACAGGAGCTGAGAAGGGCAGTGCGGCATGCGGGCCCAGGAAAGGCATGAGCAAGGTGCATTTCTGGGGGAGCTTTAGCTGGAGTTAGTGTGTGACTGAGATAGCAGAGCATACAAACTAATAAAACTGAATGTGTAAAATAAACATGAAATTCTATTGAATAGATTTGATTTGCATGAACTATTTTATTGTATAAAATTCCTAAAAACAAAACATTAATTTTTCTAAACAGTTTTACAGTGTAAGGATATTATTATTAGTAGTAGTGATAGTACTAGTAGTAGGAGGATAAGGAGTAGAAGTGGTAGTAATAGTTAAATTAATACTTCTACTAATATTTCTTACATGGTATTTTTTTAGATGTCGTCTCCGGATTATATGTCTAAACAAGATTTAAAAATAAGAGAAATTGCCTGTTGTCGCACTTCATTTAGTGAAATGAGATCATTTGTCTATTTTGAAGTATTAGAGATACATATAGGCCTATGGCGTATCTCTAATATTCTACATATATTATATATAGAACTGACGGGTACTGCTAGGCAAACTAATCTGGCTCTTGAAATGTCTGCGCAATATATTCTTCGTAACGTTATACATTTTGTCAGTATCGGCGTTAACGGTGTAGTGTTAGAAATTCGGGTCTAAGAATCACACGCAACAACCGAACAGGAAAACGTCAACATAATAACGATAATAAAGAAGCATATTTCGCGTTTTTTTTTTTTTTTTAATAATCCCACTTAATCATACTAATTACAGTATTAAAATGCCCTTAAATGTATGTTGTTATCGTCGATCCATTCATCATAAATATTAGATTTCACTTTTTGAACACAGGCATAAATTTATACAAAATATATATTTGCGTTGGTATTTAAATTTAGTTATTTTCGATTTGCTCAAATTGTCGCGTGGCCCAGTTTGTTATTCGCAGGTAATCGACAGAAACATCAAAGTTCTGTGGTGGACGTCGATAATGATGCCCGTGATCTTAACGATAAGTACGATAACAAGCCAAAAGACTGCAGTACGTAGGGAAGTAAAAAATAACGCACGCACAGTTTATAATTAGAGCAATGAAACCATCAATGAACAAGTGTTAATTGTTTTATCGCAGCACATTTTCTATTGTGTTAATTAGTACATCATTCCAATGTAGCTATACTGCTAAAGGAAAGTGTACTTAAAGCAAAATAATCCAGGGCTTGTAAGCATATTCCAACAATTTGACTGCAAATACATTTTTTAAATTATTAACTAAAAAAATGACTACCTATTCCCCAATATCCAACAGACCATCACAAGAAAAAAATCCATAAATACTTTTTGAGTTCTGAAAGCAGCAACACCAGCAGGTCATCGCTTGTTAAGATATGAAAAAACAAAACAAAAATATAATTACGTAGACAATGACATTATGTTGTCCAAAAGATTGCTAACTGGAAAAATCACAATATCACGACAAAGAATACGTAAGATCCGGTGATATGCCAGGGTCGACAATACCTTCAAGCCAAAAACGCAGCCCAACAGACCAAGGGAAGGTCTGGCCTCTCTCAGAGGTATAGAATGGCGTCGCCCCGCAGTAATCGTTGGACGAAACACTTACACGGGGTCAGCTGCTGGTGCACGGGGAGTTCGCCCACCTTGCGTCTGTCTGGCTCAGTCACACCACGCGCTCACGAACGTCCTGCCCTCTGCTCATCTCTTTCCTCCTCATGCCTGCCGATCTGTGACAACTTTAGGCTCCAGGTCCCCGGCCGAGAGAAGCAGGGGCAGGCAGAGAGACTCTCAGAGTGCAGAACTGCCCCCTCGTGTGGTGCCTGGTGGACTGCGGTGGGGGGGGGGGGGGGTGGCTCTTAGGCTCTCAGGCACCGGCCCCCGGCAGAACGCTGAGGAAAATACAGAAACGGAGAAGTAATCCGGCGAAGACTCGCGGATGTAAGAAGTCGGCAAACGCGTCGCGTGCGATACGGGCCGGAGCCAACCTGCGCACCAAAGGCGGAGCTCAGCCCTGAGGCTAAGGTGATGCTCGCCGAACCCTCCTGCCCCTCCCCATCTCTCCCTCCTCCCCTCCACGCTCTCTCCATCGCTCCCTCCTCCCCTCTCTCCTTCTCTCCTTGCGAACCAGTCGCTGTTGCTCCAGTTGGCCGCCAGTGGGATTTGGCCACTGTGAGCTGGAGAGAGAGCGAGGGAGGGGACAGAGCTGTGCTGTGGAGAGAGATTTCCGTTCCCTACTGGACAAGAGGATGCTCGTTTACAATGTGCTGGGGGCTGATAAGAACCTCAAAAGTAGCCTGCGCCACTAAGATAAGGAAACAGAGTCAACCCCCCCCATGCTCTCGACCTTCCAACACACACTCTCCCTTACGAATACTCCCCCCCCCCCCCCATCGTCCTTCCACCTTTCTGGACAGTCCCAGACTATAAAGGGCCTTGGATCGTTCCCAACAGGAAACACAACTAATATCACAATGGAATAACACACATACATGGTCAGCCGCACACGTCAGTACCTCCAGCCGCACACGGCCGTCCCCCGGGTCGCCGTCAGCCGTGCCCGCCGCTGGCAGACACCGAAGGAGGCCGACATCATTTCTAGGACTCAATGAACAGGCGGGAAAAGGGTCATAGTGAAAAACTCCAACAAACCCGCAGCAGGAACAGGCCAGAGTCCACATAAGATATATTTCATCAAGCCCTTCCTGTTTCATGCCGTGACTCATATAACTGAAAAATGTGACTCTTGAAGTTATAATCATATTATGACAAATGTTAGTGGAAATGTTATGACAGTCTTGCATAAAGCAATATTGTATTTATTGGTGGACAAAATAACCAAAACATAATATGAAAATGACTAAATCACAATAACAAAAAAAAAAACAACAGATGAGTCACACTAGCTTGGATGCCAGTAAAAGTAAGTGACACTCAGCACTTTGATGTGTCAGTTAACTATTGGAAAAGCAAGTGCAGGAGTGCAAAAAGGCTGGATGGATGATACAGGTGGATCGATCAAAAAAAAAAAAATACAAAATTATTTCATGTGTGAAGGGAAACTGTGTCAAAGTATGTGCCAAACGCAGACACACTACATGGGCAAACGGGAACAGTGTTTGGTAAGACAGACACATAATCTGAACAAAACCTGAGCTAGGGCGGACTAATATGATCCGAAAAGTCACAGTACATTATTTACATCCACATGGGCTTCAATTTGGAGCTGTCGAAAGATACCTTCAAGCAACAATGGCCAGCTGTTACTTGTAGTGGGGATCCGTAATGGTGTGACAGCCATCTTGTCCCAGTTATTAGGTTCAGTGATTGCTCTGCGAGGTCCTACGGAACTATGACGCATTTTACTGGACACATAGTATACATAGCAAACTGTTCCTTCCTGAGGTTAATATAATATAAAAATATCCCTATATACAATGCTAAACAACTTTAAGTATGGCTTCACCAGCACCAGGCTGAAGCTTCTTCCATGGCCTCATGAAGCATCAAATCTAGACATCGTTTAATTTCTATGTCTTAAGTTCTGGAGCGGCAAAGGCCAGAGAAGATTTCTGCTTCCATCATCACTCAAAGATCTGGATGTCTGTCTTGAAGAATGGGCCACAATCCCACTGCACATGGTTCTGGACTTCAGAGGGACAAGGGAAACCCTACGTCTTAAGAGGTCCTTGAAGGTGATTTATATCTAGGTGTTTTACAACAAAACATGTGAGGTTCCTGAAGGGCAGCATAAATGGATAAAGTTATTCCTTGTAAAATATTTCAACAATATTTAGAGAACAATTGTAACTGTTTCTGCTGATATAATTCTACTGGAGGGGAGGGCTGAGCCTCAGTGCTCGCAGGTTGCAGGTTGGGTGCCGGTTGCAGGTTGGGTGCCCCTGCATCTGCGTGTGTGCTACGACGCTAAACCAAGCCCTGGCGTGATGCGCTACGGCTGCGACCTGCAGGACTCGGCTGCATGTTTGAAGCAAGGCGCAGCGGCCGCAGCTTACCAACGGGCAGGCGATTTGATTAACTCTCCTCCTGAACAGCTTCCTTAAGGTCCACTTCCTTCCTCCACCCCCCCCTTCTCCCCCCACTCTCATAATCAGACTTAGACAATCTAAACAAAAACACCCCTTTTTTAAAGCCACTGGTGGCTTTGTGGGTATCAGTGTGGCCGGGGTTACGGGTTCGACTCCTGTCCTGCGTGGGAGTCTGCGTGCTGTTGCTGTATACATCACGTGCTTGTAAAAAGCAGCATCTCTAAATCGCCTATTCAAGAAATTTGTGCTGCAGAACTGTGTATATTACACCCCTTGCTGTACATTTTATTATGTACAACAGACACATAACATTAATATGCTGCATTAATTCCATGACCGTATTACAACTACTGATTTTGCAAACTGGAGCTGCCTCTTCTGAAGATTTTTCTGAATCAGCTGATGAAGTTTTACAGAAAAACATTATCAAATCTGGTGACATTTCATAGTCTTGTCTGCTCGTGGACAGAGTATGCTCTAAAAGTGTAAACTAAATTTCCAAAGTATTGACTTTAATAGAAGCAAACAAAACGGCTGGCACGTCGTGAATTTTAGTGGCACGCAAATTTTGTAACATGCAGTTGAGATTTAGCCCCATGATAAGCAATTAAAAGTTTCTGATGACTGGTGGGTAAGAGGTATGCTTAGAACAGCTGGTGCACATGAGACAGGAAGGTGCATCGCCAGAGCAACACCATGGACCTCATGGTCTGACACGCTGAGAGCAAGATGGCAGCCACGGCTTCCCGGCTTCCTGCTTTCTCAGAGTGAAAAGCCATGGATCATGAGCATCTCAGTGGGGTTAGAAACCTCAGAAAACCAGCACTGAATCGGACTCCATGTCGACTCAGAGTTTAGCACGAGGTGACTTCGCCAGATTGGTGCCCTGGCATGCCAGGCTGGGGGGATGGGGTGGTAGGCCTTCACAATCTGAACCCCCCCCCCCCACCCAGGCAGCACCTGTGGTTCCACACGGATGCCCTTCACTTGCTGTGATACTCGCATTAATAGTCTCGATTTGCGTAGATTTTTTTTCAATAAAAGGCGTCTGTCATCTGAGACAAAGACTAATTTTATTCTATTTTCTATCTATTGCATCAATTCAGCGAGGGAGATGGTGTTTGTCTGCATGCGGGTCCATGCCCCAGGCCAAGGGCCGTGGGGGAACGGTCCACATTATGTTCCCACTGCCTCCAGCGAGACCTACTCTGCCACCAAACAAAATTTTAAAAAATAATTATACTCGTGGACCAAAAATAGACTAATGGAAAAGTGACAGTGTACGGCCGTGAGAAAAAGCAGGCCTGCAGACATCAAAGACAACGAGTGTATTAAAATTAATGAGGTCAACATGGCGTTTCCCCCTGGCATGGAAGACATAATGCAGGATTCCTTTGGGAGGTTCCAGAAGTCCCTAACTCATCTCCAAGTGCCAAGTCCCCAAAACGCACCATCCTTAGCTTCATGTCCATGTCAGGACCGTCACAGGCGCACTCCCAGCCCGCATCGCTCGGAATGTTCCGGCAAACAGGTCCGTGCGGCGCTGCCTTTGGGAGCGCGGTGGGCAGAGCCGGAGGAAGCGTCCTGGAACATTAAGAGCTGAGGAAATGGAAAAGCTGACAACTGTCTGGAAAAAAAAAAACCTTGAGACTTTTTATCTGGACAATAATTGTGGGTGGGGGTGGTTGCCA
Organism: Mormyrus proboscirostris; assembly: GCA_026779585.1. NCBI lineage: Eukaryota > Metazoa > Chordata > Actinopteri > Osteoglossiformes > Mormyridae > Mormyrus > Mormyrus proboscirostris. The sequence goes on from JAODKF010000103.1 coordinate 6,973,623, forward strand.
TAGAAACCCATTCATCCACAAAAGTGAGCTGAAAGGACGTAAGTGACGTAAGCCACGCGTCACGGGTCCTGACGGGGGCGCCGTGTGGACCTTCTCCCGGAAGGGACGGCGGACCCACAGGACACGGGGATCTGAGGACAGAATGCGGGCTTTTTTTAGGGTGGTGAGTTTCACAGCACGGGGGCAGCAGTCGGACTAAGACAAAGGGGAACTAGATAGGGACCAGAAGGGCCGATTCGGTCTCTGGGATTTGGGCTTGCGGGACACCAACACACCACCCACCCTTCTCCGATGCTAGTGTGGCTTATTTGCTAAAACCAGTGAGAAAACCACAGGATTGTTTCATCGCAGGGAAAGTTTGATGCTGTTCTCACCTGTCTAGGATCAGGGCATCAAGTTTCTGGGACTTCCTGTCTACCTTCAGCTCAACACATACACAGACTCACACATGTTTTGTATTCATATCTTTGTGGGGACTCTCCATTCATTTCTGTGGGGAAAACTCTAATCCCAACAATGACAGCCTTAACCCCTAGCCAGCCCTAACCATAAGTAACCAAACCAAATACAAGACTTTTACCATTTTTTGTTTTGATTGTAGTCACAGATTTATATAAAATTCAGTTTTCCCTCGATTAATAGGTTTTTATTACATTGTGGGGTCATTTGGTCATCACAGTATAAAATATACATAACCCACACACACACACACACACACACACACGATCACTCACTCACAGACACATGCTGACACACAGAAACGCACGCATACACAGCCATGGCCTCTCACACACTCACACACACAAAAAGACAAGCGGCTTCACACACACACACACACCCCTGACAGCAGCTCCATGGACACCCTTCCTCCGTGTCACGTAAACACTATTGTGTGGGCGATAGGGATCAGGGGGCCTAATTGTTTTAGGTAATATTTGCAGTCGATTTCATGGGGAAAGTGATAAACAGTAAGTGCAGACCCCGGTCGGTTTATATGTGCCAGTCCTCAGGCCTGTCTGGCCTTTCATCTGGAATGGACCATTTTGGGACTGGGGGGGTAGAGCTGGACCATAGGATTTAGAGCAAATGGTGACAAGGTAACAGTGACACTTTGAGCGGGAGGACAGTAGGGTTTGAAATAGGAGGGGGATTTAAAGGAAACCCCCTGTAGTGTATTCACAGAGGAGAGGTCGACACAGGTGCTGCACAGGGACTGCGGTCAGAGCCAGGCCACCACCCAAAGACAGCCAGGTAGGAACAGACATTTTCTCAAGCAGAAGGCTTAAGATTCATTGGGACAAAGCTTATTAATGTCAGAGCAGATCGCCATCAGTAACCAACACCCTGAGCTTTGAACTGACTGTAGCTGGGATTTAAACCTACAATGTCACTCTACCTCCAGGACACGATAGGTGTGGATCTGGCCAAAATTAGGGGCGCAACTGTGAAAATACACAAGCCTTTTGTTATATGATTGCTATGTAAAATTATGGTTGTTAATGAGGTTATATAAATTAGACAAAACTAGAGACAAAAAAGAAGTACCTGGTCACCCAAATAAACTACCGAACACAGCAGAACGTACTTTTTTATATGACTGATGGCCTGTTTCCATAAATCTGATGGGTTTTTTATGCCTTAAATTTATTTATTAGTGAGCTTTTATTGTAGTACTTAAATGGACCTATGAATACAGTCTAATATATTCTCATTAACACCCTGTTTCCTCTTTTGATTATAACAATACATGAAGGGCAGCAGAGGTCTGTGTTTCTCATAAGGCTATTAGTCACAGACAAACAGGCCGTTTGAACGCGTGCCGAACGAGGATCGCGTCCGGTGAGTGCGTGAGTAGGAGCTGGGAAAGAAGAGAATCCTCCTAAAGGGGAGGGCCAGCTTGTCCCCCGAAAGGGTGTCCAGACATAGCAGGGTGACCTGTAACTGCAGGCAGTATGACCCCCCCACTATGTCAATAAACCCTAAAAGCAGAGGGTAGAGATGTGAGCCCATCGATATATAGAAAAGCAGTGACCAATGATTTCGCTGCATGAAGCCGACGCAGGCTGATAACCGGCAGGACAGAAAACAATGGCAATCGATAGCTCTGCAGATTATCTGCGCATCATCGACTCCACTGATGTGCCTTTAAAAAAAGAAAAAAAAAAAAGTGTCTGTTGCACGGAGCTCTGTTCCCAGGATGCACCTGGAAGGGACAGGGCGGACGCAGGGGGACAGCTGTTTCCTGTCTGAACTTCCTGCCTGGTATTGGTGAGGGTGTGGGGGTTGGGGAGGGGCATGCGGGGAGGCTGGGGTAGCAGTGAGGGGGCGAGCGTTGGTGGGTAGAGGGTGTCCATCGGGTGCTGCCGGGACGGGTCCAAACAGGATGTTTCAGCCACGGCCGCAGGTGTGAGCTCAGGAGCGATCCACCCAGAGAAGTGGGCGGGGCTGCTCTTCCCATTTATGGGGCGGATTGGAGAAGCACATGCGAAGCGGGGGGGGGTCTTCTAATCCCTTCTCTTGGTACCTGTTTCTCCACAGCGAAGGGGGCCTACAGGAGAGGTGGCGGCTAGTGAGCGAGATCCGCTCACATTTGGTCATCCGTGGCTTCCAGGGTCTGCTGGAGATGCTTTGGCTGAGAGGAACCAGTAAAGGAGTCTCTGAAGGGGCGCTTCTGTTATTACAGAGCAAGGCACCGACTGGAAGGATGCAGGCAGGCTGACCTCTGCTTAACTGCCCGGCACAGGAAATGGCCCCTTTTTTCGGGCAACTACCTGCCAGGATCTGGCGCTAACCCAGCCGACCTTGGTTCAGTGCCCCCCCCCCAGCTCCAGACGCCCTTCCCTGTTCACTCAGCCTCATCTCTGGCACTGGCAAGTGAGATTGGCAATAGTCAGGTTTGTTTTCCTGAGCGCTGCACATCGACGGGCAGTTTGGCGGGGTGAGTGCACTTTCTAAAGCCTGGGGGGGGGGGGGGGGTTTTTTATTCACAGTACCGTAATG
>JAODKF010000103.1:6993963-7008086 GCA_026779585.1 Mormyrus proboscirostris
ACACCATTTCTTAATGGACACCCTGGGATTTGCATTAGGAGTACAGTGATAAGGTTAAGATCGCGTGATATTTGGGCTTGTTTCATTTTTACATTTACACCATTAAATGCAAGAAATCACATTGGCTTCATGCCCTGACTGGCAGCTGTGATGCTGGGCGCCATATTTCGGGGATGTTGTCTAAACCCATCTCGGTGTGTGAGAGGCAGTGGCTGACTGGGAAGTCCTCCTTACTTCATCCTCTCTCTTCGAACCATAGCTTTCCCCCACAGCCATCAAGCTGAAGCTCTTTCCACTGTCCGACTCCTCTCCCGCCCCTACCCTGCTCTCCTCCCTTCACCCTCCCCTCCATTTTTCGCTCTCGCCCAGTGTCTGTCTTCCTCGTCCTCCTCGCCCTCAGTGCGTGGTGAGAACGTGAGCTCATTCCCCTTCTGGGTGGCTTTCCTGTGATATGTCACTGTCATCTGTCTGCTCCAGTGGGGGTCTCCTTTCTAAACAGACGTACTCACAGCCGCCGCAACCCCCCCCCCCCGAGCGCCACGTCGCCTCGCGCTCCCAAAAATTCACGCGCTCAGGGACGTGAAAGCGGCTGACTCACATGCCGCTGTATGGGAGGGAATTAAAAGTAAATAACTTTCTAGGAGGATTAACGGGGGTCTACTAGCAAATGCGGAGTCTAACCGAACTATGGACACGCGGCTGCTCTCTACGGTTTGCAGCATTGTAGAGATAACTTAAGGGAAGCACTTTATACTTAACCCTACTACTCTGCTTTACGTTATTACTGTGAATCAAAACGCAACGCAGATACACTCCTGTCACTCTTCATAGGCTGTGCGTTTATGAAGCCAAAAGGCCAAATGTGGTGCAGTTTGGTGCACCTCTGTATTTCAGTGGATAAACAACGTCCAAATAAAATAATTTCGGTTTAATCAAAGCAGCAAGACATTAGCAACTGAAATAACGACTAAGGAAAGGGCATATCATTCACTGATGCACTTAAAGAAAAAAAACAAGAAACTCTTTCGGACAGAATTATTTCCCCCCTTTCTCTAAGACCTGCCAAAAGCTGGGTTTCCCATAATGCATCTCGCGCTTTGAATCATGCTGCAGCCTCTTGGCTATGAGTAGAAAAGGGGGATTTGAGGAATGAGTGCGGGATAATGCACGACTTGCTCATTCCCTTTGCCTATTTGGCTTGGCATATGAAGTGGAGATTAAAATCGCTCATAAGTCATTTACAATATAAATAAATAAATATATTGAGAAAAGTAGTTCCACGGCTGAGAAAAGGTACGAATAAATGCGACTGGTCACTTTTTAAAAGTTCCGTACCTGATTTGGAAACAAATTCTTAATCATATTACTTAGCAAAAAGGAAGAATGTGTTCACAGAGGACCAACTGTTACCATATGTACGCCTAGAGAAAATCAAAAGGACAAATGAGAAGCAGAGCAGAGGAGCGATAGTTTGCGTGAATAAGCAAAGCGGCACTGTTAGGAGAAAACGAGCATTTCGAAATACAGACGGGGGACGACGGTTATGATATACGAAATACTCTACCATTACCTACGCAGAAGAGACCGATCAGCCGCCACAGAGAAGGCCGGTCCCTGTACACGCACACGGGGCGTCACAGACAGGCAAACGCCGCGAGCACGCAAACGCAAGCTTGTCCCATCCCGCTTCCGAATCCCCTTGTTCTTCGCTTTCATTGTTTTCTCACTCTCCCACTCATTGATATTCTTGTATCTCAGCATCCGTTCCAGCGTAGAGGCATCGCATACGCCCGTAGCCCAGATCCTTCTATCGTTAATGAGAACGGCAGGCCTAAACCGCTTGACAAGTGAGAATCGCCGGGTCTCAAAGAGAAAATTCACTAAGCATAAAATCCAACATAAGAAGGAGTAATAAAATACAGATTATTTTTTTATAAAGGTGGGAACGATGCAGGCTCCTCTGGTGGTGAGGGAGTTCAATCTTATAAGTTTCCATGTCAAAATTGCCCTTTCTGTGCATGTCAGAAAGGTTTTCTTGTTTGCATTGGTCGAACTTGACTCATTTTGCCAGATGTTCAGGACCCTATTGCATAACTACCTTACACGTTTCTCCAGTGATACAGCAGCATGTTTGAATGTAGCTGAAAGCACCATCTACCATCGCAGGATATACCTGCTGGATTCAGAACCAACATCCTTCAGGTAAGAAGACCATGTGATCCATGTAGAATTTCACACGGCTACACAGAGCCAGGCGTGCACACAAGTAGGTGTGAAAAGCACTGAAGCCACACTAGTAGAAAGTGCAGCATTTTCATAATAATAATGAGAATATTATATGACAAATAGTTTATTGAATATCGTATTGCATGATGGCTCTTTTTCATTTGAGCTTAAGCTTTTCAAAACAACTGCTTGGATATGGTCCTGTGAGTGAGTTACTGGAGGATCTAAAAGTAACTCATGACTCACAATTGATGTCTGGCAGTCTGGGCAGCAAAGGGACTACAGCCTCTCAGTCAGTGACACAAATTTCCATTTTCCCCTAATCAGGGGTGGGGGGGGTGTTGGATCTGCTCTTTGGAAATATGGTTCAAGGATTATTGAATACATCCCTGAACATGTACAATGAAGAAAAAAAAAACCTTTTAGCTGTTAAAGTCATTCCTGCAAGAAGAGCCCCTGGAGCTGCCAGAGAAGGACCTGTCCACACATCAGCACTTTATGGCCCGGTCTGTCCATTCTGCTTTGAAGAAGCCTTCGGTGCTGGTGACAGGTGAGAGTTCGCCCTACCTCGGAGAGCAGAGCCATGCATATTAGCTGTGTTTTAGTTCAAATTACAGTGGCCCAGAACTTTGCCCCCCCCCCCACTCACTGAGCTTCACTTAACCTCAGGTGGTAGGATGGTCTAGCAGTAAATATCAGCTCTCACACTTCACAGGTCCATAGCCCCTATATCTTGTACCAAAAATAGACCAGGAGTGCACTGTTTACTATTTTAAAAGAATGTACACACAACAACAATTTTTTACAACAACCCTTTCCTCATCCCCTGATATATTTTACTCGCTCTTTGTCACATTTGAGTACATCTTTGCATAACATTGCTTGGCTCTGAAAGTCTATTTATTGATTACTGATTAGAGATTATTTTTTGTGATTGGATTGAACACTGTGTTTAGTGTCCTCCTTGTACACTACATAGCACATTAAAATTATTCAGATATTAATGTAGTAGGCTACTTCTTGTCATGAGTAACATATCCACCTTCAAAACCATAATCTTCAGTGCCAATATGGCTGCAAACAAATATATTTTTTAAAATAATAAAATGTGCTTTCAATGTCGACAAGAGCGGCTTAGCTCAGGTGGGATTTCCAAATTGAGTCAGGAAAATGTATCTGAGTGATTGATTACCTAAGTGAAATTGCTATCAGGTAGTGTACATTTTTATGGGTCGGTGCCAAAATCCAACCGTGAAGCAAACTGGATGGGCCTCTTCAACCACCATCCTCGTCCAAAATAACTTAAAGGGTAATCCATCAAATTTAGACAGTGAAATAAAAACAAACACTAAGCTACCAGTGCATTAAAAAATACTTCCCTGTTAGTCATATTCCCAAGTTACCAAGTTATTTTAGCAATGAATTTGTACGCGGAGAAAATGTAACTAGTTCAGCTACTAAAAAGCGACGCGGTACGGTAAAAATATATACTTTGGCACGAGCATTACGCACCATGTCAAATCTCCTTAATGCACTCGGATATGGCCTGCGCTGCGCTAACGTTCATGTCCCACTGTTTGCTATTGTGCCACATCTGTTCCTTGTTAGTTTATCATTCGACGATATTTTTTTTAAAGAAAGAGCATCTTAAATTATGCAGGACTTATTAACCATAAAAGCGAATATCAACGGACTTTACTAAATCAACTTCATTATAAAACAAAGCGGCTTCATGGATCTGTAGTCTACATACGGTATGCGCCCGCGAAGGGAAATATAGGTTAATTTAACGCCTGATTTTTTTAAGTTGTACAGACTATTTCACGATGGTGAGGTGAAGTAACGCCGACACACATGGTAGCTGCACGCTCGGTTTTCCTGCTTCTTGCTTCCCAAAACGTTTTCTTTCATAGCATGCCAAAACGAGGTTGCTGGCCGCAGGTAACCGGGTGGGCAATCAGCCCAAAGCGTAGCTTCAAAAACTCAGCAAATATTAAATTCTCCTACATTAAGCGCGTTTCGTTTATTGATTTGAGAGTGGTTAAACTGTGTGTGGTCTATATAATATATAACGCCCATGAATGAACACTGATATGACTATAGTAATATTGTAAATTATCTGAAGATTTTGACGAGCAAATTTGAACTCTTGAGACAATATTAATTAAAGCAGAATTTTAACAATACGTTTTATGTTTAGGAGTAACTTCTATTATAGCTATTTCACAGTTTAGGTTTCAATGGTAAATTATTCAAAACCATTTTAAAAGCTGAAAATACAACCATTAGCTTTCAGCTATACTTTCATGTTTTATTTCCAAAAATCAAAATAATTGTTTACGTTACATTATTAATATCGTCTAAATTGTTGCGCAAATTTTGATACATTTAGAAATCTTTATTTCTAATAAAGACTGATAACGGGCTTTTTATATCGTTAGCATCGATTTTCATCCTTTTCCACTTATATTTGCAGATAATTCCAAACTAAAATCCGTGTTAATATATTGTACATACCTACGACACTGACAATTTTTAAATATTACAAGAAGTGTCATATATAGTCTACTAAGTTCCCACTGACGTTTTTTTTTAATAATTTTGAAGGCGCCTTGAACAGAAATCTCAAAAATGATGCCAAAACCTGCATCAAGCATTGGAATAATGCATGTCAATTATGATAAAACTCTGATATCAGTATCATCGGCTGTTAGTTGCAACGGTTTCATATTATTTGTTTTTTTTTTAAAACGTCACCTGTCGAACCGCAACGCCATCTACGCTCATTTGTCTATAGCCTAGCGATTTAGTGTTGGTTCATCTCGGAGATTTTTTTTTAAGAAAACTCATATCTCAAAAACAAAATTTTATTCTTCTGCTTGATATTAGATACGTTAAAATGTACAGTTCATTTAGAAAAGGCGCAGCGAATCTTAAATTGTTAACAGCACTGAAGCACAATGAAAATAAAATTTAAAAAACTGTACAATTACAAAAAAACCTCTTCAAAATGAAAAATTAATTGACGCACGTGCTTCAAGAAATCTAAGTCGGAGCAGTATCCTGAATAGAATATATAGCAACACTGAGCACAGCTATAAGTTGCTTCCATCTCCGAGCTGCTGGAGCAGTTTACTAGACAGGAGAGAGCTGCTGTGCAGCGAGTGCATTTTATGATATTCTTGCTGTAGACTGAGGAGATGCGGGGAGGCCATGGGTTGGAGTAGCCCGCTGGGAAAATGTCGGTATTCAGGTAGTAAAGCGGAGGAGACCGGAGTGCAGCGAGCCGTGCTGAGGGACTCGTACGGGAGAGTCGGCGATGGGAAAAAAGTCTTTGTGCCGGCGTGGGAGGTCCTGGAAAACAGGGTGGAAAGCGCCGGCAAGATGCTGCTGACAGGTGGGATGCTGGGAGCGCAGGGCGAGCCCGAGGGGTGATCAGTGCCCATGGGGGATAACTCCAAAGGGACCATCTGCAGGCAGGTCGTCCCGATCCCGTAGGCGCCGTACGTAAAGCTGGGTACTGCGCCGGCCTCTATCTGCGGCTCCTTCAGCATGCTGAATCTGAAGTGCTGCCGCTTGAAGCGTTTCCTCCGCCGCAAAAAGCTTCCGTTCTCAAACATGTCAGAAGACATGGGATCTAACGTCCAGTAGTTTCCCTTCCCCGGGTTACCGGGTTCCCGGGGCATTTTGACAAAGCAGTCGTTCAGTGACAGATTGTGTCTGATTGAATTCTGCCAGGCCGGGAATTTCTCCCTGTAGTAAGCGAAGCGGTGACTGATAAACTCGCATATCTCGCTCAGCGTGAGGCGCTTCTTCGGGCTCTGAAGGATGGCCATAGTGATCAAAGCAATATAGGAATACGGCGGCTTAACGGAAACGCTGCTTTTCACCACGGCAGGACCAGCTTTTGGCGGAGAATCGTACTCTTCACTCACTTTGTCTTGTGTTTTGGGAGAAGAGGCTGCACTCCTCGGTTCAAGCTCTGAATCGTCTTTCGCTTTTTCCGAAAGTTGTGTCAAACAAGTCTTCTTCCTGGGATCCTTATTACCGTCTCCCACCACGTCGATGTCGGGATCTTCCATGGGTTCTGCGTCTAAAGTCATAATCCAAAAACAGACCCAACGCCACCTGCGCCACTGGCAGGATATGCGGCACCGATCTGAAAATAGTAGATTATTTTTTCTGCCAGAAGAGACCTGTCTTTTCGTTTCCCATTCAGAAATATACTGAATTAGTTACATACATAGAAATACCAGCTGTTAGATTTTCTGTAAGCTCCCCACCCAGCAAGGAGTCGTTAAACTGCAACTCGGACCCTCCTACACGTGTTGCACAAATAAAAGTTTACCTTTAAAAACTCGGTATCTTGCTGTCGAGAAAGGGTGGACGAAGTGAAATAAAACGATAAGCGTTCCAAAGACTCCAGCGTCGTCCGTCACAGCACTTTTTTCCTCGTTAACTGTAACCATAATGAGATCAGGTGACCGTGATGTCATTGTGAAGCGCTTAAGATGCAGCGGACTCCTCTCCAATGAAATCCGCGAAAAACACCAAAAACACGAGGCGTCCTCCTGCTGATGTCCTAGAAAAGCCGTCCAAAAATAGTCCATTTTAACATGACTCTTCCTGTTTCAATCTGATTATTTGTCTGAAGTAATATTTCACAGAAACGCGTTTATTATTAACTGAAGACACTTAATTTCTCAATTCCACGACTCATTACAAACAATGAAATTTACTTTAGATATCATGCTCATTGCACAGCTCTAAGATTCTGTAAAATTGTGTATTAAATATAGCATACTATATCAAAATAGTAAGCTTACACCCATAATAAAATTTTAATGTTTTAGATATAGGCTAATAATTTTAAAGCGCAGCTTTCTCCAAATAAACAAAAACGATCAGGATTTGAAAGAAAAAAATAAAACAAGTTGAGCCGCTCAGATCTGCGTGCACAACCTTTGCGGTTAAGCGAAAAATATATCTGATACTTCATCTTGTTCAAATGGTGATTATGATGATGGTTTATCATATTAGTCGGACCGTTTTCGAATTTAGATATAGAAACTCCGTTTTTACCCTGTACCCCGAATATCAACAGACACCGATGTTTACATACTGATACTGAACTAATTTGCCAACACTACGCTTTTGAACTTGTGTAAAATGAAATTCTTGCAAGACATCTATTAACAAAATTTTGATTGGAAAGGATATCGCCTATCGATTTTCCGTTTTTGTTGTCTATCTAATTATCCATATGTATGAGAAATATTGAATAAAATACGCTACAAGAAAATAAACACATTGCTTTGTTGATGTAAAACAAGGAAATCAATGCATTCAATTTGCTATGCGTTACATACAAACACATGAATATGACTTCTTGCCGGTAATGTTACATTTTACACTCCACATAAGAGGTCTTGGCCTTAGATAATTGCTTTTTTCATTAATGCTAAAAAGTGATTTGTTACAGATTCAAATAATAGATGTAAGTTTGTTATGGAAAAAAATGCTTGTTAGTGAAAGTTTTGTCCCCCCTCCAGTGATTTTTGAGTTTTGATTAATGTATGTCCTAAATTATTCCAATCGGGGAAAAGTTCACGGTCAGGCAGACTTCATAAAACAGTACACTTCACATTTTTTTTGTTATTGCCGGAGTCAGTAAAGTTCAGCGTTGTCGCACTTCTGAATTGTGTTCAGCTATGATCCCAGCTGAAATTCCTTCACTTGAAGTCATATGTTTAAGTTTAGTGAGACTTCATTTCTGGCGCGCGGAGTGTTTTACCTCCGAACTGCGATCCGCGGATCACCCACGCAGTCGGTATATACGGGCTACTGCGGCTGAGACCGGCGCACAGATTTACTCAAATGAACAGTCCGAGGGAAATGACGTTTATGGCTGAAATGTGTCAGTAAGTTTATGATATTGCTGTTACAGCAGTTACTGACAGCATATGGCTAACACATCCATGTAGCGCAACGCTGAAATGATACTGACTGTACAGCAGAAAATTTGCGCACAAATATTATAAAGAATAAGCAGACCATATTTAGTTACATTAAGTTAAATGATTTAAAATATTAAACTGTTAATGTAGAAGTTTAAATTACGTACATTCTATATAATCAATTAAACTATGACATAACGAATACAGTCTATGACCAAAGCAAGCAATTACTTGAACAGACAGGGCTAAAAAATGACTTGTTTTTATGTGATTACCGTGTCGACTATAAAATTAGCTGACTTAAAAGTAGTAAATAATTTGAACTTTAACACAAAGGACTGGGATTAATGCGGATACATCTGTTTATACATCTGATACTTTTAACACAAAAACACACTGGTATTTTCAAAGCGATTCAGTTCTGTATTAATAATTATGTACATTCTTTGACGCCGACCTACCGAATAAATCAGGGTAACGGCGTTTTAACGAGGGTCCACCGTTGTTTATATTAAGTACCAGAGTTCGTCTTTGGGGATTCACACGTTTCCTGCCTCTGATGTATTTGAAACCCCGGGGAAGATGCGGAGAGTTCATTGCAATGGCGAACCTGCAGGTGATTTCATAAATTTGTCACGCATGTTGTTTGATTGAAAACAGTCCGAATAGATGATAAAACGGCATTGTATGGTTTCAATCGTAATGAATAAATCATGTATTTTAAAAGAAATCCGTCCGTGTCTCGTTGGTAGGGGGACGTTCTTAATCATATATAAATTTGTATTTTTGAAAAAGACCATACTTCATAATATTTTGCACATTTATGAATAATAAATATATCTTCATTCATAACAAATTAGGATATCTATAAACTATTATGAGAAAAGCGTACATAATAGAGATGAAATCCGGGAAATGTATTCAGTGTCATACATTCGAGAGAGAATGGCAAGGATTTCATGTCAATACCGGAAAATTTAAGTGGGAGAAAAAACAAAATCTTGATCATAACAAATATAGGGGCATAATATTTATTAGAGTAGAATAAACGCTTAAAATACTTTCACGTGATGAACGTGGAAAAAAATCCTTGTTATGATGAATGAGGAAGGCAGTAGATCGGTATATGAATACTCAGGAGGCTATAGTTAAGATTATCGTGAGGGTGGCGCTTTGTACAAGTATAACAATAAATTGCTGATCAAACTAATGTTAAAAAACTACAGTCATTTCACATAAAATGAATTCTAGACTTATGGCAATTAAAGATCTCCAACCATTTAAAATAGCCGAATGAAACATGATACGTTGTATGAAATGCATGACAAGAAAAGGGCATTGTCAAGACAACGCGATATATAACTACTTGGGAAATGGTGAAATCGATTATACAAATGTTAGTCATATTCAGGTATGTTTTCGTGCGGAATAGGCCCATTGGACACTCCGGTCACATTTTAGTTACGTTAAAAACCTACATTCTCCTTTAAGGCAAAGGTTGACCAAATCATTATAACAAAGCTAATCCGTAACATATTAAACATATTGTCGAAGGTTTACGGTTAAGGGACAAGTGTAAAAAAATGTTTAAAACTTCTTTTCGTCTTCTTTTAAAAGCCAACAGATCGGCTTCATTGAAAACATCCACGTTTCATGCATGTGCTGCACGCCTCACTTAGTGATGCAACTACATAAAGAATCACTGGAAATCATTCAACCCAGACACAAGTTGAATTACTGTTGCTGCCATTTTTCATTTTCACGGAACCTTAACCCCTCTTCAATCTCACATAAAATACGAGAGAGAGAGAGAGAGCGCGCGCGCGCGCGAGAGAGAGATACTTTACTAGGGCTGTCACTGCAATAGATTATAGGGATAAACTTTGCCACCACGCGGTGGAAAAATGCGCTGCAGTACCATTTCGAACGGCTTCTTTTATATCGGATAATACACTCAATAACAATAGAGTTAAGCAACCAGACGGACTGCTGGGAGGTCATATGACTGTATCGCAATGATTATATCATCAAATCAAACGGACAATAGAGTTGGCAGTACGGGCACACTGCTGGTCCCATGTCAGTAGGGTGACACCCCCCCGGGCCCGGATACATGCGGCGATACGGTATGGGAGTCGTGCAGTCGCTGTATCCTCTCCTGCGGCGAGTCGGCCCACAGCTGTTGTCACTGGCCCTCGAGATCCTGCAGATTGGACAGTGGTCTGAGTTGACATGTGAGCTGCTCCCACACGAATGATAGGGGGACCTGGCTGGCCTCTGGAGGACCTCAACATGATGCAAGCAGTCCATAGACACATGTATTCTCTTGTTGAAAGACTACCAGGGTGCTGTCTCAGGAGGGGTAAGGCATGCGGACGCAGGATGTCACTGACGTAGAGCAGTGCCGTCAGGGTCCCCCGAATCACTGCCAGAGACGACCTGAAGTCATACGCCATGGATCCCCACACCATGATGTCATACGCTATGGCTCCCCACACCATGATGTCATACCCTATGGCTCCTCACACCATGATGTCATACCCTATGGCTCCCCACACCATGATGCCTGGAGTAAGGCCGGTGTATCTCTCCACAACATTGGCAGGATTGGTCCTCTCCCCTCGGCGCTGCCGTACACGCACATGACAGTCATCCAAGGTGATGCAGAACCGAGATTCATCGCCTCTAATCATCATTCCCTGCCTCGCAGTTATGGCATCACTCCAACAGCAGCCGTCTCATGGCTGATCTTAACATCCAACAGACAGACATCTGCATGCCCCACATGTCGGGCAGTTGCATGATGCGACCTCCCGGCCTCATGCAAACCCACAATATGACCCCTATCAAATTCCATCAAGTGCTGGTAATGCTGTCTAATGCGTCTAGGTGGCATTCTCTGTGTCTGGTGACTAGACGTGCCAGCTCTTCGCAAGTCGAATGGCCTGCATGTGTACCAAATTACACTCAAATTGGACCATTATTTCTAGTGGCTTAACCTTTTTTGTCGCTGAGTATATATCAGGCCAAGAATGTGCACAAGATGTAAGTCAAACATGTAATACGTATATCCACTGTAAACTGGTAAACTCCATCTGTAATCTCACTTCTTAGTTTTATGTGTCGCTTTACAAATTAGTGAAGATGCCTGACCATTATAAGATGTAATAACGAGAATTTATTAAAGACCAAAGAAAATGCTTCGGTACAGACAACAGAAATGCTGCGGGAGACATTCATGACCTGAACTGCATTATTTTGCTACTTATTAGTTATGTCTGTCCAAAAAGGTCAGGAAACGAAAAAAAGAGGCACGAAACCAAAAACAAGCAGAAAATTTTGCCATCAGTTTTCAGAAAGGAAAACAGATTAGCTGAGGAGAAACATGAAGATTTCAGTCACAGCTACACCCTAAGAAGAACAGGGTCCCTTAAAGGCCATTTAGGGCAGCATAGAAGGCAACAAAGTTATGAGTGTCATTTTTTCCCCAAGTGCAATTCGCAGGGTACAATTCTCAAAAGACCCTTTGGAACAGCGACCTCTGCTGACAGGACAGGACATGAGACGGGGACTCGTATGCTGGCTCAGGTAGCGGTAAACAGGACGAGGTCCTTGCTGTTCTTGCGATGAGAACACGCCAGCCTCAGCATGTCTCCGCACCTGGAGCAGCGGGAGTTGGAGTTGCCCTCTTTCCTGGGGATGTACCAGCACTGGTGGCATCGGACCCGGTATTTCTTATACCTGCAGGGAGCCAACAGGGAGGAGTTTGACCGGTGATGGTCTTCCTGGGATGCCACATCATACGGGCTAATCTCCTTCATTAGAAAGGGGATGCAATGGGCATTCTTGGCCATGTAGCGGCAGGAAATCAGATCTTCAGTGCATCGTGTATGTTTGCAATGTGACATTTTTCTATCACACAGCGCTTTACATTTGAAGTTTACATCTTTCCTCTCTTCATGGCACCATCACCTTCATATCGCTACGTGCTTAGCGTCATCGCGACACTGCATTGCTGACTAATGCTTAACATTTGTGCTACGCCACATTGTCGTTCTGACATCGCTGTGACTCAGATAAGTTGAAATGAACAAACACAGACGTCACTGTCTCTGCAGTCTGTCCAGTTCTGGTCCTCGCTAATTTTCTGACATGCACGCAGGTCTGCCCGGTGCCATGTTTATGTTGAATGAAATTCTGCACTGTGCTATGGCTGAAATTATTTCCAGTTTTCTGGCTGCGATTCCCCGAATACATACATGGAGATAACAAAACCGTATTTTATTTCTAAAACAATGTCAGAATGGAAACACGCTTTTAACTATGGCATCAACACTGGAGATGTTACCATAAACGGCTTTAAAGGTCTGTTTAGAGACGCGGCACACGTTTGTTTTGAGAACGAGAGATGGAAAATATACCCAGCCGAGAGTAAACGGCACCAAAATGATCACACATGTGAGGTCGTTCAGCGATTTGTGGTGGGGTCATTCACCTTATACCACAGGCATTACATAAAGGGGTTCCATCCTCTGCATCTCGCCACAGGGGAGTGGTCTTCGTATTGCAGGAAGCACATGTCTTGTTCTCTGAATGAGGGAAAGGGAAAGCACATAATCCAGCCCAAATTTTTATATTATCCATCCGTTTTCCATAGCCATTTATCCAGCACAGGATTATGGGGAGCCTGTAGCCTATTACAGGAAGCACAGGACACAGGGCAGGGAAACACCCCGGTCAGGACGTCGGGCCACCACAGCACACACATTCACACACAAACACCGAAAAGGGAAATTCAGAGAAACCACTCCAGCTGAACTACACGTCTTTGGACCGTGGGAGGAAATCTGAGCAGCCAGAGAAAAGCATTATGAACTGTGGGAGAGCATGCAGATGTCATATAGAGACACGCTGGCCAGAAATCAAGACCACAACCATGGAGATACAGCATGGGCCATGGAACTACCCACTGGGCCACTGTGCCACTTTCATTCTTGAATTGTACATCACACATATTTAGTCTTGATCTTGGCTATTTCATAGGTCTACAAAATCCAGTAAAATATCCACAACTACTTTTTGTTTCTCAGTCTCTGTCCTGGAAAGATCCAAAACTTACAAACATACACATTATAGTATGTTATTAAGGTTCAAATCAATATTTTTGAACTATGTTAAGATTACATTTTTAACTATGTCTATAAATTCTCATGCTTATTTGTGCCCAGAACATTAGCTGAAATCATTGTCGTGTAGATATTCTGTATGGTTTCTAACGTTTCACATAATGTCTGGAAGGATCTATATAAACTAATTGTATACCAAGCCTGTATTCTGCTTGCGACTTAACTTTATTGGTCATATTTAAAATAAAATATATATCCAATGACATTTTTGTGGTGTTCTTGACACTTTTCCTTTCTTAAACACCTAAATTACTAGTGTGTTTTAGTAGTGAAAATTGCTTATTACTGATTACATGAAACATTACATTTCTGTGGAGAAAAAAAACACTGAATATGAAATATTAAGTTTGTTAACGAAATGTGCTTACATCCGCAATGCACTCAAAATGGCTATTGGGGGCGTGTCAGACAGTGCAGACACGTGACTGACAAAGACCGATTGCAAAATGAATAACTATTAATAAAGAGGCAAAAAGCCCATAGGAATACGAAATGCAATTCAGTACATTGTTATTGTATTTTTAATTTCACATATTTTGAAATGAATTAAGGATTGCATAAGCACTTTGCACATTACATTTTGCAATCTGCAATTCATTTTCGATTTACATGCTCAGATTAAATACTGAAATGACAAATGCATGCTCTGATTGAATATTGATTTGTCAATTGCAAAATGAATATCCATTTGAATGTTTGTGTTTATAATCATCCATAATATAGTGGCTCTAATCCAGTGATCCTTCCAAAACCT
>JAODKF010000103.1:7008186-7019580 GCA_026779585.1 Mormyrus proboscirostris
TGAATATCCATTTGAATGTTTGTGTTTATAATCATCCATAATATAGTGGCTCTAATCCAGTGATCCTTCCAAAACCTTAAAAGTAAGATCCCTCAAATTCTCCGTAACGTGCTGCCACAGACCAGCGGTACTCACTAGAGAGGCTTACAGGGTCGATATCTTCCTCCGAGCTGCTGGTTTTCAGGGAATTTATCAGAGATCGCATTCGGCTGCCTCTCCCCCTACGTCCGCTCTTCCAAAACTCTGCGCTAGAGAGACACATTTTTGGGAACAACGATAAGAAAAAACAACTAACTAAAGGTGGTTAAGGAAAATATGACTGGATGCACTTTGTGGGCACCACACACTTGCATGCCGCCATTTTAGGGACCTTGCTAATTGATGTTAGTAAATAGTGAAACTACCTGATAAAGATTAGTGGAAATGGAATGAAGACTGCATGCTTGGCAGGACCATAGCTGCAACATGTTACCTGTACTTTGACGTGATAAGAAGTCGACACTGGTCCCTGTTGCCGTTGAACTCTGTACGCATACGGAAGGAAACACCTTGAAAGTCAGGGTCACAGAGATCCGCACTCCGGGTCGGATGGCGCTGCTTTCTAGGGGTTCTGCCTCTCCAGCTGGGGCCAAGAGCCACATTGGCTACCTGAGGGTCCGAAGGCTTTAGAGTTGCATCATCCCTATTGCTCCTGTGGGTGTTCCCAGCAGATGATGACGTATCCTTAACAGGAGCTGACTTCCTATTCACTCTATGAAAGTCCCTGCTTAATTCTTCCGAGGAACTCCCAGGTCTCTGCGCATTAATGTGTGATTCTAAAGGAGGAATCAAATTAGAGTTACAGTCCACTTCCATGCTGGGGCCATCCAGGTCGGCTGCAGGAATAGATGAGCAAACTGCAGCATTGGGCAGCAGAAGACTTTCAGGTTTAGTAAAGAAATTCCTCCCCTGCTTTTGACAGTTCTGATAGACAATGGATGCCAGCAAGCTCAAGCTTTCTACTGGAGGGCTACATTCATCCAAGAAGCAAGTTTCTGTTCCCTCAAGGCCGGGTGCCTTTGATATACTCCCAATAAAAGAGCATTCCTGCTGACTTTCATTGCATAAATGATACCCGTGTTTAAGGTTGTATGTCGTATCGGCATCATTGGTTGAAAAATGTGTCCTGCCATCTTCCTGGGTATCTTCTGGGTAAATGATTGGGCACTGTTCGTTTTCACCTTCTAACGCTGAACTCTGTACTAAAGTGGAACTGTGTGAGACTCTGCTTGATCTCTCACTGTAAAACGAAAGGTCAGGACTGCTTTGCCCGGTGGGCCTCACTTCCTCTTCTGTGGTCATGAAGCACCATGGTTCACTTTTCAAAGTTTGGTTCCTGACACTCTGTGAATGCGCACGTTTGCCTACCTCTTGAAATTCTGACTGATCTCTGGTGCAGTCAGGAATTGTATTCCCCCTGAGATAGCCAACAGAACCCTTGTGGGCAGATGTGGGCAATAATGGTGTGTCCCTTCCCTCTTCTCCATCCTCGCTTACAGGATGTAGAAGCCGTTCACACTGCAGGTTGATCAGACTCATTACCTCCCAAGGGCTACTGCCCTGCTGACTTTGTATAAAGGAGAAAGACCCAGAGTATTTCTTTTGTGATTTAGGGGCTGTTTCTACATATGTACAGGGCTGTGCAGAAGGTACAGGAGGACAATAGGCAGAAGCTACTGGGGAAGAAGGATACTGCTGGCTTTGTTCTTTGGAACATGTCCCATTTGTCAGTCTCCATTCCAGAGTGTCTTGCTTGGCAGGGGGTGCAAGCTTGGTAGCTTCCTGGAGAAGGTAGAGTATGGTGGACTGAGGAACTTGGTCATCCTGGACATCCAGGTCTTCTCTGGTGCCTTCACTTAAAGTGGCTGGGGTATCAGAGCCTGTGCTCATTCTTCTGTTTCCATTAAGACAAACAAGCAGCCCTTTAACTACCATTCTGGATTTTACTTTAAGTCAAACTTGCCCTATTATTTGGGGTGATTTTATTAACATAAATTCTACATAAATAAGTTATGTTAAACAGTACTGTGCAAAAGTCTTAGGCATTCAAAGAAAATGAGGCTATTTCTCAGTCTAGTATTTATGTTCAGAAAAAAACAACACAATTTACCATTATAACATATGACAGTGACACAATACAAATAAGCAAGAATTTATTCTATTCTTCAAAAAGTTATTGTTATCTTGTTGCTGGACAACGATTTGGTCCCCAAAACTCCCCTCAGGGGCATCGCAGCAATTCCTGTATTTGTTAAATTTCACTACTTATATTAATGAGGTACTGATTATCTGAACAAAATGGGATAGTGGTATAGGAGTATAGAATACATCGGTGTATTAGACAATTGCTACAAATACTGGGGCGACTTTAGGAAGTGTTTTGAAACAAATACTTTGACAGACAGCCTACTAAGATAATTTTACACCAAAACGAAGATCATTTAAACATTTTCGTTGGCTCCCTTACATTTTTGCTCAGTACTGTATGTTCTGGGTAAAATATTTTAAAATAAATTTCTCCCGTATATATTACCACGATTTTGTTCACACAGAGACCTTATGACATTCTCTGTTTTAACACAAACACCCGTGTGTTGAAATTTTGTATTTATAATTAATTTTAGTTCAAATTAAAACTCGAGAATGGTGACTAAAAATTCTGCAGTACAACTGGTACCATTTATATAACTAAATGTT
Source organism: Mormyrus proboscirostris (assembly GCA_026779585.1). Taxonomy (NCBI): domain Eukaryota; kingdom Metazoa; phylum Chordata; class Actinopteri; order Osteoglossiformes; family Mormyridae; genus Mormyrus; species Mormyrus proboscirostris. The sequence continues at coordinate 7,010,923 of JAODKF010000103.1, forward strand.
ACAGCAGTTAGTTTCACTTACAATAATTTTACTGTATTTTTTACAGAAATCGCGAAATGTGTTATATACTCACATCAGTAGCTCATTCGTCAAAGCACGAAATATTGGTGGATTTCAGTTACAGGAGAATACATCTACGTTTTGTGAGTTATATGTATGAGCAATATTGAATATTTAGGGTTGGGGGTTATTTCAGGGGCCGTTTGGCTGTACTGTATCATTTCACCTCAGACATGGTAACATTCACAGCTCTAGAAGGCTGCAGGCATACGGCACGCGAGGGCCTCGAGCGCACGTCCACGACGTGGCGCGTGCATCCCGGTCCCGACGTAAAAGCCCCGTTTTGACGACACGTTCAGTACTACTGAAAGGGGAAAACATGCAAATCGGGAAGCGATTAAATAATCCACTCACTGGCCGCTCCATATCAGTGGATGTCAGAGTGGATTTCTGGAACAACCAACCGTTAAAAAAATCTTTATTAACATAACAGTACGGATTCACTATCATGACGTTACCATTTTATCATTCGTATTCTTTTTTGGTGGTTACTAGTTACAGTAGTCGATATCATATTTATATTTGAAGTAGGTAGTAATTAGAGCGAACACAAAATCAAATCCACGAAACAGCATGACAAATACTAAGGCTGATTAATGAATGCATGCAGATGAAGCACGGAATTGTTTTTCGCTTTTGATTACTTTTATAGGCAATGTGTATTTCGATGGATTTTCGATTGTTTGCTATACCATTTAACTGTTTTCGTTTACAACGTGGCATCTATATGTAAACAGAGATATCCAACACTACTTACTAAGATCGGATTCGCTGGTAGTGATCCTGCCAACTGTAACTCCCAGTGAACATTTTTTTTAAATTAAACTTTGAACGAACTGTTTTACTTTGTCACATGTGTAAAAGTAACACTTCAATACACCACGCCATCAGAACTGACGACCGGTGAGTTTCTTCAGGTGTTTCTTGTTGAAGCTAATAGTCTGTGACGTAGAAAAGAGATAGCATAAAACATTTGTTTGAGGGTATCACCGGTTTCTTGTGTTTTCAAAGGTCACGTCCAAATTCTTAAACTTAACCTATAGATGACTAGTTATGGAGTTATAGTAATGCCTTACAATAGTCATGGCTCAATCGGTGCAGGGACGGGGACGTTGTGGTAGTTCTATAGTCGAAGTACGAGTTAAACTTGGTTTTTACATATAAAACAATACTGGCGTGGTTTTACTTTTAGGCAGAAATTACGCTAACTTTTATGTTCTACCCAAGCTATAAGCCGGTTCCTATACCATTTGGGCAGTACCAATTGCCCACACGGCGTTCTTACTAAACCCTACAAAAACCTGCATACTTCTGGCAAACGATTTGGCTTTTACCAGGTGAGATATGTGACACCGAAGTGGGCTTCTTCGATGTCCTGTGATTTGTGCTGTGTAAAGGAGGTAGTTCGGCTTTTCGCCGAACGATTTAAAGCCCCCCGAGATTCTAAGAGTCTACCTTCAGTAACTGACGGTCATGTAAAATACACCCACCCCCTGCAAAATTTATCCTAAGCCACGCCTCCCCCTTTTTTCCCCTAAAGTCTGAACATGATGTAAATGTGGCAATGATGAAAAGCTTACCTTGACTGCAAAGGGGTGAAACACCTTATATAAAAAAGGATTACCATTATTGGTGTGAGAATGCTTTTTATTTCACAGGTCGGAAACACTGTCATGGCCTGCAACTCATTAAATATATTAAACATTTGTGCGTATGTTGCGTGACAATTTTCAGTACATTTAAAACAAAATGTGGGGTGGTGGGAGAGCGTCAGCTTGGACAACATGTAAGTCATAAACATCAGCTTTCCTACCTGAAGCTGCATTTGTACCAAGGTATACCATGACCCTGAACTGCAAAAGCTAGAAAACATGTTAACTAAAATGTACATGACTACGTTCTGTAGCTGGTAGAATGGCTAAATAATTGGTGTGACGAGCATCTTCTAACTTGTCCATTTTCACAATGAACTGGCAGACACTCTTAATCACACCCACAGGTGGAACTTGCACATGTCTGAGTTTGCATTGATGCAGGCCAAGGTTCTCCAGTTCCAGTCCTGAAGGACCAGCATCCAACAGTTTGCAGATTTTCTTGCCCAATACACAACTTGATCAGCTAATTACCTGAGTTAGTAGGTGTGTTTGAGCAGGGAAATCTGGAAACACTGTTGGATTCTGACCAGAACCGATGTAAACCTTTTAAAGATGCTTGTTCTCCCCTGAAGTTCTAAGGGACGTCTCTCTTAAGACCTAGTTGGTAACTACCTAGTTTTAGACTTGTCCTTTTTTGTGTTGGCTAGCACGATTTTGCTAGAAGCTTGTGATGTAACAATGAGCCAAAACCCACCCCAAAAGAACTTGTTTGAAACTGACCAAAATGAATACAAAGTTAGCCATATTGAAGATGCATATGCTACGACTATTCCGTTTGTTGTTGGACTGCAGTTCAGGTAAAATACCAGCTGCCATTTAAGAGAAAGCAAAGTGAGCCTGGTAGTATGTAAGAGCCAAGATTAGATGACTCTGGATGAAGCTGCTCGTCACAGGGAAACTCATAAATAGGGCTGACACGTATCGTTTGCGTCACACATACCGCAAGTGGCCATTTTGTGCGTTTGCCTCTCTATGCCATACGGCCGTACTGCGGAATGTGTCGTTCAAAGCTGGTCATGCTGGGTCTCCGGTCCGCGAAAGGGGTGGGAAGCCAAGGCTGTGAAAGCTTCGTCTTTTGCTCGTCTTCCTCCATCTCCTTGAGTACAATGTAAGATGGCCGCCGTCTGTAAACAGAGGCCGTCCCTCTCACAGCTAAATTAACATGTTGTCCAGCCTTCCAAACACCGGTCAGCCATGGTAGCCCAAATTTTACTTAGATGTTGAGCTAACCATTGTAAAAATCCAAATGCCATAAAGTTCAGAACAACTAATTCTGTGCACATTTTTATACATTTTAGCCAATTGGTGAGCTTACCCCAGGACCACATTTGGCCACCTGACTTTTAGCTCCTGTTGAGATTGCAAAATAATAACTTTTTTCAGAGATCCACACTTCGCAGCCTTGAACAATTTGTACACACATGAGTACAGTCCTCCCCATACAAACTCGTACATCTTCTGTACAGAGATCTTGTCTTTCACTTTGGCATCCAAGGATCAGGAGAACAATCAAGTTTGATTCTAAACTCATTCATCCACTGTGCGTTTCTGTCTGGCACTGGGTCTCTCAAAGGCCTGTGGGAATTGCAAGGTCACCTTCTCTGACTTGCCCCTCCTACACGTGCAGAAGAACATGTCTGAAATATCGAGGCTTCCCCGGCCTTTCAGTGGTGCTTGGGTACGTGACCGTCGACATAGAAGTTGCGGGTGACTCTGGGCAGCGTCAGCTCAATACCGTCGAGCTCCGGAGTCAGGATGAGCTGGCAGCCCAGACGAGAGTTCTCTTGTAGCACAGGTGCCATATCCAGCATGTCATCCTCCCTGTTAATCAAAGACATTAGACACAATTTGGTTTGAAGGAAATCAAGCTAAACAGCTAAGATATTACGCTGCTATTTACGAACACACGACCACTGAAACACTGACCACTACTGACAATACGGTGACAGTTGATCAGGCAGCATTCACAAACAGTACCTTTCGTCGGGTTGTGGGAGTTTGTCGTAATACTCCGCCTTCACATACACGTGGCACGTGGAACAGGCTAGTGAGGCATCGCAGGCTCCTGAAAGGCATTGTGGGTAAGAAACTGGCATTAGGAGAAGGGAGAGCAAAGAATGTTAATTATGGCGCAAGAAAAAGGATTGTCTAATCATCTAATTACTGACAATCCCTATGAGAAGCATCACCTGAAGATAATAATGCAATAAACTCAATTTATGTAAATAAATTTCAATGTGTAACTTCAACTGGTCACCTGCACCATGCAGAAAAGCATGCAAAGGTGGTTATGCAGCTCAATAGGCCTCAAATTTTGTTGGCAATTACAGCTAATCTTTTCCTGATAGCACACACAGTAAAATGCTGGTACACGCATAAACTTGTCCAGACAGGCCAGCACTTACCTTCCAAATCAATGCCATGCTGGTGCGCCAGGTACAAGACATTATCTCCAACCTTAGCCTTCACGGGAATTCTGTTCCCCGATCGGTCTATAAACACCACATTAACCCTAAACACCAGAATGAAGACAATACTGTATTATACTAATCCATTCAGGCTGTTCAAATCACCTTTCAGAAAGATATAACTTTCAATCCAACCAAAGCTCGTATGAAAAATTAATGAATGTATAAACAATAATAAATGTATAGGTACGCATATGTAGCACGTGACATCAACCCCTTGACCCCGGATCTTGCAAAAGTGGACATAAGCTTTACTACCACATGGTGATTCAACTTCTGGAAACAATTGTTTCCATCGTTATACTGGGTCACCGCACTTTGGTTATAATACTTCATTCAAGTGTTCAACAGAGCACGCGAAATGATATACTTGTTACATTTTAACATCCCTTTTAGAAAAGGAGGTGTGGAACTCTGCTTGGTGAAGTTACCACGCGACCTTGCTGTTCACACAAAGAGCATCGCAGACCGCACGCCAGATTGTACCCACACATCCCTGGGATCATCATCTTGTGCGTCTTCGCCTTCAGAGTGACACAGACCTGTTAATAATTTTTGAAAGTACAGAAAAGAACTGTCACTTCATGAAAGCCACCGATCGCAATTATACCACCAATATTGAACGCGACTGTACAATCCTATCCACTCCAAATAGTCGGTATCGCGTCGTTTCAACTTGGAGAGAATTAAAATAACTCCGGAGTGAGCTGCCCAACTAGGATAAAAATCCTAAATTTTAAACTCTCGTGAGTAACTGCTCTCTAATTTACAGGTTACATACACATAGAACACATACAGCAATCTGAATCATCATATAAGTAAAAAAGACAGTAAATTTCTCAATAGAGGCTATGGCACAACATGCTGAATTTTCAAATAAATTATATGACAGAAATTTTCAAATGACCGCCATGGTCGAGGAAGATTATGAAACCCACTTTTAGACGTTTTCAGGCTCCTATTCGGGATCCGAAAACCGCATATGGAGTCTCCCGTCGCGGACCCATAAACAACGTGAATGCAACTATTTATCCTGTGAAATTTACAATTACCAAGCCGGAAAAGTCTCAAAGTCAGCCCCATGCTCCTCCGGGCTGCTGCAGATGCCGCCATGACAGTGTTTGTGTCACATGTTTGAAACGTACCAATGGGAATGATGTACTGTAAAACGGGGCGTTCATTATGCTTCACATATTCAATTCGTTAACAATATTTTCAGTAGCTGTGAAACACAGGTTAAAAGTAGTCTGTCTGCCTAAGAGAATATCACGAGTTCGTTTAATTGTACAATTTTAATAACTTGTTGCAGTTATATATTTTTAAAATGTTGCAAATGTATTGGTAAATTGAGCTGCGGTAACACAATCGTACCAGCAGAGAGAGATGTTGCAATAAAAACAAACAGTGCACAGCTTGCAAAAGCAAGATTAGGATTTATATTAGTAATGGATAAATAAAAATACAGAAACGGAAAGATCTGCAACAATAAAACGTAGTTGTCAAGATACCATCCGTCTATCCATGTTCCAAACTATTATCTAGCAATTCCTGGACAGCAGTGACACACCCTGGATGGGCTGCTAATTCATCTCAAATAACATGCACAAAGGGAAATGTAGGGACACCTACCACATATTTTTTGGACTGTGCTGTCGCGAAACACTCCAGCAATCACACTAGCCACTGACGTGCAGAGACACCATCCATGACTCCTGAAATGTTTTTATTCACGTGACCTAATGTTGCACAATATATTTATCGCCACAGCTGTTGTAGCTGTTCTAAGTGTCAGGTGAGGGCTGTATTAACAATGAAGCTAGCATTATAACGAAGTATTAATAACGAAGCTAGCATTATAACGAAGTATTAATAACGAAGTTAAGATCATGTAGTTACCCATGCCTGTTTTTCAGTAATCAGTAACAGTATATGAGAACAGTGTTTTAAAAGGCAAACATGCTCTGTGCCTTTAGAGAGAATGGTTTCAATCTTACTCATTAAAGGTCAATAATGAGTCATTACTCCCCCTGTTGACGGCTACAGCGAATATTGAAAACCGTTTCTGTCACATTAAAAGTTTGTCAGGACGCTGTGCGGTGACACGGGCACGTGCCACTCAGGGCTGACAGGCTGCCATCAATGCTATTAGATTGTATATGTTAATTGTGTGTAGGAGATCATTTGGAAGATTGGAGCAGTGGGTAATGCTGTGGCCTAGCTCCCTCAAAGATGGGGGTTTTCCTCCTGCCCCCCCTGCTTGGTGGGGGTGGAGTTTGCATGCTCTCATTGTGTTTGCACAGGGCTCCTCCAGGTATGTTGGTTTCCCCCCACCTGAGGATAGAGGAATTCCCCGTGATGTGTGTGTGTGTGTGTGTGTGTGTGTGTGGGCGTGCACCCTGGGATAGACTGGCATCCCTTCCTTTGCCTTTTGTCCTGTGCAGCGGCATCGAGGGGGGAGAGAGGGCGTGGATGTTCTGGCAGATTCAGGGGCTCCAGGACTTGATGTGGCCCTTGAATACATATAATTGGGCATCAGGGCCCAAGGTCACATTATTTTTCTTAATTTTAGCCCCATCCCCCCCCCCACCCCCTGGCCCAGTGTTTCCAGGTGTAGAATCCAGGCTTATCACGACCCTGGACTGGATAAGTTATTGCGGCAGATGGGTTTATAAGAGACAACTTTTAAAAATAATTTAAACCTAGCTGATGTTAAAACCTAATGCTGGCTGAGGGAGGGGAGCTGTGTGTAAACTAACATTATAATTAAAAGGACCCGGTTTTCATTTAAGCACCGAGGTGTTGCTCTGTGCTGATTGGTCAGTCTTCAGTAATCATGCATGTGTCACGAATGTTAACGTGAAACCGCGGGATGAGTCTTTCAGTCAAGGAAACAAAAAAGGTCAGAGTACAAGAAGACCTGAACTATTTAGCCAAACACAGGAGCCTTTCAGTTTTAAAGTAGTTTGTAAAACCTGAAGTAGCTGAAAGTGTCCCGTCTGACATGCATTGTCTGGTCACCCTGCCTAATGCCCAAAACACTCCCTCTCAGGCGTTCTGCACCTGCAGCTCTGCGGTCTGCCAGCCTCCTCCCCTGAGGCTAGCGCCACCTGCTGACATGAGTCATCATGAAACTCTCGCAATCTCTGCAGCAATGTATAATGCAACCCTCCCGCCTCAGGCACCCGAGTGAGCGGCCCGCAGCAGCCGCGCTTCGAGTCTTCAGACGCTAAGTCACTGCTTATCTATTAACCTGTCCGACGGCCATAAAGCTTCGGAGCATTTAATTGTGATGTTTGGATGTACTTTCCGTCCTACTCACCTGCTCACCGAGACGTTTGCTCTGGGCATGAGAGTCACACAGACTGTAACCACAGTGATGGCTGCCATCACGTCATACTTTGCTTGGCGGCCACAGCTGACGAAATCTCAGAACTGCCGGATTTAGCAGCAGTCATCCCTGCACAGCACTGTATGGTCAGTGTATGACAGATCTAGTTCCTGAAAAACCCCATATCTCTCTTATATAAACTCTGGCTTGAGACACTCTGCCTTTGGTCAAACTTTACCCACAAACAGTTGTATGCAGGATTCAAATCCCCACCCTTGCAGGTGCGAGGCTGCAGTGTGACCTGCTGAGTCACATTGAAATGCGTCACCAGAGCTGGAAAGTTCAGGTCCAGAAAGTACAAATCCAGACCAAGATTTTGTTGCAACCAACCACTTCAGCACTCTGTGACTGTCACTCTTTATGCTCAACTGGTTGGTTGAAGTAAAATCTTGGTCTGGATTTGTACTTTCTGGACCTGAACTTTCCACTTTTGCACGCCCCTTCTTTCAGTCCGGTTCGCAGACGGCCACATGAGTTTGATTTAATTCGGACTACCTTAGTCTGTCCCAGGTGGCACTGGAAACCAAGGGTGTTGGTTTGGTTTCATAACTGGTAGGGACAAACCCAGCCCTGATATCTGTGCCCCCCCCCCCTCAAAACAAACACAGCACTCCCACAATACTGTAGGGAACCTACCATCCATACCCAAATCTACGCCCTTGTTGAAAAACATTCTATTTTCTAGCTAGGGGGCATATCACACTTGCTGAGAGTTTATTCACATTTATAGGCTGTAGCTGACACTGAGTTCACCCAAAGGCAGTGGACCTTTCAGGGTTTGTGGATGTTATGACTGGGGGTCTGTTTGAGTGTCCTCTCCTTCAGGTTTTGCACATACACCCAAACATCCAAGGGCTATGATGTGGGATGATTATTTTAGAAGCAGCGCCACGCAGATTTAATCTCAAAATCCTTGCTTGCTCACGGTCCATCTTCACCCTGTTCCGCCATTCTGTCTAAGAGGCCATCCCTGCCTCTAAATCTTGTGTGTCAGTTTGGGGTGGCAGTTGGGGTGGGCGTGTTTCCCTCAGTGTTGACAGGCTGCTATATAGCAAACATTTTGGGGGGGGGGGGGGGGCGGGGATTA
>JAODKF010000103.1:7019590-7038805 GCA_026779585.1 Mormyrus proboscirostris
GGCCTGGGAACGCCTCAGCGCCCCCCCCCCCCGCGGAGCTTAAGCAGCGCAGCCTTTCCGCGGGCGCTCACATAATACCTATGTGTATAGTCCAGAATAAAGCCCGAGCAGGTTATCTGCATTGCCTTTAAAATGTGTGGGAGGAGCCAAAGCAGGAAGCTCCTCGAGCTATAGGCTTAAGATCAGAGTAACCGCATTAATTAGTATATACAATAACACACACATATAAATAGTTCACACAAAGTGCTATATAAAAGTGCAGAAGCTCAGTCTACCCACAGTCCTTAATGTATCTTCATTTAGCCGCGATGAGCTAATTTAGACCTTGGGCACTTTCAGGGACAGTGACCAGTGATGTGTGGGGCCACAACCCCATGTGGAGGGGTCCAGACCTTGCTTAGCTAGCTCTCTGAAACCTTGCTATTTCCAGACGAGCCCCCCCGCCCCGGCCCTGCTGAGTTCTCACAGCTGTGACTCTATGCAATCCCAGGGTCATTCTCACGCTTAAACGTGCACCCCCCCGGACAGTCGTGCGTAATAGCCCCTTCCTGCATGCGGCGTTCCTGCCCCGGAATACTGGGCCGCGGTGCCATGACGTGCAGCGGACTTGGGCTTCAGCGCGCTGTACTGGGAATACTCCATATCCATAGAAACCAAGCCCCCTCGGATTACTGCCCCCAGCTGGACAAAACAGCACATGTCAGAAAATAAAAACCCAGTACAACCTAAAAAAAAAAAAAAAAAAAAAAACACAAGGTAGACTGGGGTTTATTATGCATGATTTACAAATAAATCATATATAACTAAGCAAATTAAGGATATCACATTATATTATTTGTTGGTCTGATGCATCACCTTATGTCCTTTAATAAAAGCATACTGCCCAAAAATTATGCTGCACAAAGATTTAAAAAATATAGCAACTATGAATCAACACAGGGCCAAGCAAAGCCAGAGAGATCTGAAAAATATTCCACCTCGATTTGTAATACCGGTTACAAATGAAATCCGTTCCGTAAATCTGTTTTTAAATTAAATTTGTAGGAAAGTCAACGAACCTCTGAAGTTGCGTAAGTACGAGTGGGCCATAAGTCAGACGTTCTTAAACCCAAAGACTGCCTGTACCTCCTAACTTTGGTAGTGCGATGCTCTGTGAATTAGCTTTGTACTGTACAGTAGATACTGAAAGGGAATTGAAGGTCGACATGTCCGCACCCGGAGATCATTATGGTAACTGCAGATGTTTAAGGGACCGTAGGAACAGTGAGACAGCGCGCTATTAATCATTCAGGGCGTAGTGAGCTTCCGGTTTGAGCCGTGAACAAGCTCCATGATGTCTTACTCTAAACTCTTATGATGTTATAACCTGTGTAGCAGCCAGATGTCCACTGACAGCAAGTGACATCATAAAATAAAATACTTTTTATTTTGTTGCTTGTGGCAGATTTGCAGTGCTGGGGCGTTGAGGGTGATCGCTTCCTGTCCAGCCCACTGCTGGCTTACTGGACACCTTAAGCAACCAGTGATGCATTTTCCAGTTCAGCCCCCGTCACCAGGCCAAGAAACTCCAGACCCTGATCGGGGGGGCGGGGGACCTCTGAGGGGAACCAATCATACAAAAACCAGTCGTATGTTTCATGCCGCCCCCGTCGACACCCAGCTCTCCATCCCTGAACCAGGAGGTGGGAATCGGAAACCTCAGACAGGAATTCCCTGCAGGGAGAACATGGCTTCCGGGGCACTGACACCGGGATCCCCCCCCCCCCCCCATCACTCGCCCGTGAGGTTTTGCCATCTCAGAGCTGCCCTGCTTGTGTGACCACTATAGATGAGGGATGAGTTGGGGGTTTTTTTTTTGCATACTTTCTTCCTCCAGGAAATTCAGGTTTTAAATTTCCTTATGCATTGAGAGGTGACATCTGCACATTACCGTCTTTCAACTCCTGGGTACTTTTGCAGTGTCGCCCTTTCTGACCCCTGACCCCTGACCCCACCAACAGCCTCCTGTGATTACATTCCTGCAGACATAAACCCAACTAGTTCAGAAGCACTAAACAGAGTATAATGCATCAAAACAGACCATTCGTCTTAATTGAAGTTATTTGCATATCATTTTGTTTGCTTTTGATGTGTCCCAGACATGGTGTAGGATGCCAGTGAGCTCAGAAATGTACGTACTTTTCCTGTTTCTGTACTCTCCTGCATAAATCTGCTTTCCTTCACTGCTTTGTCTAAATCTTGAGCATGCCTTAGTGAGGCGCCCAACACCGGACAGAACGTTCTAGGCACATCCCACAGTGTACACCTTCGGCGTAAACCCTTGTGACCAACACCCTGTGTATTTAACCATGCCTCCCAGGCTCCTGGACCATTTATTGATTCTTCAGTATGGCTGGATTTAAACACAGTGGAGTCAGTTTTCCAGCCTCCTCTCCTTCCCCCTTTGTGCCTCCAGAAAAATAATCCTGCCTGACATTTTTACGGCCAAGGAAAACACAGCGAATCGCTTCTGCCGTTTGTTTAACCTCTCCTCCTATTTCATTTCAGTTTCCTAAGATTAGTTTCCTCTCATCCTATATTGCGAGATCAGGATATTACTCGGAAGTCATGCAATAAAATTCCTTTTCTACGTCTTTTATGTTGATAACTATATATCCATGACTTTTAGGTATAACAGGATGGTGTTTGTTGCGTTCCTCCCATTCGTGTTTATTTCTTCTCGGTATTTTGGGTTCCTCTTGCAGTCCAAAAACATGCGGTTCCAAACTGCCCGTAGAGCATCACTGTACGCGATGGACTGGCCTCCCCCTCAGGATGCACCCCAGCCTTGTGCTCTGTGCCGCGTGGGACCAGCTCCAGGCCCCCGCATCCCTATAGGCGCTTGGATGATGGACGGAGGTCCATGTAGCCCGAGATTGCACCCTGTGGATGCTGACACAGCCCTTTCTGACGCCAGCCCCACGGTCATTCCCGTGTCTTACACTACAGCACCCTTTCAATCTACGTAATCTTCCATGTGATGCTGGCCTGCATGAGTAGCTCATTGGCACAAGCATAAACCCACAAACTCCAATGCAAAAAAGAAAGAACTTTCTGTAACAAAGACTTATTAGACGTGTTATTGAACTGAATATATGCCAAAGGTCAAAGTCAAAGTGAAGTTAGACGGATATGACTGTAATTTACAGAGATATTTCGGCCCTTTTTCCATCCCTGTAAAATACTGTAGCCTCTCTGTAGACTTCTGGTCTATTTCCAGTGTGGGGAGAATGAAAAAAGATCTTTAAACCAAGACTTTTAATGACTTGTTGATATATTCATTCTAGCCAGCTGCTGGGAGTTCTTGAATGAATTAAAACATGCTCCTTGTATTAGTATTAGACAATAATTTCATAGTATTTTCTAACGAAAAAAAAAATGACCTGCACTTGGAAAAGCTTCAATTGGCTGTATTTGCCACACTTGATGTTTCTTTTTTGGGTGTTTAATTCTTCTTTTTTCCAGGCACTGGACTAAGTTGGAGTGAGGGATCCTAAGATGAAGCTGACCGTAATTAACGTTTCCCTGTGAGGCGTGACCCTGACAGAGCTGCTACAGGCCTACAGCACAGATTTTTAAGGACCCCCCCCCCACCCCCCTTTCCTTGTGGATAAAAAAAGCTGCACAGTAGCACTTCACCAAAGAAACGGCCATGTTTCCTCATTCACAGGAGAGACCTTAGCGTCGATTGCTGTTTCCCATCCCAGGCCTTGGGGTCCCCCAGACAGTCCGTGTTTTTGCTCCCTCCCAGCTCCCAGATCTCAGACACCCCCGACTGGGCCAGAGATCGACCCATTTGCACTTATTTGGTTATTCCTTGGATCCCTGGGCAGTCTTTCCGCACACATGCCAGTCCATAGCATAAACACATATATCTGTTTTCCAATAGTAAGGCCAAAGCTTTTCTTTCTTTCTAATCAAGGACCACTGGGCCCCAGAACAAAGCCTTTAATCCCCAACTGCCCCAGGGACCGTCTGACCCTGCTTTCCATTGTACATCACTTTGGATAAAGGCGTCTGCTAAATAAAGGATTGTAACCGTAATTGTCCTCTTGTGGGTTTTTGTGTTTGCTCCTGTTTAAAGGCTTTCAGTGAAAAGTAAGCCCTGCAGTTTACAGACACGCACTTCAGATGCAGCCTCCGCCTCAGCACCCTGCCGGTGGCGACGGGAGCAGGACAGAGGCAAGTCCGCGCACGTTTTGTCTCAATTCCTGCTTGATCTTTAACATCGTGCGGGTTGTGCAAGAGGTGCTATGATTATTTTTTCTGCCATAAAAGAGGAGGGTGAAACGTGATACACAGACCTGTCAAGCGTAAACTCGGATCCCTTCCAGAAAACCGGTTGGAATGTATCTGCTCCACCGTGGGAATGTCGCCGCGGCAACAACGCAGATGAGCAGGGGCTCGTCGGCCGTGAAGCTTCCTGGAGGCTGCTGGCTGCTGGCAGCGAGCTACTGCAGCTTCCTCAGATTTCTGCCATTTTTAACCCCTGGCAGGTCCGTGTCCTGGATGCAAAGGTATCCTGGAGGTTAGGGCTCTTAACTTAGGACTAAAAGGCCATGGGGTCAAATCCCAAAAGGGGGAATGCTGTTGTACCCTTGCTTCAACTACACCCTGAATTGGCTCTGTAATAAACTGCAAGTTATTCAACCTGTTCTGAATTAAAAGAACATGTAAAATAAGTAGTCATTAAAGAAAGGTATTTTGTCTGGGTTAATCGCACACCCTTACCATTACTGTTTAGTCATAAGCTAAGCTTCCTTAAACAATATACTGCCCATGTATCATCCAGTAATGAGCTCTTGTGCAAGCGGTGACGCATCTAACAGGCTCATATCTCCCATGTGAAGGGCAGAGAGATTCACCCTCTTTCTGCAGTGATTCTTCACCTCGGGCAGCTTTTCAAGGATCCCCGCTGGGCTGCATCGCTGCACACGGCCAAGGCCGAGCCTGAGGACGGGGCAGATTCCTCAGGGAGTGTGGGGGCTCCACCGGGAACCCTCAAGATGTCACTTGAGAAGGACCTGTCTTGTTCCAGATGTATAAATGATCAGATTCCTTTCTTGCTATTGGAGTGCAGAAGCGTTTTAACTAGAATATTTACAGTGGGTGTATTTCTGTGTTAAATATGAACTGAAATCCACTGTGAACGGTATCCATGTCAAAGAACTGAAGGGATTTAGGCGCATATAACTGTCTCACCACCTCCACTGTCTCAATTTCATACCACTACGAAACACTGGCTGGTTCTGATGGTTCAGAGTGACAGGGAAAATGGCAAAAAAATAGTTGGTTTTCTGTTTATTTCATCGGCTCTCCAGTTTTATGTTTAACCAGGTTAATGCAGAAATAGCATCTGCCAAACACCAACCCAAACTTGTCTTCCACGTAAGACTTGGCCAACAAAATGCTCCATTGATACTTGTGTGATGATCTGAATATTATCACCTTGATGTAATTAAATCCCAACATATTTTCTTGAGTTAATTTGATTATAACTGAAACTCTGTGAAATATTTAAAGAATGAAAATCTTCTTGCAAATGCTATTTATTTTCAATGTATGAATTTACATCCCTGGATGACTTTATTTATATGCGCTCACAGGGGTTCATAAATCTGCTGTCTAACTAACTGTTCTGCTGTGTGTCTCGGTACAGGGGGAAGCGCTGAAGCCTGGCCCTGCATCTGAAGGTAATTTCAAGATGATGGAGATGAAGGCTTACCGAGTCGGTCACCGCCGGAGCACTGCTTGGGTACGACATCTGATTCCTCAGAAAAGCGTGTTTGAGGTTTATGTAACAGTATATACAGGCTGAATGCAGCAAGATGAGGTTCTCATGAAAAACACATGGAAGCAACATTAAAATGACACGGTCAGGAGGCCTATATTGAGGACGAGGTTCTCATGAAAAACACATGGAAGCAACATTAAAATGACACGGTCAGGAGGCCTATATTGTGGATGAGGTTCTCATGAAAAACACATGGAAGCAACATTAAAATGACACGGTCAGGAGGCCTATATTGTGCATTAAAATGACACGGTCAGGAGGCCTATATTGTGCCTTTTACATCAGCAGCTTATGTCTTTCTTTTTGCTTTTCATGGATAAATATCAAACCTTCAGCAGGAGACTAGTGACCTGATTCGGGTCATATAAGGAGTGATTTCAGCCTGAGAGATTTAAGCCACATGGACAGCATAGAGTTTGGCTGTTAGAACATCCCAGGTCATCTACAAAGAGCAAGCTGAGGGAGGCAATTTCCCCACGGGATCAATAAAATATGAATTATTATTATTATTATTATTATTGTTGTTATTTTTATGTGTGTCCACCCAGGCCCCTGGCACATACCATGCAGATTCTACCTTGGCTTATTTAAGGCTTTCCTTCGCACTAGGAACTGTACCTGTCCTCACAGAACAGTAGATGGCAGAGTGGTTAAGGACTTGCAAAATAAATGTTTATTATGCCAAGTTATTGGACCCTTTTGAATTTCTGCAGCAAATAATCTCGTATATCCCCATGCAGAAAAAAAGAGTACAAAAAGTATGCGTCGTTATGGATGGACGTTTGAGGTCATCTGAAAAGGTAAAGTTCAAAGAGTGTCGATTTGGTTTATGTGTAAATGTGCAGTAACTCTGCCGGCCGGCTGAATGCTAGAGTGGCGTCGCTTTCCAGGGGGAGGCGGCACCTCAGCACCAGCCAGACTGGTTGTGTAGGTCTGGTCTTTTCTGACAGAAATGGAAGCTGTGGCTCCTGCAGCACCAGAGCTCGTGTGAGGTCCTTTACTTTTCATTTTCCCCCCCTTTTCTTTCTCAGTTTTAGCGAAGTGTTGGCTTCAGTGCTGACCGTTTCCATTTCATCTCCAAACCACAAGTGTTTTTCTAATTATTTCCATCAACCATTCAGAAAAAAAAAACAATGAAATCCTAATGCTGTTAATGACCTCGGGGCCAAGATGAAGCGAATCACCTGAGGATAAGAACCGCAGAGAAAAAAATAACGATTAGCATTTCTTGAAAATACAGCCCCTATTATTCATGCTAATGGGTAATGCTAAACTAGCATAATTGTTGCACTACAACTGCTTGCAAGGCTGAATAGAGCTGGAAGTTCCATTTGTGTGCCTTTACAAGCCCTGCAGTCTTGCCAGCTGTGTGCGTTCTGGAGAAATTCGAATTTATTCCAAGATTGGGCACATATTCCAGTGTGTGGGTGCAGGCGAGATGGACGTATCAGTCCATTGGGGGTATGCGTGCGTCACCTGCAAGGAAGGTAGGCATGACTCCTGCCTTCTGTCGTAACACATCGCATTTTACATACCTCCACCCAGATTTTCTCTTTCTGCCCTCAAAGCCCTGATGTTGCTCCAGGCTGGATCTTTCGGCAACATTCTGCCCTTAGCGGAGTTTCACGCGGGATGTGACCTCAGAGCTCATTTAACTAGGCTGCTACGAATCTCATTGCTGTTTTAAAGCTGGTACTTTCAGAGCACAGTACTGCTCTGACTTCCTGCCTCTGGGCTTGAAAAGTCCTGTTCAGTGACTTAACGCCGATGGGGCACATTCAACGGAGGGCCAAAGCGAAAGAAAACCTACACAACCAGGCGAAGGTTTCCGCACACCGCAGGTTTTTACCACTTTTCTGCTTATTTCATAAAACATTTGGCAAGCTGAGTGAACAACTACAAATGAAAAATAAAGTCAAATAAAACAAGTTTCCTTTATAACATGGAAAGAGTATGTAACAGTGCATGTCTGACATCCTGTTAACTGGATGTGTGTGATGATGGCAGAGTCACATTCTAGGCTGACCCTTAACTTTAAATGCACTAATTATCTGTGTAATCACATGAAATGGAGCAGTATTATGTCCCTTGCAGAAAGGGTGCAAAACTGCATTTTGATGAATGAAAGATGTGACATTTTCTTGCTAATAAAGGCACTCAAATGGTGAACATACTGTAAATTTATTTGTTAGCAAAGAATATTGAGTGCATTTTTAGCAAATGTTAAGTGCATGCAAAAAACGGTAATTCATACGTGACTCTTATTGGCCATCCTGTAATCCAGTCATTAAACACAAAATCTCAATAACAGTCTACAACTCCATCTCTTCGTGCTCTGCCCTCCCCTTCCTTACCAAACCCGACCTTTACTTTATTTTATCTTAATCTTAGCTTACTGTACCTATTAGATTTAACCTGAATCTGAACTGAATTGCTTCAGCAGAAACAGTCATTCTCTCCATATAGAGGTTCCACCCGCCCCACCAGCTGGTTCCTCTGCAGACGTCCAAACGCAAATAATAATCAAATATAACCAATAAAAAGTCCCCCCCAACATTTCACCCTGCACCGGATCTCTAGTTTCCTCGCCTCTCTCATTTTCTGGGGATTAACATGTAGGTCAAACCTGGGATAAGATCTTTTCCTAAGGGTTAACACATTTTTTAGGCTGCATTAATACTATTGAAGTTCTTAAAGGGAAAGATTTTCATTCTGGTGTCTGAAAGCAAACTCCATGTACGCACAGTCCGCGCTTTTCACGAACTTTAATTGGCAATATCCCTTCCTTACATGTCTTTCTCGCCGCCTCCATTGCAGCTCAGACACAACAGCCTCGCGATTCTGCCTTTCTGTTGAGACTAAAGACAGATCTGCAGGATCTCACCGGCCCGGGCGGATCCCTGGGGAGGGCCGGCTTACCATAGGAGTGCAAAAGCAGCCCCGAGAATCTGGGCGCTCTGTGTGTGTCGCCCACAGACCTCAGGCGTCCAAAGCACCGAGTAACAGCTCCCTGCCATTTCGAAGATGGTTGTGGCGATAACCCTGACGATTGTGGCGATAACCACGCTCTCAGGACCTGACATGCCGTGCTGTGTCTAAGACCCATCCTGCCAGCCTCTGATATGCCAGTCAGATATCGTCCTCTTACGGGAACAGGCTAAATAGAACGACAATAAAATATTCACAGTGCTGTAGCATATCCTGATAACCACGGGACCTTCAACCCCAGAAAACTCCTCCGCTCATCCTACAATTAAGGTCCGACTCTGATGTCAGGGCCTTTTTTTCACTCATATTCTGGGCCCCAGTTTCTTTTTATCTTTATCTCCTCTTCAGATCCGACAGCTTTTACCTTAAAAGTACATTAGGTGGCTGAATCATTTAAGGGGATAATTTGAAATGAGAAGAAAAAGCATTAAAAAAATCTAATAAAAAAAGCTAATAGTCATGGTTTAAGAATCTGTCTGGTAACTAAAACAAAGCTGGGCTGCTGTAATCAATGCTTTCCTTTTTTTTATCATAGTTTACACAGGGTGACACATAAGGGTTTCGGCTTGGCGGCCCATTCCGAACGAAAGCCGCAGTGGAAACACGAGGCCTGGCCTGGATCCAAGCGGGGCCAGACAGGGGCCCCACGGAAGCACATCAACCCAGAGGCCCCCAACCCAGACCAGTTCAATTCCCAATTTTTTAGGGCCCCTATCAGCTAGGGGGCCATGGAATCACCCTGACTTTCTGCCCATTTATGGCAGATTCGGTCTGACTCTCAGCGTTTGCGTCATCTGGCTATTGTCTCTAGCAAAGCTCTGAGGTTCATGGCACCGATTTAAAGAAATTCCATAGCTTGGCGCCTAATTCCACCACTTCAAAAAAAGCTAGAAAATTCCAGATGTGCCCCCTCCACCCCCCGCCCCCCCATTGCTCCAGGACTCCAGCTGTGTGGCATGTCTTCAGAGGCCTCAGTGCTCTCTGCCCTCCTGCAAACCTCACATGGTTTCTTCGGGGGGGGGGGGGGATTTCCGCTTCACTCTGAGCTGACGGCCTGGTACCTCCCCTTCCCCCCCCCCCCGGCAAATATCCGATGTCCAGATTAATAATTAATAATTCTCACGGCAGCAGGGTGTTTGTTTGGGCCTTGCAGGCGCGCTGGGAGCATCCTGACCTGTTCGCCAAGAGCCGTGACGCAATCCATCTGTAAATTCACAATAAAATCCTCACTGAACCCCCAAGGGGAGGTGGGGGAGCAGGATGCAGGCCGTTTTATCACTGATAAGTTGTTATCACACAGGGGGTGTTAATCCCCTGACTCCTGACCGACTCTCACGCAGAGTCATGGGCCGGTTTAAATGGCTTCCATTTGTTCAGCCACTGTCGTCGATTCTGCTCTGTGCGATTGTGTGTTTCCAGGGGGGTCGCTGCAGCTAAACAGGCCACTAAGGGGTTAACGCCATTCGTAGAGTGACGTAATCACAGTACCTGTCACACTCAGGTGAGACACACGCAGCCGACCGCGCGGCGAACGCAGTGCTCGCGCTTTGAAGTAACACACCTGCGTTCGTGAGGTCATGGGGAGCAGGCGGGGCAGGGGGTGGTGCCGGGGGCTTGCAGTCTGCTGTGAGCTCTATAGCGTAGCAGCATACCATGCGGGGCTCTGCATGAAACCGCAGCTGAGTCTGCACTTCTGACGCGAGGCAGGCCGCCGTCCCGGTGAGCTCACTATCTCCGGCTGCAGTCCCCTCACCACCAAGCGGGACCTGATAAGGCCCCAGTCCAGGCAGTGGTTGAACTGTCTGGTTTCAACACTTCCTGGGAAGTGGGGGAGGGGCGGTTTGGCATGCGGGCTGGGCATCTGCAGGCTGGGAACACGACCACACCCTGTAGCCTTCAGGGCCCCGACAGCCTCACACAAGTTACAGCTGCAGGTCTTCCTGTTGCTCAAGAGGCTAGGGAGCATGCTCACACTTACACACTGATAAGCCCAATGGAGGCGGGGGGGGGGGGGCAGGGAAAAGCATCCTGCCAAACACAAACCCAACATCCTGCCAGTGCTCACATACAGCGGGGCTCTGCATGTCTGCGCACTGCAAAAGGCAGACAGAAATCTGAGCGGCTCCCGCTAATTAACGTAGCAGCTGCGCACCCACTCCCCCGCCACACATGAGGTCGGGAGGGCCAGCGGATCCTTTCGGCAGGGGAGCAGGATGGGCTGCAGGCGGCCCGTCTGAAGATGGGAGTTTCTTAATCGGGGGCGGCGGGGGGGCACTTTCAGGTTATTGCAAAAAAAGTAAACAGAGAAATGCAAAGAAGCTGTTTGAGCAGGCAGACGAGCTAAAGGTGGAAGACGGAGGTCGGCCATGGGAGAATGACAGGAGGGCGTGAACTGGAACGGATGTGGGCACCGTTAACGGGGTGGGGGTGGGCGGGGGCAGACAAGAACCCGGCACCGAGGAGGCACCAGGACAGCGCAGCCAGAAGCATCCGTCATAGCAGCCCCCACCTCCTCTGTACGCCCAGTCTCCCATGGAAAAACCCCGCAGAGAAGCATGTGAGCGGCGGCAGCTTCTCCACTGCTGGGGGGCGAAGGCCTCCAGAGAGGGAGAGACAGGTAGTGGCCGTCGACCTCCAGGTGCATCATGGGGAAAAAAAGGCAGCCAGTATTGGGTGTGAGGTTATGTTCATGTTTCAATGTGATGCCAAACGTTATTAGGTGAAAAAGATTAATGCGACTGCTTGTATACAGTCAATAGAAACTGCCAAACAAAAGCACCATTCAAGTATTGAAGTTGACATACAGAATGACTTGTAGCCAAAAAGCAGGATTTGGTTCTAGCCATACACTGCTTGTTAGATTTAGGGGCGGTGTGTGGTCTCTGCAGGTTAGGACTCCTGTGATCGGAAGGTTGCTGGTTGAAATCCTGCGGCCAGCAGAGTGCTGTCGCCTTCGGGCCCTTGAGCATGACCTTTAACTCCTGACCTTGCTCTCTGATCCTCACTTGTGTACGTCACCTTGGACAAAAGCATCGACTGAATAAGGTAAATGTTAAACATTATTTATACACGCATACGGCTGGACTGCTGCTTTACCACTCAAATAAATGGAAAGGTAGGAGAAACAAGACTGGGAAGAAAAATGCTCATCACAGAATGACAGCAGAAAGTCAGGGGGTGGCTGGACCCTTATGAAGTCACATGAAAACCCCACGAGAATTTATGGGTTTCATAATGCATGTGCACACCGACACATACCCAAATAAATCTGTTCTCACATGGTGCGTCATACTCATCTCACGTTAAATACCATCCGCGTATCGTCCGTCCCACCGTGAGATCAGGGTGACAGTGGAAATTAAACAGCATAAACCATGTGGGTTTTAGTATAATGATACAAAGGTACGCAGATAAAGGTGCAGAGAAGCTTCTGGAAAATCACACATCCAACCTGCTTTTGGTATGAACCTCTCGCTATTTCAGTGGGAACCAGTACTGGGCAACCCATTAGGTGACATAGGTGGCCGCGTTGGGCACCGTCTTCTGCCTTAGGAAGGAAATTTTACTGAACATGCTCTGCGCTCCTTGGGGGTTGGCGCTCGAAGCTTGCCGAGGTTGGGGGTGAGGCTTGGCTTGGTGTCCGCTCGGGTTTCGACTGGCGCTGCTGCGTCCTGCGCAATTACAATTCCTACACTGGCATGAGCACAATCAGACGGGAAACTCCCGCCTCAAAGGCACGTATTACACTGTCAAAAACACATTCACTTGGGGTAAAACCCACAATAAGTTTGTTAGCGACTGAACCGCTGGAATTCCAGAGATTCTCTAGCAACCGGAACAATGGTGGCTTAGTTTTCTGATATTAGAACTGTGTGAAAATATCATTCGATCAAAGTACAATCCAAGCAGAGTGAGTGAAGACTTTTTATTTCTGCAGAATTTTTTGCGACTGGCCTCCAAATATCAGTCATAGCCCCATATTTCATTTATTTTGTATGTGTGTAAAGTGATGATACACTTGAGAATATACCACATACTCCAGCATTCACTAGAACGATTTCCAAAAGTCCGACAGTGCCATTAAAGACATGAGCTGATGCTTGACGATGAATGACTATGCTCCATATCAGTATTCTATAATCTTCTGTCACATTAGACACAAGCAAAGGATGCAGTCCTGCCAGGTATAGTGTTAAAATATGCACTTTTTATTTGTTTTTGTCACTCCTATCATTATATTATTATTACGCAGGCAGCGAGTATATCATGACCTGGATAGCAGTGAGTTACCTGGTTACGTCTCACAGAAACACGTGATGTATATCAGGACCGGGGGGGGGAGCATCAGACACAGGGCATCGTGTGCGGAGCTGCCATCCTGACTGGGATTCAAGCAGGTACCACACAAAGCCTGGATTTAAAGGTTTTCTTTCCAGCTGAACATAAAAGAATGGAGAGATTCGCAATCAGAGAGGGCCGGGCTCTGGGATACGGCAGCAGCGCAGGAGCTCAGCTGGGGCTTTGCGCTAACAGTAACATCTAGAGCCATAGCAACGGGGAAGATGCAAGCCTGCGATAGTATGGAGAGGCGCTGGAGCAGCGTGGAGCGCGAGACGTTTTGTGTGACGGTTGGTGGGGCATGGAGATGTTGCCAGAGAGAGAGGAGAAAACAAATAAAAATGATAGCTGTGGAGAACAGTGTTATCGGCAAACAAAAGATACGCCTAGATAAGTAAACTGATGGCACTGTATGGGGGGGGGGGGGCAGGTGTTAGATGGAATGGATAGGTGCCCTTCCTGGACGCTAACTTCTCATCTAGCCAGCAACTTTCAATTCAATGGCCACTTCTCTACAAAATATCCAATTATTTTTGTGTGATTTGTGTGTGATTAGATGTTATTCCATTTAAAACCAAGTGACAGGGAGGAACTCAATGCTTTGCAACCGTGATATCGGGTTTCATTGCATAGCAAAGAATCTAAAAGTAAAACTAGGGTATCCATGAGATATAACATTGAAAAGATGCAACAGATGCATTAAACTGAGACTGTTTAACACGCACTAGCACACAAGCGATTGGTTCCATAAAAGAAGCAATCCTACTGCCTCCCAAGGTTCAAATCCTAGAATCCCCCCTGCACTATAACAAAAAGGCCATCTCAGGTAACATTCTGCATCATCACTGAATAACTCTACCAGTCAATATGAATACTATGTGAACCTCCACTAACCGTAACCGGAGGCGGCGCAGTCCTGTAAATATTCCGCCTCTTAATTGGCATTTAAAGAATATTTTCTGATGAAGAAAGCCGTGATGTCAGCTTTCCTTCCGCACAAAGTCCAGATACAAGCACTCAAGCATCCAAGGATGACAACCCATATGGCACACAATGTAATGGCAGGTGACAGGGCTGGAATTTCCAGGATGCGTGGGCTGAGGCTCAGGATCTATAATGCTTTATTATGGAGCAGAATAATTCCCAGACACTCAAGCCTGAATAAACCAGGACCCTGGATTTGCTGAATGAGGTCAAAGTCTAACCTTAGCTGCACGTATGTGACAAATCCTCCCAATGAAGTGATTTCACCTGTTACTTTACGGAGGTTTAATTTCCATTGTCTCGCACTTCAGGTGGCCTACATTCAAATGCCAAGGCCCAGTGCATGGAAAGTTTTCACCCACTCTGGTAGGAGGAAGTTTGCTTTTGGTAACGTACAGGAAAGTGAACGGTGCCGTCTGAGGGGAAGCTCTGAAATCTGCACAGACTTGTCCGACTTGTAAGACGGGAGGTCCTTCAGAACGCCAGGGCCAACCTGAATTAAGTAGCATACAGACTGTTTGTCTTGCCAGTGAGACACTTGGTGGTCTCTGGGCAGAAACCCCACCTGATTTACCGCTGCTCAGTTGAGTAGTTACCGGCAGCAAGACGGCGAGGTCAGCCTTAGAATTCCTGGAATGGAAAGAGCGCCATGTTCCGTCTCCAGGAGCTGGGGCAGCCGCAAGAGCCACGGGCCGGGAGACACCCACCTGGAACATGCCTGGAGACTGCATACCTTCTGCCTGCGGGTTATGTTTTACGTGGCATGGAGCTGCCTCAACTGGAAGTACTTTGCCTTCCAAGTTAATAAATGAACGGCCTTCCATTGTTTCCTGAAGACCTGTCCCTCACGCACAAGTTTTGTGCACAAAGGGAATCTGGCTTTCTGGTCGGGTTTCAGCTCTCTGATTTCAAACCGCGAAGGAACCGAGAACAGAGCACCGAGGGAGGAGAACAGAGACTCTGCAATGGCGGAGCCAGCATGCACTTGGTGAGGGGTTTTTGTGTGGCTTTTGATAAAGGCTCCAGTCTCCTGAAGATCAAAGCAGATGCTTTACTTGCACTCCAGAGAAAACAGCTCAGGCTCCACCTGACCAGCCTTCCCCTTACTGTAAGGAGTACTGCATGCTAACAGGCTACATGGACTTAGGTCCCTCCCCTTATGATGGACAGGACAATAGAACCAATAACATTCCGGCTGTCATAAGACACACTACTGGAAATGTTGAATTTATGAAACATAATGGCATGAATATTAGACCAGTAGAACATACTGAAATATGATCATGCATACCTTTAATAACGGTACACTCAGTTTATTACTTGCACCTGCTTGTTAATGCAAACAACCGGTTCCTCCAAACAGCCAATCCTGTGGCTCAAGCTGAATACATACAGGGCCAAGAAATTCAGGAACCGTCTGATTAAGCATCAGATCGGCTGTGCCGCATGATTGTGATTTTGAACGTGGTGTAATTGTTGCTGTAGGACGCGATGGTTCCTGTAGTCAACCTATACTGATTTTCACACACTACGGAGTCCAGAGTTTACAGAGAAAGGTGTGATTTTAAAAATCCAGTCGGTGGCATTTCTGTGACCGATAGCATGCTGCTAATGAGAGAGGTCAGAAGACCATGGGTCAGGGTCAGTAAAGCTAACTAGACTGTAACGATGACAACGAAAAATCTGTACAACCATGGTGCTCAAAAGCATCTATGAACGAACAACTTCCCCAAACTGTTCCCACAAAGTTAGAAGCATACAACAGTCCAAAATATCTTGGTAGGCTGAAGCATTCGAAGTTCCCTTCACTGGAACTAAGGGACCTAGCCCAACCCCTGCAAAACAAACTCATACCATTATCCCTCCTCCTCCATCAAACTTTACAGGTGACACAATGCAGTCAGGCAGGTAACGTTCTCTTGGCACTTGCCAAACCCAGACTTGTCCATCAGACTACCAAACAGAGAAGCCTGATTTGTCACTCCACAGAAGATGTTTCCACTACTCCAGAGTCCAGTGGCGGCTGTTTTATACCACTGCATCCAACACAATATATATATATACACTGTATATATATATATATATATATATATATATATATATATGTACAATTCTGTATATATATACTGTATATATAAGATGTATATATATGCATTGTATGGTAGGACAGTGGTTACCACTGCTGCCTTGCATTTGGAGTCTCTACTTCATCATGGCTCCACGCCTGTGGAGTTTGCATGTTCTCCTTGTGTCATCATGGGAATTCCATCTGGGTTCTCTGGTTTTCGCCTACGATCCGAAAGTGTCTTGAGTTGCCAAATCGCCCATGGGTGTGAATGGTGTATGTCCTATGGCGGATTGGTGCCCCGACTCCCATAGGGTCCAACCCCTGAAACCCAGTCTAGGACAAGTATTTACAGAAATGATAGGATATATAAAATCAAGAGATCGTTCCGTCCAAGTTCCTACTGGGCTGCAGGAACAAATAGTTTAAGAATGGAGAATTTGTGATGGCAAAATCAGTTTATGAGGTGTGGCTTGTTTGAAAAAGGCTAGCCAATATGTCAGTAAATCAACCTGTGACAAGAATCTCCGATTACTGTTTACACTGTATAGAAAATGAAACTTAATCCACTCCTGGGACTTAAATAGTCAAAAGTGATCTGTTGGCAGCATAGAACTGTTTTGATGTGTTTCTTTTCCAGATATTTTCACACCAATCAGATAACATTAGTCTGAGCACCAGCAGCTAAAATCTAATGCCATTACGCACTTTCCATCCAAGTAATTCGACAGTCAGTTCAAAAAAAGCTGCATTTATTCAGTTCCTAGAAATCATTAAGGTGACCTTACTAAAGAACAGGCTGTGAATGACTTCAACTCAGCAAAAATAAAATGAAATATGAACATTTAGAGACTTCTTCAAAAATAATCCACCCGTTGCAAAGCTGTATTTGACAGAATTTGTTCCAACCCACTTCTCTTCTTTTACAGGCCAAAAAAAAAGCCTTTGTACTTCCCCTGGCTGGTAAGGACATCAATAAATTGTCTTATGATTCCGAAGGCGTTATTTTACTGGGTGGTTTTCCACAGGTCAGAGTTGCTCATGGCTGAACTGGGGTGATAATCCTCCTGGCGAAAGACGCACAAGAATCATAAAGCCTCTTTGGATACCTCTGCACTATTCTTTCCCTCTGTGGGCAATTTCTTTGGAGCCCTCAAGGCTGGATCATGTGGCGAAAGGATTTTGAGATGATGAAGACGTAGGTACGACAGCGAAGATATGGTTGCAGGAGAAGGACCAATTCTGGGTGAGGACATACGGCCTGTTTCTTCACTGGCTACGCCATAAAAGAAGGAAGGGCAAGTCAGAAGCCCCGGAAAATTTAATTCAAATTCCCTCATTTTTGACTCTCTGATGCTCTGAAGAATTGCAATTTTGCATCAAGTGTGTCAAATGAAAATGAAGTACCTTGATTTGACTTCGGAAAATAAGCACCTTTTATTTTACTGCCTGGCAGCCTTTCACAAATGCAAAATGTATTTTGTTATTATTTTTTCAAAAACACACCAAGCACTCATTTACAGTCCAGTGAACTGCATATAGCAAACATCCAGCCAGAAATGTTTCTCTTTGTGAAACACAGAGCCGCTTTTCAGTATCGCTCTACAGAACGTGGCCAAAAAACTGCAACTTCATGCGAAACCCACTACCAATGAAGTGACTGCGAAGATAGAGACGATAGGTGACCCAGACGTACTCAGAGAACAATAACTCACAGACATTCAAAGCTCCAGGGTATCCTGCCAACACATGCTGAGGGAAAAGCCTTTGTAGGTTTCATTCCATATTCCAGTGATGAAGGGGATTTCTCCATCAGTGCAACACAAACATCGCTAACCTTTGTTGTTAAGGAGACTTAGCAGTGATGCAGATTAGACGTCATCACACGTGCAGGCGTCCATGCAGATGCCTGAATTCTACAGCCTTTCATTTAATGATGACTCATCAGCTATTGACCTGTTATTATATAAAATGTGCATCACCGCTGATACTGTGTGATCAGGTACAGGCCATAGAAAACGTTCACTGTTCAAGGCTGAATGTTCTCAGGAGGGACATTGCATCTCATTTTTCTGTTGTTTTATGGACTATTTACAGTTACCAAAGAAATATATGCTATTAGAGAAATAAAGACAAGTGGAAAAAGACTGAATTGTAATCGTTCTCATTTAGAAATATATGAAAAATAAAGGTCAGTGGAGGAAACTGTACAGATCTTTTAGTAATCAAAGTACATGAAACGGTTACCTGAAGTGATTGTATAAGGATTCAACTTTAACATCTAGTTGGAGCTTTACTGGGATTGTTAAAAATTCTCACAAGAAAGGAGTATGTCAAACGGCACTCGGTGAGTTATCTATGTAATGAAGTGATTGCAGGTTTATCCAGGTGAAACAGCGCAGAAAAAACACAGATTTATTTGTAAATTTTAAATTCTTCTGGCAATTCCTTCTTCTCCTCATCTTTCATCATCATCATCATCATCGTCATTTACCCTGTGTCTATGACGTGAGCTCACCATCGTCATTTCCTCGTTTAGATCTTTAAGTACCGATGCATAACAACAATGTTCTAAAAGACGTGTCAGCCCGGAGATGTTGACCTCTTTATCACTGCTGCTGGTGGAGCCCTAAGTTTCTTATCGTTCATCTAGCAGCAGTGATTAACTTCTGAGAGGGGTTAGAGAGACATTGCAGCTCAGCCAGTGATACCCATTGTCTGACTTCTTGAGAACAACCATCTTCTGTCCAGCGCCTCCACTAACTCAGAGTACATCATACTTTGAAGACTATTTGCATTGTGGTGTAATCATCTGGAGTCATTTTCTTCCCAGCAATGAATAATGCTTTTTTTTCTGATTCCTTCTTGAAAATCTCTGCAAAATCCATTTTTAACATATTTGCCTCATAATGTCATGTACCCAGTAAAATTCAGAGGTGGACATTTCAGGTCCAGAAAGTAAAAACCCTAACCAGGATTTTGTTTCAACCAACCAGTTGAGCATACA
>JAODKF010000103.1:7048753-7068985 GCA_026779585.1 Mormyrus proboscirostris
AACCACGTTTAAAAGGCCCCCCCCCCCCCGCTTTTTATTTTGCGCCATGTTTCGAAAGAGTACTTTCAAGTGGCCGCCTTCATCGGTATGCTAGATAAATCATTTGTACGTCATAAATCGCTGATATTCTGTTAAGCCAATATCATCCATAAAATCTCAGTAGCGGGTCTGTTTGCTGAATAGCTTAGCGACATGCTTCATCTGTCATTACGGCATCCAAACCCACTCAGTGATCTTAATCCAAAGCCACAGTTTCCCTGCATTAATAAAACACCCATTTCCTGGGCATTAGGATGCCAGAACTAAAGGGAGGAGACCCTATACCACCCTCATTACAGCGCGGTTCAATTTGAAGGCATTAAAAAAATGAAAGTCAAATTTTTCGGCTTTGAAAGTAACTCATGAAGAGCGACGGCACTAACCATGAGTTTGTTTCAAATCACATCTTTACACGCGATGGTGCCCCAGACAAACGTGGGAAATACCCATATTACCTAGCAGCCCCCTTCAAACAACCACAAACAAAAACCAAACAAAAAACAACAACAACAAAGTAGAATAGAGGGTTTCTCCCCAGGCTGTCTTCACTTAATAAGCTCCTGGGGATACGAAGGAGAAAAACAGAGTTGACTTTGATACAGTTGGACATATGTTTCTGCTGTTGTTTATGTTTTAAAATCTGAAACTCATGCACGGACGGGGGAAAGAAGATTCTCCCTAAACTCGATTCCTCATTTTGTCTGTGCCTTTCTCTTTGTGGATGGTTTCCCTTCTGGTTTCCCAGCCGCAGAGAAGGAAAGTTATCTTGCCAGGCCTGGGAATCTCAATGAGAACCAGCCATGAACACATGTAGATAAAATGCACTCATGAGGGTCCTTTTCTTCTTTTTTGTTTGTTTTTTGAAGTGGGATCTTCAGTGTGTGGACGGGTCAAACGGAGGGAAGAGGGACTCACTTTCATAAAGCTGGCACAGATTGGAGGTCTGGACCTCATTAGGCCCACAGTCTGCCAAGGCAGGCCAGTCAGTAATTGTGGGTTGAACTCTGACTCCCCCCCTGCCCCCAAGCCCTCTCCCCAACATCCCCCCCATCCGGGATAAAAAGCGGTCTGAGAAGTGCCAGAAAAAAATAACAACCCCAAAGTGGGAGGCCAGCTATTCCCATCGGTGGGGGGGCGTGGTCTACTCTACTAGACACACACACTGCACATCCCATCCCCCCCTTTGCTGCATGGACACGGCTCCTTGGGGGTCGAGGAAATGATGGCTCACTCCTGAATGTTTCACGGCATCCCTGTGTAGAACCACAACACGCACACACACACACACACACACACACCCCGCCCCCCTCCGCCCACAGCTAACTGGCTTCCTGTCGTTGGACCAGCTCACTCCAAAACCCCTGTGCAAACATGACGATAGATAGAGAAAAGCACACCCCCGTCCCCCCACCGGTCCTCACACTGACATCACATGCTTCCCTGGTATGGATTATAAGTCGATATGAGAATCCGGAAGAATAACAAGCAGAGCCTCTGAGGTCATGTGGTGCGGCACAGGGACAGGACAGCGAGTGACACGCAAGATATGGGAATGGAATGGAGTGAGGAGGTCTGAGCGTAACACAGACACCCCCCCCCCCATTAAAAGAGCAAGGGGAAGGAATGAGTTTTTATCAGGCCTGGTGTAGCCAAAACCGGGGGGGGGGGGTTATCAGCGCCTCGGTCTCCCCGAGGTACTGGGTATGGAATGTGAGCAGGAGTCGTGGATGAACTGCCTTTGCTGTCATATAAAATCCAGGAAGTGACCTAAGGAACCGGGGTCCCAGGTGAGGGACTTGCTCAGGGTACCAGCTGTACACGGAGCAAAAACACAAAAAACAATTAGCGTTTTATCAATTTCCTCCCAATGAAATTTTTTTTTTTGCCAGGATTACAAGGCAAATGCCATGGAAATGAGTCCCAGGGACATGTTTGTACTTTCCCACAGAGAGCCGCATACCAGGCCGCCTACGGTCATTTCTAGTGACGGAGTCAGGCTGGCCACGCAGATTAGCATGAGCCTGAGAGACTGGAAGCAAATGCATTTGTGAGGTAGCCGAGTGCAGATGGACACCTTCACCACGAGCATGCGTGATATTCTGCTGATACGCACTGAAAACTGATTTGCTGGTGACTCATGCCCACCTCAGCCTACCGCGGAATGGACTGTCTTCCTGTTTAGGGAAAGCGCTTGTGTTTGTTTGCAGCACAGCGGATGAATGAGCGCAAGAATCAAACAAAAAACCCACAAATTCCTTTCTCTGGAAAACTGCACAAAGCGTAGGAGACCATCCCCTCTGAAACTTCACGAGAAACTACAGGCATCATGGTTCGAAACCAAACAGGGCTGTGGTCATAAAAGTTACATACCCGTAAACATGAGGTCCATCATTCTACACAGAAGCCATGAGTATCAGCTGTGAGTCAAGGTCAAAATGACTCAACCCTCTTGATGCATTATGTGGGGGTTTCGCAGGAGAACCCTTAGTCATACCGACCCCATACGAACAGGAAACCTCCCACTGATTTTTACATGAGAACCAACTCTTGCTGTCAGGGAACCAATTACCTTATTTCACAGTGAATTTGTGGTCAAGTATAAGGGAATTTAATCTCTACATATCCCACCTTGCTCTCCTATTAGATACATACACAAGTGTCTGTTAAATAGGATGCACAGTGAACAATGTGATAAAAACTTTGACTCTTTGCATTCTAGATAATCTGAATATCTTAACATAGATTAATAAAAACTGAGTTTGAAAAAGATTTGCACGTGCAAACCACCAGTAACATCCCGATTCTTAATAAAAAGCTCATTTGCTATACTGCATTATTCAGTTGTCTGACAGTATTTGCATACACATAATCCTTGAGTGCTGCAGAGTGGAGTACAATGAGTGCTATGGGAGATACCACCCCTCACCTGCAGTGGATCAGTTCCATCTGAGATTTCAGTTCTCCAACATGGTACAGTCTGACTGTGTAGGTGGTCCCTCCAGAGCGGTTCTCTTGTCAACCAGTTGAAGACTGGGAATAGCTGCTCAGAACCTCACAGCAATTTGTCAGAAAAGGGAAAACAGTAATCACATGTCTTCACTACCCTTTGTGCGTAGTCAAGTCCAATCTCCACCCATGTAAGTGAGGCCAAATGCCTTTAAAAAAATATCTTTCGGGTCTCCCAATGTCACTCTTTTCTCTCAGGTCTTCCATTTATGTTACGTGTTCAAAACCAACACCATTAAGCAGAGAGACAGGGGAAAATTGTTTATTCAGTTGAACAAATCCGGACTTGGTTCAAAAGACAAAGGCATGAAGAAAAATGCATGAACTGACAGAGAAATAGTACTTACTTTTGAAGCGTCTAACTGTACAGACAGAAGTGAATTACCCCACTGGACTGCATAGGCATGTCACCTTCTTGTAACTGTGTGGTTGTAGTCGTAATTGTATGTTACATCGAGCAATCTGACAAATTACAGCAACAAAGTAAAATAGGAAATATGAGACTGACCGAAAGTTTGCCCTCAGACGCTCAACCAGCCCTGTCCATCCGTCAGATCTACGGTCCCAGAGGAGACATTTATTCCTTCCTGGTGCTTTGAAGTTGAATTTCACAGCAGGATACGGCTCTTTAGTGAAGCTTTGATTGGACTTTAGTCCTCATTTATGCTCCATCATTAAAGTCCAGACCCGCATCCCCCATACCAACACGCACGAAGACACACAAAACATGTTTCATTTCTCTTGTCGAAGAAATTTATGACAATACAGACAGATGCCTTTGTATGTGATTTCGCTCAATTGAGCTCAAAAGAGCAACCAACCAACTGCCACATTAGTGGTAATGTTCCAAACACTTTGTGGTCAACATAACCTTTATAGGGGTACATTCACAGTTTGCACCCCCTCCTCTAAACTAGATCAAACTGGTTACGCAGATTGCATCTTTCAAACATGTATACTTCACGCGTTCAGCATGCTGCAGGCCTGGGGCACGTGAGGGGGCGTCTATGCTTTTGCATGGACTCTGTTTTTTTGGTGTTCCTGCCATGTCTGCTACGCACGCTCGATTTTCGCGCCTTTGTCCCTCAGTCTGCATTTCGTGTCAGTTATAACAAGTGCTGTGCTCCAAAACACCAGTGCAAAAATTAGCCCAAACCTCAATTCTCTTTTAGCCTCTCATGAGTGTCAGCTGTCTGTCACCCAGGAGTTCTTGCAACAATATAAAAATACATTCCAGAAGCAGTTTATCTAAAAGCTAGTTAAGAAAAACTCTCTGTTCAGTTTTCTCTCACACTCTCAAAATTACAGGCGGCAATATTAATGGCTAACAAACTGAAATCTTATTCTTTTGTTCATGAAAATGCAGCACACATTTTAACACATTGCAATCATGCAAATCATAAAAATCAACTCCACAGATAAGCAAATGATAGTCCGGCTCACATCTGGTTTCGCAACATGTCCCAGAGTACTGCAAATTTTAAGTAAAATATAAAGTTAAAATGTTGCAGAGTTTATGTGGAGACACCTAAATCATACAAAACCACAGGGGAAAAAATACTTTTCTAAAGAGGAATTCTGGACAAGTATAGCATGTAAAATATATGGGGAGAGATGTTTGTAAAGTTTCACTTTAATGTTATGTAAGTAGGTCAGTGTGTTAA
The DNA here is from genome assembly GCA_026779585.1 of Mormyrus proboscirostris. NCBI lineage: Eukaryota > Metazoa > Chordata > Actinopteri > Osteoglossiformes > Mormyridae > Mormyrus > Mormyrus proboscirostris. The sequence continues at coordinate 7,053,463 of JAODKF010000103.1, forward strand.
CATCAAAATCACACCCAAAAGATTTTTTTTTCACGTTACATAGCTGCAAAGCCTGCCTGACACTAAATGGACGACTTTTGTTCACGGAACAAAACATTTCACCTGACGAAGCCTGCCTGCTTGGCAATTAGGCCAAAGCAACACACGAGTCAACAGATATTTAACCCGGCCGTTCTGTTTCATGTGACCATATTTCATTTATGCAATAGTAGATGTGCTGCAATTAGCACTCTTCATTTTTGTATTTTTTGCATGGATTTGTCTATTATATCGAAATACCTGCTGGTTAATTTGTGCTCATCTGAGACAGCACTAATTTATGTAACTTGAGATATATGCAGGAAGATCAAATAGCGGTGGAAATGCACAACGGTAAGCAGGCCTGATAAACGGCGTATAAAACCACTGAAAGGAGGGGGAAGCGCTACAGAAATGCTGCCGCGTCGGCAGTGGTGTCACTATCAAAATCACACACTTTACTGGGGGTGAAGGGGGGGGCGCGGCTTTCAGGCCTTGCCGCAGACAGCGACTTTGACTTCCTCCAGTAAAAGAGGGCAAGTAAAATAAACATGAAAAAACCCACATATGGCACAGCCATCTACACTAAATAATTTGCAAAACAACATTCGGCTTGCATAATCGTGGCATTGCCATGCACGTGCACACATACAGCCGTGCAAAGAGATAAGACCATTCCATATTTCTAAACAAATCTGCATCTTAAAATCCCGGTTTTATCCCGGTCCTGCCGGCAGAAGGCTACGCCTGACTGAAAATCAAAATTTCTTAGGCAGCAGTACACAAGGACGAGGCAAAGCAGGAGACGCTGTGAACGACCAGGAACCAGCCAGTTAAAGGGCGGAAGCGACTTTCTAATGGCAGTGATGACTGTCAACTTATCCGAGAGTCTCTCCCGAATCGTAGGATGACATCAGATGAGCTTCAAACGCAATGGGAAACATTAAGTGCAGGTGTGAAGTGCACTGCTAGGACAGTTCATGTCAGGCTCCTAGAAGCAGGACTGAAGTCTCATAAAACAAGGAAGAAGCCCTTCATTAATGAGAAACAGGGAAGAACTGCAGTTTGGAAAAAAAAATATTATCATTCACAGACACATACCAATAAACTGAGAAATAGGTGAAACAAAAAATTGTGCTCCGGTCTCGTAATTCACATATTTTCATAGTCATGCATGGTGCACAGGTGTCTGTAGGGAAATTTGCTGAGAACACACTCTCCTTTATTCTTCCGAATGACACTGATGTCTGGTTTATAGCCTGCGCTTGGCGTGCTTACAGGTGGGAGGGATATTACACAGCCAGCATTTGGGACTTGGGACAGAACGCAGGTGAGTAAGAGGTGAGGCAGGCTTCATCTTGTCACCCCCACGGCATCAATGCTGCCCTGTGCTGGGAACAGCTCGACTCCCAGAGTTCCATTGTGCATTAGAGCGTTAGATAAACTGCAAACCACCTAACGTTGCCACGGCATGGAACGGAGACCCAGCCCCACAAGCGAGCTTAGTGCTCTGGTGCTATAACGCCTGAATGTGCTTGGGTTGATTTACGGTCTTATAACATCTGCTTGGCAACGTTAGCATAATAACAGACATGTCTAATTCAAGTCAAGTCAAGTGGGGCTTTATTGTTACATCAACCATATTCAGCACACTGCAGACAGCGACACAATGTAACACTCCCGAACTTCAGTGCTATATATATGCCGATACATTCTCTGTCAGAAAAAAGTACCAATTTGTGTCTTTTATGCATATTACCTGTCAATGTTGCAGTACCCACAACGGTCTGCCAATTGTATCCTAGATAAATGTACCTTTTAAGGTATAGAAATGGAATCTGAGGATCATTTTTGTACCATTGGGGGTACATTCATGTTGTTTGTTCCTTGGGGAACAAAACAGTACCAGGGCTGTAAATAGATAGATAGATAGATAGATAGATAGATAGATAGATCACTATTAGAAAAAAGAGAACCAGTTTGTACCTTTGAGGGTACAATTACTTGTCACTTTTTCTGTTCACTCAAGAATCTGCCAATTACCCTATAGCTGTAGGTATATGTACCTTTTAAGATATAGAAATGGACTATGTGAAACATTTTTGTACATTAGTGTTGTTTTTCCCTTAGGGATGATCCTCAAAGTCCATTTCTGTACCTTAAATTAAACTAAAAGGTACACTTACCTACAGCTAGGGTACAATTGGCAGACCCTTGAGGGTACAGCTCCGTGTAGTTACAAGCACAGGTACAAATTGGTACTCTTTTTTCTGACAGTGTACTGGTAACAGGGCAAACGGAAAAGAGATTAAGTGCTGGTGGATTGCTAAATTACTGTAAAGTTCAAATCTGTGTGTGTGGGGGGGGGGGGCAGCAGTGAGTTCAGAGTTCATCCTCTCCAGTCAGATCTGCCACATTGTTTAGTGTCCAGAAATTTTCTTTACGGACATTCCCACACTTCCTTAGCACAATGTCTGCATTTCCTGTTTGAAGAAAGCATCACTCTCATTTATGCCTAATGCCATCCCTGGTTTACTACACAGAAATTGCATAACGGGTTTTAATGGTTTGGTGGGGTAAGGTAAGGTTTTAATATGATCCCTTTTATGTCCAACGTATATAAAATGATTTGGTAAATTTAAGTTGTTTCGTACTAACCGTACCAATACATGGCAGTCCCCCTCCCCTTGACTAAGAAATTGTAAAAATCACAAGGCAAGAGGCACTAAGACGTCATACCACTTATAAAGTTCTAGTGCTATAATTAATCAGGATTACCGGCACAATGAGTCAAACGAAAGAACTAAAGTGTATAACGACACAGCTTATGACAAAAAAAACACCTGAAAAAAATCACCTGAAAACTGAACTGCTAAATACGTTTAAAAAAAGAAACACGATTAAGTTTAGCGCAGAATTATTATTATGAACCATCATTGTATCATATAACACCTACATAAATACACCTATCAATGCTGTATTCATACTTCATGTCAATGTTTAATGACATTTACATTCTTAATTTTTTATTCTGGGCCCATAATAATATTCTAATATTAGAATAGCGACGCTTAACACAATTACACGCTTCGCATACTAAATTAGTTACCCTTCTGACTCGATAATTATGAAGCCCCGTGTACGCGTCCGTCCAATCTCAAAACCATTATGCAGCAAAATTAAATTGAGGGTGGGGTTTCCTTTCGACAAGACATTCTTGGCGTTCTGTTATCTGGAAACAATTTTCTGAAACCTACCCTTTGTAAATGTAAATGCTGCCTCCAACGCCACAAAGGAGAAGCAGCTGTGCCCCACTATCCTGCCACAGTGCTGTCATTCTCTAGCTGCGCACGATTGAATCAGAAGTACATTTTTGGAGCTGGCTCCTTCTCTCTCAGTCTGCATTCTCCGGGACCCGGGCACACGATCATAACCAAAGGAAGGAAAACGAGGAGAGAAGACCTGCCTACTTCAAGTCCAGTCCTGCAGCAGTTTCTCGCCTGTCACTTTGGCCAGCACACTATAGCGCTGACTCCGTGAGAATGTAACTTCTTCTCTGCTATTTGTTTTAAAGGTAAGTTCATTTAAACGAATGTCATATGCATTCATTTTTGCAATTCTTTTTTTAAATGAAGAGCGCTATTTGCTACTCCGTGACTGCACCTTTTAATCACTTTCGCTCCGGTACCTAACTTCTAGTTCGTGGAGTGGTTGAATGTAGTAGCGCATATTGTACGACACTTTGGTGAATGCTCGTTATACATATTAAACAAGCATCGCATAATAAATAACACGTTTAGCGTATTTTGTGTCCAGTAACTTTCATATTGATAAAATATCGCTCGAGGGGTAATTTTAGTTTTTTTCTTCAACGAGCGCCGCAACCTTCATTATTGTAGGTATTCAACTATACGGGGTTAAATTAGCTAGCAGTTCATGTACGTAGTTAAACACTCGATGGCATGACACGGTAAACACGTTTATCAACAAACCGTCACTTTTATATAACCTGACAAAAATATACAATTGCATTCTGGACAGGGTCAAGGCTGGTCTGGATCCTGCCCCGGTCGGAAGAGGGGCACAGGATGCTAGTCGCAGGGCACATATTACGGGGCATTTAGGGACACCGATCAGGGGGTAATCGTATGTCTTTGAACTTAATGGGGAAGCTCAGACAACACAGAGAAATCATATAAACTCCACACACAGAGTATCGGACCCCTATCCTGGGTGTGTGAGGGACCCCAAATTAAGACATGTAGGCGAATCATAATATTTAACCATAACGAACACCATCATTGCCAGTTTTATAGCCTTAACTATATATAACGAGATTAAACAATATAAATATAAATTGTTAATAATGAAACCTGTTTATATTAAATTGCGAAACGTTACGGTCAACGTTATTCGGTCTAAATAAGTGTTAATAAGCATATAGTATAATCCACTCCTATCGTCTCAGTCTGCACTTTTGCAACTTAAACAGCAGAGTAAATCAAATTTCAACATAGAAGTGAACTACTAGCTAATACACTTTAAATAAAAACGTCTCTTATACGAGATAACAGATTTGTGGAGGTATCAGTCTTTCAGTCAGGCATATATTATACATTTGCATTTCACTTGCATTTATTTATTCAGCAGACGCTTTTGTCTGCAGGCAGCACATCAGAAGCTTACAGCTGTTAAGGAGCCAGTGGTGTATAAAGTGCATGCAGCTAGGTTTCCAGTAAGAGACCAACAATAAGTGGCAATTTGCATTTGAGAAAGAGCTACACAGTGCATCATAAAAGGCTGTTCTATTCAAATAAAAATACCATGCGGAGAAGCGTCCTATTTAACAAGCGAAATACAAGAGCATCAAATTTTGCCAGAAGACCAAAACCAATTGGATAGCTGATGGAGAGAGAGACGATGGTGGGATGAGGTGGCCGACATTCTCACAGTAGATGGTTTCTGAGACATTTCTTTGTCGAGAGAGACACTGCAGAGGGTGTGGATGGGTGATAATCACGGCACAATGTGTTTACATTATATATATCAGCGATTGTAATTACATACATGTGGATTAAGTATGCTTTTTCATAACAACAAACACAGTAAACTGGTCATTTTTATCAGTCTGCCTGATGTGTTTATTACTTGTTAACAGACATGTGACATATTTTGCTCTTTTGTCGATCCCTTATTTTAAAATCACAAATTCCTCAAATGGCCATTAAACTCATGTTAGGCCTCTTTTATTGCAACATAAATTTCACATAATTCAGACTGAACAACTTTTTCCCGCATCACACTATTTTCGTGGGTGTGTGAAACAATTGCTATGTTTGTTTAAGCTTCACTAAATAACATTGTTTGTTTTCGTACCCCTTAGGTCTCCATCTCTCTGGGATGAAGGCTGACCCGCCCCCTCTAGTGGTCAATGAAAACTGAGCTCCGCTGAACCACAGGGCAATATCCAGTGTGGATATAACTGTCATTTAATTACACTGATCTCATGCGTGAGTTTCTTTTACATTACTCTGACTCGTGTAAATAAAACAGAAGTGTTTGTAAAGCTGAATCAACACATTCAAGGTGCCCGAATAAATGAACAAGACAATGTTTAGCATAATTTGAGCTACTCCAAGACCATCGTCTTGGGCGAACAAAAGTATTATGGCAACCATGGGACACTCGTATACTACAGTTGCCCAAAATGTGGCACCTGAGCTTGCTTACTCCCCACCATTACTGCACCAAATATTCGACGAGTACCAAAATATTGGTGTCATCATGACACACTACAACTACACCGGCAAGCTGAAGGGGAACCGGTACCGTGATGGACTGAAGCCAGAGTCTATCACTTTCCTGGTCATCTGCCTGCTCATCGTGCTGGAAAACGCTGTAGTGTTGGTGGCCATCTGGAAAAACAAGAAGTTCCACCTACCAATGTATTACCTTCTGGGCAATCTGACGCTGTCCGACCTGCTGGCGGGGTTCACCTACATGGTCAACATTGTGCTGTCAGGTCGCAGAACGCTAGAACTGACACCCCTGCTTTGGTTCCTGAGAGAGGGTGGTGTCTTCATCACTCTGGCCGCCTCCATCATCAGCCTTTTGGCTATCGCCATAGAGCGTCACATCACTATGGTTAATATGAAGACCTACCATAGAGCAAAGCGGTACCGAATGTTCGCTCTAATCGGGGCTAGCTGGATTCTGTCACTGTTGCTGGGGATCCTTCCCATTATGGGCTGGAACTGCATGGGCCATTTGCCAGGGTGCTCCACGGTGCTGCCATTGTATGCTAGGACTTACATCCTGTTTTGCGTCTCTGTCTTCATTGCCGTGCTGCTGGCCATAGTCGTGCTCTATGTGCGCATCTTCCGCGTCGTCAAGTCCAACACACGGAAACTGGGCTGCCTACGCAAGAGCCAGGCCCGCAAGTCGCGGAAATGCATGGACCTGCTCAAGACAGTCACTATAGTGCTTGGGGTCTTCATCGCTTGTTGGCTGCCGCTTTTCGTCTTGCTGCTGTTGGATGTCTTCTGCAAGGTGGGCCAGTGTGTCGTGCTTTTCAAGGCCGAGTACTTCCTAGGCATCGCCATAATCAACTCCTTGCTCAACCCCATCATCTACACGCTCACCAGTAAGGACATGCGGCGGGCCATCATCCGACTGTTGTGTCGCCACTGTCTCATCACGGAGGACGGACATGTAAAGAAGATTGGTATACCCTTCCTGGATTGTAGCACGAGCAAGACTGAAAAGTCTGCATACAGGCTGGAGGGCTTGGAAACTACAGTCTCCTCAGGAAACATTACCCCTTCAACCATCAAAGCCCTCTACCCTAGGATGTTGAGGTCCTGAGCGAACTGCTTAACCTTAAAGGCTTTTAAAAAGAGAGTCTTGTTCGTCACCATGGAAGAGGCCAAAGCAGCTCTTTCTAAGCTGTTTCTTAGCTGTTTGACAGAGAAATCTGGGAGCCCACATAGCAATGACTGAATGAACTGCTACGCCAAGAACCCTATAACAGAACATTCCATTGTGTTCTCTGCATTATGTTCTAGAATGAATGGGTTAATGTTGGTCACTATCAAAGGATTTACAGAGTGGAGATATTAAGTCCAACACAGCACACATTTGTGCAAGGACATGAATTCTGTGTATTCCATTTGCATGGTATTCAGAGTGTCCGTTTCTTGGTCTCGTGTTGCATAAGGGTCAGCATTATAGGACAATAGCTCCACTCAAGGCTGGAACATGCCGGCGCTTTTGAGTAGTGTGTGCAGTGAGGCACTCATATTTTCAGCCTAAAAGGGCCGTGCATCGCATGTGTTCCTTTCCACAGCCTCGACGTGTGCATGAAAAATGTCTTCATTTCAGGGACATCTATGGCGCAAAGGTGCAGGCTGGAGCAGGGCTCTGACACAGTGCCCGGATACCGTAGCCAATCACAGGGCTCAAGTATGCTGGAGGATCTTTGCCTCTCACATATATTAAACTACATGATGATTAATATCTGCACCTGCAGAAACGTAATGGGGGAAAGTGGAACCACATTTTCTGTGGTTCAAAGATGCAACCATAAAGCACTTGCCAACTTGAAAAGTAGCTGGGTGACTTGTGTATAGGAAAAACAGTGGCGATATAATATCAGATACGTCTATATTATCAACATACGCCTGCATTGGGCCATTCGATAACAAATGTGTATTCTGACTTAATTGCATCTACAGCATTGGCACGGGACATGATCCTAGAATGTATCTAAAGGTGGCTTTATCTTTATGTCGACCTGCAGCCCGTGTAACAATGCATTATATAATAACACCGCATTATGCAGTAACTCAACGAAATGTTACAAATTTATAGACTACATTATTATTTTATATTGCAACATTACCCTGTTACTATCATCATAATCGTTATTGTCATTAAGTTTGTTGCATTGCGTCGAGTTACTACATAATGCGTCGTTACAAAACAGTATGTGATGGTTCTGAAGGTTTAAGACCGAAAGCCTTCCGGGGGGACGGGGGTTCAGTTCAGGTTGATCTGCTTGTGTTTCACCAGCTTGCCAGATGCAGAGTGACCCAGTGGCAACTAATGTGAAAGCGTGTGATCCCTGGAAATGAACCAGATTTCATTGGTGTAGCATAATATCACATACATCTATACTGTTACGGTCTTCATAGGTCACTAGGATTATGCGCATGTAAATCTTCATATGCTGACTTTTATGTACAAAACAGCACTGTATAGTCACTTATGTCTACATTGTTTATAACTTTTTACATTAAAGGTTTTATAATTTATGTGCATTTTGTGTATTAAATGTGCACTGAAACGATACAAATATGAATTTGTACAGATTGCAACTGTCGACTTTTTACACGCAGCATGAACTGTAAATGTAAAATATTTTGTAGAAAAAAATATAAGTAATAGTACTGTGTTCTTTTGGGTCATATCCTTGTCTGTCTGACCTTTGTTCATTGCACTGGTGTGTACAACGCGAATTTGGATTTGAGGGGCACCTTTTATAGTGAGAGTCACTCGCTGGGGATGACTGGCTGGTAGGAGTGAGTGGGCATGACGGTGGATTTGGAAGCGGTGCCGTCCATTCACATTTGCTTGTCACATAGCTCATATACATAAGGGCATTTTGGTGTATCGTTATCAGCAGTCCTCTCCTTCTCCCCCGTTTCCTCCCTGAGGGTAAAACCGCGGCTTTAACGAAGGGGCTTCTCTTCAGCGTTTCTGCTGGCAGAATGCGCAGAGGAAACCGTACCTTCTCACTTCAGCTGAAAGACGGAATTAACAAAACGTAGATGGTTGATTTTACTGACGTTCAATGGCACCACAGACATGAAGATCGTTTAAACGATTTTTTTCTTCGACTGCCTAAGACTTTTATACGGTACCGTAACTTTTGTGTTTTCAATCTATGATTCTCATTGCTCATTTTGTTTTTTTTTGTAATTACATCTCGCATTACGTTCCATGGGGACTGTTTTAAAAAAATAATAAATGACACAAAATTTGATTTAATATTAATGAATGAGTCCGTTTAAAAATATTTTCTCAATTATCGTGCGTTATATTTACATTGATTCAACAGATGATGTCATAATGACCCTTTGCACATGCAAAATGGAAAAGATGGGCCAGGTAAGACACATGATATGAATGGAATCGAATCTGGCTGGATTCATGCCTACTCTGGTTTTATGGCCTTTGATGCATGGTGCCTTACTGCAAGTGACTGCAAAGCATTTCCTCTTTGCCAGTAAGCGTGCATCTCTGTGGCCACACTGTCAACGTGCTACCCGCCATCATATGAGCCACAGACCCCCCCAGCCTGGAACTGGCATGCGTTTGCGGAGAAGACGGTGCACTTGTCCCTTTCTATGTAAAAATTTGCCCCTGACCTATATTACGTGAAAATCAGCAGAAATGCACAGGTGTACAATTTTGCACTAAAACGATCGACAGAGCCATTGTTGTATCTTTTCAAATTTCAGGGTCTCAGTAAACACTGAGAACACCAAAGAATGTTTTACTTGCACCAGACGTTTCTTTATATGTGAACCAGAATTAGAAATATGTATCGTTGTATGCCTGCTTCTGCATAACAGGTTAGATGTGGCTGCATTTAATTTTAAAATGACTGATTCCAACAGAGACAGATATTGTTTGATAGATGGAATTTCGATGTAATGCTTGCCAAGGTTTAATAGCGGGGGGGGGTTATTATGTTGCTGGTGGATCGTTTACCTTTAAAAACGTATTAGCGTTAAACCACCAAGCACACAGGGGTCACGTTAAGCGCACAGCAGCGCTAAAAAAAACAGGTCTGAAACTTTAGCTAGCTTAACAAAAATTAAAAAAAAACAGTCCCCCAGAAAAAAAGTCATTAATTCAAACTGAGCTCACTAGCGTTTTGGCTTCGTGAATAATGAAGGCATCTCCTCTGATTACCCACAGCCTGTCATCAGGGTCACTCTAGCTGAAGATACAGCATTTGGATAAACATTTTCTGTAAGTTTCCACTTATTTTATGTGTGTGTGTGTCTCTCTCTCTCTCATATATATATATATATATGATTATATATACACTAGTGGCCAAAATTGTGGGAACACTTCCAGTTTTTGGACACTGCAGAACCTCATTCCAGTTACTTATTTAATCATCCACTGTGATATTTGTAAACATTCTTTGATTGTCTATATACATTACCACCAGTGTTTGTATAGTGATTTTTAATGTGCGATGCGAGAAATGCTGGGTGTTTCCACAACTTTGATATATCGCGTGTGGCGCAATATTACGCAAAAAGAGATTGCTGAGCTCTTTTGTGACACTGTTCCCTCTAAGGGAGTCTTACTTTGCAGACACATTTCTGACAGTCATCTGCATCGTCTGTGACGCTTTCATTGATTGCAGCAACTGAATATAAAAGCCCCGGCCACCTTGGCATTTTTTGTCCCACAATTGTGTCGTGTCGTGGTATTAAGCAAGCTATACTAATTTGTTACTAAATTGTTATTATGCGATGCAAAATGAGTTTAACTGCAGATGAGAAGACATCAGTCATTAAGAACTCAGTTGATGGCAAATCAGCAGTATTGTTCACTGATCGACCTGAGAGATGCAAGAAGGGTTGGGTTAGGAACTATATCTCTGAGTCGGAGACACCAGCAAGGCGTCGGTGTTGCGGTTGTGGGCTGAAATAATCGGTGGCTGATTAGTCACTGGCAGTTTCCAGAAGCTGCGAATTTGACTGCAGATGCTTATATTGGATTTCTGAAAAACTACTTTGTGCCGCGGCACAAAAGGAAGCCTCTGGCATCAAGATGACAAGCGATACGCACACATGACGACTCTCCATCACATGCTGCCAGGAAGGCAGAAGAGCACTTGATGTGACTGGCTTCAGAAACGGCCCATCTGATGGAGCCGTCGGCATCATCATCCAACCCGGATGCCTGCTGAGAACCCAGGATCACAGAGCGACAAATGCCACGCCTCTGGATGTCGGCGTCGATTCAAAAAAATAACCGCGGGGTGCTGGTTCAACGCGGTCAAGAAGCAGCCTCACCAAGTCAGTGGCTGCCCATGAGTAAACAGGCTCTTTATCTAGGGGGGCTGCTGTACATCAATCGCTACAGTACCTTTGTTACTTGTTCTAAATAAAGAGTTATACATTTTTGTTAATGTTATTACATAATAACAGCATGACAGTGAAAAGGTGCATATTTTGATATAACTCAAATCTCTTCAAATACTGCATAACATGGCGATAATATGGATTTTGATCAGTAATTTGAACAATAAAAATGCAAATTTGGTGCAATTTTTCTCAGTATTTACTATGATATATCGTTATTTTAGAATATATTTTCTATTATAATGTACAAATAACTGACAGCCTTGCGACTAGCATTCCTTCCTTAGATATTCCACCCTTAGTGTCAATGCAGCCCCTGATAAATGCTTAGATAAATGGTTGGAAGATGAATGGAAAAATCTGTGATAAAAATTACTGACTGTTCCCTCCATAATTGTAAGATAAACAGATTCACAAGTTCACAGACTTCCAATAGACTGACAAATTGTTTAATGTAATTACCGAAATTTTAACACTTGGCTTGTGGTGCCATCTTGTGGCTACATTTCAAAATAACACCTAATCGGTAGTTCCTGTCATTAGAACGCCGTCCGTAGCGACACCATCCTCGCTCGGTGCTGGAACCAAATTAACAACAAATTAACCAAATTAACACCTGCGTTCCCAAATTCCATACTCGCATTATGTCAGCTATTAAAGACAATCATCCCCTTCACCAGCAATTTATGACACGACTGGCTCGACATAACCTTACAGACCGGAAAAACACAAGAAGCCCGAAATATAGTAGAATTACATAATCAATTTTCCTGAAGGAGAATAAACTTCAGCGTGTCTGACACCGATAACAAAGGAAAATAAATGTATAACAACGCCAGTTCTCGCATGCACTCATACTTTTCATCCCCAGCCAAACCTGACTACAGTATTGTGCTTTTTTATTATCATTTTATTTCGAGACCAGAAGTAAAATCGCATTTTATAAGAGAATGTGGTTTGCATTTTGGGTGAAACTTGGCCGTTGCACTACGCCATTGTACAGTTATTTTCCACGCTACGTCGTATACCGACACAAACGTAACCCGTAGCTGCTTATCTGTATCTCCGCATAAACCCTGTCTTTTTTGTAATGCATACCTTACAAATATTTCAGCTAACGACTATGCACGGAGAACAACTTCGATGCAGCGCCGCATTCGTGCCGAGCCGCTTCTTCTTTCCCAGCTCTCCATACCACCCTCTCCGCCGCACTTCCGTAAAAGTCTCCTCTCGGTGCAGCCGAAGGTAACCCTCGTCATCCTCGGGGCCTGCTCTTATTTTGGCAGCCGGATCGGGTTAGTACAATGCTTAGTCATGGTGAGTTACTGCTTTCCCAAGCTTTCTCGGTCCGCGGCGCACAGACGAGGATGGCAGCAGCGAGGGCTGCGTCTTCCGCCAATCTATGCATGTAAGTAGCCAGAAAACGCCGCGACTAAATGCAAAAGATGGTGCATATCTACACTTTGCCTAGATAAATGGCGGCATTGTGGCCGCTATTGCAGTGAGGTTTAAAATGCTGTCGATGGTGATAGCCACCGCCACCCCGATTTCCATTATTCGTTAATTGCTAACTAGCTAAGCGCAATATCGGAACCGATGTGGCTAGCTGGTTAGCCGACGGTACAACCAGTCGTTTGACGAGTACCGCATGCTGATAGACTGGATTTTAATAAAAAAAAAAGGAGGAATGCATTTTGGTTAAACTCAGCATCGCTCACAAACTTTTCCCCTCCGTTAGCTAATTGTTGATGAGACGCCGTGTGTCACACACACACATACCACGACGTGATCGTTCGTTATATAACTAGTTTGTCGTCATCTAAATTGGGGGGAAAGTATCTTATCTACCTTTATTTAACAGTATATATTTATAAAGACGTAGCTATGGCGAAACCCGACTCACTTTTACTAGCGAATAGTGCCCTGTTTTTTGGGGGGGTCGTATTGTTTTTGATGGACACCTGACTAAACAGGAGCATGTAAATCATTCTTAACCAGGCGGCTAAATGGGCTCGACGTTTTTGGTTAACCGGTGACTCGTTAACATCCCCTCATCGGCAGCTAGTCAATCATAACTACCCGGGTTACCACCCACCGGGTCCCTGCAGGCACATCACTGTGGATGCTTACTCTGCTCGTCAGTTCGCCTCCACTTTCTGATTAGCGATGGATCTAAATTACAATTATTCTTTTTAATAAACCGATTATAAAGATATTTTTAACTTGGGTTACGATGGCGACTTTGCTACACGTTTGCGAGAAGTCTATTCGCCATTGCAACCAGTGATTAATTTCCTTTCGGTTTAACTAGTCCTGGTTTTGGCTGGCTGGTTAGTGGACGCTACCGGGCCGGGTTAGTTAGCAGTTAATCTCTGTAATCTGGTGGTTAAAGCAGCGACGTGCCCCCCTCCCCGCTGGAGTTCGCTGCCGCCGGCTTCTCCGCGCTTCGGGTGATGGACGCCGGATAAAGTTACGGCCGCTCGCCCGAGGGGTCGCCCTGATACACCCGAGGGCATTAAAGCCGAGCCCCGCTCCGGTCAATAATTAAAGCCCAAGGGAAAGTTGTCGGCGGTGGCCGAGCGGGCTGTCCGTCAACAAGTGCCTGTCTATCTGCGGCGAGTCCGGTCGTCATCCGGACGATTCGGGTGCTAAAAAGCCGTGGTGCGACGGTGTGATTCCGCCGCAACTTTAACGCCATGCAGAACAAACGCTCCGGGAGGCAGCGCCTCTCCCGCCTTCGTGCTCGTGACGGGCGAGGTGCCCCGGGCCCACGTGAGACTCGCAGCCCGGGGATTTGCGGGCCTGTCGCCGGCCGGGCGCCGAGGTTGTGCGGGATCCGCTTCGCCGGTGTGATTTCAGGTGAAAATCCCTAGAAAAGGGACTCTGATCGGTCACCAACCTGCCGTACGCCGTGAGCTGACCGGATCCCTGAATACACGATAACCCGCCGTATCCCTGCTAAATGCCATTTCTCAGAAATCATTCGCCGGGTTTATTTAGTAACTTCATGAATAATTTCAGGATCAAGTCGATCCTGCTCTTCGGAATAAGGTTTGGAGGCGAACTTCCTCTAACCCGGTGCAGCGCACATGTACATTAACGCCGTTTGTTTGTATGCGGACGTTAGAATGACACAGACGTTCCTTTACAAAGTTTAAAATAATGTGAAGAGCTATTTACGGGACAAATGAAAATGCCTGTTGTGCAGTTCACACCTATGTAATCACTGCCTACTTTTGTACAATACGGGGCTGGGGCTTTGACCTTATCCTAGTTTAAGGCTTTACTATTGTTAATTACCTGCCACACATCTAAACGCATGTAGCTGGGATGCGCGTCTGCCGGCACAAGCATGTTATGGTCATGTGATTTGGAAGTATATTCTTAGAAAGTGTTTCTTAATATTTTATTAAAAGTGTTACAGTTCTTGCCAGCACACTTAGCTGTTTCCCTGCCCTTCTAGTGTGTTCTATTTTGACATAAAATTTGTTAATCTCTCAGAAATTAGAAATTTGAGGAATGTCTGTTCCTCTCGAAATGTGCTATTTCCCACTAAGGTTTTGGTGGTCTCTGCCGTTACATTTATCATCGTCGATAGGAAAAGGGCATTTGTATGTTTTTGCTTTGTATTTACGTTGCAGACCTGTTTATGCAAAGCAGCGAACAGGGCTTGCAGTGAGATGTTTTGCTGACTTAAACTTACGGAGAGTGACCAACCATTGAATGTGTTACCCAGATATGCCAAATCGTTTGTTCATTTGAATCAGAAATTCTTCGTTTTTCAAGAGCTGATTTGTCACTTTGGTCTTTATTCCTGATCGATCCACTCTCTTGATCTGAGTCCTGGGATTGCCATATGTTTCTCTCTCTCTCTGCCCTGTAGGTCCTAATCCAGCTGTTTTCAAGCATAAGTTGGTCTCACGTGGAAGCACGGTTTGCCAGAGCTGATGTGACTGATATTGCCTCATCGCGGAGAAAGACGTCCTCGGAGGATCTCCTTTCTGAGAAGCTGAATGCCCCCTTTGCTGCTTCCGCCGCTGCTCTCGGGAAATGCGCGCTGTGTGATCTCAGCGCCCCTCTGAGCCAAGCTTGTCCTCTGTAATTGCCGCCATAAACACTGGTGCCGTTTCAGCTTTTGAGAGCCGATGACGGGCAATCAAAGACGCTGCAAATATCGCTGAAGACTGGACGGTTCTTAGTGCGGCGGAACCCAGCCTCTGTTTTGAGGACTGCTTTGCACATCAGTTTATAGACCTCTGATTCTACCTCTTGTCAGTAAGTCGAATTGGATGGTCATTTCTTTAATCCTGATAGATTGCTTTCAGAGTGCAGCATTT
>JAODKF010000103.1:7071447-7103517 GCA_026779585.1 Mormyrus proboscirostris
GGGGTGGGGTTGCTCTTTATCTCATTCTTATCTGTGGGGCAGGAAAACTAATGTTCCCTTCTTATTGATTTGGCCCCTTTCCAGCCTCCTGGGTGCATGAACCCGTAACCCGTGTCTGGCACGCTTCTCCGACGGCACCCCGTGTCTATCGTCCGTGCCGCGGCCCGTGGGTGACCTGGCCTTGGTTCTGCCACCCCCCGCTTGTGTCTTTGACCTGTAGCCTTTGGTTTCCGTCCTCGTGCGACATCCCTAGGAGCAGGAGAAAGAGTCTAATTGGCAGCCGAGCTCTTCGCGAGCAGCACGTCGTGTTTTCCTGGCAGCCGGGGAATAATACCCCGCTATTATTATTACGGCTTGGCTCCATTTAGTTTCACTTAAGCACAGTGACGTGGCCGTTTGGGGAAGGCGTGTCCCGGGCTTGGCTTGCCCAGCGACAAACTGCGGGGGAAACCTGCGAGACACGTGTAGCTCTTGTTTAGAGAGACTCCGGGGGAATCCCTGACTGTTCCCCGACCGTGAGGCGAGCCACTGGGACAGGGATGGTATGGCGGAGTGGGCTGCGGTCACCCCTCCTATTGTGATGCTTGAGGATGGCGAAACAGCTTTTTTTTTTATTTGAGACACTGGCAGTGAACTTGCTATGTATCAATAATTAAAAAAAAAAAAAAAAGTGCAGGGCCACACAAAGACATGCCGGAGGCCCTGGAAAGTTCTACTGAATGCCGCCCCCCCGACCCCCCCACCAAAACACACACACAGGACTGGCCCAACCCGTGTTGAGGCCCTAAGTAGAATTTGAAATTTGCTGGGGGTCGATTGTTACTTTTTCCCCAAGACAGACCAGCCCTTGAAAATCACCCCCCCCCCCCCTTATTGGTGACCCTGACCCTCCTCAGCCATAGCCGCTGAGTGTCAAAACTCAGCAAATCCATCTCAGCCCCCCTCCCTAGCAGTCTTATCTAGCACAGGGTTGTTGGGATTATGCAATAATTCCTGCTAATCAATTACACAGTGAAACTAGCAAGAAACTAGATTTAGGTAGCTGTTGAGTGTCAAGGGGATGGGAGGAGGATACTGATTGTCCCTGAGCACTTTGGCACGAAGAATGGGGACATTTTGTTCGGAGTGGAAAATGTATATAAAAAAAATACACAAAGTGGGTTTGGCGCGGTCGCTGCAGTTAAAGCTGAGAGGACGGCGGTAATTTGGCGAAGACCCAAGTCCGAGCTACGCTCCTTGAGGGATTAGTTTAAATAAACTGTCTGCACACCGGCGCTGCACGTGGCAGGAGGAACTATTTGTGTGAGGTCACATAATTAACAGCCAGTAATTGCAGGGAGCTTTTAAATTGCTCCGCGGTCTGGATCCTTCTGTGCCTTTGCTGAATTTTTACAAAAACAATGTAACGCATAAATGAAACACAAGTACACAAGAAGTTCACTAACAGCCAATTTAATTTCCAGCTATGAAGAAAAACAACTGCATGACATCCAGTGACACTCTGCAGACAAATAAGCATTTATGGCATCATTCATCATAAATAAATCTCTGCAGAGCTCAGCAGCCTGCGCTGGTCACCATGGTGACTGATAACAATTATTGTTAAAAGGCTGACTGGACTTATCAGTCTCAAAGTTGGGTCTAGCCTTGCAGCCACGGACCTGTGATTTTAGCCTGTCAGTATGATTATAGCATATTTGCAATGGATTTGTATGAACGGTAGCTGGGAAGTAGGGGAATTCCATAGTAGAAAAAAATGCTGTTTGTGGGGAGTAGGGGGCAGCTGAAGATGCCATGTGCTGGTCTTGCCCACAGGTGGCGACACAGGAGGAGTTCTTCAACCTGTCGCACTGCCAGCTGGTGATGCTGATCAGCCGCGACGAGCTGAACGTGCGCTGCGAGTCCGAGGTGTTCCATGCCTGCGTGGCCTGGGTGCGCT
This sequence comes from Mormyrus proboscirostris, assembly GCA_026779585.1. Classification (NCBI taxonomy): domain Eukaryota; kingdom Metazoa; phylum Chordata; class Actinopteri; order Osteoglossiformes; family Mormyridae; genus Mormyrus; species Mormyrus proboscirostris. Next base: position 7,073,387 of record JAODKF010000103.1, read on the forward strand.
ACGACCGCGAGAACCGGCGGCCCTACGTACGGGCGCTGCTGCAGGCCGTGCGCTGCCACTCGCTGACGCCGCATTTCCTGCAGCTGCAGCTGCAGAAGTGCGATGTGCTGGAGTGGGACGCGCAGTGCAAGGACTACCTCTCGCAGATCTTCCAGGACCTGACGCTGCACAAGCCCACCAAGGTGCTCTCCTGTCGCACGCCCAAAGTGCCGCAGCTGATCTACACGGCGGGGGGCTACTTCCAGCAGTCGCTCAGCTACCTGGAGGCATACAACCCCTGCCAGGGCGAGTGGCTGCGGCTGGCGGAGTTGCAGGTGCCCCGCAGCGGCCTGGCGGCGTGTGTCATCGGCGGCCTCTTCTACGCCGTGGGCGGCCGGAACAACGCGCCCGACGGCAACATGGACTCCAACACGCTAGATTGCTACAACCCCATGAACAACCGCTGGTCCCCCTGCGCCCCCATGAGCGTGCCGCGAAACCGCATAGGCGTCGGCGTCATCGACGGCATGATCTACGCTGTGGGGGGCTCGCACGGCTGCATCCACCACAACAGTGTGGAGAGGTGGGTCCCGTGCAATCTCTGCTCACCAGCAGGGGGTGCTGTACCATCACCTACATTTAGTCGCTGTGCATGTAGGTTTATTCCCCTAGCACTCAATGAGCATAATTAGATTTTTTTTTTTCTTCAATCACCAAATATATAAACTTAATTTCTTAAGAGAAAACGATAGTATTTCTGATTTCAGCTCTTTGTGAGGTTGCCATAAATACTGCAACACCTTTTACACGTGAGTATCAGTACTAGTAATTATTAATCAGACCCGGGCAGCGGATGCTGGACTTAAACCACCAGAGCGTAACACCAGCTCCGGGTCTCCTTTACACAGCTTTTAGTAGGTCGTCTTGTGCTCGGTGCGCTAAGATCTCACTTTCAGGTGATTTTAACATCCAGAAAACCTAGTGAGCTTTTTCCCTGTGAGACTTGATATCTTTTCTTGCACACATTGCTTATCAGTTTCCTTGTGGTTGCAAATACTTCCCATACTCCAATACCTTTGGACAGATCTCTCATTTTGGACAATTCACAGCTGTTCAAGCAGGTATGGCAGTCTGAGAATGTGTGTGTGTGTGTGTGTGTGTGTGTGTGAGAGAGAGTGTGTGTGTGTGTGTGTGTGAGAGAGAGAGAGGAGAGTACAATTGGCTGGAACATTGAAACAGTTTATCCTCATTCACTCAAGGCCAGAACAGGCAGCTTAAAGGCATGGAACAGAAACAGCCTGTTGTCAGTTACCGTGCTGTTTTTGTTATGAAAGGTGAAATTTACATGTAACATATACTATTAAAGCAAAATTAAATGCTTCAGTAATACATCAAAGAAATATATAGGAAAAAAGTCAAAAGCCTTTGAAAAAAGTTGTTCCAAATAAATGTTACTTAGTTAACTTAACTGAAGTCATGTCCCCTCACTTTGTTTAATGAGACCCTTTATCTATAAATTGTGTTCATTTTATTTTTAGCCTTGAACAGTTACTTAAATTTCATTCAAGTTTTTAAGGGTTTTTTAACTTGTCAATCAATCGCTCTGCCCACTAAAGAGAATCGATGAAATCCTCCGATTTGTCGTGTCTCTAAGTCTGTCTGTTAAGTCCAATGTTAAGTGGTGAACCATCATCACGGGATCATCATTTAAATTGTATACTTCTAATAAATACTGAAAACAGATATACATGTTAAATTCTTCAGTAAATAAGTATGTAAATTTAGTGTGAAAATCCACATTGGCCAGTTACGCAAACCATAGTTCGCTCAAACTAGTTATATTCCTGCGCAGACTTGACCCGATTTTTAGTTTCGATATTATTAAATGAGCTTTACTTCCATCAGCTGAGCTTGGCCTGATTAGCTTCTGCTTTCTGTCCTGCAGTTAACCAGCTGAATCGCTGAGCCTCACTTCAAAAAAAGCTTTATATAGCTGGAGGTGTTATGTTGCTGGGCAAGGTAGCCGTCATAGATATTCATGCAGGCACCAGATGACAATGGTAGCTAAAGACTTCTTGGTGGTGCAGTGATAGGAAAAATTAATGACCAACTGGCTAAAACCCATCGTTCTGCTGACTGCGCGTATTTCAGTTTAGAAGCCCCATAACCCTGCGATGTTCGTACACCCCGTCAGATACGACCCCGAAAGGGACTCCTGGCATCTGGTGGCCCCCATGCTGACCCGGCGCATCGGAGTGGGCGTGGCCGTCATCAACCGGCTGCTGTATGCGGTGGGAGGGTTTGACGGCACACACCGGCTCAGCTCATCCGAGTGCTACAACCCTGAGAAGGACGAGTGGAAGGGCACAGCGCCCATGAATACCGTGCGCAGCGGAGCCGGTGAGTCCAGGGTGGGGGTTCCGACATTGTGGCTTTGAACTTATGGGTTGGCCGCTTGTTAGAATTGAGTAACGCTGCCCTCTGCTGGCCACCCGGCTTCCCTGTTCACCAGGTGTATGCGCGCTGGGGAACGCGATCTACGTTATGGGGGGCTACGACGGAACCAACCAGCTTAACACCGTGGAGCGCTACGACATCGAGGCCGACAGCTGGACCTTTGTGGCCTCCATGAAGCACCGACGCAGCGCACTGGGGGTCACCGCATACCACGGGCGCATCTACGTGCTGGGTGAGTACGGGGCACCGAAGGCGGCGCTGGGGGTGGAGTCTATCCAGGAGCCTTCACTGCAGAAACATTATTTTTTCCCAGAATTCTCAGAATAATCTCAAACTTAGAAGTTGACGCCTTATTTTTGTAAAACCTGGAACACTGCATGCTAGAGTTTTGTAGTGTATTCTAGAAAGTAATGAATCACATAATGGATCTTAAGTGAACACAGGACCATACAGACCAAACAGAATTATATCCACGCCCCCCTGCCTCTCCCTCATCCAGGTGGATATGATGGCAACACGTTCCTGGACAGCGTGGAGTGCTATGACCCAGAGACGGACACCTGGACAGAGGTCACCAAGATGACGTCAGGGAGGAGCGGCGTGGGTGTAGCCGTTACCATGGAGCCCTGCCGGAAGGGGCTGGCGCAGTGCTTAAAGCACTAGAGCGCCAACCCAGCGCCGGCACAGAGTGCTTTTGGGTTTTTTTTTTTTTTTTTTTTTGGTGTGTGTTGCGCAGACAAGTTATGGTCCAAAACCGGCCCACGACCGTTTGGACCACTGGCCCACCCGCTGGCTCTAAAAGGGGGGGGCAGTGGGGGTCGGCCAGGGACCTGGGGTATGTCACCTTCAGCCGCCATCGATCGTTGGGCGGAACCTGGAAAAAATGCCAAATGGCAAGAAGAATCCTGCCATTTATCCACAAAGGGTTCCTCCCTTTCCCCTCTTCTTAACATCTCAGGTCATTATATGAATGAGAAGTAAAAACCGGTTCCTCTATTGCTATTATTTTTCCAGGTATTTAATTAGTTGCTTAACAGAAATGTAACTCTGGGGATGTGTTAACATCAGGATAATGTTTCTCTGGCCCTTGTGGACTGGGCTGTGGCAGATGTGTATGTAGACTAGCGTGTCAAGGCAAACGTTAAGGGTCCAGGGTGGGAGCAGGAGGATTGATGAGGAAATGAGATCTTTGTAGCGTCGTTTGGAGATTGAGGAAACCGAGTTCTCTGAGCTTCAAGTGCCATTGTCTTGACTGGCCATGTGATCGGTGGAGTGAATGTGCTCATACGTGCTGTGTATGGTTCCAGGTACCCTGGCGATCTCGGCGGATTAGCAATTGGCTGAGTGTGGGACTTTTTTTTTTTTTTTTTTTTCTCTCTTCTCCTTCTACCTTCTCCCCTTCCACAACAGTAGCCGGCCTCACAGCACAGTGTACTACTTTAACTCTGTTTCAACAAACTCCACTTGGCGGGGACGGAAGGGCGTCCCATGACATCAGGGACGTCCGCCTGAGAGAGCTGTGGTCATAAATGTAGGAACACTAACAGGAGACTGGATCATTGTTTTTTCTTTTTTTCTTTTTTCCTCCACAGCATCTTTAGCGCCGTACTTTTACTGAGGGTGATAAAATCAGCAATTCGCATTGGCCAATTGGTCGTCATGAATGGGACAAAAAAATTAACTTAAGGTATTGTATTTGTTACAGCAGTTTAAGCTAATTTTTTTTTTAAGGACTAAAATTTTGTACGTTGATATTCCATAAAGTCTTGTACAGAATTCTAGGGCTTTTTTTAAACGTTTTAATTTATTTTTTTTTTCATTCTGCGATTTTCCTGCTTCAGCTGCCTCCGCTTTGTAAACGATCGGACTCTGATCTCAAGTTTCCCACTGAGCATGCTGTATTTGACACATCTGACCACGGAATTCTCGTTTTGGAAGTTTTCTCCTAAAATAAAAGGGACATTTTTTTTTCTTTATATAGTTCAAAATTTACCTAATTATTTAAATACTGCATTGTAAATTTTAAAGCAAAATTCAGTGTACAAAACAGACATTGTCTATATTAAAGTATTTGTTTACTGTAATTCTGGTACCTGTTCTTGGGGGAGCTGAAGTCATTTCTTTATAATGTGCTATTGCAGCATACAGTAATCACTGCCACACCAACATACCATGCAATGCAAGCAGGTTTGTTTCACAACATTTTAATATTCAGGGTGCATATGGGAGGTGTATGAACCGTCAGACAACAGAAATACATGTATTTGGTGAGAAACTGCAACTGCATTGTACAGAATAATCACTTTTTGTATGCTTTCTGGGTATTTTCTCAGTCCCCATGTAATACGCAGCATAGGGACATATGCGTATTCATTTCCAGTGTTTTCAGCGACAGAACTCGCATAACAAACGTGTGAGGTTTGTGATCAGGTTCAGCACGCATAGTGCCCTCTAGGCGGAAGCCTGAACCAGAGCATGAAGCTGCCATATATGCTGAAATCACGCCGTGCTTCCCGAGTCTTGATAAAATACACACAGCTAGAGAGGGTTCACAAGTTTTTATGTAAATATCGTAGTGGGTGTCTGTGATATATTTTATGAACCTTTAATATTGATATTAATATCAGACAATTGGCCCGATTTTATCCAATATCCAAGAGTAATTATAATGCATTTTCTAATATTTTCATTTTAGTAACTAAAATGCTTCATCTAATTTTGGTAAACTTGCTAAAGCATTTTATCCCGATCATTGAAGTTTTCGGTCGACGTTGAAACCTGTTACTGTTACAATCCGCAGATATAATGCAACCCTGATAAATTTGGTAGCAAAATATTGAAACGTAACCAAAGGTGGTACAGTAACCAGATACAGGTGAGCAGGGCGCGATCCCCGGCACTCCCCTGCACGCAGGTACATCTTACAGTAAATCATGTTAAGTTTGTATAAAAACAGCTGGTCGCCAGCTTCCCGGGTGAATTTCACGTGTTCGTTGACGGTCACGAAGGAAGACTACAGAATACCGGATAACGACGAATAAATATTCACGTCTGTCACTGGTGTTATCCGACCCAAACCGAGCGCGAGCTTCACTAGGTTAACAGCTCCTCGTGCACGGAGTCATTCCCAGCGTTTGCAGCCTTGTGCGCAGCTGCACGCGCTCGGGGGGCGAGGGTGTGTCGCGGCGAAAAGTGTCTCCGCGAGAGCGGCCGCAACAAAACCTTAAACTGTAAAGTTTGTAAATCGGGGAAGGAGGATCGCGCAGCCCATGATCAGCAAGGCTTCACCCTGTTACTCTGCCATTATAATGAATCGCGTCTCCGGTTACGTTTAGGAGGAATCTGGGCCGGTACTGTGTTCGCACCATTGCAGGTAAACTTGTACATTTTTAACGTTCTTTATTAAGTTCAAAATAGGCCATATTAACTTTACAAGTAACCATTACTTTCAGTTTACCATACAGTCTTTGGGTCGCGTTGAGAAGTTTATAATGAAAGAAAGATAGGATTATGTCTATACTAAGGTAGGCTGTTAGGCTATAAGCTAATTAGTTAGTTTATACCATGATCCTTGGCTGGAGATGAATGGACCGTCTGGGTTCACCTACTTACTACCCAGTCCGATCTGACTTTGTTATCCAGCTGGATTAGGGTCATAAATAGCTCGACTCCGTGCCGGTTCCTGTTTTATTAGGCGCCACGGGGGGGGGGGGTTGTCGTGTAAAACACAGCGTCCACGGTGAACGTTTTGAGGTGCTGTTCCCTTTACTTCTAGTTCTTGCGAAGTTTATTATTATGTCTTAAACGTCGTCTTGTTTTCATTTTCAGTTTAACGCCTTTAATGCCTTCTATCATAAATACACAGCCATTGGGCCAGGAAGGGGGCACGATCTTAAGTTACTGTGGTTCCAAAACCTTCATATGAATTTCCGTATTTATTTATTCATTCAGTTTACCCGGTTCTAACCATAAGAATAAAATGTGAAATATACATTTACTGTTTAAGACACAGCTTCTTTTCCGCGAAACGTTGATCGGTACTCGTGTATCTGGTTCAATGTGATCGTTTTTGTTGTGTTCTAAGTAAAGCGAAATTCCTACATGTAATCAATAGATGAGGGAGACGTGGTGTATTCGGTTGCGGTTTACATACAAGCTATAAGGAAATCGAATACTTAATGTTATGAGATATGTAATGTTTTATCCGACTAAAAGTTACATTTGCAACCGTCATTTTGGATGCGTGCTATAAATCTTGCTATATAAACAGATAGATGTAATTTTATTTTATAGGCTCTAGGTAATATGTGTCCAGTTCAGGCCACGGAATGTAACTGCATATTTCATCTAAATAAGGGTATCTGTCCCCTTTTGTAATTTTTAGGGTGACCAAGCACGCTTACTCACTCAAGGGCTTTTTCCATTCCACTACTTTCCAACTCTTTCTCTCAGCACTGACACAAAAAGGAAGTGATTACCTCCCACTCAGCAGTATTTTGTTTTTGTCTCAGATCCAGCTCTTTCACAACTCCTCCTTATTTTTATGTATGTCTCACAGATAGTGTGCTGTAAATGGTCAAGTCTTGTCGCAAACTGAGTTACGTCGATTTCGCAGCCTTAGAATTCTTAGGTTTGATTTTATAGAGTTTTCATTTCTGTTGGTTTTGTAAATACTCTGTTGTCTTATTCTGCTCCCGGCTTTCTTGTCCACTATTCCAGTGTTCAGGATGATCCCTGTAACGGACTTCCAGAAGCTGGCCTCAGCCCATAACCCCCAGTTCCGTGCTCTGAAGCCTTGGTGGGATGTGCTCACAGAGTATCTGTGCGTTTCCATGCTCATGATGGGTGTTTTTGGTTGCACCCTTCAGGTATGCTTTGTGCAGAACTAAACCGTACCCGGAAAGTGTGTGCGTGTGTGTGCGCGTGTGTGTTTGGTGGGGCGCCGGGGTGGGCGTCGTATTAGTCATGCTTTTATTTGGAGTTTGAGTCACATATTATACCTGTGATATTTATTTTGTGCGTCAGTGGCTGTTTTCTGGTTGGAGTATAGATTACTACCGCAAAGCTGGAATACTCCCATTTTAATTATACATAAGCCTGGACAAGATGAAATCATATGGTCATCCTTAAAGGTGCTAGTCTGCAGCCGGAGTGCACTGAAATGGTGACTTCTATTCTAAAACAGCTGGACATCTTGTCTCCTCAACATAGCTAACCCAGGACAAGATCTTCTGCCTCCCGAGCCGCCCGACTTCTGAATCCGCTGAAGAAGTTAAATGTAGCCAGCCGGCAGAACGTTCTGGAATGAACGGCGTGTGGAAGGACACAGACGCCGAGGATCATAACCTTACATCGCGTGAAATGTTTGGCCGAAAAAATCACCTGGACATTCACCAGTATGTCTTTGTTAACAATTACTGCTACGAGACAGCTGTGCACTGGTATGGTAAATATTTTCCCTATCTGGTGGTAGTCCAGACTATGCTGTTTATGATTGCCAGTAGCTTCTGGTTCAAGTTTCCCGGGACCTCATCCAAGATTGAGCTATTTGTCACCATCCTGGGAAAGTGCTTCAATTCCCCCTGGACTACGCGGACAATCAGCGAGGTGTATGAGGAGGGCGGCGAGGAGCACTTAGTCATGTGGAAGAGGAATATAATGTCAAAATCTGATAGAAGAGAGAGCCTGATTGATGACGGTGAGAATGTCCACCTGCTTAAACCAGCCTCTTTTAAATCCACCCAAGAGAAAATGGCTCCTGAACAAAAGTCACCTTTATCTCTCTTGGACAAGAAAGAAGGGGAGCAAGCTAAAGCTCTGTTCGAAATGGTGAAGAAGCTCCGTATACATATAGAGGAAGCTGACTTGTTGTACCGGATGTACGTGCTGCAGACCTTCATTAAAATGTTAAAGTTTGTCGTCATCACCGTATACAGTGCCTTCCTGGTACCCAGCATTCAGATCGTGATAAAATGCTCAGTTCCCAAAGAGGTGACGGGTTTTGACATTTACTGCTGCAACTATGTCAAAGCCCACCTTTTTTCCAAGCTGGCCTATTGCTACATCTGCTTTGTTGGGGTGTACGGCCTGTTGTGCATCTATACCATTTACTGGCTCTTCCATCGGCCACTCAAAGAATATTCCTTTGAAAATGTACGTATGGAGACTAGTATCTATGATATTCCTGATGTCAAAAATGACTTTGCCTTTCTGCTGCACCTCTGTGACCAGTACGACCCCCTGTACTCCAAGCGGTTCTGCATGTTCCTCTCTGAAGTCAGCGAGAGTCGGCTGCGGCAAGTCAATCTTAATCACGAGTGGACTGTGGGCAAACTTCGGAGGTGCCTCTCCAGAAATGCTAGCAAAAGGCTGGAGCTGCACTTGCTGGCTCTCCCAGGACTGCCGGATACTGTCTTTGAGGTCCCAGAGGTGGAGTCCCTCAAACTGGAGCTGATGAATGACATCACAATCCCAGACAGTATCATCCAGCTCAAGTTCCTCCAGGAGCTCAGTCTGCTTCATTGCCCTATCAATTTGCAGCCGACAGCGCAGAACCACCTTCGAGATCACCTCAAGGTATTGCGGCTCACTTTCAAAAGCCCCGAACAGATCCCTCCTTGGGTATATACACTTCTAGACCTGGAGGAACTGCACCTCACAGGACCCCTGACCCAAAGCACCTCCCTCGAAGACCTGAGTAAGCTCAGAAATCTGCGGGTTCTAGCCCTCCGCAGCCGGCTCACCAAAATCCCATTGTGTGTGGGGAACGTTGGGTGGCTACAGAAACTCACCATTCACAATGAGGGCAGTCCATTGCGTGCTTTCCACAGCCTTACAAAACTGACTGACCTGACCTCCCTAGAGCTGTTGGGCTGTGACCTGGAACGCATCCCCAGAACCGTTCTTGACCTGACTAATCTACATCAGCTGGACTTGAGGGAGAATAAGTTGATGACGATTGAAGAGATCCTCAGCTTGCAGCACTGCCGGCACCTGGTCACCCTCCGGTTGTGGCACAATGCTATCCTGTACATCCCTGAGCACATCAATAAGCTTGTCTCCCTTGAGTCACTCAATCTCAGCTGGAACAGGATTCGCAGCCTCCCAACAGGGCTTTTCTACTGCACCAAGCTGCGCCATTTGAACCTCTCCCATAACCAGTTGTCTTCCCTTCCCCCAGAGGTAGGTATTCTGCAGTGCCTCCAACACCTCTCTCTTGCCTCCAACTCCCTGGGCTCACTTCCAGATGAACTCTTCTCTTGCAAGCACCTGAAAAGCCTTGTCCTGGCGGACAATAGCCTGGCCTCCCTTTCTCCTCTTGTGTCCGGCCTGGGCCAGCTGGTGCAACTGGAACTCCAAGGGAATCGGCTTCAGTTCCTGCCCCGTGAAATAGGGGACTGCTGTCTGCTGAAGCTCAGTGGGTTGGTAGTGGAGGACAGACTCCTTGACCTGTTGCCATCTGATATCAGGAATCGGATGAGTGACACTTAAAGCAAGAACATCCAACAAGATTTTATATCAAAAAAGTAGGAAGACATTTTGTCTGTTGGCTCTGCAAATGTATTTTTATCAGGTTCTATAAACTTGCCTCTTAATATTTGTGTATGCAGCAGTTTGGGTACCTCTTTCAATCATTTTTCTCTTTTTTTTTTTTATATGTGTATAGACACAATATCCCAAAAACCTACAGTACTGAAAAACTGGCATGCTGAGTATTTGTTGTCTGACAAGGGCACATTTTGCCAGTGAGGCCAACATGTGAGGTGTATCTAAATAAACTATGCTGATGTGCCCTTTTCACCTGAATTGGATTTGTTGCGAGTTTGGTGGTTTTCTGTCAAACGCAAGGCAATGTCATCCAAAACACTTCAGGGAAATTGGTGAATTCGCCATCTACCTGAGATTTGTCTTAAGAGCTTGAGTTCTTGCCATGAAGCAGCTGGACAACTGAATTCTTGCTTGACCATAGAGATTCCAAACTTCTACTGCATGACAATGACAGGATAAATTACTAAGCATTTTGGCATGTGTTAATCAGACCATTGTCTCTTGTGGATATATGTTACAGTATATAGTCAATGAACCTTAATTGTACCAGTTTTCACTATATTGTGTCTGCGAATAATGCTTAACTTGACTTGAATTAGCAAGCACCCTCTTGCCATATAAACTCAAGACAGGAAAAAAGTGATGTGGAAACCATTGACACTATTAGCTGTTAAAAATATGTTATAGCTATGTCTCCACATTCTGTTTTTCAGATATTGCTTTTCAGGTTTTGCAGGTCTGTGTGTGAGCATATACTGTAAGAAAACGTTACCACTCAAATGGACTTTGTAACAAGTTTGTCTCCTCCGGGCAGAGAGCAGCGGATCCTAATATGACAGTGGCTGAGCTAACGTGTGGAGCCGTGTTCTGACGGGCTTCTCTGCTGCAGGAGCTGAGGCATTCCTTCCCACGACATTCCTCCTCCTGAAAAACACCAAACACTAACCTAAATTCTTGTGGAAATGACCTCTGCCCAAGGTTAGCAGTCACTGCCCGGAGGAGAATTCCAGAAGTGGGCGGCATGGGGAATACCAGCTAGAATTCTGAATACCAGCTAGAATTCTGATTGTGTTCAGCGTGTGTGTGCCGGCATTCATTAAAACCTACCCAGAGCACAGACCTGCACATACAGCCCCCTCCCCTCTCTATCTCCCTCATAGATCTTTGTTTTTAGTTTTAACCTTAAGGAATGATCCAGACAGTAGATCTTTTCGTATATTTTTTCTACACTAGGCATTTTTCTATATTGTAGTGGCCCCGCTCAGAATGACTCATTAAGGTACAAACCTTATTTTATTTACTATAGTGTTTTTTATGTAAATTGCCAAGGGTAACCTGAAGAGCTCATGGTTGTGTATGATATTTCCCGTTCATACAGCCATTGGCTTTGGAAATGCAATTTGCAGATTTAGACATGGCAATTGCTGAAGGAATATTATTTGATATAATTTAGCGTTTAGTGTGTGTTAGAATAATCCAAGCTGACTATGTGCTGTGATATAACTGATTTCACAGTGTTCATTTCCCAACACTATTTATCCAGCTACACTATAAAAACTAATGTATACATTGAGGAGATACTGCTTGGGAATGAAGGGTTTGCAAAAAATGTCCAGTTGGTTAATCTTAACGGCAGTTATTGACTTGCTTACAGGAAGTTCAGTACAATAAACTACCAGCAACTATATGTATATACTGATGCAAACAGTTAGTATATTTACAGAGAGCTTGTAAAAATATATATATATATATTCACCCTTTCTGTAAATCCGCAAATCCATTTTAAAGCTTTTTAAAAAGTGTGTCAGTAGGAGTTATGCTATATCCGTAAAAACCAATGAGGTCACTCAGTTCTCCCCACTTTCCTATCACCTGCAAGTCATGAATTTCCATGTATATGGTTTAAGATGCAGAATAAATCAGGCTGTATCCTCCATTCCATGACATGTTACCTGATCTGGCAACCACAGAGGTCATTTCCACAAGAATTTTGTCTCTGCTTGTGACCAAACAGGTCCAGACTGAAAGTGGATTATTTGTAAAGGCTGTAATAAATGGTGGGTATTTCCACAATGCCACATCAATACCACATCAATATCCATTTCCACAAAGAGAAATGCTTCTAAAAAGCAGAGATTTTCAGGTTTTCAGTAATTCAAGTGGTCTGTGGTCATTCACAACTGCAAATTTTTATTTTGGCAAAAATAAAACAACAGGCTATGGATTTGCTGCAAAATTCTAAGATATTTTTGTATTCCTCTCTGAGGCTGAGCTTTTGTAAGCACAACAATGGTTTAGGCAACACCATATCTCAATGTCAGCAATGTCCTAGCGAGTCATTTACAACGCCTATACACTCCCAGAGAAATTAGCGCCATCTAGTGGGTTTAGCGTTTACATAAAACTGCAACCAAATACTTAGCGCATTCTGTTCATGGTTTAAACTGACTACATTTATCTACACGTCACATCTATTAACAGTTAGAATTTTATGTAACATTCAAAAAGTGCACTTTTTCATGAAAAACTGTGGATAACACTTTGCTTAAGGGGGTTACTACATAAATAATGTAGTATACTCAATGCATTAAGCAATAACAGTATCAGTTACATACTGATCACATGTTATTTCAGCATTAATGAATCATGCAGGAACTATATTAGTTCGTATGATTTATACTTGAGTAGTAACTAAGGGCATGGATTTGGGTATGGACGGTACGACCATGTCCCTACCAGTACTGAGGGAGTATCGTGTGTACTTATGAGGAAGGAGTCCGGGAGTTGGACACTAAAAATGCTGAAACAAAACCTACGCCTTGAGTATTTGTCCCCCCTCACGTGAAGTGTTACTGAAATGTTTCCAGAGTATAGTTTTTTGGTGCACAGCAAAAAAAGTTCCTTATTAATTGTTTATTATTAAATGGTTCGGAACTGTGAAAAATAATTCGCTCGTAAATATTTTTCACATGTTGACGAAAGCATAGTAATTTTACCCTTGCAATTACATCTGTAAAAACCACCAAGATGATAAATGATGAGAATTCAGTCAGAAACTAGCGTAAGAGGTGAATCCTCTGTCATGACGGGGATGAAAGCTGAACCAGAAGAGTTTAAAAAGCTGAGTGAAGAAAGAGGATTCTGTGGTGTGACTTCCGAGTTATCTGGATATTTGTTGCCCCCCCCCTCCATTTGCGGCAACTATTAACCAACTAAGATGCACTACAGTATTAATGTCATCGTAGGTTAAAAATCCTTGTTGCAACACGACCTCCTCCTTCCTGGATTGCGAAGTCCATTCTGCATTTAAATTACCCATTTCCCCGGCAGCCTCGTGCACTGATGCGGGGCGTGACAGGTGAGAAAAAAATCCGAAGCAAAATAAAACAGTCATTGTGCGTGGTACTGCATAAACTGTTGCGTTGCACTTAAACAAAGTCCACCATTGATTGTCTGCTAGAGCTCACTTCAGCATCCAGCCGTACAATAGATCTTCTGTACTGATTTGCGACGGATTATTCTGAATGACGGCGCACAGTACTACATGCAAAGACGTGCCTGCTCACTTTAACTGTGAACTATAAAGTGTCAGTTTTTAAGATAAAAACAATAGCCTTAAATTAGATAAAATTCCAACCAAATTAATGGAAGTTTTAAAGAGGAATTTCAGGATGCAACAATTCCTTTAAATCAGCCAACAAACTAATGTATACCGAAAAATCCTTCTAAAATCCTCTGCAACTCATGGCCTCGCCAACAATAAGGAAATGCATAAAAAGTAAGAAAATAATCTTTCTAGATTCCGCATAATCATTTGCCAAGTGCATTGGAATCTTTACTCGTTCAGCAACACAACAGTACAACAGTAAAAATACAAATAAATAGACGTTCATATAGACGCAATTGTACAACTAAACAACAATTCAGACTTTAGTATTCACATTAAGTCCAGGTGCAAGTGGTTCATTTTAAAAGATCATGACGCGAATGGCTTGGGGCAAGAAACAGTTCAATCTGGTAGTCAGTGTTGGGTCCTACAAAATATCCTATCAGAGTGCAGGAGTGAGGAGAGTTCGTGGCTGGCGTGGCATGGATCTCACATCATGCTTTGCCCTATCGTCACCCCAGAAAGAACGACTGTAGAGAAAACAGTGATTTGTGCTCGTTTCTTCCTTTTGTTTTTCCTAACGACCGAATATCGTGGTCACGCGATGTGAGTGTCCTCTTGTGGTCAAAAAGGAAAATTACACCAGTGAATTGAGCGTTACGAATTGGTTTGGGAAAGTTGATTATTTTTTTTGCTGCCAAAGTTTGACTTCATTAAAGCGCTGAATATACACTGACGACATTAATGTCCGTTTTATATAACTCCACTGTGTTTGTGTTTTTTGTCTGCGGCTGTAAGTCTTCGTTTGCGTCATCACGGTTTACCACATTGCCGAGTAAACATCCAGAACCTGAGGAAGGAAGTGGAAGCCACCTCTACTGAACTAAATTAAGCCAAATTAGCTTTTTTTCCGTCGCGTACGGAAAAACACTCCTTTTATATTTTCTTCAGATGACAGCTTTTCATGACGTACTAATGTAAGTAGCGCATATATGTGAAAATCCCACGTTAGGATTTGATATTGTCATTCGTAGTGCTCGCTAGATTCCCCTTTTTCCGCGTTCAAATAGTTTTGCAACAGAGAAGCAGGAAGAGAGAAAACTTGCACCCTACGCCCTAGTGTACTAGTACAATAGATTGCACAATAGACCACAAGTTAAACTTTTTTAAGATTTTCCTATATGGGGGAAGGCAGGGACACCGAAATATTTAAAGAAATATATACAAATTTTCACATTCGCAATTCATGAAAAAAAAACGCATAACGAGAACCTACGTTGTATTTTATCTTGTCAAACCCGCTTATATCACCTTTTTGGCGGAAACCCGAAACAATTGCCCAGAAACGTCAGGATTTGGCGACGAATATAGATCAACATCATTTTGGCGGTATGCTGACTGATTTCAAATTACTGCTTCCCAGGGAACCCAAAAAACTATCTTGACAACCGGCAATGTTGTAAGGTCCTGTTACTGAAATTAATTTTAAAAATAATAATATTAACTATAATACAAACTGTTTATCTAAATAATTTAAATACAAAGAACAAGACACCGCAAGATAGCAAGGATAATCAATCATAGTATATTTTGATCAAATATTTTATCCAATCTTAAGAATGGTTTAAAAAGGTGTATACATTGGGATTCTTTACATTCTGAAATGATATTCTTCCGTAACTTTTACAATTATCTACATTCAACGTTATATACAATGATTCGCAAACCTTACAATAAATAGACGTAAATTCTGTAAAGATTATGTACAATCGATAAACAAAGTGGGAAAATATGTTCAGTGCAAAACTTGAACGAATTCCAGTATATGGCTTTAGAATACACTACACATTTAAAATCGTCGCAGAAAGTATCAGACCTGAGCTAATAAAACAATGTTAATGACAACATACATTAGTGTAAAATAGGACAGAAGTTCAATACATTAGTCTTTTTCATTTGGTAAGCTGATAAATAGGCGTTTCATTTACAAATGCGTACTGCAAACTGAATTGCCGAGACAAGATGTCTCATATTTCATAACGATATTACATTCAGCATTAGCGGTGGTGTGATTTGTGCAAAAATGTTCTTTTCTACACTCACATTCGGCACATGTCTAACTACAAATGTGAAAATGTCAACAAAACCCATGAATATGATAAATGCATTAGTATTTAATCTAGGGATTCGGCCTTATTAAAAAATCAATAAGAAGGTTATTGGCTATGGCTAGACCGAACAGCTAGGACAGACTCCATATGACGCTCCAGCAACTTCACCACGTCGGTGGAGCACGTGGCCCGCGCTAGGTCGAGCGCGCGGTGCCCTCTCGTGTCGCAGTGGCTCAGGTTGGACCGCGGGGCCAGAAATTCCACCACGTCGTCGTGGCCCTCGCGCACGGCCACGTGAATGGGCAGTGCCCCGGAAGAGTCGGCCACGTTAACAGACGCACCGAACTCCACCAGCACGCGGAGCGTGTCCACGAAGCCGCTCCGGGCCGCGTCGTGAGCCGGTGTCACCCCATGGCGGTCCTGCACATTGGAATTGGCTCCGTGTTCAAGCAGAAGGCAGGCGATACTCGTGTTGCCCATCATCATTACCTAGAAGAGAATGATAACGTTCAGTTTGGAGTGGTGCTATATTTGGCTTGATCAAACCGATGCGTTTATGTATTCTACTGTGCAAAAGTCTTAGGCAGTCAAAGAAAATGCTTACGGATATTTTTCTTGGTAGCATGTATGTATTTGCTCAGAAAATTGTATTTAACATTACAACATATGCAAATTAACGGTAACAATAAAAATTTACAAAAATCTCGTCTGTTCTCCGAAAAGTTGCTGATATCTTGTTCGATGACTAAACTCCGTTTTGGTTCCCAAACCTCTCTTTAGGGGCACCTCAGCCATTTTGTGTGTTCGTAAAATTTCTTAACTAGCTCTAATCCAATATAATCTAATACTTTTAATTTCGTGGGCCCGCACTATTGGCGGAAATCCTCCTTGCTGATTTACAGGGCGGGATTTTAAATTCACCTCCATTCAAATTCATCCCAGACAAATCATTGTGGAAACTGTTGGGGCTTCGTTGTAACGACTCACGAGTCACAAAAAGGCGATATTGGTCGAAACATTGTAGAATGAGCTGCACCACCGCAATTGTGGTAAACTTTAACGTAACATTTAAGAGCCTGACATCTGCGATTGCAGTTTTAAATCCATATTAATCATGACCGCTTTACGGTTTCGTAGCAACACATTGCTACTGGAGCAAGTTAATCTGATACTTCGGAAACTGAAGAAACCGTCAGCTTTGTCCGATAAAGCGAAACACTGTAACAAAATATCTCAACTTCTGAAAAGGAATGGAGATTTTCGGCTGAAAAGAATCAAGTCATTTCAACAACAGCCTGCATATGCAGGCTTATACAAACACAGGATGGAAATGGTTTAGATTACAACCTAACCTGCACTTAATAATGCACTCGCGCCCTCAAATAAAGTAGTTGGTACAATACTTGAGGGCGGCATTGTATCAGTTATAGAAGGAAGTGGTTTTCCTATACAGTCGTAAATGATTTGCTTCGGTCTTTACCTGTAGGGCGGTCTTGTCAAACTGATTAACAGTGTCTGGATGTATGCGATGTTCCTCCAGCAATCTCCGTACTTCGGACAGGTGTCCCCTCGCGGCGGCCGCAGTCAGATCATTGCCGGCATTTTGTTCACTTAGAACCATCGTCGTGAACTTTTCTAATCTTTCTATAAAATATATATTTTTCTACTTATTCAAATTCGCACCATATATACAGTATTTTAAATCTTTCGGAGCTCATTTCTTCAAAATAATACACCGAAGTAGCTGGTAACCGTAAGCAAAGACATCTGTTTAAATCAGATCTGTTTAGAAATAACCGTTTTACTATTTTTACGTATAGTCAGCTGTATTAAATAATCAAGAGGACAAATCAACTAGCTATAGCTAACTAACTGGCTAACGTCATTCGCGACCTACCTAGTACTGTGTCCGCTTCACTGGGCGTTCACCTGTTACTTGCTTTCCTCTGTGTTCTACTTTTTTACACTCAAAATAAACTTTTCAAACAAATCACCACAAAATATCTTGTTTTTAAAAACCGAGGCGAGAACTTTAATTTGCGCGCTGACATCCAAAGTAGTATTTCATCCAGTAGTCTTTCTACAAACACGGTCGTAACCTCTCCCCCAATCATCGCCCGTCGCGAGTAGGCAAAGACACCATATATGGAGAAAAGGGTGAGGTTATATCCCGTTGCTACAGTATCACCGTGGTAACTCGGTCTTTAGCCAATGAAAATCATGCAGTTGAAGGCGGGCTCTTCGAGGACGTACTCGAGAAATTCAGAGAAATTCATTCATGGTCGGTGAAGTTTACTAAAGATAGATAAAATTTATAGTAAAAAGACAAGTTCACATCACCACTCAGTGTAATTTCACAATACCACCCAGCTAAAATACAACGGACTAAAGATATTTATCTTATTGTATCAATTAGGCTAACGAAAGGTTGCATTCTTGGAGTTCCTCTGATATTAGTTGCTTCCCAGAAATGTGAAATTGTGGTTTATGCTTGGGTACAACTTCCTTTAATATACGCATTAATGCAGAGGCGTAATACCAGAATACAGTTTTGTGTGAGAGACTTGTCAGGGTTGGTTCTATCGCGCCCCCAACCAGTAACTAACCTAAAATTTATGATTTTGCTAAATTTAAGATTTTGCACTTCCGAAACCAATGGTAGTGAGAAACCACGCAATCCACATCCGTGAAACATGCCTTAAGACTTAATGCTTAGTTTTCCGCACTAAAATCAGTTTTTTTCACCGTGCACCAGAATTTCAGAAAGATTTAAATCAATATCAGTAAAAACACGGACACCCAAGAGATTTAAGCGCATTTCTCACGGTTTTGAAACATTTTTATTACCCACATAATTTAATATCTCCACACTTTAATCATAACACAAAAAACCAAATCAGGAAAACAATATCATTAAAATACCTCTGATGATTCATTTTTATTTTTATTTACATATTTTAAATTCAAATATAGAAATTTGGAGAGAAAATCAAAATGTCAACTCTTCCCTTCTCTGTGAAATTCTCGGTCATTTAGCATGTAAGATGGTGTTCAGGATAGATGATTACTACTGTCTTTCAAACATCAGGTGGGCGAATGAGTCTAGGTTCGCAACTGATAATCTAAATGAAATAAGAAAGCATATGAAGAGAATTAGAAGTCTACCGTAGTGAGGTTTTACATAATCACATGCATTTGCTTTACTTGTACATTGCACTCATATCACAGGGTCTGCCCCCAAGTTACATGACACTGAGCTTTTTTCTGTTTATATCCATGCAAACACATGCAAAGTTCCACCATACCTCCACTCTGAGTGATATATCTGACCCAAGGTAGAGCCTGATAGCCGCTCTTCTCAATGATCTTCATGTACCGCACCTGAGAATAAGTCATGTTTAGGTCTCTTTTTTTCTGAGAGTGCAGAAGTTAGTAATGACATACTGAATAGTGTGTTTATTTTAGATTAATGACACAGGGGTGGGGCAATTAGCATGTCGTCCTGTCCATTAAAATGAAAATAGTTAAAAAAATAGGTGCCATTTACAATATATACTCAAGTAATAATATGCTACCAACATTTTAAAAAGACCTTTATGCATAACCTTCCCAACCAGCCAGCTGTAACACTATACATACCTGTATTCCAGACACAGTGAAATAGGGTATTTCAAAATTGACAGTGATTGGTGGCCTGCCCTCCGCTTCATCATTTTCCACACTGGGGAGCCCAAAGTGAGCTCTCATCAGAAACTCCTTCCCCCCCTAGAAAGCAGCAGACAGGTGCATGTGTTCATTTGTTTCACCATCTGATATGTGTCTCATCTGCAGATCCACACCATGTTTAGGTTTAGGTCCGTGCACTGCCATTTCAACTGCAAAACTCCTCAAATGTTGCAAAATAAAGAACATTTATAGTGGAAAAATTCAGAGCGCAGATGGAGATGAAATCTGACACATATTCAGTGACCAAAGTCATAAAAGACACAATAGATCATCCTAAATCCTAACATATTTTATGGTGTCAAAATCTGGCACAAAAAAAAAAAAACTCCCCACCCAATATATTCTGCCCCGAGGACTTACTGGGAATGACTTAATGGTCCACACAACTAGATTCTTCTCGGGGACGTATTTGGCATGGCCAGTAGTCGTTTTAAACTTGGGTGAGTCAGCATCGCTTGGGACAGGTACTTTGACTTCCACATTATTAGCCACAGATTGTTTTTTGAAATGCCCTTTAGCCTTCCAGCAAAAAGAAAGAACAATTATCTCCTTCCCAAGTAGAGCTCAGTACATAAAACGGTACAACAAAAGCGTTTATTACATTACAGCAAATGTATCAATCAAGATGACTGCAGGATTCCCTACCTTCACCATGATCTCCACCCGACTGTGAGAGAACTTTTCGATGACCGACTCGATCCAGATCAGCGGCTTTACCTGGCGGAAATGTGCAGCACAGCCGCGGATCAGCTTGATAGCTCCAAGTTACGGGGGTCTGTCGGTCACAGGAGAGCGCCGGAGGCTGCACGTTCAGAGAACAGGAGGAGCTGCCTCACCTGAGTGTTGATGCGGTAGGACATCAACTCAGACTCCCCATCCGGTGGGATGAAGGAGATGGTGCGGTCGCTATCGAATCGGGAGAGTCGTACGCACTGGTGGAACTTCACGTCCTCCATTGTCACCGATTTCCCCTTGTCCCCTGAACAGATATGAAGCCGGAGGCAGTGAGAAATCATGGTACAAACCACTGAAAAACAGCTATATAGGAGGGAGTAGGGAGTCAGGGAGACATGCAGAATCTAGAGCAGTGTTCCGCAACCTTTTCTCACCCTTGGCAAACATAAGCCCTTACCAGAATTCCACAGCACACCACAAGCAAAATATACAAAAAAAACATAGATTATTACAAAGAAATTACAAAGTGCTTTAAAAAAAATTACATTTATTTATTGTTTCTTATTTGATAAATTTAACATCACAGCTATTTGACAGAGCAACTCGCCAGGACTTGTTTAAGGTCCTTGAAGTCTGACTGCTTATCATTTTGCACTAAAACTAGAGTTGAAAAACTCTTTTCCCCAAAGATACATCGTCGAAAATGGAGGCGGATCTGCAATAGCTTTGTCGGAAACTCAAGGATAGTTTTTACACACAAAAGAACATTCCCGTAAGAAGAAAAAAAAAATCGTTAATTTGCAATTTAATAGTCTCTGTTGTAATGCAACCAATAATAGCTGTGATCACTGGCCGAATGACGTCTCATAAGCGGGACTGTTCCTATCCCCCCCCCACCCCCCCACCTCACCTCGCATGCATGGCAGCGATGTGATTATGTACACGCTTGCGCTAATGTCACAGGTATGCAGTACTGAGTACATAACCCTTGTGCTTTTTCCCCTTTTGGAGACACTGTGCTGTTGCACGCTTAGCACTGCCGTGCGAGACACCGGTTGCGGAGCACCGATCTGGACCGCAGAGGCAAGCGGGCACGCTGATGCTTACGACCGGTGAGAGCAAAGAGAGCGCGGTCATTGAGGCCCAGCCGCAGCTCGGGCATCCCCGAGAGCATTGTCTTCAGCTTGATGCTGCCCACGATGTCGCTGCTCATCACATTTCCATTGGCATTCACCTGATTGGAGCGCAGAGACATCATCAGTCACATGTGCACATAGTGTCAGTGCTAAATCTGCATATCAAATAACTCCGATTTTAAATGTATCAGTGTATCATAGGACATAACTATACATTTCATCGACGTCTTGCCTCTGTACACAAATTCTTTTAAGCACAAATAATACAAATACTTGTTTTTTTATTGGTTGAATTCGCGGCACCATGACACCACAGTCTCAAAATACTGTCAGAATAAGTCACTCACCAACACATTGATAGACTCGATGACATCAATGAAGACCTCGTTCTTTTTGTACTTGATTCCCTCAGATCTCCAGGACACGGCATTGGTGACAGTGGTGGGAACCTTGGTCTTGGCCACCTCCAGCTTGGTGCCCTCCTGAGTAATATACCTAAAAACCAGCGACTTTTTAATGATTTTTTTTTTACAAGCGTGAAGGATCATCGTACAGGATTGGGCAAACCATGCGATTACGCCTGTGTGCTGGGATCAGCTGCCATTCCCAGTACTGCATTTCTGTCCATAGGTTTTTAAGCATGCGTGTCATGTAAGCATGCAATCAGGCACAATTGTGCAGCTTACTCTTGTAGGATCTTGCTATCTGTCGTCTGAGGAAATCCGAAGTCCATGAGCTCATCCAGCAGCTCGTACACGACCACAAAATTGTCCTGAATGCTCTCTTCCTCCAGCTCTTTGAAGTACTCTGTGAAAACCTAATGCATGCAAGGAAACACACAACAATCTAATTTTACTATTTACTACTGTACTATTTTGCTACATTATTTTATTCTACTTAAATGTAATTTTTACAGTTAAATCCTATTTTAGTGTGCAAACTTGAGGGGACACCGAATCCAAGAAATTTCATCACAGGAAATGATGTTCCATCGTTATCTTTACATGATAATACACTTTAAGTTGAACAACACTGACAGATTCATTTCAGGATATTTTTCTGTTTCGCTATTAATCTGGCAGCTGTCAAGACATTTCAAAAGCTGACACACTAAATCAGAGAACTACTATAAAATCTATAGCAGACTGACCAAGTCTAATCAGTAACAGCAGTATTCATCCATAAAAACCCGCAGCGGCATGTTCTAGATTGTAGAATATCTAGTGCACTACAAAATACATTAAGGGCAGAAAAATGTTCAAGCTTCATCACAAAAAGATAATAAGCACACTGCTTTTCTATGGAAATCATTTGTTCTAAATCATATTATCTAACACGTTTTAATGGTATGACTACTCTGATGGCTTTTATCACTACTGGCTTAAAAAAATAAAACGTGACATCAACTCACCTCTACTAGTTTGTACAGGAAAGTATAGACTAAGGCTGCATTGGAGTTCTTATTGGTGATGACCACCACTATGTCGTAAAGTCAAGGTCTCATACTCAAGGCATGAGAATATTATAGAACTATTATTGTATGTCCATAACTAGTAGCAATCTGGAAGGTAAGCAATAATGAAAGGGCTAAGGAACAAGACCAACAAGTTATGGGTCTGTTCCTTAATTGTTGTACGTCTGTCCAAGGCACTTTGAATTCTTCAGATATCAAGCTAACTTTTCAACTGTGTGAAAACAGTAAGGTTAGTAAGGGATCTGATACTTTGTCCATAAATAAAGACACTAAATATTCCAGTAGTAATTTATTGCTTGTAACCTGCCAGAAGCATGTGGTGAATCACCAGACGCTACCATGGGAAGGATACAGTACAGGTTGCTGTGCTTGATCCAGAGAAAGTTAACGCTGCCATGCACTATAACAGGGCTGAGTAGCCCATCCTCCTCCTGCTGCATGAGGAGGGGCATGAAGTGGTCGATCTCCGCCATGTCCACCTCCCCCTTGTAGTTCCGACATATCAGCACCTAAAAGACAAGCAATATGTATTCAACACTGTTTACCCCGATAGACTTAGGGTTACACTGGATGGGAGTTTTCTAAATAAATGGAAATGGAAGCTTTATTCAGAAAGAAGCTGGAAAAACTCTGAAGGAAGGACTTCATTTCACAGTAAAACAGGTCATCTATGTACCAATTTGAATGAGAAGGGTCAGACTGCGGATAATCCAGACATAAAAACTATCCATCCATCTTCAAAACTGTTTATTCTGTACATCAATGTTTCCCAACGAGGTCCTCAGTGACCCCCAGTCAGTCCATGTTTTTGCTCCCTCCCAGCTCCCAGTAGTCTGGGGGTCACTGAGGACCGAATTGGGAAACATTGATGTACAGGGTCATGGCAAGCATGAAGACTAAGGCAGAAAGTATCCCAGTATAGGACATACCCAATAAACCGCACTACCACACACTAACAGCAGCTTCTCCTAACCTCCTGTGTTTTTGAACTGCGGAAATAATCTGGAATATTCAGTACCACAACGTTGGTATCATTTTAGCTCTTGTTAACAGCAAGGACATTTTAAGTCAATTTCACGTACCCATTTCATTGGTCATTGTCCTAAATTAAAATGGAAAAGCCCTTTTTAGGCTCTATGGTCACTCCATCCCTGCAGTTCAATAAGAATGGATAAAATCAACAGGAATTTTACACAGATACATCAAAAATGTTTTCTTTGTCAAAATATTTCTTATTGCAAATCTTAAATTTTGAGACAGTTTGAGTATCATGGAGGTATTTCATTTAAAGCCTAAAAAGTAAAGTAGGTTACACATTCGTCACTGCCCGTCCATGCGATTAATACCGGAAGAGACGAATGACAGCGACAGAACAAATGTTTTTTTGCATGCTTTAGGGCTCAAACATTCATACATGCAAAATCTGCTGTTTTACTAAAAGTATTACTATAAGTCAATAACTTTTGTGTTGCCTGTATATACTCTTAAAAACTTTTGTAGGGCAATTCGTCACGCCAAGTTATTAATTAAGTGACTTTTATCTCACCTTTCCTTTCAAATCCAGAATGAAGACAGCCGAGGCGGACATGGTGGACGTGGATTAAAACTGGTTTATCCTTACGCGCACACGGCTACCATTTAAAGACTGGTCAGCTAACACCTAGAGCCGAGCTCCCATCGGGCAGAATGAGGCCGAACGGGGCGATCATGGATCCCGGGTTTCCTCTTTCCGGAGATGTGGGCTGCGCGCTGACGTCATCGGGCTCCAGGTGAATCATTGACTCACCTGCGGTATAAAAGCTGGCTCGCGGCGGCCGTCGGCTTGCGGCGTTGAAACCAGCGGCGTGAAGGGCTGTCGGTCGCAAAGATATTCTGGCTGTACTTTCAAAAACACCTTTTACACTCGAGTTTTCCTTAAACTAAATTAAATTTTTTTTATACACCTTGCTCCCACAAAAATTATACCTTTAATTCGACTCTCTCTTTGGGATATCGGGTGACAAAGCAAAAAAAGTATAGTACACTACATTAATAACATGTTTTTGGCCTACTCAAGGATAAAAGCCAATTTAAAATGATCAAAATCAAAATGAAGACGAATGTAACTAGTGGAGTTTTTTTTCTCGTGTTAAAGGGCCTTATTTTTTTCACTACGTATTCCTCGACCACGAATTTGGTTAAACCCGAGCGAAATACAGCTCTCTTGTGTTGCTCCTAAAACACGTTGTTCAATTAGCAGCCGATTCATATCACAAATTAAAACAGCCCAGTGATCAATATTTTGCATTTAGCATTAGAGCTACACTTTCAGATTAGCCAAGTCATTTTATCCACAGGTGCTTAACAGGCCGAGGCAGCGGACCTTGACAGAAACTCCTGATGAAACCATCTGTCATCTGAAAATGGGATTTTTAATCAGCTTGTCTGTTTGACACCAATCGAACTGCTAATATATGATTTATAACTTATAATAGGTGACCCTCTTAAATAACTGGTGCTAACTAGAGGCAGTCCATTTTACTGGAATTGATGCTGGGAAGTAACACAAAATGTATTTGCATTTAATAAAATGAATGCTCTTTTTTTTTTTTTTTAAAAAAAAAAAGAAGTTTTCCGTTTTTTTAAAAAAGAATATCATCTGCACGCGTTAGATCGATAACGTCCACTTGGTGGTGCCGTTTTCCTGCTGATCAATGTAACTGATGGACTTTTACCGTTAGCATGGTAGACCGCACTTGTGTGCACCCTACAAAGAAAGAGAACTAGATACCGTAGGAGCCTGTCACCTCTGTTGTGTTATACCATTCCTGTTTAGAAAAGCCAGTGTCATGTGATCCAGAGATTCTGTGATGACTTGCAGTATCATTTTAGTGATATTGGGGGCTGGGTTTAATCAAAAGTACTGAAAGGTAATGAACAGATATTATGGAAGCGTCAGTTTCATTAATAATGAAGGTTGCAGTGATCTGAAGTCTAGCCAAAGAGCATCACGTCGGGTTCATGCTTGCCTAAGTGACTCCGAGTCATCACACAAGTTTTGTGTTAGTTTCCAGATGTACGTCTTTTAGACTAGAAAGAAACTCACAAGTAAATTCTGTGCACACATATTGAGACGTGTGACAGCATTCATACAGCTGGTTGGCTGAATTGATGCCTTACTGAACCTAGAGCAATATCAGATCAGGTGATCACAAACTAGAGCATCTATTTTTGCATTAATATTTCCATTTCAAAAATAGATGGATAGATGGGTACCTTTCAATCTAAAATATAATCTGTTGATGTATGACAATTTTAAATATGCAAAATGCAGGAGAATAGGTTATCCCTGATAGGCCTGAGGCAAAATATATGCTCAGTTTTCAAATAGCCAATGATCTGGAGTTAGTTTATAATAAGATGCTGTCTGTATGGTCAGGAAAAGCATTTTTGACTCCATACCCCCATAAATTGACTCAATTTATTGGGGTAATTATGATATAATAATATCTTGGTGTAAGATATAATTATAAGATATAATATATAATCTTGGTGTACTTCCTCTTGAAACACTGAGCTGGACATGGTCAAAAATAAGATGCCACCTGTTCATAAAAACAAGTTTAATTTGGGTCTGTTCTGATGTAGAAGTAATATAAGCCTGTATTTGGGAGGCTTTAATTACAGGAAGGTGCTTCTGCTCCATGTATATACAGTGGGCAGTTCATTTTTAATTCATTTGTCATTTCTCTTGAATTTCTGTGAATTTGGTGCAAGATGTTGGAGCATCGATAGAGATTTTAAACTAGCTGCAACACAAATGAATGATTTAAGTATAAAGGTATATTTATGGGGGGCAGGGGGGTTAAATATTGAGGTGGGTACACGTCCTCCCTGTTCCCTACATCCCGAGTGGCTGAGATGTGATTTTAAGATGTGCTGTGATTCTTAAAGAGAGACCTGTCCCAGACCCTACACCAGTCATTTTAGCGTACCAGTCATTTTTTTTTTGTTTAGGGCGGCTGAAACAGATAAAGTCGAGATTACTCTGTGCATTTTCTTCTCTTCTAAATATCGTCCCCCAGAAAGAGGAAGCAGACCAGCTATCAAGATAATATGCCTTTGTAGGACTGGCGACAATCAGATTTATTTTTCATTTCGCTGGATTGGTGGTCTTTGGTCTTTACAGTCTTTGGTGCTTTGTAGCCGGCTTTAAACCACAGTGTTCTGACTTTTGCTCCACTTAGACACCCGCAATACACAGCATTTCACGAGCGAACATCATAGGCGTATATGCTGCAGGTTTTGCCCTTCACCCTAGAGTGGCTGAATGGATTTGAGGGTAAAGCGACTAACTGGCATAACATCGCAGGGTATGTCTTGTGCGTTTCTTTAACGTCGTGTCCCATTAATAAGGAACAGCCGCACCGCCGTCCCACAGAATAACGATGATTGACTTTCCGCTGTTTCCTGTTCACAGCCTGCGTATCACCTTACCCCCGGGGGCCAGGGGAAATCGGGGAACTGACTGGAGCTTTAACAGCCTTCATTTAATCTGTTATGGCGACCAGAGTTGGTCACAAAGCAAAAAAGCCCCCCCCCCCCCCCAAAGTCCTTTCTATATGATCCTTCGCCTCCCTATTTATGTCCACAAGCTCATTTTGTAGGCATTCGAAATCCCAAAGGGGAATATATGTATGCACTTTGGATAATGCTCTTTTCAAACTTAAGATTAATGCACACTTTTGCCATAAGGACTTAAACAGAAAGAAAACCACAACTTTGCATATCAGTTAGGAAGTACGACTCGAAATGATCCTTAATCAGTGTCTAAATATTTGATATTTACACAAATGTTAGTATAATGATCATCGTTGCCCTTTCATCGACTGGCTATATTGCTATTTGTGGCAACAAGAAATCATAATTTATGATATTATGGTTCTTGAATGAATGTATTTGTACAGCACTTTTTAAGACACCCAAAGCGTTTCACAGACCCAGTGGGAAGCCATTGCTTGTTGGAAATAAAACATTTGTTTTAGAAAATATAAATATATCTCACGATGCCATTTTTTAACTTAAGAAGATTATATATTACAAATCATGTTTTTTGTACAACCAGAGAGAAGAAGGAACTTACTACCGCATTGGGAATGACACCGCATCAGCTATGCATGTTATAAGGAAGTACAAAACTGACGAAAACGGTGTAGAATTTTATTGTAATGAAAGATTAGGAGGGCCTTTTCGGAGGGAACAGTCTGTTGTAATATTGTTCTTTGCCCGTGTCACTGCAACATGTAGTTCCTGAAAAGAAAATACAACAGCAGTGTTGGCGTTCCAGCGGGACAAACGGTACACGCCGTTTCTAGCACTTGTGCCCGGAGATGTTGTGAAGCACAATGCTAACATTATTTCACATGTATGTGAAAGCTAGCATTAGGCCACGATGGCCATTGATTTTCCTTATCGCAGAGGGGACCTTGCTGTATCTTTGTTTTGCCAGCTTTTGTCGCCTCACTTATCGAGCTGTTCCCTGGGATTTCTCTTTGCCCTTCTCTGAGTAATGAACTTGCTAGATGATTGGCTGTTACCTCCATGTTCTCAGACACACTGTATGTGGTTGGAGAGTGATTCAAAGAGCTGCCTTTGTCTCTGTTCTATTTGCTTATATTCCCTTTCCCCTGTCCACAGGTGACAATGGCCTTGAATCTAGGGATTCTGTAGGGGCCGTAGTTCCATTCCTAAACACTGAGGGACTGGCTCGTTTTGTCTGTTTGTTTATATGTATGTTTGTTTGTTTGTCTGCTTGTTTGTTTTGTTTTGTCCCTCATCTACTGCCAAACACTCTGGCCTCAGGCCTTTCGTTTAAGCTCTTAACTTGACAGATTGGGAGTACCTTCCCTCTTTTCACTGAGAGGGGCCAGAATCAAGCCTCATTTCCATTGTGTTCCAGAGTTTAGAGGAAGATAACATTGAGTACACGGAGCTTGTTTAACCGGGAACAGAACCTGTTGAACCCGCAGCGACAGATGAAACAGGAGACGTTCCACCTCAAACAGCATAAGTAGCCTACACTTGTCCTTGACAGGCTTGCCCTATCTTGTTACTATAGTAACTATCAGGACTAACTTAATATCTCTGGCTGCTGGGTAATTTTACGTTAATGCTTATGTCATTAGCAGAAAAATCCATTGAGAAGAATCTTGTGTTTATTTTTTTTTATCAATCAAATTCAAATTTAGATTTATTTATATAGTGCTTTTCACAAAAAAATTGCCTCAAAACAGTTTTACAGGTGACCCGGTCCAGTCCTTAAAGAGCAAGCCTAGGGTATCAGTGGCAAGCAAAATCTTCTTTAAGTAGTGATAGGAAGAAACCTTGAGAGACACCAAGACTCAGGTGGGAATCCATCCAGCCATCATTCTTAAAGAATGAATAAAGTCCATAGTGAATGCATCTATAGGATCTTTAATTCATAGCATGGCATCTATTAGGCTGGTCAGTAAGTGGACAGTGGAGATGTCCATCTCCAGTGTTTTTTGCGCCGTGGGGCAGGTTAGTTAACTGCATCAATGACGCAAAAAGGCAGCTAGACTCAGGGCTCGGACACATCTCAGCCTCTGATAGATGCCCCATGTATACAGGTATTAGGGATGCTATGTGTCTATTGTTATTAGTGACTATAAAGAGCAGAGACAGTAGATGGAAGCTCTGACAAACCTAGCTATTATGTCCTGGCTAAAAGGGAGAGCCGGAAAGTTCCATGAGCAGGATAGCTTCTTGGGCGTCAACATCCCTCCATTACATTACCTTCAGACTTCAATGATCACATGACAGTGGAGGGCCACGCCTTAGACCAGTGTTTCCCAATTCGGTTCTCGGGGACCTACAGATGGTCCACATTTTTGCTCCCTCCCAGACGGTGGACGCACTACGGGTCTCTAAGGACTGAATTGAGATACACTCCCTTAGAGTGTTTGCCTTAATCACAGGCTTAGCTAAATAAGCATGTCATTAGGTTGGATTTAAAGATTTGGAGTATGTCTGAGCCCTGTACAGAGTTCCCATATTGGGGACACTTTTGCACAGTCGACTATCTGTATGAAAACGCGTTAGCACCTACTCTAGATTTCTCTAATCTGGGAACTGATAGAAAGCCTGCATCTTCTGATCGAAGTGGGCGTGATGGACGGAAGTTGACTAGAAGGTCTCTCAGGTGTTAGAGAAGCCATGAAGAGCCTTTTACGTAAGCAGGAATATTTAATAACCTAAATCAGTGGTTCTCAACCTGCGGCCCGTCACAAATGCAAATGCGGCCCGTGATGCTGACCACGTAAAAAAAAATAAAAATAAATTATAAATAAATAAAATAATAATAAATGTATCCCATTAATGGTAAGTAGAATTATACTCTCTAATGATAATAATACATC
>JAODKF010000103.1:7104603-7119302 GCA_026779585.1 Mormyrus proboscirostris
TGACCTTCCAATCACAGGCACAGTGTCCTGATATGCTGAGCCTGGGATTTAAACCACTGACCTTCCAATCACAGGCACAGTGTCCTGATATGCTGAGCCTGGGATTTAAACCACTGACCTTCCAATCACAGGCAGTGTCCTGATATGCTGAGCCATACACTGCCCTCAATTATATGATATATTCATGTTGTATATTCAACATGCAGATCATTCAAGTGTTCAGTATCAGAATAAAGTTTTTTTTTTGCTGGGAGGGAGCAAAAACGTGGACGGGGCTGGGAGAAAACTGCTTTACCTGCCAGTTTAAAAAATGAAATATAAGTAAAATGTTTAGCTATTGGTTTCACTCGACCTCTTCCACAAGTTACATTGGAAAATCACGGGCCTTTATGAGACGCACCAGGGAAGTGAAGTGTGGACACATACACAGTATGAAAATAATCAGAGCAGAATATCAGATCGCGCCATTGAAGAACTATGAGACTCATTATCCAAACATGGGCCTGAAATTTGTGCAGCAAATGCATGTTTATTTGCAGCATAAATACATATTTTTACTGAATGTATTGTTAATGGCAGTTCTAATTGCAATATTTTTTTTTATGATCCCAAATAAATATTTGTTAAATGACACCCATTACCTTGCATTTAAGTAAGAATAACAGTTGACTGTCTATTGAATGACTTCCTGTATATATGTAATGTGTGATATACACCCTTTTAAAAGCCTCGGTAAGACTCTAGAGCCCAAAGCAGCAAATGTTTTGGTAACTTCACAATATTCAGACTGTGTATAATCCACCATGTACAGAAATTTCCCTGGCTGTAATGAAAGAGGATTCAATTAAATGGTCAAAAGCTTTATATTACTAAACGGAAAATAAAACCACAGAATTTAAAATAGTCTAAAAACATCCACAACCAATAAATAGTGTTCTAATACTTTAACACCACAACTGACGAGAGTTGAGACTTACTATGCTATACATCAGCACAGTTTGTTTTTAATATATTTCCAAATTTACAAATATAAAGCAATCAAGAGACAATGCAAACCAGTTATAGTTAAGTGAGAATAAACAAAAAAAGACATTCATTCCCGACAAATAATTTGTTATCATATAAATCTGAAAACTATACAACCACATGATTAACAAAAAAAGATGTACAAACACAGGAATGTATTTACACATGTCCTATATACATAATGCATATATATATATAAATATACACACATATACACAAGTATTTTACACAGTTTACATTTGATACCTAGAAAAAAAAAGAGCTGAAGTTACAGTCCATATGGAGTCTTCAAGAGCTGCCATGACACAAGGCCAAAAGCCGTGCATGGATGGCAGGCTCAAGTATTTTAAGCTCCGGCATGTTATAGGATATGTGCCCCAGCTACATGTCTGTCATGGCTGGGTTTTGAACCACACGTGTGCATCATTTGCTAAAGTCTCACAGAGTTAGCCGGCTGCGGTGTTTTACGAGCGAAATAAATCAGCAATAAATAAGAAAGAACTCTGGCTTTCTGATCCTGAGAAGAAGCTAGTTATACATATATAACAGCAGGGAGGGTGTGGCTAGATTGGTTCTGCATGTGTGTCACTGAGGACGTCTCCTGCTAAGAGCACAGAGGGATATTTACACAGGCAATATAATCAAGGCACAACATGCCCCAGAGAGATGGAGCTCGATGCTAGTTTACATACCTGCTGCCAAGCCAGGGAAGCTAAGCTTGTGTCTGAGCTGGATGACTTTTACAGGGGTCTTCAGTTGTATAGATATTGATATATGGTCCATATTGCAAAAAAAAAAAAAAAAAAAAAAATACATTCTTTAAATAATCAAAACATCCATCCATCCATGTCATAACCAGTTATCCTGGTTAGGGTCGCAGGGACTAATCAAAAGATGTAAAAACTATAATAATAGTGCAAAATATGACAAGTGCGGTAGTTAAGGATTTGGGATAAATTATTGTGACAAAGAAACACACACACACACACACACACACACACACACACACACAGAGAGAGTGGTGTTCACTTGGTGCACCACAGCCAGCCCTTATGGACTTTCATGAGGTGAATCGTTGTCATGCTGCCATTTTCAGTGTCTGTCCGTTGTAGCTGGATCATTCATCAACAACTCCAGTCCTGCAATCACAGCTGAAAAGTCGGTCTAGGCACAATATGAACAAGTCTTCTGCAAACTTCAAACCTGGTGGAAATTTAAACAGCTTTTCCCGGGTCTCTCCCGTTGGCTCAATGTGGTCACCAGAACTTCTTCCATCCTGCTTATGGCCCCTCTACATTTCTTGGCGGCGGGGGGGCTGTTTATTTCCGAAGGCTTCCTTGTGTTTTAAGGCTGGATGGTCGACCTTTAAGAGCATCTGAGGCAGTGACTCCTGAATAATTGAAGGACCTCTGGGAGACCATCATGCCATAATATCTTCATCTAGATTCACCATCTGCTGCTACGAGACACACAGAGAAAAAAAAACAAGCAATGTAACATTAGCTTTGTCACCAGGGGACAAGGTTCAGGTAGTATTGTTTAATAGAGGGACTTGGCTCTTCTGGAACACTCTTCCCAAAACATTCATGGGTCCCAGCTGTATAACCCAGCTACATAAATAGGTAAAAAGTTCCAGCCAGCTCACCGATGGGTAGATGAAGCCCTCCTCACCGTCCGTCCTGCATATGTGCACCTGGTCCTCCATGGTCTTCTGGTAGACGGGGTTGGTGAAGCTGATGCTGATGGTGTTCCTCAGCTTCCAGTTCCTCCACAGAAAACCGGCGCCAAAAGCCAGCAGACAGACGATCGCTGGAGGAGAGGAAAGACGGAGATCCGGGTCAGTGAGAAACCTGCAGCTGCAGGGCTGCCCACCGTCAGAACCGAGCAGCATCGTTGGTGTGGCACAGTGGCCGGTCCTTGGGTCCTTCCCTGGTTGCTACTGACCTATGGGCAGTATGATGTAAACAGCGGTCTGAGATGATGAGCCGGACTCTTTCGGCATGGCGGCTAATTCGTTATGGTTACCTGGAAAAGAAACAGATTTATATGAATGTTAATAGTCCACAACACCTGCTACCTCCTGGGCGTTCACTTAGTGTCGCTTTGCGTTACACAATAAGCACTTGCTGAGAGCAATGCAGTATAAAACATCTACATGCCGTACCTCCCTGTGGAGTAAACTCCAGCCCGGAGGTTGACTGGAGGTTCTTGTTCCTGACTGGCCCAGCAGTGCGAGGGGAGGAGCTTGTGGTGGTCGCGGAGGGGGTCGTCATGATGATACTTTGAGTTGGCGGTCTGCGCGTAGTCCTCAGCGGTCCTAGAGTAGTGCTGGCGGGAGGCACTGGAGTCTTCGGAGCTGCTGAAAAATAAAAGTAAACAGAGATGTATAAAGGCCAGACCTTCAGGCATTAATGGACGCCGGGTACATAGAGTGTGTCAGCGATGGCTCCGGGGCGGGCAGCCTGTAGGCAGGGGTTTACCTGGCCGGCACTTCTTCATGTCTGGACCTAGAACTGCACCATCTGGGCAGGCGCAGGTGTACTTTGGGGAACGGCTGTTGATCTGTGGTGCCGGGAGACACAGAAACTCACAGCCACCATTAGGCAGCTTGCTGTCATTGCACCAGTTCCTGCCTGGAAGGCACAAAGGAGGGTCAATGTCTCATGCATCATGTCCAACACAGACTCAGTCTTTCAAAATGCGTTTATACCCAACAGATTCGATTCTATCTACTTAAATATGATGGTATAATATGGTGTAGATCAGGAGATATTAAAAAAAGTGGTTGTTCCTGTACCTGCTGGCTGCTTCAGGTTGTGATACAGCACGATGTCCTCGGGGGAGACCAGATTCTGAGCGACCGCTGTGATGTCATGTCCTGTCAGACGGTTAGCGCTGAAAATGGAGTTGCTTCCGACGTCAGTCCAGAACACTTTCTCCTGAATTAAAATGAAAAAAACAGGTCAGCTAATAACCATTTATACGCCACAGGAAGGTCCTATATTAAGTGCCAGGACTCCCAAATGAGCAGAAGACAGAACCTTCCAGAAATCACATTTACCTCGAAGACGGCAAGGGAGATGGGGTGCAGCAGCTTGTGCTTGTCGATGATCAGTGTGTGCCGAGAGCCTCCGTTGACATCGACGCTGGAGAGGGTGTGCATCTTCGAATCCACCCAGTAGAGGCGCTGGTTCAGCAAGTCTAACAGGGGCGATGCATGGAGAGAGCGGGGTTAGGACGGAGCACGTCCGTGCAGACACACGTCAGCCTCTCTACTACTGATCCACTGCAGCCCTTCTGAGAAGCTGGACACAGAGGAGTCTTTGCCAGACTCTTACCCAGAGTGATGCCATTGGGCCATTCGATGCCGTCCGTCACCAGGGCGGTACGGTCGGCTCCGTTCAGCCCCCCCTTCTCGATCTTGGCTGGGGTTCCCCAGTCTGTCCAGTACATGTAGCTGTAAGAGTATTCAGTGAGACTCACATGGCCCAGAATCCTCTGATAAAAGGCTTGGTGCGAATTACAATCCTAATTCACATATCAGTACAAAAATTCTTAAAAAAAAAATGTCTGCCTAAGGTATATGTAGTTAATTTATACATTGATGATATACCAATTAAATTTTAATCTATAATGACAATATAATTCTTCAGTATCGATGTTAATAATTTTGAAGTCAGTAATTCACAGTCAGAAGAGCAGAGTTTTCATCCCAGAGTATCGGACCAGTGAGGCGTACTTGCGCTCTGGGTCGACCACGATGGCTCGGGGCTTGACCAGGCCGTGCATAATGAGCGTCTTGCGTCGGACCCCATCAGACGTCGCCACGGAGATGGTGCCGTACACGCTGTCCGTCCAGTAGATGTTGCCGTGGACCCAGTCGATGGCCAGTCCCTCCGGCGCCCCGATGCCGGTGTCGATCACGGCGTGATGGCTGGAGGGGTTAGCGGCCGAATCCATGTCTGTTCTGAGAAAGACGAAGAGCTTGTGAGGGAGACGTGCGAAGGGGATGCATCAGCTTAGCGAGGCGCTCCGGAAGCGGATGAGGAGGCCAGGCCGGGTGGGGTAACTGACCTGTAAATCTTCTTCTGGAACAGGTCAGACCAGTAGATCCTGCTGGCTGGGAACTCTGCGTCCAGGGCCACCACGTTCTTGAGCTGTGGGATGAAGCGTATGTACTCCCTGCTGTCCAGTGTCATCTTCCTCACCTCGTGGCGGTTGGTGAAGAACAGGTACGGCACGGTGCCTGCCAAGCCGGAGAAAAAGGGTAATGAGAACCGACCGCAGGAGGACAGCAGAACCTCGAGGCCTGAAAGTCGGAACCCTCACCAGAAGCCGCCTTGCAGGCCTTGCTGACCGGGTCCAGCCAATATCCTTCCTCACACTCACACTTGAAGCTTCCCTGCAGGTTGACGCAGATCTGGTCGCAGGTTCCGGGGTCGGTGCACTCGTCCACATCTGTGACGACAGGCCGACACGTGACTCACAACCTCCATGATGTGACAAAGCCACTATATGAACCTGATGGGAGGGGCAGCTGAGTTCTCCCTGGCGTTTGATTGGTCTAAATCAGCAAACGCCTCATCACCTACAGCCAATGAGATACAGTTTGTACAGGTGCCGGAGCCTCACCTTCACACTGCTTCCCATCCACCAGGTAGAAGCCGGCAGGGCACAGGCACTCATACCCGATCACCAGGTCATGGCAAATGTGGGAGCAACCTCCGTTATTGTCCTGGCACTCATTCAGGCCTGGGAGGCAGACGGTACAGCTTGTGTTCACATTCTGGTGTTTCCATGGGGTAGATTTGAAGGACCTACACATTAACACTGACTTCCTGTCACGTGACGGCATTGAACACACTCACCGCACTCCTTAATGGGCTCGTCAGACCAGTCCCTGCAATCTCGGACCTTGTTGCACACCTTCTGCACACTGACACATTCCCCGCTACGACACCGGAACCTTCCGGAGCCCTCACAGTGGGTGTCTGTGGACAGGACAGAGTAAGTGAGCCGTTGGCCGGCATGGGTGGGGATTAGGGTGGGCGGGGCTCGAAAGGGGGCGTGGCTGGAGCAGGATTGGGGGACGGAACATACCTTGAACACAGCCCAGCTCATCACTGAGGTCCTTGCAGTTGTGCTCTTGGTTACACTGCAGGCTGCCGTGGATGCAAGTGCCATCGCCACACTGGAACTCGTCCGGCCGGCAGGTGGGCTTGGCTTTGGGAAGGGGGGGGGGAGAGAGGGTGAGATAAGGAACAGCCAAAACTCAACCCTCCTACGGCTGCCCAAAGCCAATAAAAACAGAGAGCACCTCCTGACTCCTACTTACATTTTTAACCTGATATCTTTCACCACTTTATTCAAGAACATGACATGGACAATGTCCAGGATCAGTCCAGTAATTTAAAAATTAGTACGGCAGAGAGAAACACACAGATACTGACACTGTACCAGTTATCAACGCAAAACAGTGTTATTATACTTAGAAGTCTTTACTAGTATTATTTTTTACTACTTTTTACTGAATAGGACAGTACACTTTTAAAATTACACAGCTGGTTCCATTTAAAGCAGTTCCTAAATCTTAAGCCACCTAAATCTCTGGAACTTATTGGCCTAATGCGGCAGGACTGGGGTCTGTCACTCACTGCAATTGAGCTCATCGGAACCATCTGCGCAGTCGTGCCCCCCGTCGCACTGCCAGTTGGCGTGGATGCAGTGTCCACTGGCACACTGGAACTCAAGGGCGGAGCAGGGCCCAGCGGGCGTGGGCCAGTGGCCGCACAGCGCGACGGTCTCGTCGGAGCCATCGCTGCAGTCGTGATCTCCGTCGCAGGTCCAGATGTAGGGCAGGCACCTGCCGTCGTTGCACTGGAAGCTGCCGGACTTGCAGGTGAGGGGGGCGCAGGCGGCCTCATCGCTGCCGTCCTCGCAGTCGGCGTCTCCGTCGCACACGAAGCCCTCGGCGACGCACTTCCCATTGGTGCACAGGAACTCGTCCGCCTGGCAGGTTTTTGGGCCTAGAAGCCGCAGGGCAAACATTTTTGTGAGCTGACGGCGCAGTGATAGAGGAGATGGATAGGAAAAGGGGGGGGCAGGGGAGGGGAGGAGGTCAACCACGGGCGGCATACCACAGTCCTCCTCGTCGGCCCCGTTCTCACAGTCCGCCTTGTCATCACAGCGCCACTTGGCGGGGACGCACTGGTTCAATCGTCCCCCGCAGCTGAATTGATCAGGTTCACATGTCTTGGCCACTGACAGCAGAAATGAGGGGCAGGAGACTCCCATTAGCACCCCCACTACCTGGAGTAATATGTCTACCCAAACCGGCCCCCTGACAGAGAAACATATCCCTTTCTGTCTTGTACTGTGGGATTTTTTTTCAGCTAAATATCTGCTACTCACAGCAGGTGGCGCTGTCCTCGTCGCTGCCGTCCTCGCACTCCTCCGCACCGTCGCACAGCCAGTTCATCGGGATGCAGTCCCCGCTGCGGCACTGGAACTGCCGGCCCCTGCACTCCGCCGCCGCATGTGCTGCGTGGGGCACACGGGCAATTACTGCATGCATTCAAGCCGAACTATCCCAACGACTACATTTCTGTTCACATTTTACAACAGCAAGATGCTAACCACACGACCGGCCATCACTGCAGGCCATTGCTTAATAAAAAGCAGACTGCAGGAAATTGTGTTGCAGCTGCCGTTTCTTGTGTTTTCTGCTATAAGCATCAGCAAAGAGCTTAAATCATGAAAGTGGGTTGTTTCATCATTTCCCTGTATTGTGTATTTCAACAACAGTAACAAATTAAAATCTAAGGGAGATTCTTTTAACACATACACGCGCCACGAAAACGTCCGACTTTAAAAGGCCCGTCTCAGCAAATGTTGTAGAGGAGGTTTTAAAAGTCCGTGGAATCATCACAGTATTATATATTTTAGTTAGTTAGTTAACGACGAGGGAGTTTGCAGCCATTAGGTGAGAGCAGACAAGGATATTCAGACCAATAAAAAGCCACGGCGCATAATTAGGACTTAGGAGATAAGCCTGGTTCAGTGACAGTAATGTGGGGAAATCGCATGTTTCAGCTGTTGTGTGGGTTACAAAGTGGGGGGGGGGGGGGCTCTGAGGCAAGTGGAAACACACCATGGAGGTGATGTATTCTAATACCCCGAAGAGCCAGTTACCAGCAGGCACTCGGACACCACAAAGCCATCACGCTGTAGCGATTATCTGCTTTGTTGATCCAGAAGCACGCATGCGGCTCACTGAGACTCAGGCCCTTCCGCATAATCCAGGCCGCGCCCCCGAAATGGTCACCCGGAAACTTCCTGCGGTGACCGCTGATGTTCTGAAGACGAGAGGACGGATGGAAAGCCGCCACGTCTCATGTATCCGCAAACTGCATTTGGGATGCATCTGAGAACCACCCATGAATGATTTAAGCCTTTGGGGCAAAAAGAGCGTGTGCCTTTAAGGCACTTGGAGTAGGCGGAGTTTCAGTCACACCACTGGATGCCTACTGGGCCAGAAGAAATTCCTGAAACCGTGGATGTTACAAGGAGGGGCGGCTGCTTCTCCAGGAAATACAGGAGTGATTGTTTACGTTTGAGACAGATGGAAAAGGAGACGTGGCAAAGCTCTCCAGGACTATTTCTTAAGTTTGATTGTGATATTTACAGTAAAGGAAGAAGATGATTATTTTGAACTACTGATTTAGTAAATGCTGCGATGGGTTGGCGCCCCATCCTGGGTTTCTCCCTGCTTTGTGGCCTTAGCCTCCAGGATAGGCTCCGGACCCCCATGACCCTGAAGAGGATGTGAATGCAGAAAATGGATGGATGGATGGATGGATGGATGGATTTACTAAATATTACTTAGTACTCCTTAGGTGAAGAATCTTTTGCTTTTAGATTAATATTTGGGATAATCCGAGAAAACAAGACTAAAGACAGAATACAAATATATGAATTACATTAGCATCGAAACCACTGTAATATGAAGCGTGTGAGATCCTGCAGGTAAATTTTAATTAAATTCTTTTCCATCCACTACCATGCTACAGGCAGACAGCTGCCATCATCATCCCTGCAGCTTTTCCTTCAACGCACAAATGTTCAACGCAACCAGCGCTGGCCTTGTTCAACCGAAGAGCATAATGAACCAGCACCTTTTCTAACTCCACCCTTCCCCAAGTCCTGACTCTCGGCAACCGTCTTTAGTAGAACATGGTGAGTCTGCTGTGCCTATCATGAAACCAGCCACCCACCACAGCCTGAAGCAATCGGGGAGCTGAACGCCTCCAAATCCCGCCCCTTCGCACCTGGACCGGAGCCAACATTCACCCGTTTCCAGCATCCATACATCTCCAGCAGCGGATTCCCAGAATAGCAGATCCTTGGATTCCTAGAAAGTGTGACACTGGACCCGCCTTGAGCCCCCGTGAGCATGTGCAGAATTTCTGAAGCCATGAAACCAGAGGCGGGGGGGCCTCCGTTCGTGGTCTTTCCTCCTCTATTAGTACCACTAGATCAAAGCTAGAGTGAAAACTCCAGAACTTCAAAAATGAGACTCCGGAGCTGTGTTGTAGATACGCAACGTAGACAATGCTTATAATACAATGTGCATGTCCAGCCTGGCGAAAAGGGGGAAGGGTATGTATCATATCTGCACAGAATCAGCCAACACATTGTACACAGAGTGATGAGAGTGAAAGCAGGAATGATGGCTGCCACAGCAGAAAGTGATGATCTTTGTATGGTGACCTCATGTAATGAGAATGTGTATGTCATTGCAGGGGCAGGCAGAGCCAGCTGTTTACATTGTGAGTAATGAGGCTTCCTTCTCGCGCATTTGCTTATTTTATAGTATCTACGTATTGATTGGCCACATGCTGTGTGTTCCGTCTTAATACTGCCACTCTATGTTTGTCTATCAGGCGGTGGCTAGAGACTGGCACCGGATGGGCAGCGCCCTTTGAGATCAAATTCACTGGAGATCCAGATTTGTTGAAATGATTGGGCAACATTTCAAGGAGGAAGGAGTTTTGATACATGGCTAGACTCCTGTTTTTTCTCACACGCGGTGTAGAGACCCAATTTATCGGAAACATCTTTACACAGCAGAGCTGCTCTGCATCTAACTTTGGGAAGATTCTGGTAGAATAAGCCCTCGACACTTCAAAGACTCGAAAACAGTTTATCAACAGTCTGGTTCAAAATTTCACATCAAAGTCAAAATTAATCAAGCCCGTTAATAGATCTGCATCCAAACTGAGGGACACTACCTACTTCCTGGAGAAGGAGCCTTAGAATCCAGAGGGTAATTATGCCATAGGATATTTGTGCAGTAATGCAAAACTTTGCGATTACACACGCAAGAAGCAGGGAGATTGAACTAAGAACACAAATGCACAGCTCTCAGTCTCCAGATCATAACAGGATATAACTTTGGAGTCAAACTGAACGGCTGTCAAGAAAGCCGACATGCTCAGCACTGCACTGCAGCCTGGCTGTACACATATACCACCATTTGGGGGAAGGGAGATGATGGTTTAACGACTTGAGGTTAATGTGTAAACCAGAGAGGGTACAAACAGGTGCCTGCTTTTCACATAAATGCTTAAATGGAAGCTGACTTGTCCTGCCATACATGTGCCATTTTGCAACAGAATGAACTCTTAATTGTTACCAGTTTACATTTATTGCTCCAAAATATTGGGCTGATCTTGGAATAAACATAAAATAAACAAATAGGTCAAATCTTATGAATACTGGCTTGACAATTGGCCATGATCATAGCTTTAATTAATGCAACAACCCACCCAGCACGCCATTCACTGCATTATGATCTATAGCAGCCAGATCGAGTTAACAAGGTGATCTGCTTGTGGTTCAAGTAAACAGAGGTTTGTCTGAAGTTACCAGAGCCTCAGTATGTACTTGTCAAGAGAAACTAAGTTAGTTGTCATGACACTCCCTATGCGGTTGGGAGATATGAGCACTAGAACTGGCTGACTATCTTAACCAGCAATAAAACTGAACTTCTAAGCTAACACAGCGATGATAATGTCCATGTATAATATTCATTTCTCCATAGATTCAAACTGAATAATAATTCAATAATCACTTTGGCGATTCTGTGAATCAGCGTCCCACTTGTTTAGCAACATGATATTTCACCAGAAACCTGCGTGGTACGCATTCGCAAGATTACTGTATAAATTATTGGATTTTCTGCACTTACATTGGTTGCAATAAAATCCCAAAGTAATTGCAGTAAATACATGTTACAAACATCCATACCAGCACTGAGGAAACACGTAGACCATTATATTCATGTTAGCATATTAGCAAAAAAGCAAAAAGAAAAACTTAAAATGGCAACAAAACCACTGCGCTTATTTGTGTAGGAAATGCTTGCTCTGTTTCTCGATGCATTTTTCGTATCTGCCGACGCGCACCCTTGACACGCCCCAGGCCAGGCCAGGATTTAAACAAAATCATTTCAGCGTTTAACTGTACCTGGAACGGAATTACGGTGGTGTCCGAGCTACACTGTCGGCTCGTCTAATACAATTTATTTTATAAAACGACACTCTCACAATCATGACCCCTTTTTCCCACTCTGCCGCGTGTTACTCACGTTGTTAATTCAGAGCCAATCAGAATCGCGTAAAATTCCCATTCATAAATAGACCGTTAAAATACACTCTATTTCCTCGAGTTGCAAGCGGATAGAGTAAAATACAAAAGAATAACCAAATCACTCGTTTATATTGATTTGACGATTTAAACTCGTTTAAATTATATAATTAAAAGTTTTTGACAAGTACTAGAAAACATTATCTTTGAATTTATTTATACAGTATTTACCATTTGCTTATTTGACTTGCAAACACACTTATGTCAGCAGAAACTTATCATTCGAGAAATAAAAAACATTCATGCACATGCTGTTATATTATCATTTAACTGTAGCTCCCAACATAGTTTAACTGATAACTTACGTGCTTGAGCGAGGAAACAAATTAAGAGTACCAAACACCACAATTTCCATCCCATATTTTGTAGCCGGTTCTTGATTCCTTCGGTTTATTAGAAATATTTTATCACACAGTACTTCGATGAGCGGCCAGAAACGTGAGTTACAGATTTCCAGTGAATTTCAATGCTGCCGTTGCCTGGGCGGGGTCTCAAGAGTGGTACGATATGTGAAAATGCGCTACATCATAACCAGGGGGTGTGGCTTTGCATAAAATCCCAATATATGAATGTTAAAGATACCATTAATCTTTTGTTTCTGTGGACCAGCGCTGGGGGTGGATGAAATGGGCGTGGGACAGCGTCAACTTTAGCTTGTTTTTAGATTTGTATTTTAATGGTAGGCATATAATAATCTTTCCAGCAAAAAGGTTGGGGCAATCTTGGCAAATAGCCAATGTATCCGTCGGTATTATGCGGCAGTGTTAAAGGGGACTGTCCTTGTAGCATTAGGTCCGAGGAACATAAACAGTTTTATACAGATTAGATCTCGAATCCTTTTAGAAAATGCCGAATAATGAGCCTTTTGCGCTCATGTATAAAAATAAATATCATAAAGAATATAGATCCAGAGTTCGAACCTCCCCATGGCTCCATGTGTGTGGAGTTTGCAAGTTGTCGTTGTGGGGTTTCCTCTGGGAGCTCCGGCTTCTCACCACAGTCAAAAACATGATGAGGTTAATTTCCCGTAGGTGTGAATAGTGTGTGAGTTTTGCCTGCGATGGGCTGGTGCCCCGTTCTGGGTTGTTCCCTGTTTTGCGCCCGTAGCCTCCGGGATAGGCTCAGGACCCCCCGCCACCCTGGATAGGATAAGCGGTTACGGGAAATGAATGAATGAAAGAATGAATAGAGGTAATGGGACCGAATATGGTTGACCAGAATAGATCTGCTTTCTGGGCGGCACTGGCAGATTTGATGCTGACAACGCGATAAGAAGATTAGACCTATTGATATTTAGTTTTAGAAAAAAACACATTAAGGATTAATGTGATTAATAAATCACAGACGCTGACAGGTGTAGGCTATAGCCTACAGATATTTCCCCGATAAGTTCTTCTTGAAGAAATCAAAGGAATAATCTTTTAATTATAATAATAAAAATTGACGGATGGAGGTATATTTTCTCTTCAAGTAGATGGGAAATAGATCAGTTTCGGGAGCGGCAGCGTTCGCGTAGTGCTGACAACTGGAAGCTGGAATTTGGAATGCAGGATGTGGCAAAACAGTGATGAAAAAGTTCTCAGTGGTGATTGCGCCAAGCATGGGGGTTATTTGCATAATCAGCACGTGCTTGCATTTCAATTAATTTTATTTATTTATTTGTGTAGTTCCTTTTCCCTCATGGCTGCCCCAAAACACTTACATTTTTAAAAGCATCGTACATTGTTACAGTGCGTAATGATGTACCACAATATGAATCTGACTGGGAAAACGGCCAGAACACTGCAGAGGAAACAAGAAATCCCATTATGGTTAAACAGAAACAAGTCTCTGGGGCCGTAACACCCAACCCACCCAGCATGCCAGCTTAATACCATTCAGAGATAAGTATGACATTTCTCCATGCTTCTGTTTGTTAGTCAGAGACGTTGATTGATAGAGCTTTGCAGCGCCCCTTTCCTGTATAACTTCGCTCTAGGCTCATTCTTATAATAATTGCGCAAAGCATTCTCTATTCTTCTCGTTCCCTTGACGTCGTGCAGTGAAGAGCGATGCTCTGATTACAACGCTTTGATTACAGAAGAAAGTGACAGTTTGAAGTTATGAGTTTTAAAAATTAATTTTCATGCCATCCCACCTAATTCCCGAAGGTGAATCCTTATTCTGAAACAGGCGGAGCGGGCTTTGTCTGGTTAGACACACACCTGCGGTCCGTTTCCTTTTGATTCATTGCCAGGTAACAAATATGTTTAAGCAAATAGCATGCCTTACCTGCCTTTTACCACAGGATTTAACCCGTGTAATAATTAATTCATCTTTCACAGTGGTTACTTGCTCAACAACCACTCCTCTCTCTTTCAAGAACAGATTGAGTCAGAGCCCTTTGCATGCCTTCAATGGCTCACATTCCCTTAGTGTGAGACACCTGGCCTAACAGTGAAATCTCTGTCACCTGCAGGATCTGAAACCACAGCCTTCTGATCACA
The DNA here is from genome assembly GCA_026779585.1 of Mormyrus proboscirostris. Classification (NCBI taxonomy): domain Eukaryota; kingdom Metazoa; phylum Chordata; class Actinopteri; order Osteoglossiformes; family Mormyridae; genus Mormyrus; species Mormyrus proboscirostris. The sequence goes on from JAODKF010000103.1 coordinate 7,118,823, forward strand.
ACCACACTGCTCCTCTCTCTATCTTATGAAGCCTTAAACTACTGTGTGTATATATATATATATATATATGGGGAGGTTTCTTCCCACAGGTATCTCGTGCTGAGTTCTGGGCTCTCATTGGAAGCTCAGATTTGCAGCACTTGGTGGCTCCTTGACAGCTGTAGGCTTTTTTGCATTATCTGCCTCATGTGGAGAAACACTCATGCAAAATAAATAAATGTAATGGAAATGCAATTGGCTGGAGTAGCCTGAGTACTCTGGAGTAGCCTGAGTACTCGCCTGAGTACTCTGGAGTAGCCTGAGTACTCGCCTGAGTACTCTGGAGTAGCCTGAGTACTCTGGAGTAGCCTGAATAATCCCTCCTGAGGCACAGGGGACACATGTAGCATTGTGCTTAAGGGCATATCCGTCCATCCGTCCTCAAGGTCCAATATCCAAGCCTCCCGTGTGTCAGATATCATACATTAATTCATTATGGTT